>OW240914.1:299561735-299655251 GCA_933207985.1 Pelobates cultripes
GCCAGCACTATGTATACACAGATCCTTCTCATGCCGGAAATAAATCTCGGTCTAAGCCGGAGGTGTGGCCGTGATGATGTCACAACTTGTTGTGCGTCGGCCTAAAACTCTCTGGCAGCGACCGCAGTCTGTTCCACCATTTTGAAAGTGGGAAAAGGGGAGGGAGAAAGTATATCAAATGGTTTAATCCAAATGTCATCCCACATGGGGGCAGGTTTCCCCCGTCCTGATTGTAGGGAGGTATGGCAATGTATTAAAGATGGGGCTGTTTTGCCGGCACACCTGCACTAAATCCTGAATTGTCAGGAATTCAAAATGAATTTAAAGTGGGTTTTACTTTTTTGACTGAAATATCTTAATCTAGAATGAAAATCTTCAAGTCAGTGATGTTTCAGTTTGCATATGTTCACTTATAAATTTAAATTCATGAACAGTGTTGTGGAAATAAGATATTAACCTATTTTTTAGCTAGTAAAATGTCTATTTACTCATATAACTATAATCAGTATTATCCTACTTTCATGTGATTAATTAAAATGGCCGCTAGGAGTCCCAGCCCCCCCACCCCCTACTAACATCGACTAACTACCTTGTGTAACAAGATGGCGCTGGAATCTGGGGGAGACCCTCATGATACCAGTGACATCACCCCTTGTAGGCCAAGCATTAAGAGAACCACTTAACACCTAACCAATTAATGATGTATTATTTCATGTTATCTCTGACAATGCATATGATGTAATATTGCTTTAAAAGGGACCTGCCGTCCCCTCTGAATAAACATTCCTCAAGTTTTTCATCAACCTGAAACTTGTGTCTGGTGTGAATTACTTCAGGGAGCGTGCACGCACTGTTTCTTTAATTTGGCCAGGGGCAGATACACAAAAATAATCGATTTATTGATTGATTTCCACTTCAAACAGTAACACCTTACTGGAATAATCCAGGTGGTGTTTGCAAATGAATGGGTCCCTTTAAACACAAAAACTTGTATATAAATAGCTCCTTCAAGCACAAAAATCTGGCTATCAATATCTTATACTTGATTATTTCTTTTATTACTGTAATTAATTCTTTCCATCTCCTCACTCTGCCTCCAGTCTGCAGTATTTAGTAGTTTGCCATGTAAGCAGCTGTGTTTCTCTGATTTGATCTTATATAAACGTTTTATGAGCAAGCAATAAAACCAAGGTAGGCAAAGGTGAACTGGCACACAGTATGTGCACATGGGCAGAAAAATAATCAAGGGAGGAGAATAATGTCTGCTCAGTTATCGGATTTAGATTATGCATGTTATTCACTGAATGTCTTAACCCCTTAAGGAATAAACTTCTGGAATAAAAGGGATGTCATGTGTCCTTAAGGGGTTAAACAGGGATGTCAAATATGTCTATTTACCAAAATATGCCATAAACCCCCAGTCATAGCATTTGTCGAGCACTCTCAACTGAGACTGAGAACAATGGAATGGGGGACAGGATGGGTTAACTAACCTAACAAGCGGTGAAAATTAAAATTTAAGCAACAAAGGAAATTAAAAGGCATTATCCCTTATTTTATTTATTTTTTTTGCATATTTTCATTTTTGCTGCCCATTAAAGGACCACTCTAGGCACCCAGAAAACTTCAGCTAATGAAGTGGTCTGGGTGCCAGGTCCCTCTAGGATTAACCCTTTTTTTAAATAAACATAGCAGTTTCAGAGAAACTGCTATGTTTATAAATGGGTTAATCCAGCCTCTAAAGCCTCTAGTGGCTGTCTCATATTTCGTGCTCGTATAAGACCTCCCCATATGAAAGCATTTAATAAATGCTTTCCTACGGGGAAAAATCTGGCGCTGGATGTCTTAATGCAGACCGTGAGGTGGTCCAGTGTCAGCTACTGGACAAAAGGTCCGTTTCGATTCCTCTAGCCCACTAGAGGCTGACTTAGTGCTGCTGTAAACATTGCAGTTTCTCTGCAAAACTGACATTGCACACAGTCCACTTCAATTAACTGAAGTGGTATGGGTGCCTACAGTGTCCCTTTAAGGCACACTTCATCTTCCAGCAAAAAATATTAAAAACAATCAAAGGAACATGACAAGGACTGGAATATTGATAGATCTGATAACAAAACCTTTTGGCCCTTTGGGAACAACATTTCTAGAAAGTCAATATACTCAGCTAATCCACAGTCACAGATATGTTAAACACAGAGTTCTATAAATTAGCATGACAAGGGTTAAGAATTTGTTTCTAGTCAATCTGCTAACAAGTTAATGTGCCCCTTCATAATATGTATGATTATGAGGAAGCCTCATTTTACATACTTTTCTGGAGGAAGTAAAACTTGCTCCAGAAAAGTATGGAGTTTGATTTTGTTTTCAAGGAAATTAAGATCTATTCTTGTACTGACAGTGACCGCTGTCATTCCTCTCGTGGAGTCAAGTACTGTCTGTGAATTAGCCAAGAGAGTCAAAATATGACTTAATTAGAGATCTTTGTCAGTGCATGTATAAGAGCGGCCTAGTGGTTAGAGTAGAGAGTAATAATATCTATATGCAGAACAAAAGTATGATAATATCAAGACATATGGCTCTTACATTGGAACAGTGTATGGACGCAGATTGGTACACGAATATTGTGTATTTTTCTATGATACATTACTACTAGGGAAATCTCAATCTCATATCCAATATTTATGAACTTGTTAAAGGAACACTTTGGGCACCATAACAACTTAGTTGAAATGACGTTGTTATGGTGCCAGGAGGTGCCTGGCACTGACTCACTTGTAGGGGTTAAACTGTTCTTGAACGAAGGCCTTCGACAGGGTCGGTGGGGCTATATGAAGAAAGCCCTGGTATAATTTGGGCTGGAAGGATGGATAGCGAATGCCATTGGAGCCTTATATACTTGCCCAACCACTAAAATCAGGGACGTATTAGCTGCGAGGCAAACAAGGTATTTGCCTTGGGCAGCAATTTCCAGGGGCTGCAAATAATGCTGCCCCCAAATGCCTGGGAAAATGCCTTTTTAGTCTGGGGGCTAACAGTCCAGGCAGGCGGTTATCCGGCTAAAAATCCATGCGGGCGGCGCTGGCGAGAGAGCACTGATTAGTGAGCTCTCTGTTCAGCTCCCTCGCGCGCAGCAGAGTGATGCCAGAAGCTGGTATATTACGTCATATTCCGGCTCCCGGCATCACTCTGTGGCGCGCAAGGGAGCTGAGCAGAGAGCTCACAAATCAGTGCTCCCTCGTCAGCGCCGCCTGCCCGCCCACATGGATTTTTAGCTGGGCAACCGCCTGCATGCCTGCCTCCCTTCCTGTGAAAAGCCCCACTGGACCCCAGGTAAAAAAAAATCCACCCAGCACTCCCAAAGGTAGGGAGGCTGGGTGGATTTAAACTAAAAAATAAAAGTAATTGGTTAATATTTGGGGTGGGGTGGAAAGGGTAGGGGAGGGGAGGGCTCTGTCAGTGTGTGAGTGATTGTGTATGTATGTCTGTCAGTGTGTATGTGAGTGATTGTGTATGTATGTCTGTCAGTGTCTATGTGAGTGATTGTGTGTCTGGCTGTCAGTGTGTATGTGAGTGATTGTGTATGTCTGTCAGTGTGTATGTGAGTGATTGTGTATGTATGTCTGTCAGTGTGTATCTGAGTGATTGTGTGTGTCTGGCTGTCAGTGTGTGTATGTCAGTGTGTATGTCTGGCTGTCAGTGTGTGTATGTGAGTGTGTGTATGTCTGTCAGTCTGTCTGTCACTGTGTGGCTGTCTGTCAGTGAGTGAGAGTGTATGTCTGCAGGGACATGTCTTCTGCGAGGCAAACAAGGCATCTGCCTTGGGCAAAAAAAGCCGCCCCCCCGCTGGCCACTTTTGAGCCCCCCCCCCCCTCGATGCGGGCAGTGAGGGAGCATACTCACCTGAGTACTTCTTGCTCAGCTCCCTCAGCGCCGCTTAATGAAGCCGGGAGCTGGAATATGACGTCAGACCGGCTCCCGGCATCACTAAGCGCCGCCAACTCAGGCTGTGCGCCCGACCAGCAGCACCACTGGATAGGTAAGCAATCCACTCCAGCTCTCCCAGGGAGGCTGGGTGGATATAAAATAAAAATAATAATTTGTAAGTGTTGGGAGAAATGTGTTTGTGTCTGTAAGTGTGTATGTGTGTGTCTGTGAGTGAATGTGAGTGTGTATGTATCGGTCAGTGAGTGCGTGCGTCTGTCAGTGTGTGTTCAAGTAATAGTGTGTGTGTATGTCATTGTTTGTCAGTGTATATGAGAGTGTGTGTCTGTCAATGGGTGTATGTGTCTGTCAGTGAGTGAGCGTCTGTCAAAGTGCGGCCTTGACAGGAAGGGGTGGGAAAAATATAAATCTTAAAGAATGGCGTTTCCTGGAGATCTCCTGGTGTGGAAAAACTAACACGATAAAGGCATATATTATTCCTAAATGGGCTTATCTTTTTAATATGATTCCATTACAATTAAAAAAAGATTTGGTTGGATATGATTCAGCTTTCCTTTTCTAATTTTATATGGAAAGGAATGACCCCAAGAATGAAGGCACCGGTTTTGGCAAAAAAAAAGCAACAAAGGAGGCATGGGATATCCCCTAAAAGAGATCTATACTGGGCCAAAATAATTACCCATATTCAAAAATTTCAAATTTACAAGGGAGTTGGCTTGGTTTAAAGTGGAATCATTTAGATCTGAAGAAAGAGATTTAGCCCTTCTGATATGGGACGACTTCCGTAAGCTTAACCATCAACCAAGGGAATTCAACTCAAGGGTTTTAAACCATCTTATAGAAGAATGGCAACTAATAAAGAAGAATCTGAAGATATCTAATAAAATATTTGAAGGAGCCAATTTGCGACTCCTAGAAAGACTAATGCCAGACTTAGACCTTAGTTCTTGGAGAACTTACAAAGACATTTTTATAGAAGACCTTCTCCTAAACTCTAAATTAAGGTCATTCGACAAACTAAAATGAAAACTTCTTATTTCTGAAAAATAAACTTTTGCGTATACAAGAGTAAAAAGCTTCCTGAATGAATATCTTTTAAAGACAGAAGAAGATAAGAAAAGGCTAATACATAAAATCTTGGCAAAGTGGTTAAAGCAGTTAGTTCAAGAATTAATAAGACACTTATACATAGAATGGGAAAGCAAAAAAGAAATGGGAAAATGATCTGAATCAAACAATCACAGAAGAGGACTGGTGTTCCTCTTTAAAATCAATAAAAAACAAACAAACATACATTGTCTTAATATTATAGAAACTCATTTTAAAGTCTTACATAGATGGTACCAGACTGGTCAAAATATCTTCAATTAACTCCCCACTTTGTTGAAGATGTCTAGCCCATGCAGGCTCATTGCTACATATATGGTGGAATTGTCCAAGAATAACTGCATTTTGGGATTCGATATATCTTAATCTGATAGTCTTAAAGATAAATCTAAAAAAATCTACAGAAACAGCCCTTGTCCATCTGAATTGGGGTAAAGTTCCAAAAAATCAACAAATACTGACTCTCCATTGCCTCATATCTGCAAAAATAATTATCACGAGACATTGGAAACAAATTTTAACGCCAACCTTTATTCAATATAAAAATCAGCTTATTTACCAACTTGAAATGGAGAAGGGATTTTCTTATTCAAAAAACAATTTAAATCATATCCATAATTATATATTGGATCAACAAAATAAAGGAAATTCCTTAAACGATCCTTATCTGGACTTTAAACTCAAATAGCTTGATATGCTGTGTTCAAATATATTTACATAAGTGTTATACCTGAGAAATATACTAAACTATATTATATGTATCTAATGTCTTTGTTTGTAAAATGTCCATTTTTTTTACTGTTTATATGTATTATATAAAACTAATAAAAAGATTAAAGATTAAACTGTTCTTGAACGGTTAAGCCTCAAAGTCTGTTCTCCAATGCCAGATCTTCATGCCCCTCTGTCCTTCGGTTTGCTCAAAATCCAGAAACCAGAAGGCTCTTGCAGCATCAGGCAGTGGCGCACTGATGAATATATTACAAAAAATATTACAGTCATTCATTAGAGTGAGATATTTAAAGGAATACTATAGTGCTAGGGATATAAACTCCTTTCATTCCCCCACCCCCACAACCCCCACCTGCGATCTAAAGGGTTATATAAGGATAGGGTTCACTTACCCGATTCCAGTACCGATATCCCTTGGTGTTGGGTCAGGTTCATCTTGCGCCAACATCAGTTAATTCGGGGAACCTAAGTGATGCAATGTTTAACTGTTGGTTTTTTCAACACACAGGAAGTCCTTATGAAAGCGTCAAACTCTGTGAAACTGCAGAACCCTTGCTAGTGGCTGTCTGTTAGGCCCACTTTATTTACTGGCCTACAGCATACGTCGGTTTTGGCACACCTCAACCGACTTTTTCCTATCACAGGTTTGCTAACAACAATCTTACTTCATACATTCATATACACTTGTGGGCAGGCTCGTTGGGGAGATCTCTCTCGCCGGGCCAGTGTGGCCTTCTGCAGCTGGAGGGGAGCCAGGGTGCAGTTTTGCTGGGCGCAGACTGAGAGAACTCCTCCCATGAGCCCCAGCATTAACCTGGGTTACCAGGGCCACTCTCCTATACTACACAGTGCTAGAGATATACATTTCCTAAAGACACATTACATCCCCACAAACACACACATTTACACACGTACACTATATTACCTAAACACATAGTGCACCCCTATACACACACATGCAACATCCCTATTTGCCACGCACGCTGCATCCTTTATACTAACACATAACATACCCTATACACCTTAGCGAATGTTTACTGTAATTAAAGTACTGCTTGTTTTCATTATTTTCTTCTAAATTTAGAGTTAAAATATATACGTGCGCATACTATATATATTGTGTGAAATGTACTTTAGAGGTAGCATAAGAAACACATGCACACTAAACATTTTCTACCTTTAAAAGTCTGGCACAAAAAAAAAAAGCTCGCAAAATTTGGACAGTGATCGCTTTGGCAAGTTATCAACCAAAAGTCAGAAAATATTATTGCTGGATTGTGATTTAGTTTTGTATCTTTAAAAGTACAGGTCATGTAAGGATCTCATCATATGCGCCCTTTTATGGTCATTTCATTTTCTTCTGCTCATTTTTTTCATTTGGCTTTCTGTTTGTAAAATGTTCACCTCTTCTGTTAGGTCATTAAGTGTTTCTCATTTTGCTGACCCATTTCTCAGCCATTATGCATTGTTTCCACCAACTCTCTCTCCCTATTCATTTTCATCTCCCCACCCTTGCTCTACTTTTACTCCAATCGCACATTTTTCTTTCTGTTTCCCTATTCATTTTAACCCTACTACACTATTACTTGTTCTGCTTTCTATAAGAGATAGGCATACGTCTGGTAATGAATTGGCGATTTCCCCACATATGTCAATGCCAATTAGTTACCAGAGTTAAGTATATCTCTTGAGGAGAAATATGAATATTATTTGCAAAAAGGTAATTTTCTGTGAATTATTACTGTCATAATACCAAATCATAATTATCATAAATCCTATCAGGCTCTAGATGAAATACTACACTGAAATGACAGGGGGTTTTGAGGACTGTATTGGGGCCATTGCTCAGACCAGGGATAGCAAACCTAGGAACTGTATATGTTTAAACATTATATTTCCAATGATGCTCAACCAAGATGTTAGTGCTGAATTAAGTCATTTCTGCCTGAATTACTCCTTCATGTAATAAATACAGATATATTTTTAATTGTTACTAACAATGAAGCAGTCATAAGAATCTTATACAAAATAACCACAACTACTTGTAACATTAGGTTGATGTCAAGACTAACAAAATTAGAGTGTATTGTGATTTTTAATAATAATTTTTCTTTCTGCAAAACAGCATAGAAAATATTTTTAAAATGCATGTCCTACATGGAAAAAAGTGAATACATTAAGTTAGTGATATATTTTGCATGACGTGCATATAAAATATATAGGACAATATGTATATTGGGCCAAAACATTAAAAAAAAAACTAAAAATAAATATATATTTTTGTTCTTGGGCATTCATTTATAGCACTCCAGTTGGTAATGTTATATTATATGAACTGCCTGTATATAAATTAGAAAGAATCAGGGTTATTCACTAAAGTGAGAATTGCTGGAAATTTAAAGTGAATTTGGAATTTAAGGCCAAATTCGCCAAACTGGAAGCATAGCTGACTTGGAGATTGTTTTTATAGTTTAGCTATTTTAGCCTTAAACCTCAAATTCACTATGAATTCCTAACAATCCCCACTTTACTGAATAACCCGGATTGTGTCAAATTTATTTATAGCATTGTGGTATATTTTAAGAGTGATTCATAAAGGTTAACAAAAAACACCTCACAATTTTCATCTCAGAGTTAAACTGCTGTTGGGTTTCAAAGGTACCTGGTGCTTAAGCCCCCAAACTTTACAGAGCCCAACCTGGAACTGTGGGCCCTTCGTTCCGCCCCCAACTCCACTCTTGGCATAGAGAAACTCAGCAATGTGTGGTGTATAATAACGATGATGTAGGAGTAAAAAATGAATTTAACCTTACCTATCCTCAAGTTCTGTTTCTTTTTTCACCAAGGGTGATCACCACTAACTCTTTGATCGCCAGTCCAATGGCACTCAATGGGTTAAACTAGCTATATACAAATGCACATTAAAAATGTAAAATATGGAAAAAGTCAGATGTATCAACTTGCTGGCCTACATAGATCAAGTGACACATATTCACAGATGCATACATCCTAACAGATATACACACTCACATACAGACACACGCACACCCTTACACACCAGCACAAATATACCCCTCTACAACAGGGGTGCCAAAAAGGTAGATCCCCAGATGTTTTAAAACTACAGCTTCCATGATGCTTTGTCATTCTAATAGCAGGCAAAGCATCATGGCAGTTGTAGTTCTACAGCTGGGGATCTACCTTTTGGGCATCCCTGCCCTACACACATTTACAAACACAGATATATAGATCTATAAATGTAAACCCAGCCTTACACACAAATTCATACACACTTATACATTTACAGACAGATGAATAAACAATGCGCAATAAAAAGCGTGGTTTGTGTGAAAACATTGTTTATTTACTCTTGAAATCAGAAACAATTATTTGTATGTGCCCAAAAATAAAGAAATACAAAACATAGTATCAACTGTTATACAAGTGAAGATAAAGTTTAATGGTGCACACTCACACTCACACTTACACTCACACTTTTCAGAGCCAGTTAGAGCTGGGTCTGAATACAACAGCAGTTGGTGTCTTACAAGCTCAACCACACCGCCCTATTATAAGCCCTGTCAATACGCACCTAAATGGTAGTACACTGTGGTGGAGTAGTTATTGTGAAGGACAGTTTTTGATACTCTTCAACTTGCACGAGTGTTATATGCAATGATGGCACTGGGTCAGCAGGGCTCAATACTGCATGCTGCATGCTCTACAAATGTTGATACTATGAATCTGTATGTGCACAAGTAGGGGAGGTTCTGAGAGAAAAGGAGGGCAGGAAAGCTGTAGATATGCTCTGATTGGGAAGAAGCCTTTACACTACACACTGCAATTATGCAAATTCTAGGGGGGATGGCACACAGGTATGAGAAGCATGGGGTGTTGGGAAGAGGGAAAATATATTCATAGAGTACTTACAAATAGAAGCTGATGCTGAATTTAAACACAAAATAAAACAATTATTAATACACATGAATGTCGTGAAAATGTACCCTTACCCTGAGAGTATTTAGTATTTTACCGACCTACATTTGAGGCTTAAGCTCCTCTCCCTCACACACACCAACTCAGACCTTTCACAGAGAAACTAACCCCAAATGAAAGATAACTTTAGGTAAACACTTGCAACCGTAACTAAAATCGATTCAGTAAAAGTATTGCTTAACACAGATCTGTGGTCTGTTCACATTGTCTTACGAAGCTGATGTCTTTTAGGTGGAAGAGGTACTTCAAGTGTTGAGTATCTTCCGGGCACATGGTACCAAGCAGATTTGTGAGTGAATACAGGTGTCTTTGATCTCGACACTGGTCTCGAAAATGGTGCCAAAGCTACAATGGAACTTGATGGACCTGACAATGATGTTTGACATACACTTACCGGACGTAATACACAGGCACTAGTTACACGATTTGTCGTAGAAGTAGGTCTTTTTACACTTAATGCTCTTGTAAGATATACTGGTAAAATCTCAATGCATCCATCTTCTTTTGAATTACTGTTCTGCGTGTTGCACAGTACTTTTTTATCTTGTGAACTTTGCAGTTTTCTCTGCTGTAAGAGAGGTGATTTGGCTGTCTGTGCTGTGGGTTCAGTCTGTAAGTCATTAAATTCATGTTTATTGTCATCCATAAAAACAAATGATTCTGGAGTTGGTTTGGGTAATTCATTAGTGTGTTGCCACAATGGTGGAAAATGAAAGAGTTCTTTATTGTCCTGGATATGTTTATGTTCAATAGGATTAGCCTGCTTTTCCAATCCAAAATGCCCTTTACTGCTGCAGACCTTCCGTTTCAGTTCCTTAAGAAAGCTAAAAAAATAAATAAATCAACATTAACTATTCAGTAGAGCCATTGTTTTTTTACACGGCTCTTTACCAAAGGTACAAAACTATACATAGCAAATTGCCAGCACCAAGAACGAGAATGTCTGAAAGGTACAAATCTAAAAACACGTCAGCAGTAGGGACACAGGAATGGATATCCCCAATGAAGAGAAAAATAAAAGGTGGATTTGGCAAGGAAGGTGTCAGTGGGACAAATATAAGTCTGTTATGAAAAAATGGCGGCCTGTCATGTACCAGAGCCGACAGGTAAATCTATCTTGATAAACTTCCTTTTTACAATAATTATTTAAGGAATATTGTCTATGTTTCAAACCTCACAAAACATTCTAGAAACAGGATGGTATATGTGGGCTATTAATCAAATTTTAACTTTATTTTTTTGGATAGGAGTAAATTAACTAGTATCACAGAAATATGGTGCGCTCTGAAGAGGCACCTTTTGATGTGGTATATAATTACCATACATGTAGGTAATTTTTTTGTTTCACAACACAACTCCCAAAACGAGATCATGCATTTTGAACAGGTGTATACAAGTGAAAATCAACTATTATATACTATTATAATGTGTGTTTGGGACTCTATAACTTGTTGCAACAAAATAGAGGATCGTGGGAACACAATAATTTTGACATAGATTGTCAAGTTGCATTCTTCTAAATTTTATAGATAATGAGATCATATTACCTAGCACTTACCATTGCACTTCATTACTCAAAGGATGTTCAAGGCCTAAAATGCTTGTCCTGAGGTCTAGTGATCTTTGGAGCATTCCAATAGCCTCTTTATACGTTCCAAAATCCGCTTGACATAATATGTTTCCTGACAGCATTGTTAATAGGAACAAAAACACAAATGGCCATTATACTAATCAAGCAGTAATTCATGCCAGAACAATTATAACTGAAGTAGCGTTCTTCAGAAATGATTAACCTAAATCTATCTGGATTTAATACCGTGAACAGCTTCTTAAGATGAATGTGTTACAGACAAGTACGGTACAGTAAATGAGTGGAATTATACAACTTATGCTTCCACCTTTCTTAGAACAATTTGTTCCTGAACACATATTTTAAGAAGTCAGCTTCTTAATTACCATATTCTCTACACTAACAAAATTTTTGGGCACTTAAAAAAACACACTAACCCGGAACTCTCATCACACACTTCATATGTGACAGACATATGCGTATACAAACACATACAGACACATTCCCAGACACAAATATTCACAGGTGGGTACACAACCCAGACTGCCAAACACATGCAAACAGAGATACACAGAGTTAGTCATACACATACACACACAGATACACACAGGCAGACACACTGTCAAACACACACTCACAAACTCACTGTCAGATACACACACGTCATAATATATAATATACATGTTTCTGACAACCTCTTGTCTTCCTACCCTTTTATTGCAGGGGAGTGGCTTTCCTGAGGACCACTGGGAATTAAGTAGTGCTGGTTGCCAGCTCTGCTTGCACTCCTGTGGAGTTGGGAGGAAGTGGCATGACAGCACATTCTCCCAGCACTGCAGCAAAGTGGCAAAGCAGCTGACAATGCAGTCTAGTAAGGTTCTTGGTCCGTGGGCGATCTGCAGTGTGATCTAATTGGGAAGATATGTCTTCTATCAAGTGGACCTCATAGCATTAGTAGGCCCCCTTGCATGAGCACGCCCTTACCAGGGTACAGCCTTTATCCCTATAATGAGGGCTATACCTTTATGTAGCCGATGTTTTTATTTTTTATTTTACTAAAACAGAAGTTTTATTTACATTGTTACATAATTTCAATCAGTTTTACCTGCTTTTAATAATGTATTGCTCAGACTTAACGTGAGAGTCTCTTTCATTTCGGTTGATTGTGACAATTCCTCTGCAGCTTCCTTTATGTGTATTACCTCTTTATAGTATTCAAGTGCTTGTAACCTATGTGAACTGAGAAGATGAATGTTTTAGATAGTGTAGTGCTATATATTTTATTTATAGATTTCAACTTGCTAGTTAGAAGGTTCTATGATTCCGATGGCACATAACGCAAACAAATAAAGGAACATGTTGTAGTGGACAGGATTGGGATGACAACATCTGCCATCTAATTCTCGGGCTTTCTGTCACTGGGAGACAAAGACACTAGGTCCCTTTTCCCACGCCTTGGCTCCCAGGCACAGAGGCTTCTGGGATGAAGACCCCTGTCTGCTTACAGGAGGTTATGCATTAAAGGACCACTATAGTGCCAGGAAAACATACTCGTTTTCCTGGCACTATAGTGCCCTGAGGGTGCCCCCACCCTCAGGGTCCCCCTCCCGCCCGGCTCTGGAAAGGGGAAAGGGGTTAAAACTTACCTTTTCCAGCGCTGGGCGGGGAGCTCTCCTCCTCCTCTCCTCCTAGCGTGCGGCGGCAAGAGCTGCGCGCATTCAGCCGGTCACATTCAAATGCTTTCCTATGGACGCTGGCGTGCTCTCACTGTGAAAATCACAGTGAGAAGCACGCAAGCGCCTCTAGTGGCTGTCAATGAGACAGCCACTAGAGGAAATAGGGGAAGGCTTAACCCATTCATAAACATAGCAGTTTCTCTGAAACTGCTATGTTTATGAAAAAATGGGTTAACCCTAGCTGGACCTGGCACCCAGACCACTTCATTAAGCTGAAGTTGTCTGGGTGCCTAGAGTGGTCCTTTAAAGCCGTGTGTGGCACAGTAAAACCGTGTTGTACTCCCAGAGCTGTGTCTCTTCCAGTTACTGGGGGGAACGGAGGTCTGTTTAATTTGATGGTTCCAGAGTGGCTGAAGGAAGGAATTAACGGAGGTAACCGGTTGGGTTACCCGTGGTCCGCTACACTAATAGTATTGTAAAAGAGCATATGGATAACGAGACAGCTAAAATGTCATTAAAGCACAAATTGCTTCAATTAAGTATTTCATACTGTATTCCCAGCTTTCAGTTTACTTGAAAAGAAAATGAAACAAAAAAAAAAAATCTAGACTATCTAGAATACTAACGAATAAAAGAGGCAATTACCTTAAAATGTTACCACTAAGGCCCAAGTTTTATAGGTTTGGATAAGCTTTTCAAATGATTTAATATTTTTGGATAAACTTTTAAAATTATTTTTTTTTCAAACGATTGACATACAAAAAACATATGACACATAAAATATTTCAATAGATCAAAAAATATCAGAATATTAAGATATTAAATTATTTTTCAAAATATTAAATCAATTTAAACGTTTATGCAAATGGTATAAATAATTTTAAAAGCTCAATAAAAAATATTAAACCTGGGCCTTAGGCCTTGATTTAATATTGTTGGACAAGCTTTACAAATGATTTTAATATTTTTGGATAAACTTTTAAAATGATTTAAAAAACAAACAGTTAAAGGACCAATCCACACTCCAAAAGCACTTCAGCTTGCTGAAGTGTATTATTGGTGAGAAGTATCCTAATTTAACCCCAGTTTATAAAAGTGCTGATTTCTATGAAAATAAGCACTTTTATAAATTAACTAGGGAACTCCCCCCTTGCTGTCAATCAAACAGACTTGAGTCTGCCTGCCTCCTCGTCCCACTGTCACAGGCCTCAGACCAGCTCCTAAGCTGCAGAATTGCACATGCAACGGGGTACATTTGGTTATTGGTTATGATTAGTTATTTCCATGTGAAGAGACTAAAAGTCTCTTCCGGGAAAAAAGAGGAGGGCTTACAAAGTCATTAGTCAATTAGTCATGAGATCTGCAGTTTTTCCAGGCTCTTTTAGAATATACTCCCAATGAATTCATACATAAAAATATGCATGCATGTATTAATTGGGGGTATAGCTACTAAACTGGGGGAGTTTTGTGAGGGGTTTGGAAGTGTGGAGTGGTCCTTTAAGTATAAAAAAAATAAATTATGTATAAATAATAAATCAAGGACTCAAGCACTCAACATGGCAGAACATTCTTACTTGTAACTCTGGCTTTCTTAACACTAGTCTACAACTAAATTGATTATGAGCAACAGAGAATTCACCTGGTTTTGGCAGCAGACTGACGCTGTAACTGTCTGCGCCATTATCTGCCTATATCATTAGTTCGGATGGGCTATCTTCTTGCCTTCAATCTGAGGCCTAGAGTGCCTGGCAACTGTGGGAGGCGGCCGATCTTCATACCAGGAGAGCACAACTAGCTAAGAGCCCTCTACAGCCCCGTTACCCCACCACCACCTGGGATATCCCAGTGCCCACTATTAAGTATTGAATTTATTACAGCTACACAATCAGACAGGGCACACAAAGCTGACCCTCTACAGCGTGCGCTCCAAGATGGCCACCAGAGGGAAGCTGGCGGTACAACAACCGCCTGCAGCGAGGGCCTCCTGTGAAGACCATATTCCTGTTGCCTTTGAGTGACTTTGGTTGCAACTCTGTATCATAATCAATCGCAGAGCAGTGACAATTTCCAGTGACTGCTGTGGCTCAACTGGGCCCTCCTGCACACCATGTGAAACTGTGGTCTGCTATGAGAGTTCTTGCTGTGCTGCTGACACTACAGAAATGGAGAAAAGTGCTGGGAAAGGCATATACATGACGAATGCATTGTGCCATGCATCTTCGTTACTCACCTGGACCACGTTCTGTGAACGTGCATACCTCTAGGCTCAGCTCACCTGCTACGATGACCGACACTCAACACAAAAGGAGGCCCCATCGCAACCAATCCTGTGAGATACATGTGCTAGTTCGTTACAGAATCTGGGCCTGGTTGGCAGCTGATTTGTTGGACTCATGATATTCCTCACCCTGGAGTAGATGTGTATGGCCAGACTTACTTCTATCTCTGCATTTTTTGCAGCCCAAAAGGCATAGGCTGAGCCTCTTTCTCATAGTTACTAAAAATCCCCTTTTTGCTAACGTGGCCTGTCACGTCATTTTTATTAGTTAAAGCTCAGCACCCAGTGGTATTAAACCTTCAGACTTTATCCACAGGTTTATGTCACAGCTTTGTTATTTTTGTTCTTAGATTAACCTAGTAGAACTGTGCCTACGGCTAGCGTGTTTATTTAAAAAATAAATGAGAGCCAGAACTGGGGTATGATTAATAATTCTGTTACTGATTACTGTATGTTTGCTAAAACTCCTCTTTTCTTTTCTGTACCACAATAAAATCTTTCTCAATAAAAGAAAGATTGACAACAATAAAAAAAAAAAAAAATATTATAAAAGTAAAATATTTTCATAATTTAAATCATTTTAAAGGTTTATAAAAAAATATTAATTAATTTGAAAAGCTTTTCCAACAATATTAAACCGAGGCCTTAATAATGGTGGGCGTTTTTGGTCAATAGCACACAACACTGAAGAGTCACCATCGTAAAACTCAAATTGAGAACTGTCCTTGCTAAAATGGGAAGAGTTAGATTTAATAAATTGTGGCAAAAAATGTAGTGTTCAGCAAAAACCACCGATTCCCCGATAAACCCAAACAGGTGGTACAAAATTTGAGGATAGCAAGAAACAAATATAGAGAAAAGCAAGCAGGCGAGGGCCGCTGTGGGGCTACATCAAAACCTGATTACAATTAACACAAGATGAAGTTGACATGTTTGCATCATATTGCTATACCAAGGTTACAACAGTTTGCGTATTCCAGCATTATGAGAAGCTTGTTATGTTCCAAGAATATTCTCACCATTAAGACGTGTAAACATGTTGAATCAATTAAAGTGAGGAAAAAAATGGTTTATACTTAATGATGCAAAAGTAACTTTATTGTTTCTTAAAGGGATACTCTAAGCACCAAAACAACTTTAGCTTAATGAAGCTGTTTTAGTGTATATTTAGATGCCCCAGTAATCACATGGCTCAATTATCTGCCTTTTAGGTAAAGAAAGACTCCACTCCCCAAATAATTTTTTTTAGCTGGAAGATTGACACTTCTATACAGCGGTAGATCCGCCCTGAGTATAAGAAAGTTAGGCATAGGAAAACTACTAAGACAAAGTACTTTGTCTCAGTAAATCTTATGAATGGGTTGGAATTTCAGTGAATGACTATTATGATGATTTCATCTTTATGAAATACTAATTTTGCGGTTTTGCGGTGTGGCGATGTCTGTGTATGGGGTAGAGGGGGAGGGAGTGTGACACTACCGCTTTAAATAAAAATATTCTTCTTTGTGGGGGCTACTAGATTTGAGGATTTTATTTAAAATCAGCTTTGAGCAACATAGTAGTAAGCAAACATCTTACAAAAATAGAAATTCCTGCTGTTATATAACAGAAACCTTTTATTTTATATTTTTTATAACCTTACTATGTGTTATTCCTAGGATGACTTTTTAAATCCGCTCTATATTCCAGGACCTCTCCACTTAGGATGTGTCTCTTTCCATATAGCTTGCATCGCATCTCATAGCAATCCTTTAGATGGGTTTCTGACTCTGAGAAGTTCCCAACAGCAAGTCTGGAGAGAAAACACACATTTTGATGACACCAACAACCAACAAAGTCAACCAATTTATTGTTAAAACGTTAATCGTAACAAACATACTAGACTTCTAGAGTTGTGATCAGAAGCAATTAAATATAGTTTTTTTGAACCATGAAGTGAACCAACTTTAGGAAATCCTCCTCCTTACAACTGCACTCAACTGTACTACAGCGGAGTGGGGATGCCTTTATTAAATCCCTTACGTTTCATAGATAGTCCGTGCTGGCCACATCGCTCTGGTCATTTATGGTCTCAATTCAGTTGGTGTCAGCTCTTTATGGGTCTGATTGTAATGAAGGCAAAAATGTAGCTGTCCCTAAGGGGTTCAAAATATTGTATTCGAATTGAAATATGAAAATGAAACCGTCTAACTCTTCGTCCAATCTGGGATATCAGCAACAACAGCTAGCTAAAATCACTATTTTATCAATCTGTGGATTTATCTGTCTAGACATGTTTTGCATAAAATTATCGCGCATGTGTCTACACACATAAAGAACAATAAAAGAAACTTACTTTAAGAGGCCCTGACAAAGTAGTAGGGCTGCATTTTCATACGGTCCAGGACTGATTGACTGGTAATGATTCATAGCTCCTTCAAACGTCTTACTTTCTTGCCCTGAGCTTTGTATGGCGTTGGATACAGCTAATTTACACTTTAATTGACCTGGTGACAAAATCAACAAATGTACATATAGTGCTTGTTCAGTCACATGTTGTTCCTTTACAGGTGATGTAATACTGATTTTCTGTGTAACATGCTATCCTTAAATATTCGCCATCTGGATTTTGCTTTGCTATTCTAGCCTTGCTTAAAAAGCTATCTAGCTTTCTGAATGAGAACATTTTGTACAGAAGGATCAGATATACACATACGGCTATTTCCAATCTATATATAAAAAAAAAAAAGATATAAGATGTTACAACTAAATATTCTATTATTGGCACACAAACAATATTTGTCCCATAGGCAGAAACATCTCATATTAGATAGGATTTACCTGCAGAGTCCTATGAAAGAACATAAGTGTAAAAACATTGTGTTAAGGCATTGTCATTTAATTATATTATTTCAAAGGGACACGCTAAGCACCAAAACCACTACATCTTACTGTAGTGGTTTTGGTGCATAGATGTTGTTTTCTTGAAAAATGTAAATATTGCTGTTTCTGAGAAATGGCAATGTTTAAATTGTGTCCAACTACACACCTCTAGTGGTTGCCCGAAGGACTGTCGGAAAATGAAAACAAATGAAGAAAATAGATGGCTGGGTTCACACAGGATATATCCAATAGGCAGACTTTATTGGAGTGGAATGGTCTTCATGTTCGGCATCATCACATACAGCACGATGATGTCAAGCATGTCTCTATGAGAAACACTGGATTGCTGGGAAGTAGCAATTATGCAATTGTACTGTAGGTCCATAATGCTGGTTTATTAGAAGCATTGGATTGGACCAGGATCTGAAGCAAGAAACCCATATTGGTACTGGATTATTTTTGTTTTTTTTTACATTTGAAATGGTGAGTGGGGGCACTTAACTTAACTTAAAAAAATTATATATATTTAGAGTGTTCCTTTAAATAAAGATCACCAATCATTTTTGAGATAGGCATAATAATTTATTCGTAGAAAGAATGACAATTGGTTGTTCAATGTATGATGAATTACTTGCACTAGCAGTACTCTCTGCTCCCACACCAGGGCTGGCAATGGACTGCAAGATGTGTTCTCCGGTCGTAGACTGACCCACTGTTGCAATAACCTAAGTTTTAATCAGAGTTTAAAGCTCTTGGTTCTCTGTGAATGATCTGTCACGCTATGTGTGCAGGACCTACTGATGGAGGTTGTGGGAATATAAAAAGCTGCACCCCACCACTGCAGCAGCACGCACCCACCTGTCAAGTCCAGGGCTGGCAATGGACTGCAAGATGTGTTCTCCGGTCGTAGACTGACCCACTGTTGCAATAACCTAAGTTTTAATCAGAGTTTAAAGCTCTTGGTTCTCTGTGAATGATCTGTCACGCTATGTGTGCAGGACCTACTGATGGAGGTTGTGGGAATATAAAAAGCTGCACCCCACCACTGCAGCAGCACGCACCCACCTGTCAAGTCCAAGGGCTATTCACACAGTGATCTGTGAGTTTTATGCAGAAAAAAAGGCCATTCATTTGTATCCCCCCCAGGCATAATGCTGGCAGCCCTCCCCCCCTCCCCTCAGCTCTGCTCCCTTTCCCTATATACTCCTGACTTCTCCAGGGCTGCACTTTTCAGTGAAACTCCCTTCCCTTCTCCGTTAGACTTTCACCCAGTCTCCACTCCTTCAAAAAATCTTTGAAAACACACTTCTTCAGGAAAGCATTTAATTTAAACTGTTAGCAGGTTTTCATCCCCCACCTCCATGACTCCTCTCCTGCAACTGTCAAAAATAACCTAAGTTCTCAGTGAATAGTTTTCTAGCAACCTATTTCATTACCCCTACATATACCCCTTGTGTCACTGTACCCCACTCCCTCTAGCATGTAAACTCATTAAGCAGGGCCCTCAACCCCTCTGTTCCTGTGTGTCCGTTTGTCTGGTTACAATTACGTGTCTGTTAGTCCACCCATTGTACAGCGCTACGGAATTTGCTGGCGCTATATAAATAATAATAATAAAATAATAATAATTATTACACTGCTGCATTATAAGTGAGATTTAGCAGCAATGATAATCCGAGAGTGCAGAGGTTAGTTTAACCCAGGATTACAGCCTATCGAGGTTGATATGTTGAGTTCCCCCAGCCCAGTTACACAAATGTTTTTTCTTGTGAGCCATTTTGCTAAACAATACTTAAAGAGTTTCTTCAACGCTTTATACTGATGTGATTACTTTACATTAAATTGTCCTATGGGGCACTGGTAGCTTGTCCACCACCCCGTAAAAGAAGATAAAATTTACCTGGAACCCAGCACTGATTCAGCAAGAATTCAGCCAATGCCACGCTGCACCACTCCTTCCTTCTCCATGGTCCAATCAAATGCTTCTCATCAAAAAGCATTTGATTGGACCATTCTCACCGGCTCAGAGCAGGGAGGGATGACAGAGAGTGGACAAAGGAGAAAAGGTGGGTAATTAAAAAAAAATATAGCTCTGAATGTAGGGAGGTGGGTAGGAAGTGCACAGTGGGAGGGGAGATCTAGGCAGTGTCACAAGCGCGCAGCGTGCTCTATGACAAACTTAATTTTTGTGCAGAATTGACTTTAGGCAGCCCATCATGTGTGCCCCCGGCACAAAAGTCCATATTTCTCTGTTTGTGCAGCCTTTCAAGCAGAATTGCTGCACATACAGATTCCAGCCACCATGACTAATTCTAATAGCAAGAGTGTTCATGGAGGTTGGAGTAACCTTTTAATGATGATGTTAATTGGAAAGCACATAATTGAGTAACTTCTATTTAGTAACATAGGAGGTATAAATCCTGCAATGCACACATTGTATAATACATAAAAGACATATTTAAGGAAAAGTTATATAGAGTTTGAAGTAGTTGAAATAAATTGAAACACAGAAAGAATATATAGTGTAAGGAAAATATAGCAAGACGCTTAAATGATCATAAGAAATAGCAAGGAAAGGCTGCACCCAAAATAGAGCATGCAAACCATAGCATAAACCAATATAGAAAATGGCAAAAGGCCAGTAAGGAATAAAATTACAATTCAGGTACAGAAAGGACTAAGTGACCAAGTGATTTTAATCTGCACTTAGATCTTTATCTGTATTTGTTACATTTAGCCAAGCATACTTTGCTTAATACGTTTAATTTTAAATCAATTGAGACAGACTAGAGGTCACGGCACATTTAAACTTGAACATAAGACATAACAAATAGCAATCTTTGTTTAAGCGGTAGAGCACGGAAGAAGTTAGCTACACGGAAGAAGTAATGCAACTCTCGAGATGCTTAGATGGGAAAGGACAAAACTTGACGATTTAAATACGGTCAAACTTCAATTTTTTGCCGCTATGATGAGTTTCACTAATAGCTACAAAAACTGTGGATTTACTACTTGATCCAACTGTCACAAGGAAGGAATGCAAACTACCTTTAAAGCTGTATACATGTATACTTAAATACCTTGGAGTTTTAGGAGTTGTGCATCATCTTCTAAATCCTGTGCAGTGATACTCTCAAATGTATGTAGTGCTTTTTGATAGTAAACAGAAGCCTTTTGCCAAGATGCAGTGTCTGTGTGCAAGTCACCAATAGACTTAAGGGCCCATAAAAGTACATTGATGCTCTTCTTATCCAATGTACTCTAAATAAAAGCATAATGAAAAATATATAAGTTAAAAGAAAACATGTTTTCAAATAATAATAATAATTAAAAGTATGTCTAATGATATCTAAGAACATTCACGCTAGAGATCCCAAGTTAAATACACTATATAGGTACTATGTACTATAATATATATTAAAGTGTAAATTAAAAAACATTTAGTGTATATTAAAGTAAAGACCATAAAATGTCAACTATACATTCTGGTAGCAGAACTGCAAGCAAATATGTAGGGTTTCTTTCAAGCGAGCCTGAGCAGACGCAACTCTGCATCGCTCCACACTAAAAACGGTTAAAAAGCCTGACATTCGAGGTTTCAAACCCCCCAACACCCTACTCCTGTCCAGGTATATATGCTGAGCACCTCCCAGGAGCACCCTATGCCGTTTGTATACCCGACGAGGGTGAACCGGTGGAAACGCAGACCTGGAGCCTACAGAGCCACAGCAGGCCTCGATTGCTGTCACTGCTGAGCGGCTTTGAGTCTCGAGAGGACCCAGATGCAGAAGACTTCCCTGCCGCATATTTACCTGTCCCAGCATCAATGGGCCACCGGTCCCAAAAGCCACCCCCGGAATCAACATCCAGGGTCCACGGACATAGGAGCCCTGCTGCAGCGACAACCGCCTCCTAAAATGGCAGGAGTGGCGCGAACCCACAAAGGTACTAGCAGACCCCATCCAACCTGACTTGCCCCCTGGAGTGAGTACAAATAAACAAGGGGGACTCAGATGGGTCAGCCCCAGTTACACAGCAGGACTTTCTCACTCACAGAGATCAAGAGCCTACGTGGCGGCCATTAAGGTGGACATGCAAGCAGTCACTGACAGAGTGAAGTCTACGTAAGACGACATCTCAGATATCAAGCAGGGATTATCACATCTACACGACTCTCTCTCTCCATTACATAGCCCTAGATGACAGGACCTGACCCAACCACCTCAAGCTTAGGGGGATACCTGATACTGTCACGCCTGACGAGCTCCTTCAGTATATGAGGTGACTCGTAGCCTCATTACTGCCATAGACGCATGCTTAAAAAATTATTATAGATGGGATATAGCGTTTACCATCATCGGGCAGAGCAGCCTCAAATATGGTTTGAGATGTGATCGTGCATTGCTCTACCTCACAGGACAAAAGACTCCTGATGACAGAACTCCGTGGCAAGATGTCATTAACATTCGAAGGAGAGAGTCTCTCAATCTACCAGGACCTAACCAGATCCACGCTACAATGGCGAAGATCTCTGAACCCCATCATCAGCATCCTGACAGAAGCGTGAATGGAATACCACTGGAGATCCCACAGGTTCCTGGTGGTCACACACAAGGGGACTGTACACAAGATATCCACACTGGCGGAGTCACCGACCTTCTTTAAGGCCAGGCCTCCCTGGTCCTAAACAGGCTAATGACCAACGATTCAGCACAGACATCCGGGTTCCCAGGCAGGCAGGGCCATCCACATCTCTAGACCGCTTGAATTCGCAACCATGAACCTGAATTCATCTGGAGCCAATTTACACAGCTGAAACCCAAACATTTATATACTGTTTCGATTATGTTTTATTTATACCCAGTTTAATTGTTTCCCTATGCTAGAGAGCCTACTGACTAGCAATTACACCCTCCGGCACCCAGAATCTTGGGGGCATGCCCCTATGGTAAGAAGAGCTATACCACTCCGCTGACAGCCCTCACCCCCCCGATGCCCCCTTGGTTATGGGCACATCTAGAAGAAGGCCACATGATAACAACCCACCTGGGTTACATTTAAGACCTCCTGTTCCAGAAGGCCATTCTCCCTAAGCATTTGACACACTCCCGTTAATGTACCAATGTTGGATTGAACCACACGTGATAAATGCCTAGTTACTGCCAAATGTACAACCTGTTTTTATGTATATGTGCATACTTTCACTATGCTTTATTTCTGTAATTTATCCTACATTGCTACGTTAAAAATAAAAATTTCAATAAAAAGAGACTGACAAAAAAAAAAAAAAGAAGAGTAATAGGAACAGAGTGAGAATAGAAATGAAGGATGAAAAGAAACATCACGTCTTATTCTCAAGTGTATCTTCCTGAAACACCTCAGCAAATGCAAGGAAACAACAGGAAACTAGTAATGGTTTAACAGTATCCCAGAGCATTTATAAATAGCATATATATGTATGTCTATTATAGTTCAAGGGATATTATAGGCAAGAAATGACTCCAGTTAATTTAAAGCATCATGCAAAGAAAAAAGTTAATACTGGGGTTGCTGCAGGCAGACTCCTGGCTGACAGAGAAAGAGGTGCCACTAGTCAGAGGCCTATCATTCTGGTCTGGTCTTATTCCATAAACTCTTGTGCAACAGGGGATTTGTAGCTTATCCCCTTAACCCCTTAGCGCCGTTACGGTCTTCCATGGTGTCCCGCTTTTAATGGGCTTCAAAGCCGTTGCGGCGGCATGGAACACAGTAACGGCTTGGAGGCCCAGTGCCCGTGTACTCACTTCCGCTGCGATCTGCTTCTAGGGGACTGTCTGGGCTGTGAGGCAGTCCCTCAAATGCCCTAAAATATATATATATTTTTTATTTTTTTTATTTTATTATTTTAAGCAAAAAATATATATATCAAATTATACATATATTATCCTGACGAAAGTTCCAGTAGAGAACTGAAATGTTGATTCACTGTAGCAGATGCTGAATAAAAGATAAGGTTTTTTTTCACCATATTTCTAAGTCCCTGGAGTGCTGTCTTTACACAGTATTTTCTATATATACATATATGTATATATCAATATATATGTAATATATACATATAATATATATATATATATATATATATTTAATTTTATGTTACATGTATTTTGATATTGATATATAGATATATTAATATCAAAATAAATTTAGAATAAAATTAAATAAATATATATATAACTAATATATATACAATAATTATATATATTGTATATATAAATATAGATTTTAAATAAAATAAATAAATACATAACATAAAATAAATAAAATAATACAATTTTAAAAATATATATATATAGATATATAATTTCATTGTAAATGTATTTCTATATTAATTTATATATATATATATATATATATATATATATATATATATATATATATACCTGGTTTATGTCTGTGTATGACTGTATGTCTGTGTCTTTATGACTGTGTGTCTGCATGTCACTGTATGACTGTATGTTTGTGTAGGACAGGGTCTGTATGTCATTGTATGACTGTGTCTGCATGTCACACTATGACTGTATGTCTATGTAGGACAGTGTCCAAGTAGAGATTGTAGCCATAGGACAGTGTCTGTATCCCTGCATCTGTATGTTAATATATGTCTATATTTCTCTGTATGACTACTCCTGCAATCAGACATGGTATACACATAATGACACACTGCCACAAACACACACACACACAACATACACACACAACATACACAATCAGATATGGCATACACAGAATGACACACATATCATACACATTCAGATATGGCATACGCACAATACTACACAATACTACACATACACTCTAACACAGTATGCATGCTTATACTCACTGCTACACACACAGTCAGACACAGTACACATTGTAATTAGTATTTTTTTCCTCTTATGTCACTTCCAGTGTTCTTACATAATATCCAGTGACGCTGTGTCCTGTGATGTCACGCATACATAATTAATTCTGAAAATTAGCATGGTGGTATTTTTTTCCCCACAAAGGTGGCAAACCCTAAACCTATAGATTACTTAAAATATCACTAAACGGCATGAAAACCACACAAACTCCACAACCCTTAATAAGGGTTTATTTACTAAGATAGAATTGTTGAGGACTAATAACGAATTGCACATTTTACACCAAAATAGCAGAGCTGAAAAAAAACAAAGCAGTTAACCCCTTAAGGACTGGACTGTTTTTGCGATGTTGTGCATTTGCAATCAAGCCTCTTTTTACACTTTTGTGGTGTTTGTGTTTAGCTGTAATTTTCCGCTCTCTCATTTACTGTTTCCATACAAATTATATATTGTTTTTTTCAGGACAAAAGGGGCTTTCTTTACATACCATTACTTATATAATCTCATGTAATTTAATTTAAAAAAAATAAAAAAATATGATGAAAAATTCAGCGAAGTCTCCCGAGTAAAACAGTACCCCCCATGTACAGGTTTTAGGGTGTCATAGAAAGTTACAGGGTAAAATACAGTGCTAGCAAATTAAATTCTCTGGACTTTCGACCTGGGTTGGCAGGCAGGTCCCTCAAATTGCAATCAATAAAATTACTTAATTATGTAAAAATATTACATAAATACGCACGTAGAATTTAAACATGTATGTATATTTATATATTTGAAGTCTACATGTATATTTATATAATTATTTATGTAATTTTGTATATGGACATATGTATATTTCATATTATTTTTATTTATTTATATATACATATATATATATACAATTTCATTCTAAGTGTATTTTGATATAAATATATGTATATATATATATATTACTATTAAAATACAGTAAGAATAAAATTTCATATAGATATATATTTTTTTAAATTTTTATTATTATTTTTACATGTTTTTATTTAATTTAAATTACTTATTATTTGTATTTTATAATAATATTTATATACAATACATATAGTTATTATATATATTATATATATATGTGTGTAATTTAATTATAAGTGTATTTTTATATTAATATATGTACATATTAATATAAAAATACACTTAGTATGACATTATATATATGATATATAGACATATATTATATAGATATAATAAATGTCTATATATCATATTTTTATACACACATATATATTTTTTTTATATTAACTTTAACTTTAATTTTTTTAATGATTTTACACTGGCAGGGAGACTGCCTGTCAGCACAGACAGTACCCCTGCAGGCAGACACTAGGACACCTATTGTGACCATTTGATTGCTCTGTTGAGCGATCACATGGCCACAAGGGTCCTAACCCCCATGGGGAGACTGTCTGGGCTGCAGGCAGTCTCCCCACAACGGAAGCAACACCGACCGCCACCGGGGGAACGACGGCGATCAGGTAAATACATTGGACCGTTAGGACGGTTCAGGACCATCACCGGACGGCAACGCAAAAATGCCGATGACGGTCCTGAACCGTCCTCGGTCCTGAAGGGGTTAAAGACTTTTCCAATTGGCTATTTTATCCTAAAATGTGCAATTACCTTGAAAATGACCTAGTTTAATGAATTAATTCAAAATGTCCAGAGTGAACATTGTTTACATCTTCATTTCTTTGACAGACACCAGGGCCTGGAGGGAAACAGCAGCTCGTAGTGAAATTCCTGATTACATATTTTAATAGAAATCTTTAGCAATTCTACTTACGTTTTCCAGATGACTTACAACAGATGACAGCATTTTCTCTGCTGCACTTGTCTTCCCAATATTGTTCAGGCACTGGGCAGCGAAACAGACTACTCTACAACGATCAGTCAGCTCGCGCATGTTCATGCCCTCTGAAAAATGACATTGACATATACAGTGTCTTTAAGCTATATAAAGTCCAACTTGACAAGATAAAAATTCTAAAAGTTATAGTCACCAAAAACTACAGCTTAATGTGGTGTGTAGAGTATGTTCCTGCAGGCTGTTAATGTAAACACTGCCTTTTCAGAGAAAAGCCTAGTAACAGTGGCAGTCACTCAAATTTTACAATACATAAATGTCACCTGCATTATTGCCAATCATCAGATTGTACTTCAAAGCTAAATCCTTCCCAGACGCTGAGAGAAAATGCCAGAAGTTAATAAAATCCATCTTCATCTGGTATCCAAACCTTGTACTTCTTGAGATGCAATCTAAATATCTAGAATAAAAAAAGATTTATTAGACAGTGGATGAATTAAAAATGGGTTTAGGACTTCCCTTTCTTCTCTGTTACTTCACAATTAATAAGGAATAGGTTAATATAGCACGATAGCTACAAAAATAGTAAGGGACAAGAGCATTTTGATTATCTCTTGAAAGCTAGATTCTCATTAGAAGCAACTTGCCTGAAGGCCACTTACTGAGGATCTCCAATGGAAGTACCTATACAAGGCTATATGGAAACGCTATCCTAAGTATGCAACACAATCATCTTCTCACATGCTACATTATAGATGGAACATACCATGAGAACATTGAACTCATCCTACAACTAAGCTAAAGGTCTAGATTGGGAAACCTTCTGTTTGAGAGAAAAAGTAACCCAATCTCATTTCAGCCTATTTTTACTTTTACATCATGTATACGTTTCTTTTTAAAAACATAAAAAATAATAACACACTCCAAAATATAATGCAAAGAGATTTTAATAGATCAGAGATACAATGTAATGGGGAAAAAAGACTAATGAGGTCATCCGGCTAAGAAGATAGAAGTAGACACCTCACACTTAGCTATCTACAGAAAACAAGGTTTCTGTCACAAAATATACAAACAACAGAAACAACTTTTATATTTATATATTTATTTTACATGTATATATTTCAGTTCCTTGATCTGGTATTTAATCGTGGAGGTGGCCCACAGCTATTTAAAAAAAGAATAAAGGTAGTTCGTTTAATGCTTCAGAGAAGTATTGCATACCGTGTATTTAATAGGAATCCACACATTTCACTTAAGTTGCCAATCATCTTCAGATGCCAAGGAACTTCTTCATACACTCGCCTTGATAAGCCCAATTGCATGAAGTACTTAATAAGAAGTTGGTGAATGCGTCTTCTTTTATTGTTCATGGTATTCTGGGATGTATTATCCATGTTGTCATTAGTCGGCACAGAAGTACCTGCAGAGAAATGCTATCTTTTATTAATGATTTCCCCATTTATACTTTTCTAGACTTCCTTCTACAATAGAGGGCTTATCCATCAACAGTCCCAGGTTCAGTGGGTCAGTCCTAAATTTGGGGATCTATCCTCCAGTTTGCTCTCTGGTGTCCCACATATTGGAACATTAGAGACAAAGACCCCATGGACATTCAGCCCATGAGCAGAGCACTTTAACAGCGCTTTGCATGTGTCCTGCCTTCACTGGTGCTAGTCAGCATGACTGGCAATCATTCTGACATGTATTCACACCAGACTGAAGTGCCACTTTCTTGTACAGGCCATCCTATTTACAGTGTTGCCCATCTCCTTCGAACGTTACCCAGGCTTCCAATGTTCAGAAATATGGTAAGGTGTAAAATATAAGAAAGGTTGTCTGATTGGCACTTTATTGTTTCTAGGTAACGCAAATAACATATATTTAAAAAGGAAATATTGAAAATAAGCAAAACCAGAAATAATAGATTGTGATATTCTTAGAACAAAACTTTATAGAATTATCCGGTGACTTCTTCAGTGTATTACTATAAACACTGTTAGATCATTGTAGACATAGTTGTCTATCTTCCCGAACAAGGATGCTAAATCTCTCTCTTGTAAAGTGCATTGGAATACAAGGAGGGACAGTGGTGATAATCTCACTCAGGATGCTATGTTAGGATAATTATACAGGCTTAAGTAACACATACCGATGAGGCGTAACATCTTTAACCCCTTAAGGACCAAACTTCTGGAATAAAAGGGAATCATGACATGTCACACATGTCATGTGTCCTTAAGGGGTTAAGTTGTACAGGTGGTTATTTAACTGTGGTAACCCCTGATGTTTTTTTAAAATCAGTCCATTGTTTTTAATAGGCTCAGAGAAGCAGAGAGGCATATTAATTGTATGCTGTTTTGCTATTTCACCCAAGTGAGTATTATAAACAGCATACGTTCATGTGTCTTACCAAGCAATAAGTGGTCAATGGCGTCTTGACCAGATCTGTGACTGATATGTAACAATCCATCGGGTTTCTCCTGAATCCATTTCCAGCTTGCTGCACGAAAAGCAGCCCAATGGAGTGATGTCACTTCATACTGATGTCGGTAACCCATGATTCTCAAAAGATGGAGAATATCATCATCACTTAATCCACAGCGTGACACACAAAGTAAGCACAAGACGTCCAATACCCAGCCTTTCATTTCTCTCAATTCTGTAAGAAATCATTATGTATTATATGAACATGTTGGGGAAAAATTGAGTTTCAGACATGCATGGCTATCACCTTCGTAATCTTCATAATCTGACAAAGTAGGTTCCAATCTGTCATATTGTGATACAATGCCACGACTCAAAATTCTAAAATAAATGTTGATCACAAATTTTGATTTTCTCATACCCTTACATTTTGAATTGTGGTGCATTCAAGATCAGATTTAGGCTAGAACAGCAAAGTTAAGAATATAGCCAAGTTGGACAATTTTACCTGGTACACTATATCAGCATCAGTTTGAAACCTCCCTTGCACTAATATGGGGATCATTTTGCCTTTTATTTAATTTCTCTTTTTAATGACTAACAGGGTTAGTCATCATCATTAAAAAAGACTGATAAATGTGCTTCCAAATCACATTTATTGCATGATATTTAATGAGCATTTTTGGTTTAACATGGATTTAGAATCCGTTTTGTATTAGGTTTAAACCTTTACTTTGTTTTCCAGTTAATATTTATACCAGAATTTACTTTCTTTTGTGTTTACCATCATTAGTACTACTTTGGCATGAACTTAATTTTAAACAGCCTTGTCCAAGTCCTGCCTGGGACTATACTGTGATCCTTGTTTGCAGGTAGCACGGTCCTCTAGGGCAAAAACATGCACAGTCCTTGTAGTTGCAAATACTCCAGGCACTTTATTTGTAAGTTCACACAGGATACAGCAGTAAATGAAAACAAATGTAACAGAAAACCCTTTAAACAAAAACCTAGCTCGGTCTGAGCACTAACTCACTTTGAACTCTCTATCAGGGTTAAACTAACAAAACATATGGCACCAACCTTATTAGTTAGCAACACTCTGCTGGCTAGCCTGTTGCGTTCCTTTCCGCACTCCTACTGCTCCAAGCCAGCCTTGCCCTGACTGCTTTCCTTTCTGCACTCCCAGTGCTCCAAGCCAGCCTTGCCCTGACTGCTTTCCTTTCTGCACTCCCAGTGCTCCAAGCCAGCCTTGCCCTGACTGCTTCCTTTCTGCACTCCAAGTGCCTAGTCTCCTTGACTCTATCTGGAGAGAACAGCCTCTCTCTCCTACCTGCTTCCTGGGAGGAAGCCAGCAATCCCTCTCCTTTACCTGCCTAGCAGGGAGGAGTTTATTCCCACTGCAACAGCTCATTAACTGCAGCTGAGCAGTGGGTTGGAGACGATCCAAAAAACCCTGGCCTGGATCCATGTCTCCCCAGAAAACCACTAAACTGTGGAGTGGAGCACTGGCCCACCCTTCTCTCCAAATGCTCCACCCCAGGGGCCCATAACTAAGCAAAGCTTTGTGTTGTGCAACACAGAAACTACACGTACTTCCCCTGGGGTTAAAAGGCCTATCTGCCTTCACTTTATCACAATACCTATATATATATATATATATATATATATATATATATATATATATATATATATATATAATGTCACAGCACATGCATATACTTTCTTGGATAGTCTAAATCAAAATATACAATTAACGATAACTTCTTTTAGAGTATTTTCAGAGATTATTATTGTTCTAGTAATTATAAGAATCACATCCACCAGTCACATCTCCAACCACATGCATAATTGTTTTAGTGTCTGCAACTCATCATTTTCTTTCAGTTCTCATTCTGCTCCCTGTATTATTTATCCATCTTTTGACATGCTTCCTGTCATTGCCTATCTACTCCTTGGATTGGCTGCTGACAATTTGAGGGTACACCTTTGACCATGCCTTTAATTACCCTGTGCAGCAAATTATTTAATTGGCAGATTGTGTCAACCTGTTTATCGTTATCCATTGTCTTTGTGTACCTTTCTACAGATTTTCAGGTTCCCCCCAAAAAATCTGAACCTCTGATCCTGTTATATATTTTCTCAATAACATCTAGTAGATGGATTCAGTGCATTGGAAATTAGATAGTTGAAACTTGGGTTACAGATCAATTCCCTTAATTTACCTGCATTGGCAAAATTCTGTTTTGCTTTTTTTCCTTTTCTGTGCCTCTCGCATGTCCAACTATATTCTTTCACCCAACGATGTATCAGAAAAGACCAGATCTGCTCATAGGACAGAGCTTCCAGATAATCATCGACTGATTGAAGTTCAACTATGAGTGATCTACACAAGCGAAGGTCACTAGCCAGAACTGCCAATTGGAGAGGAGTGATATTTCTTTTTTTGCATACAATGCTTTCCAGCAGATCAGGGGCAACTTTCTTGCCTGGCATCGCTAGCTGTTTCTTAAAGATGGAAAGTCTCAGGACGCCACTGGGTATACGTTCCAACTCAGCCACCTGAACATCAGGGCGCTCAACCATATTTTTATAAGACAGGTGGCAGTTGGTAGTTGTGATAATGATTTTGCAGTGATGTGGCAAGTTGACAGGTAGCCATGTAAATCCTTTTGCCTATTTAAATAAAAAATAAAAAGACATGTCTTTTTTGTTTTATTTTATTTACATGAGAAAACTACATGTAAAATAATAATTACTCTTATGGTAGTTTGTTTACTAAAGTGTACAAAACAATCAAAGGTTATTCATTAAATACAAGAATAATTACATTTTTTATTGGTTATATTGAAATTATTATTACCGGTATGTGAGCATGCCAAAGTCATCACGTGTCCTGCTTCACACAATGCAAAAGACAAATAAGAAAGTACTGTTTCACTGTCGTAGTTAGGAAATTTTGTTATATTGTATTGTGTAGAGTTAACTCAACCTGTGCACAATGTTATAACACAGAACTTGAGAATTATAAAAAGTGTTTGTTTTTTTCATAAAAGATAACCGTTTTAAGAGGCAGACTTTCTTGCAATACAATAAGATTTACCTTTTTCTTGTTTACATATCACTGTGCAGTCCACAAGTATTTAATATCTGTATATTTTATTTATATAGCACTTACAATATTTACTATGACAAATAAATCTTGAAAGAGTATTAATGAATACCTTACTTTATTTAAAACAGAGGTGCGAAAAGATAGATCCCCAGATGTTGCAGAACTACAACTCCAATGATGCTTTGCATGCTTTTAGAATGACAAAGCATCATGGAAGTTGTAGTTTTAAAACATCTGTGGATTATGGCCTCCCGTCTCCTCCCCCGATTTAGAATATGGTGTCTTAGTGTGGACCTTCTGTAATGATACAGAGACCAATTATTATTATTATTATGATTGTTATTGCCATTTATATAGCGCCAACAGATTCCGTAGCACTTTACAATATTATGAGATGGGGCATTTAACTATAAATAGGACAATTACAAGAAAACTTACAGGAATGATAGGTTGAAGAGGAACCTGCTCAAACGAGCTTACAGTCTATGAAGGTCTCCCTGTAAATTAACTTCTTCCCAGTTGTAGCCCTTGTACATTATATTTTCTTATGGTGAGCAAATCCTATCAAACTTTGAGTAATATGTTTGAGTTCAGTTTTCTCCTTTTACCTGGTTTTATAAAGGACTCTGTTGGGACTGTTAAAAGAACACTATAGGGTCAGGAACACAAACATATTCCTGACCCTATAGTGTTAAAATCACCATCTAGCCCCTCTGTCCCCCTTTAGTAAAATCTTACTTTTGTTCAAGTCTGCAGCTGCTGGCTCTGCCCCTGATCTGCCTGCTTGGCTGACATCATCAGAAGTGATTCTATTAGCCAATCAAAATGCATTCCCACAGGATTGGCTGAGATGGTCAAGGAGGCAGATCACGGGAAGAGCCAGCACAAGCCCTGGCGAATCAGCATCTCCTCACCTTCTGCATAGAAACACTGAATGGCAGTGCTGCACACTGTGCAGCACTGCCTGAGGAAGCACCTCTAGCAGCCATCTGAGGAGTGGCCAGTGGAGATATCCCTAGGCTGTAATGTAAACACTGCATTTTCTCTGAAAATATAGTGTTTACTGGAAAAAGCCGGAAGAGAATCATACTAACCAAAAAAAAAAATACAATAAGCTTTAGTTGTTCTGGTGACTTTAGTGTCCCTTTAAATATGATCTTTTTTCTTATAGCTTTTGCTATAGATTCTCTCTTGCCTTCTCTTGTAACATTCCTAATACCCTTTTATATACATTGCTACCTACAGAATATATAACTACCCATTTAAATGACAGTTCAAAGGAGCACTATGGGGTCAGGAACACAAATATGTATTCCTGATCCAGAGGGTTAAAACCACCATCTAGCTCCCTGGTCCCCTCATGCCTCCCTAAAAAATAGCAACATCTTACATGTATTAAAGTCTGGAGATGCTAGCTCTGGCTCTGTTTCCTTTAGACCTGCCCACTGCCTGCTGACATCAGTAGAAGTGGTAGCCTGATCCAATCACAATGCTTCCCTGTAGGATTAGCTGAGACTGACAAAGAGGCAGATCAAGGGCAGAGCCAGCATGATTCAAACACAGCACTGGCCAATCAGCATCTCCTCATAGAGATGAACTGAATCAATGAATCTCTATGAGGAAAGTTCAGTGTCTGCATGCAGAGGGAGGAGATATTGAATGTTGTGATGCATTTTAGGCAGCCATGACCCAGTAAGGATCTCTAACAGCCATCTAAGGAGTGGCCAGTGAAGGTATCACTAGGCTCTAATGTAAACACTGCATTTTTTTCTGAAAAGACTGTGTTTACAGTAAAAAGCATGAAGATAATGATTCTACCCACCAGAACAAATTTAATAAGCTGTAGTTGTTCCGGTGACTATAGTGTCCCTTTAATGTCAAAACTGATTACTAAGACCTAGGTTGGTAAATAGCGGTATTTTCATACACAAAACTTTGACATCTAATGAACATCAATGTAGAAGAGCAATGCATAGAATGCACATTATCCAGTGTTCCATTTACATGTATATGACAGTGAAGTGCACTGTAAATGTAAATATCGATATATACTTGCTGAGCAGGTACTCCATGGATTCCAGATAGACCGCTGACTCCGTCCAGAATGAGAACACACGGTTTTAATGCAATAGATGACAGGAAAGCATCAACAACCAGTGAGAACTGCCATGTATCATTGATATTATCACTTGAATATAAATCTTCGCTTTGCATACCTGGGACACAAAGGAAAGACATTAATACAATATTTGCTTCCCAACATTGAAAGGCATTTGTTGTTATCCTTTCTAAGAAAGTAGGTTCCAAAAAGAGCTGATGTGACTCAATCCAATTACATTGCAGCTAACACCGCAACTGGTACAAATTTGGGCATTGACCAAGATGGTTGCCCAGTGGGTCTTATATTCCAATGTATGACTGTCTTAAAGGAACACTCCCACTAAATGAGCTTAGGCTAATATGGGGCATGAGTGTTAAACCATAACAAGAGTCCGGTGCCTAGCAACTCTGCCTCCCAGGTTTCTACCTCTCTGAACTGCAGTAGTAGAAGTAGATGAAAAAGATGTAACTAGGCAGAGGCTGATAGGTTGAGAGCATCAGCTGTCACTTTCAGCCTATGACTGGGTACCCATTGAAAGATATTATATACATGATTTCTGTCTCAAGTCAACAGTGAGTGCCAAGATGTGCAGTGATACACTAACACACACTGCCTGTTATTGTGAGGGGGAATCAGGAACGAATTGGTGCAATCTGCTGACAGCACTCTGGCTTTCCCACCGATATACACCAGGAATACTGCAATGGCAGCCTCCTCTCCTCCCATTAGTGCCAACAGATGTAAGATGCTGGGGAGGACTGTGGTGTTTATTCAAACAGTATGTGTGTGTGTGTAATCTATGTTATTACGTGTCTGTGTATGCCTGTTACAGATTGAGTCTCTCTATGTATGTTCCACTGTTTGTGATTGTGTGTCTATGTATGTATACATGTGATTACGTATTTATGTGTGTTCAGGGCATTCAGAATATATTCAGACCCCTCCATTTTTTTGCACCTGTGTATGAGATATAGACAGAGAGCCTGGAGTCCATGGCTAGAGTATAAAGGGAAATATTTTTAAAGACAAACTTTGATAATTATTATTAATGAAATAAAAGATTACACATAGCCTTACGGTATATTATTTTGAAAGTTATACACATTCATTCTTTTAGACCATATCCTGGCTTACCCTTGCTATATAATTTAGCCATCTTTAGCCCTCTTTAATAAGAAGCACTACATATCTCTATAATCTAAAGGTCTGACACTGTCTCGTGGTGTATTGTTTATTGGGCAGGATGTCATTATTAATGAATGCACACGCTGCTCTTGATTATCGGCATGGTTTTTGATTGGATAGATGAAACGTCCAACCAAAGAAGACTTACAATGACTGCTTCCACAGAGCAAGGGTAAGAAATGAGATGCAGTGAAAAGAGGTTCTAATTTTAGATGTACATTACAAAAAAATACAAACAGAGGCTACAATACATGTATTCTTTTACTTTAAATAATAATACAAAAAAAAATTACTTTTTTTTTTCTTTCAGAGCATGGATCCGCAAATGGTAGATTCCCAGATGTTCTAGAACTTCTACTCATTCTAAAGACTAACAAAGCTTAATGGAAACTACAGTTCTTCAAAATATAAGGATCTACCATTTCAACAGTCGTACTTTAAGGGAACACTCCAAACAGATTAAACATACAGTCCGGTGTAGTGGTTATGGTGCAAGGAGAACCCTTGCACCCTACCAGAGTAAGTAATGAAACTATAAAGAACAATGTGACAACATAACCGGGTCCCTCAGGTGCCTGTGCTGAATCTGGCTAAAGTCATATTTCTCCCCAGAGTTAAACCTGGCCCTGCTCATTGGCTTAAAGTGCTCAGCAGATCCTTTTAGACAATGAGAGGGGTCCTACTACTTAAGTAAGTGGAGCTGGCCAGATTCTCCTGTAATGAAGCAGGGCTGTGGCCCGGGGCACACTGTGGCAAGAAAATGTCTGGACATACCCAGAGTTTCTTCAATGCAGACTTTATGTCGACTTGAAGCTGGTAGTTTTGGCTCTGTCAGTTTGAGAAAGGCTCTTTGACAGAGTCAAAACATGTCCAAATGAAGTCTGCATTGAAGAAGCTATGGGTATGTCCAGATATCTTTTTGCCATTGTCTATTATATGGGAATATTACCATCCCAGTCACAGAGGCACTACAGATGAATTCCCTACTATTTAGCAAGTGGAGCCTCTTGGCTATTATATACACCCAGGTAAGCTGTCTTAAACAATATGACTACTTACTCTGGGACGACACCGCGGCGTGTCTGGAACCATAACTACTACAGTGTGCTGTAGTGGCTATTGTGGTTGGATTGTTCCTTTAACTAAATATCTAAAGTACTGGGAACATTACTTAATTTAACTTGAGAGAAAAACCTTTTGACAAGTAAATACTAAATGAATAAATAAAGTTGTAGCAGTTGTTTACAATATACTCACCGAAGAATTCGCCCTGAAGAACCATAATGCAATGGCGCATGAAGGACATGATGTCACTGCTCCTTCCATTACTTCCAACAAAATAAGGGATTACTACTAAGTCCTCATTGTGCTTCCTAAACAAACTGAGCCATTTAGCAACTAAAGTAGACTTCCCACAACCTCGAACACCATGAATTAACAGATAGGACTTCAACACTGCAGAAGACTGTGATCTGTAAACAAGTAAACAGCATTTTAAGATATATTACACACACAAACAACAAATGACACTGATATAGGTTGATAGGAAATAAAGAAAGAGATAAGCATACTATGCACCTTTGTGTCCTTTTAAAATCTTGTTATTACTTAGAACCCTAAGTTAAATAATATAGAGGATTCATGATGGTGAACCATCAGGTTATATAGTTATGGGGACAACATAATAAAGCTATGCCAAGGGGTTTATGAATATCTTTAGAACCTCCAACGTGGCACTATTTCCTCTTAATACACACTTTAATGTTATGTATCTTTTATATAACATGATTTATTTTACAGTGTCACTTTGCAGGAATTACTTTGAAATTACTCATTTTTGTTACTGTATTTCTTTTTGGTTTTATTATTTTGAAATTCACTTCAGTTTTCCAGTTATAGTCACCAGAACAACTACAGATTAATGTATTGGGTTTGGTGTGTATATCATGCCTCTACAGTAATTTTAATGTAAACATTTCATTTTCAGAGAAAAGAAAGTGTTTACATTACAGCCTAGGGACACCTCTAGTAGACACCTCTACGTTTAGCATCTCCACGCTCTGCATGGAGACACTGAAAGTTCTTCATAGAGATTTATTGTGATATACTGTGAGGAGATGCTGACTGGTGTGGCGTGGCGCTGCGTTTTGCCACGCATGCGCAATAGCCTCGCAATGCATCGATATGGTAAGGCATTTGATTGGCTGAGATCATCAAGGTTGATGATTTCAGCCAAGAAGGTGAAATGGCAGTGGAGCAAGCCACAATGGGCCTGCGGAGTGCTGAAATAAAGGTGAGTAAAATCCCCTATTATAGTGATTACAGGGTGGCCGGGAACCTAAATAGTGTTATTATAGCCATAGTGACAGCAATACATGTTTGTATTGCTGGTACTATAGTGTTTCTTAAAGAAGATTATTCTCATGGGGAGCATAATCTTCAGAAATTATTATATATATTTTTTATAAGTCTTTATTTTAGTTGTGCATAGCAATACATAAAAAAATCTTGCCCAGCCACAACAGCTGTTGAAAGTACAAAGACCCAGCTTCTATCACCCTCAGCCACTCCAATGACTCCTTCCACTGAAGCCAAAGCCCCCAGAGAGTCCAGCCCAAGACTTCCCAGGTAGACAATCTGTGTGTGTCGGTCGGAGTTCGCTTCCGCAGACTTACGGTTGCGTGCTCCCAGCTGCGTGACAGATAGACCTCTGGAGCAGCATGGACGCCTCCTCTGCAAGCGGTGTGGACAGCAGCGAATAAGTTGTGGTTGGTTTTTGAGACCTCTCTTGTGCTGCACCTCTCTGGGAACCTTTAGGTGCCATGTGTTGAACAGCAGAAAAAGAGGAAAGCTGCCTTTCACTGAGCTTCCCCAAAATAATGCACAAATGCAGTCAAATGTCACAAGCAACAGCTCCATAAGTGTGGACAACTGCAGGGAGGTGTCTCTGACTGTAGGCCCCAGCGGGGCGACCATTTTGGATGCTAGGCCTCAGATCTCCAACTCGCCAGAAAGACTTGGGTCTTGGCCAGGTGCCCGTGCAAAACCTTCAGTTGGGACCGGGATAACTCCCACTGGTCCAGGGGGTGGCGACAGGGCTCAGGTACAACAAGCTCCAACAGCAGTCAGAGCCTTGGCTGCATCCCTGGCCCTAACTGCAGCTGTGGGCCGTGGGTAAGTCTTGCACAGCTGTGTGCACCTTCTGCAGACAAGATTGGTGTCAAATGAACTTTAAGATATTCCCCAGGGTTGTGTCCTAGCTTTGTAGCCAAATTGGTGACAATAAAGTCCAATTTGTGTCTAAGATTAGATTTTCCCTAAGGAGCTACAGCACCATGCGACTGCTCCAGTCTGCTGCAGGCCCTGCCCCATAATCTTCAGAAATTATTGGCAATCGGCAGACCAGAGCTTAACCCCTTAAGGACACATGACATGTGTGACATGTCATGATTCCATTTTATTCCAGAAGTTTGGTCCTTAAGGGGTTAAAGGGACACTCCACTGCCCCACCCCCCAAAAAAAACAAAAAAACACAATTTAGTAGATATATCCCAAATGAAAACATGCATGTATTTTTCATAGTGGCTATATCTAAAAGCAGCTTGCAAAAGCTTATATTTGTCCCTAAGGCCACATTTATCCAATGTCACTTAGACAATCACTAGGAGGCCCTCCTGGTGCAGTACTGCAATATTTGTAGGACCTACATTCGAGCCTTCATGCTCTGCATGAAGAAGCCAAACGCTTCTCATAGAGATTGCCGAACATGCACACAAGTCCACTAACGCTTCCTTACTGAGATGCATTGGATTGACTGTAATGATAATAATCTGAATTGAGGCAAAAAGAAAGGGCATTAGAGTATGTAATAACACATTTTATATTTTATTTACTGGGGAGAGCCTGAATTAATAAGAAGAACATTTTAAGATTAGAAATACAATTTAGTATTCCTAATGCATGAGTGTTCCTTTATAAGTGCTGGGGTAATTTAGGAATTAAGGGTTAGGAATATTGTAAGTATGAGTGTTATCAGAAGAGCATCCATGGGGAGGAGCTGTTACCAGAAACAAACTAAGCCATTACAGGCATTCTGGACAAACTCTGCCCACAACACCCCCAAACAGGATACACGTAAAATGTGACACAGGATAGCATAAATAGGGAAACAGGAAGTAGATTCCAGGGTATCCAACATAACAACACAGTTACTCTCATCCTTAAAGGCCCTAGGTTACTCAAGGGGTCTGTAACTTCACCCACAGAGAAGTCCAGTCTAGGAATTCACAGGTTAAAAATCTGGAGGACAGGCTCATAAACTCAAAGCAGTCAGAGGATAACGACAGGTCACCATGGTAACCATGGTAAAGATATAATGGCAACCGCAATTAAAAGGTATCCCAAGGCTTTAAATGGGAACTTAGTGTGCCATATCCCATTGTACAGAGCTACGGAGTCTGATGGCATTATATAAATAATAAAATAATAATAACAACTTAATAGCAATGAAGTTGTAATAGTGCCAAGAGGTCCGGGGTCGTAACACTTTTTCACTCGGTTTTATGAATAGGGAGCTAGTGATAGGCTGAGAGCATAGGCCTGTTGATTAAAGTCTAGGACAACAAAGTAAGTGGCTGGGAAGAGCAGTCTGGTGATGTCTTCAACACTTTACAAACAGTATAACACCTTATGGAAAGATGGTGCCCAGGATCTCCCAGCACCATAACAACTTAATAACGATAATGTTGTTATGTTAATGGCGTGATCCTTTACAGCATGTCCCACTGTAATAAAGCACACAGAATTAATAACATAGAACTGTGCTCTGAGGAGAGCAAGTAGGTAGGCAGTAATAGATGAAAAAGATATCTTAGTAAATGTTACATTGTTTTAATGACAATGTTTAGGGAACTTGGGTAATGTCAAAGTGACACAAAGACACACATATAGTGGGTAACTCACCATTCCAGGGATTTCTGTCAAATACATATGGTGAACACAGGAGCAGGTACAAGGCCATTGAAGCAGCTCGTCAAGGCCTGTAAATTCTCAACTACGCTACTTAATGGACACCATACTGCATAGTAAACTCTGAGGATGGTTCTTCTTACCTGGACTATCCTGTCTGGTACATACACAGAAGGATTACATTTTAATAGATACATTTAATAGAACACCTGTATAGCAATTTATGAATAGGTGTGAAGTTTTCTAGGACATGAAATGGAAAAAACATAATGTTCTCTGTTGTAAGCCCAGGTCTCTATCCTTCCCAACCTCACTTTTAAATAACCACTGGTAAAATAGAATTCCACTAGATCTTGATTGCAAAATAAAACTATCCATTTTCAGAGCCTCATAAAGTGGAAGGAGGCAGAACAATAAGTTGGAGCACTTAGAAGGCGGTGGTTGCTGTAAGGCTTTCCTGAATTGGTTCTGCCTCTCCAGTCAAGGAATCTACTATCTGTTATGGACCTCTTGGACCATAATCACATTAAGATAAAATGGTTTGGTCAATAAAAATGTACTTCCCAATTTTTGCTGATTACCACTGCAACAAATGGTGTGTGTTTTTGCTTGGGATATTCTGTAATCATGCATTTTGTTACGTTAGTGTTTTCAACATTTTTGTACATTATAGGTTTGCATGTAATCTGCCCAAAGGAAAGGGGCTGATCTTTCACACTAGAAGAAATCTGGATTCCTTTTATGGGAACATTGGAGGTAACTCTAGGTATCTATATTTTATTTATCTATTTGGGCTGAGGAATATTATACTGCTCAAAGAGTAATGAGAGTTTGAGCACACGGCTTATTTTGATGAGCTATCTCGCTGACTGCTAATCAGATAGCTCAAATATGTTCGCTTACCCACCATTACTATATAGTAAGCAAGACTGGCTCGTATAACTGTTCGCCTTATGGTTAATCCTACTCTGACACGATCACTGGAACTATACTCTGGCTTGTATAAAAAATGACTAGCAGTTCCTGGTCACTGTAATTCAGCCCTCAATACCTTCCTCTACATGTGTATGTGGTGTTAAGTGCCGTTAAGTGTACCTTTCTGGGAAAACATAAAATAAGAAATTTTATATTCTTTTACATGAGGACACCAGGGAATTAAGGCAGACAGGCAAGACAAGACTGGGGATCGGGACTGTTCTGCTAAAATTGAGACAGTTGGGAGGTATGCTAACCATTTGTACACAAATGTATACCCGCTCTATATACCCACAGAATACCAACTAAGAACTAAATATACATAAAAGAGTTATTCACTAAAGTGAGAATTGTCAGGAATTCAAAGTGAATTTCAAGTAGTTGAACTGGAAAAAGTCTCCAAATTAGCTATGATTCCGGTTTCGCTATTATGGTGTTAAAAATGTAATTCACTTTTAATTCTCAGTTTAATGAATAACCCTGAATGTAGGTTACATAGGCTGAAAAAAAACAAGTGCCTATCAAGTTCAGCCTTTCTTACATCTGCATGGATCAAGAAGCTAATACTCGATAAATTAATAACTATATCCCTGAATATTGTTTTTGCAAGTATACATCTAGTTGCTGTTTAAACACCCATACAGACTTTGATAAAACCACTTCTTCAGGCAGAGAGTTCCAGATCCTTATTGTTCTTAATGTAAAAAAAAAAAAAACTTTTCTTTGCCTTAGACTAAATCTCCTTTCTTCAAGTCTAAACGCGTGACCTTGTGTCCTATGTATAGTCCGGTTTCTGAAAAGATTTCCACACAATGGGGTTTGTATTGGCCTTGGATATATATGTATAATGCTATCATAACCCTCTGAGGCACCATTTTACTAAACTGAAGAGGTTTACATTTGTTAATCTTTCGTAATAACTAAAATGTTCCATTCCTTTTATTAACTGTGCAGCCCGCCTCTGCACTTTTTGTAGTCCCATGACATCTTTCGCGCACAAACTCCCATGAGTTGCATACCAGACGAAACACCCAATTACCACTGACAAGATGGGTAACCATTGACCTACCTATCTAGTCTATACTATAACTCTCGGATACTACAGATTGACCCCATGGTCCTACCAACAGACTCATTAGGTCTGACAAGGCCTTCTTTGACACACCCTCCACCGTACAATATGACCGACTACTACATACAATGGGGCTTCAAAAATGAAAGAACCCAACATGAACTTTCAGAAGAGCGATGAGTACATACCTCCAGACGTTTATCCTTTCATCCTATGGGTAAGGCGACTGTTACCTTTTAAAGATTTAGTTATGTATTGCTAAGAATTCCTTCTAGATTAGCTCCCTTACCCCATTACCATAAACCCTGAACTTACCGGTACGATGAACACAACTGACCATTACCACTATGAAAAAATATATATTTTTTAATTTATTATTTATTTATTTTAATTTTGGCAAATCTGACCCATTTTCGGCTGAAACGGGATAGGCCCATTTTCAGAAGAAAATTTCAGCAGCCGAAATTTCGGTGCATCCTTACTGTCAACCAATTCTAACTTGAAGTTTATTGTTCATACAATCACTGTACTTGTAACCGATACCAATGTAATGATGACACCTATGAGGACATGTATGTCGTACTGTATACTCCTTGTTTATAAAAATATATCATAAAAAAAAAAGAAGAGGCGCACAAAATTTCACTATCTGAGTACAGACAACCTTATTTTGTTGACTCTTATAGCTGTTTTTCTGATGCCCTTAATGCTAGCCTCACTTTGTATACAAATATATATTGCACATGTTTTGTTGTCTATGCATTTATTTATTTTTATTTAAACTTTAAGAGCCCACAAGTAATTTTAACTTTGTTTATGCCATTATCAACATATGAGATTGTGACATGGTTATGATGTCATCATTTGAACAATTGTTTCTCACCAGTGCATGAGGGAACACTCACTCAATACTGAATTGGCTGCATTGCTGTTCAGTGCGCTAGAGTTGTCCTTAGAGTTTTACTACAAATTTTATCAAAAATCCACACACAGTGTTTCACACACATTGTAAAATTGTGGTACTGTGAACAAACAGTTGGAAACAAAAATGACAGACGAGGCAACAGTCCTTGACATTGAGCAAACAATATCTGAGACCAAAGATTCCAGTACAGAAAGTAAAACTGGATGGTTTCAAAATCTGATATTATGGATACGTTTATTTTGGACAAAACTATGTGATTTCGGAAGGTGTCTAAGACTGTGGGTTTGCAATTGGTGCTCGTTCGCCTGTTTTGAGAAACTGAACATTACAGGGATTTTCAAAGGCAAAAATCTCACCTGTGAGCAAGACATCATCAACTTCCTCAACAATAACCGCAGCAAAGTAACCGGAGACAAGAGCAAGCCCAAGGAAATTGAGGTACATAGCTTTATTAGGAAGTATAAGGCTTGAGTAGACCCTTAATTTACTTGTAATATATGTTATACATTTCATATATCAGCCATTAAAGTTATATATTGTTACAAAAAAATGGAACAACATAATAACAATAAGATTTAGATTTAAATGTAACTGTTTACACATTAAAAATAGGAAATTACATATAAACATGAATATATAGTAAGACATGATTAAGGATATCATAGAGATGGTTTAGAGGACTGACAGCTAATTATGACACCCCAAATGTTTCCGAACTACATTCCTATGGCTGGCTGAGCATCATGGGGAATATTGTTGAGAAACAGTGGTTCCAATCTTAGCCATCCTTGGCTTAGAGTAATTACAATAATACAACATCCAAGTCATATACCAATTAATTGATTACTGCTGTACAAGGACTAAGCAGAATCACGGGCACTTAAGATCCATTCTTCAAATGAAATTTTAGCCCAGTGACCCATTCTACCATTGCATTGTAGTTTATAACAGAAATGCAGCAAATAAAAAATAGACTGATCCCAAAGTGAAACGTGGGTTTATTACACCTAGGAAGGCAGAGACGCTGTAAAAAAGCATTTATTCAGAACAATTGCATGCACCTTCATTAATATGATGTGCTTATTCCAAACATTAACGACCCACTTAGCATAGGCACCTAATTTGGGATTTAGGAACCACTGCTCTACTATACAGTTCTATATATGTAAGTCCTTGGAAAGTTGTGATCACAGGCAGATTATCTGCAGGATACCTACATAGGGCCTGACAGGTCATGGGAGATCAGGATTTAAAAAAAAATAATTAACTAGGCATAGGGAAATGGGTGTATTAGGGCATATGGTAGAGAGGCTGGGAGGGAAATAAGACTGGGAAGAGAGAATAGGCCTATAGCAGTGGAGCTGCGTGGGGATATCCGGCTATCGCAATGGAGTAGGATAGATGGGACTGGGGTGTGGATTAGGACAATAGGAGTAAGGCTGTGGAGGGGAGAATAACACTGTTGCTGAGTATAGTGCAATGTGTCAATGGCAGTAGATATAAATATTCTACTAACAAACTGAACATTATAACCATTAGCAATATTTACAAAGCTCCAACATATTCCATAGTGAGGTACAGTGATCAATTCAAAAATAATGATTTATTTTCACCTTCTTGTGAAAAAAGGGCATTCTGTAACTCCACACATTGATCCGCCAATTCATTATACGGAGACTGGCTGGATGAGCACGGAAAACACATTTCTGTTTGTAGACATTTTTATATATTGTGCGTTTTGTTGACTGTGAGTGTGTTTGTTTTTTATCTTTCTTTAGAACCTGCCACAGTCAGTGAATTTAAAAACCAAGAAAATTGGCCTAATCAACTTGGGAAACACATGTTATATGAACAGTGTATTGCAAGCATTATTCATGGCAGGAGAGTAAGTTATGCTTTATTTCACACCAGGGCTGGACTGGGAAAATAATTCAGCCCAGGTATTTAAACGCAGAGCAGCCCAGTTGGAGGGGGCAGGGACAGAACGTGGGTGTTTCATGTCATCAATGATGACATACATGCCACCTCAAAGTGAGTATGCTGGTCTGCTGTCACTACAGGGAAGAGCACTCGCATGGGACCAATGTCCTGTGTTTATTTAACAAAGCACAGCTCTGCAATCTCTGGTGTCCCTATAATAGGGATAACAAAGGACAAAAGTGGGGCATGGCTAGTAAAGGGTGTTGTGAATGTGTAGGGAGGCTCTCTGTGGCACTGTATGTGGTTGGAGGCTTATTGTGGGATTGCGTGTGCATAGAGGTGACTGTGGTGTAGTGTGTATGTGTGTGTGTGTGTAAAGGAGTCTGTGGTGTATGATATGTGTGGCTAGGGACTGCAGTGTGTATGTTTCCACTGGATGTAAAGTGTGTGCGTCTAGGGGCTGTGGAGATTATGTGTGTGTGTGTCTGTCTTTCTGTCTAGCAGTTGTAGAGAGAGAGAGAAAGCATGTGAGTATATTTGTACTTCTAGAGAACACTGGCGTACATACCATGGTCGCAGCTGCATTCCAGGGGGCCCGGCTGCCCTGCAGCCCCTTGTGACCGGGTGCCTGCCGCCATATTTTGCGGCCCCGGCCCGCGCGGCAAGTTAAGGGGTCCATGGATGGAAGGATGTGGATTGTCAGGGGGCCCAGTCAGCGCAGGGTGCTTTAACAGCGCGACCGGGTCCCCTGTGATTACATCACATGCTGAAAGGAAGTGACTGCACGTCACTCCTCCCAGCTAACACAGAGAGCCCGCACAGGAGGAAGCAGAGGGAGTCAGAGTGGAAACTCTGACTACCATCCACCTGAGCCACCACTGGACCCCAGGGAAAGTCACCCTCCTGCACCTAAAAGGTAGGAAACAGGAGGGTGAATTAAACATTTTGTGTGTGTGTGTCTGTGTGCCTGTCTGTCTGTATGTGTGTCTGTGTGTGTGTGTGCCTGCCTGTATGTATGTATGTCGTTGTATGTATGTGTGTGTATGTGTGTGTCTGTCTGTGTGTGTGTGTGTGTCTGTCTGTGTGTCTGTATGTCTGTGTGTCTGCCTGTATGTCTGTGTGTGTGTCTGCCTGTATGTGTATGTATGTATATGTGCCTGTCTGTATGTATGTCTGTCTGTTTGTGTGTGTGTGTGTCTGTATGTATGTATATATGTGTGCCTGTCTGTTTGTATGTATGAGTGTGTATGTGTCTGTATGTATCTGTCTGTCTTTATGTGTGTGTGTGTCTGTTGGGGGCGGGGAGTGCGGGGAATAGGGAGGAGGGGGGGGGCACGGGTCAGTTTCGCACCGGGGCCCCATGGATTGTGTGTACACCACAGTTAGAGGATATGTGTATCGGGACTGTTGTGTGCATGTGGGTGTATCTAGGGGCTGTAGCATGTTATAGGAGCAGTAATGTGCCTTTTTATGTATAGGGACTGTAGTTTGTGTGAACAGGATAGTTTGTGTTTCAATGTAGTGTTTATCCATGGGCTGTAGTGTGTGAGTCCAGGTGCTATAGAGATTGTTTGTATGTCTAGATGGTGTGTGTACATCTAGGGGCTGTCGTGTGCGTATGAGTGTATCTAATGTTTATGTATGTGGACTGTTGTGTGTGTATATTAATATAAGCTGTAGTGTGTGTACAGTGAGTTAGCATTGGGGCTGCTGTGTGAATTTATTTTGTATCCCATATAAGTTGGAATGTCCAAGAATAAGATGTAAAACATATTTTATTTCAGTTTTAGGAGGTACGTGTTATCTCTGAATCTGAGTGGGTGCCAATCACTGATGGAGAAATTGAAAAATCTTTTCAAGAAGCTAGCTGATACAAACAAGGTATGTTTTTAAAGGGACATTTCAAGCACCATAACCACTACAGTACTAGGCCCTCCCTCCCCCCCTCCCCAATTTGTAAGTAGTCTACACCTACAGTACTTCTAACAGACAGTTTTCCACTATTTGATTTAAGCCTGGTGATACAGGGTTTAGCTCAAAAGGGCAAATGGAAGAGTCTGTCTAGGAGTTTCTGACTCTCCAGGTTAAGTAGCAGAGACATGGCATATGTGGACCCCTGGTAAAAAGTGATACCTTGGTAAAACTTATTGACTACTGAAAATGGGGGTGGGGAAAGGGGGAAATTCAGGGACAGGGCCTCTTCTGGCACTAGAAACCACTACAGCACACTGTAGTGGTTATGGTGCCTAGAGCATTTCCTTATTTATAGAAATTCTGTGAGTTCCAATTTGCTTAACATTAAAAAATGAACTATAGGGGCGGGGCCTGACATTCAAGATGGCCGGATGTGTTTTATAATAGCTCCAGCCTTCCAAACCATGTATTGAGGCAAAACCGCATAAAAGCGACACAGAAACACCCCAGTTCAAACTGCAGACCGACACCAACTCTACCTGCACTGTTTACAATCTGAATTGTGTTTGTCTGACAGGCCATGTATTAACTTTGCACAACAAAAATAAATCATATATAAAAAAAAATTAACTAACCATTTTTATTATTTCAAATACAGCATAAAACTTGTTTAAAACCTCTCTTTATACAAATCCTAAGCAATTAATATGAACGGGCATGCCCACCTATCAGTTGCAAAAATTGGAAATCTATAATACAGTGTGTGTCATTGAGTCACTTAATTTAAAGGGACACTCCAGGCACCCAGACCACTTCTGCCCATTGGAGTGGTCTCGGTGCAAACTCCCACTACCCTTAACCCTGCACCTGTAATTATTGCAGTTTTCATAAACTGCAATAATTACATTGCAGGGTTAACTCCTCCTCTAGTGGCTGTCTATTAGACAGCCACTAGAGGGCACTTCCTGATTAAAAGCAACGGTTTTCTGTGCTAGAGCATCGCTGGACGTCCTCACACTGTGTGAGGACATCCAGCGTTGCTCAATTCCCCATAGGAAAGCATTGAAAAGCATTTTCAATGCTTTCCTATGGAGAACTCTAATGCGCATGCACGGCATTGACGCGCATGCGCATTAGGTCTCCTTAGCCGACGGGATCAGTCTCCCCTACCAGCTGACGTGATTAAGGGAAGGAGCGGCAGCGACCCGAAACCACCGCCGACGGACATCGGCGGGGGTCTCAGGTAAGCCACTGAAGGGTTTTCACCCCTTCAGCAACCAGGGATGGGTGGTGGGAGGGAGAGGGGACCTGCAATGCCAGGAAAACTGATTGTTTTCCTGGCAATGGAGAGTTCCTTTAAGTTGAATATAAGATTTAAAAAAAATTAACAATAAAGTTAACCTAGCCTTAAACTGGGCATACAAAAACAATGTCTTATGTCAATATCACTGTGCCTTTTTATTGCCAGTACAACATTTTAAATTAACGTCTTTTTCCATTTCTAACCAGCAAATAGCTTATGCACCTTATGAATTTTTTATGGCTTCTACACCACCTGGGTCCAGTCCTAATTCCCAGGAAGACTCTGCCGAGTATCTCAGATTCCTTCTAAACAGGTACATATACTTGGTCTATACTTAGTCTATTTAACTAGTAATTGTTGACTAGTTATTGTCGTCATTCATACCTCAAACATTGTGAAGAATGGCAAAATACACAATATTAAACGGTATTATTGAATTCATTTTAACTGATCATTTAGGAGGTCTTTCTTTATAAAATAGCTCAAGTTCATTGCTAAAATCTACATATTAGCTAATTAGTCTTTAAAAGATACACTCTGTGTGCATAAGACAAATGTTGAAACTTTTAAATTTCCATTGTTCTTGCTTAATATTTGTTTGTGCATTAGATTGCAAGAAGAGGAGAAATCAACACTGTATTCAACACCTCGGAGCACAGAACTGGGGAAAGAAGGAAAAACTGTGATAGAAAGCATGTTTGGGGGAAAGCTGAAAACAAACACTTGTTGTAAGACCTGCAAAAGCACCTCCCAGAAGAGAGAAGATTTCACTGATCTTCCTCTGGCTTTCTCTTCATTTGTCAAACCAGCACCGGTAATGGCATGCTCTACCGAGGAAAAACCTCACGATTCTGTTACAATCAATATGACCCCAGCTGCAGACTCACCCACTGAGGAAAACATGAGCCATGGGCCTAGAAACATCTCATGTCAAAAAACTGGAGAAGAAAAGACACAGGAAACACCTACGGTAAAAGACCTCCTAAGTAGTTTCCTGGCACCAGAGGTTCTCGATGGAGATAACAAGTATCAGTGTCAAACGTGTGCTTCCCTCCAGACAGCAGAAAGGAAAACAATGATTGTGGAAGAGCCACAATATCTAATTTTAACTTTACTGCGATTTGCCTATGATACCATCTGCAATGTGAAGCGTAAGATATTGGATCCTGTGTCCATTCCACTCGTACTGGATTTGCCTGTAGAGAGATCAACTTCTCGGGCTGCATCAGCAGATCAGACACTGGAGAATGAGAATAGAAGACCTGAGGTAGAAGACCGGTCACATAACCAACAACAAGTGCCCTATGTTTTAAATTCTGTTGTGGTCCATTCTGGGTTATCATCTGACAGTGGTCACTATTATTCTTATGCGAGGGACATATCTGATAATTCAGGGTGTTCACATTCTGAAAAATACTCTTCGACCCTCGGCTCTGTGAATGGAAATGAAGAATGGTTTCTGTTTGATGACAGCAGTGTTTCCAGGAAAACAACTAACTTCGTATTAAACAGACAGCCTTCCCTGGCCACACCATATATACTGATTTATAAAAAATCCAACTGTGGGGAGACACAAAGTGTTTAGCCTGGCCAAGCAAGAGGAGTCTAAGTCACCGAGGATATTCCACTTCGGAAGAAGCCCAGAAATATAATTAGAAGACATAATAAAGAATATGTAGACATGTAAAAGCAACTTTCATGTATTTTAATAAATAATATATGATTAATTAAAATGTGTTAAAATAGTGTTCAAACTCCTACACCTTTATGGGCCTCCATTTATCCCCTTACCTACTTCGCGCATTTCATATTATTTAACGTAACTATATGGAAATATTACCATTCATCCATATTATTCAATACCATAATGTCATTTAAATCATCTCCCTATCTCAAAGATATTTGTTTCACCTTTCAAATTATAATAAAAATGTAAAAGGGATTTGAAAAGGAGCCTAACTGTAATGCCAAGAGTCCAAACAGCTAGTAAACACAACAGATTTTCTAGGGGTGAAACAATTTCATTATAATAGTTTTAATGGTGATATTGAGGCTGGATATATCCACAAACCAAGAAACAACTAGAATTGGTTCAAACTATAGTAGTATAGTCAGGGCCAGCGCTTCCTATAAGGTGAACTAGGCAGCCCCCATCGCCGGCCCTAATGCTGCAGCCGCCTGAGCGCTCTGTAAAGAGCCTCAGGCGGCTGCAGCACTGTCTCTCTCCTCACCTGCCCTTCCCTGTAGCGTGACCAAGCTCCTCTCCGGTCTGCAGCCGGACTGACACAGTGTGCACTTCCTGTCAGTCCGGCCGGGTACAGGAAACAGAATACTCCTGTACCGCGGACCGCAGAGGAGCTCGGCCACGCTACAGGGAAGGGGAGGTGAGCAAGGAGAACACGGGGGGGAGGAGAACAGAGGGAGGAGGGGGGAGTAAGGACAACACAGGAAGGAGGGAGGAGTAAGAAGAACGGGGGGGGAGGAGTAAGAAGAACACAGGGAGGAGGGGGGAGTGAGAAGAACACAGGCAGGCTTTTTAATGTAAACACACCGTGTGCCGCACGGCGTTAGTTCATATGACAGATAATATGGGTGGTGCATTGTGATGTCACATGGGGGGGGGGGGCGCAGCAAATTTTTCTTTTGCCTAGGGCGGCAAAAATCCTTGCACCGGCTCTGAGTATAGTAGTAGTAGTGATATAACCATGCAGAACAGCAGGGCTCAAAGTGACAAATTACCAATAAGCATTGTCTAATAGCGAATGGAAATTCAATCCAAGCTGATGTGAAACTGATCCTCACTGCTTGGGAGGACCCAAGGTGCAAGGTGACAACATCGATGATGTACAATATTGACAGTTGTAAATTAAATCCCCTACCTAACATCTCTCTCTCTCTCCCTCTGTCCACCCTCAATTGTGAGCAAGACTTTCTCATCCAACATGGTGTCAGATGTCACAAATTCTCATCCAACATGGTGTCAGATGTCACAAATTCTCATCCAACATGGTGTCAGATGTCACAATTCAAAAACTTGTGGAAAGCTACCCAGAAGATTGGAGGCTGTTATTGTCCTAAAAAGGGAGCTAACTCCATATTAATTATCATGGTTTTGGAATTGGATATCTATGAAGCTTATATAGGTGTGATGGTCTTTTAGCCACACAGTTTAGCAATAGTGCCATCAGGGTTTTTACCTGTTTCTTTACGGAGGCACTGACATACGTAATGTTACGTTATTTAAACGTTGAACGTTAGTGCCTCTGTGCACAATTAATGTGTTTATACTTCAGTGCGGAATAATCTTTTTCCCTATTTAGGTTCCATCTATTTGAGTCCAAAAGACTCTCCAGCGCTCCCCTGAATACCTTCCTCCTATTAATCAATTCCTTATTACTGAACCTGGACTGCCTAATAACTCCTCTCTCAGATCTCCCTTATTTTTTCTTATTGAAATCTTGTTGCTGATCCAGGCCTGCCCAATAACTGCTCTCCCCGATCTCCCTTATTGTTACTGATAGAAATCCCGTTGCCGACCCTGGAATGTCAACCAACACGTCTCCCGGATTACCCATATTGATACAGTTTGAGTCTTTATTTGAATATTGACAATTAGAAAGATTGTTTCATAACAGACTGATTGTGCCTTTTGTCAAACTATTTAAATGGAGACTGCTACTTTAACACATGCTTTTCAGACATTACAATCGAATTATTCACTCAATCTATACAAGAATTCCATATAAAACTAAATGATTTACAAGTCCAAGTCGATAACATACAAATGCATTCCATATCCTATCAAACTGAACCTACTGTTTATCATCTTACGAAATTTAATGGGGATAGATCTAACTACAGACGGTTTATACATGAGTGTAAACTCATGTTTGCCGTGAAACTTAGGACTTATCTGAATGATCATGTTAAGATAAAAATGATTATATCTCTCCTTCAAGGCGATCCTGCAAAATAGGCCCATCAATTGATTGAATCACTATACCTCTGTCTTTCTAACCTTGACCTTTTTCTTATTGAAATGAATAAACTGGAAGGAAGCTGCTTTGAAATATCAGTATTGCATTAGCCGAACACCTACGGGATGAGCTGGCCAGAATTGGAAACCCTAATTCCCTAAAAGAAGTGATTGAGCCAGTGACGTACACACAGTCCATGGGGCCCCGGTGTGAAACTGATCCATGGGGCCCCCTCCCGTCACCCCCTCCAACCCCCAATCCCCCATTATGTCACCCCATAAAATATAAAAATATATATAAATTTTGCACACAAAACTCACAAGTGTCAATGGACCTACTCACAGTGCAGCATTTGTAAGTTACATAGGCTGAAAAAAAACAAGTGCCCTTCAAGTTCAGCCTTACTTCCATCTGCATGGATAAAGCAGCTAATACTCAATAAATTAATAATTATATCCCTGAATATTGTTTTTGCAAGTATGTTTCTTGTTGCTGTTTAACTCCTTCAGGACGGACTATTATGTTATACGTTAAGGATCAGGGCTGTTTTAACATTTTTGTAGTGTTTATGTTTAGCTGTAATTTTCCTCTCTCTCATTTACTGTTCCCATACAAGTTATATATTATTTTTTTCGGGACAAAAATGGCTTTCTTTACATACCATTATTTGTATCCTGTCATATAATTTACTTTAAAAAATAAAATAAAAAATATCATGAAAAATTAAAAAAAAACCATGTTTTTGACTTATGCTTGAAAAATCTTTCACTTACCTACGAAAGCTAATGAAAAAAACTGTAAAAAGATTAAAAATTTTGTCCTGAGTTTAAAAACACCCAGTGTTTACGTGCTTTTTTTGCAAGTTATAGGACTATAAGTACAAATAGGAAATTGCTGTTTCAAAATATATATTTTTAAAATGTATCAATAGTGACACTGTAACACTGTTATCTGTCATAAATCTCTAAATCACACCTCCCATGTACATATTTTTTTTAAAGTAGAAAACCCAGGGTATTCAATGTGGAGTATGTCCAGTCTTTTTTAGTAGCCACTTAGTCACAAATACTGGCCAAAGTTAGCATTTATATTTGTTTGTGTGTTGAAAATGCAAAAAACTATTATAAACGCCAACTTTGGCCAGTGTTTTTGACTAAGTGGTTACTAAAAAAGACTGAACATATCCCATTTGCAATACCTTGGGTTGTCTTCTTTTCAAATGGTATGCCATCATTGGGGTAATTCTCATTCCTGGGCTACCATACGCTCTCAAAGGCAACATAACCAATCTGCCAATTTTCAACGTAAAAATATTTGACCCTTGTATTTGACCCTGTAACTTTCAAAAACACTATAAAACCTGTACATGGTGGGTACTGTTATACTTGGGAGACTTTGCTGAACAGAAATATTAGTGTTTCAAAACAGTAAAATGTATCACAAAAATTATATCATCAGTGAAAGTGCAGTTTGTGTGTGAAAAATGCAAAAAAAGTCACTTTCACTGACAATATCATCGATGTGATAGGTTTTACTGTTTTGAAACACTAATATTTGTGTTCAGCGAAGTCTCCCAAGTAAAACAGTACCCCCCATGTACAGGTTTTAGGGTGCCATAGAAAGTTACAGGGTTAAATACAGTGCTAGCAAATTAAATTATCTGGACTTACGGCCTGGGTTGTCAGACAGGTCCCTCAAATTGCAAACAATAAAACTACTTGTCTGGGTGTCTAAGTCCCTTTTATGCCTGTTTGTGGCCCGTCAGTTAACCAGTTAGAGAAGAGTGTCCGTATCCCGGTTCTGTAGGTGAGTGGGTGTTGGTATGTCTGGCAGGGCTCTGGGGGCTGTTGTCGGATTGTGGGCCTCGTGTGCTAGCGCATTTGTATTGTATAAACTAGGGCTGCCTGTCTCCTCCGGTTATCAATGGAATTACACCCCAATGAAATTACACACCACTCCCCGCGGGACCCGTCCACCCCCTCCCATGTCACACCCCGCAACCCCAGACAAAACCATAAAGCATAAAATATAAAACACAGCGCCACCACCGCACTCTCCCCAGGGTCAGCGTAATGGCATGCAGTAGGTGCCTCACGGTGTAAGTCCAGGAGGGTTAAAGATGGGTATCGTCCAAGGTACCATAGAATTAAGTCTTGGAGGGTTAAAGATAGTTATCGTCCAAAGTACCAGAGTAGTAAGTCCGGGAGGGTTAAAGGTAGGTAACCATAGAATTAAGTCCTGGGGGTTGAAAATAGGTATTGTCCAAGGTACCATAGAATTAAATCCTGGAGGGTTCAAGACCAAGGCACAATAGAGTTCTGGCTGAGGGTGTTCTGCGTTAACTGTTTGAGCCTGTCACAGCGGGCAAGAGTGGGTCACAGTTCTCTGAGGGTTTAGATGTCACCAGTCCTCTGTCATTCGAGCCGGTCTATGGTGGGTTAAAATGCCGTCAGGAATCCAGCAGGGTCCTCCTGCACTGATAGGGTCAGGATCGTGTCTCCCTGTTGTACTACGAGAGTGCCCGATGCTCCCCATCTATATCGGATCCCGTTCTCTTGGAGTTCCCTCATTACGTGCATGAGTCTCTGCCTCTCTAGAAGGAAGTTGAAGGGTAAGTCGTCATACACCCGAACTGAGCAGCCGTTTACCCGGAAGTCAGGGGTACTCCGTGATCGGGCCAACAGTGCTGCCTTGATTGAGACCTCCCGGGTGACAGCTATGATGTTCCTGGGTGCATCCACCGGGGCCGTCGGGGCCTTCCGTATGAGGAACGCGGTCATGATGGGTACGGTCCCCGCCCAGGCTGGTGCCCCCAGTGCCTTTGCAACTTTGTTGGCGAAATCCAGGATTGTCTCAGTGCCCACTCTTTCGGGTATCCCACGGAGCCGTCCGTTCTTTTTGCGGTGCCATGCTTCTATAGATGTGACCACGCGCTCGGATGTCTGGCTGTTTAGCGCTCCCTGACTGTGTCAGTTTGCGGCTTTTTCACCCCATTTCTCTCGGGGGGAGGGGGAGTTTGGGTTGTGCTTGTATGTCTTTTTGTGGTAAATTCCGTAACTCTGTGGCAATTTAATCTGTTTAGCCGTGTGGCTAGCCGGAGCTCCACAGCAGCACGTCTTGTTCTTCGCTCAGCTAACCACACCCTTTATTATAAGTGTGTTTTTATATTAACATATTTATATATTAATATAAAAATACACTTAGTATGACATTATATATATAAAAAATATATAGACATATAGCATTTTCTGTAAGGGGCAAATAGCCGTATATTGGGTAGGGTACAAGTAAGAGCGTGGGATAGAATAAAAGAGCAAAGTCGGTTGTGGTGTGCCGATACAGACGATACGGTAGGTCTGTAAATAAAGAGGGCCCACCAAGGAGTAATAAAAAGTAAAGAAAATAGAAAGAAAAAGAAAGTGTTGTAAATGAGGAGTGGGTGGGAGGGTCATTCAGACGCTGACCTTGATCGGTGTGGAGTCAGGTAAGGGGTGTACCTTATGTAGGGGAGTGAATTAATTTAAGCCCCTCCCACAAATACAGGCCAAATGGCCTTAATACTTGTGTAAGGGGCAAATAGCCGTATATGGAGTAGGGTTCAAGTAAGAACGTAGGATAGAATAAAAGAGCAAAGTCGGTTGTGGTGTGCCGATACCGACGATGCGGTAGGCCTGTAAATAAAGAGGGCAAAAATGGAATAATCAAAGATTTAATACAGTCAACAAATATATATAATTATCCAGACATTTCTTTAAAAGCATTTCTTAATTCTTGTGTAGGTTTTGGTATGTAGGTTGTGTAGGCGGATGACTTCCACCGCCCCAGTGATTTAATGATATGTACCGGTATGTTAGCGCTGGAAGCTGTGGAGGCTGTGTATTGGGTTGTAGAGTTAGCATATGATGTCGAATGCCTGTCAGTTATAATTTGATTGTATTGTAAGATAAGTGTAATTTAAGATGGCAAAAAGAAGCGAAGTCATGACGAAAGGTTGGGCTATGTCGTGGTCAGATAGAAATATTGTGAAAAGTGTGAAGGCTCTGTTTTGTGAGTGTTGGATGATAGTGCTAATTTGGACAGATCCCTGCTATGTTGCATGATTAGTTCTAGTCCATGGTTAGCTGCTGGAACAGAGGGGCGGCTGTTGCTGTTTGTGCTGCTGATGGGAGTGCTTGCTAAAAAGCCTGAAAGTTGAAACGAGACAGACTGTCAGCTGCTATGTTACTAATGCCTGGTACATAAAAGCAGACCAAGTAGAAATTGTGACATGCTGCTAACCACGTGAGTTTCCTGAGAAATCTCATGATTGTAAGGGATGATGAACAGCCTTTGTTAATGATGTGACATGTTGCTTGGTTGTCTGTGTGGCAACGGACTGACAAGCCTGACCATAAATGTCCCCACGCCACGGCAGCTGCTACAATGGGGTAAATCTCAAAAAGAGCTGAGGTTGTAAAAAGCCTTCTAAGTCATAGACTTCTTCAGGCCACTTATCCCAAAGCCATTCGTTCCCAAAGATTGCTGCGAAACCTGTGGTAGACGCCCCATCTGACCATATGGTTGGAGATGTGTCAGACAACTCTGGTAGGTACAAGCTTTTACCATTCCAGGTGGTCAAGAATTCTTTCCACATGTAAAGGTCTGTCGTGGCGTGCACATCCAAGGACAGTCTATAGCTGTCGTGTTGGAAATGTGGAAAAAGACAGACAAGTCTGGATATGAAAGCACGCCCTTGAGGGATGATGCGCATGGCAAAGTTCAACGAACCTATGAGAGATTGAAGTTCCTTGCAGTTGCAATTACCCAGCAAAATGTAATGGTTGATGCTGTTGAGGATGTTTGTAATTTTCTCTTGTGGTAAACTAGCTTGCATAGAGGCAGAGTCTAGTTGTATACCTAGAAATGTAATGATTGCATGATTGTATTTGGACTTTCGGTTTTCTTGGCGGATACTGGGACTCCCAGGTGGTCAAACAGACTAATGGTTGCTTTGAGACTCCTGGGGGGAAGGAGTTTTCTTCGATCAGCAAGAAATCATCCAATAATGGATGACTATGGGGCATCTGGAAATGTTGAGTAACATCCAGCAAAGTGATTCTACAAAAGTATCGAAGATTTTGGGGCTACTTTTTGACCCAAAGGATAAGCGGGAGAAAAAGTAATAGTTATCTGCCCATTTGATGCCATGTAAGTGCCAGAGTGTGGGGTGGCTAGGTAGTAGTTTAAAGGCATTTGTAATGTCTGTCTTACTTAGCCACGCTCCGATCCCTGCTTGCATGATGGCTGTAATGCCATGATCTATAGTGGCATATTGTAGGGAAAACTCTTCGGAGGGAATAAGAGAGTTAAGACTCGGGGTAGACGAGGTATGAGGGTCTGACAGATCTATGATGAGTCTCTGCTTGAGGGAAGATTTCCCTGTGACTATCCCTATATGATTTGTGCGCCATGCCGTAAAAGGTGGGGTTTTAAAAGGCCCGAACAAAAACCCCTCTGCCAGCTCTTGGGCTAAGAGTGTATCTACGGCTGTTGGGTTTTGTTGTGCTGATTGTAAATTTGGACATTCAAGTTGGCCTGGGGGCATATGTATAATGCCTGTATGGAACCCCTCTGAGAAACCAGAGATGAGAAAATTTACCATATGTCTGGAAGGGTGATTGGTCAGTAGTGCTGAGAAGACATGAATGTTAACAGACATTAGGTATGGTTTAGGGTACATTTTATTTGGACACATAGTTTTCGCATGTTCCCTGAAACAATGTGAACAAATATGCAATAACCTGCATGCACTAAAGCTACATGTGCCCACATTGAAATTATTGCACACCTGTGTTTTACCAAAGAAAATGATGGGACGACCCAGTTTGTCTCTGGTGGTTCTCTCAGTTCTACCCGGGTAGCTGGTGCAGGTGACTGATTGCGGTCGTCTGCCGTGTGAGAACAAAAATTGGTAGTGTGAGTAGTAGAAGAGCAGGATGCACAAGCCAGTGTTTTGAGACCTGCGAAGTGTCTACAGAATAGTTCCGTATCTAGTCTGCTCCAGTTGATACGGGTACCATACTGAGAGAGAGCACCAGACACCTTGGTGGAAAAAAACCTATGGTAGTCGTAAGAAGCAGACCCACCAGATTTGTTCCCCAGGTCCACCAGCTTGTGCATATAGCGATCAAACTCTTCCCTTCTATTAGGGTACACTTCACAAATTACATCTCTAAATATACCAAAAGCTAACACAAATTCAGGAATGGTCAGTTTCCGGTTTAACCTGGCGTCTTTGGATCTGACCACCACAGATACTTCATCATACATATAAGTCTTATTCTCAACCACATCCTAGGAGGCAATTACTAGGGATGCTAGGCTGACATCTTTGCCTTCCAGGATGTCTTTCTTAATGTGGGCTGGGATAGTGTGTGCAGGATCAACGTCCTGATAATCTGAAGAGATAATAATACCCGTGGCCCGTGGTTCAGTTGGTGCCTGTTAAGCAGTATCAGGAAGGCCAGCCTTTGTGAGGGCTGTGGTGACCGCCTCGAGGTTAGCCAGTCTGTCATTAACCTTGCCCATAGAGTTCATGAGTGAAGCCAGCATAGCCTGGATATCACCTGAGTTGGTGTTGCTGGAGCCTTTCCTGCTTCTTTGTTGTCGATTGTAGTGCTTAGGAGTTCAAATAGCTCCGCTTTCCTTGCTGTGGCAGGGTAGGGGATTTATCGCCTCCTTAGCTCGTTGGTGATGCGTGGGATCGTCCAGGATCTGATTGATGCCGGACTGGCAACATCTCCCCTACGGGCACTTTCGTCCCATACTTGTAGAATGCATAACACAGCTTTTCACCTTGCTTAAAGAATCTCATTGGAACACGACACAGCTCAACTTGTGTCATAACATTTCTCCTAGGTTTTGCTTCTTTTTGCCACCTTAAACTAAAACTCTCACACACCATTAATTATATATTTTACAGGCATTCAACAACACAGGATAACCTATGGCCAAAACTACCATAACTTCATGCTATCATACCAGACAAGAATATACTCAGAGGTTTTCAGGAATCCATTCCCCCACGTTCCTCTCAGAGATTACCAATAGCCATCCAACTTTTCCATCCTTATCGGACCTAGTAGATCTACAACCAATTATACTACCAAGTCGGCCATTACCAGCCATGCACACTGTCTTCTATACCTTTCTCAGGCCAAAGAATCCACTACCATCACCACCACTCAGACAGACCATTGTCTTCAACGATCCCACGTACGTAAACACATATATCATTACCCATTGGCTCTACCACATTCCGAAATGAGTCAACACGCACCAACAGTAGAGATAACATACTATCCTATCCACAACAAATGGTGTCCAGTTGCGGTCCTAGATTCCTACCTTCAAAATCCTTCCAGGAATTAAATACTGTAATGCATTTAAGGAAATGTCTGGTTAATTTGCATATATTTGTTGACTGTATTAAATCTTTGATTATTCATTTTTGCCCTCTTTATTTACAGGCCTACCGTATCGTCGGTCTCGGCAAACCACAACCGACTTGCTCCCTTTATACTGTCCTACGCTTATGCTGGAACCTTATTCCATATACGGCTATTTGCCCCTTACACAAGTATTAAGGCCGTTTGGCCTGTATTAGTGGGAGGGGCTTAAATTAATTCACTCCCCTATATAAGGGACACCCCTTACCTGACTCCATATCGCTTGAGGTCAGCATCAGAATGACCCTCCCACCCACTCCTCATTTCAACACTTTCTCTTTTCTTTCCATTTACTTTACTTTCTTACTCCTTGGTGGGCCCTCTTTATTTACAGGCCTATATTATTCGTCGGTCTCGGCAAACCACAACCGACTTGCTCCCTTTATACTATCCTACGCTTATGCTGGACCCTTACTCTATATACGGCTATTTTCCCCGAACACAAACATATATATATATGCACATATATAATTATATTTTTATTAACATTAAAAGATTTTATTTTTATTTTACGCATGCAGGGAGACTGCCTGTCAGTTCAGGCAGTCCCCCTGCAAGCAGATACTTGTACACCTGTTGACTGTGCAGAGGGGGCCCGCAGCAAGCGCTTACTTACTTTCCCAGCAGCTCCCTTTAGCTCCCTGTGTAAATCTTGTGGCAACACTCTGACGGCTGTGGGATTCGCGAGAGTTACACAGTGGAGCTGAAGGGAGCTGCTGGGAAGGTAAGTAAGAGCTTGGCTTGTAATGGGCCCGGCGTTCCTGGTATGTATTATCGGCGATATCAGTATCTCTATTTGCCGATACTGATATTGCCGAAAGTACAGAATATCAGCTAATAATATCGGCCAGAGCGATAATCGCTCGATCCCTATCCCATAGTGTTCTTTTCTCCCCCCCACCCCTGTCCCATAGTGCTCTTTCCCCCCTCCACTGTCCCATATTGTTCTTTTCCCCCCTCCCCTGTCCCATAGTGTTCTCCCCTGACCCATCCCAAGTGCAGTGATCATTACTATCTTTCATTGTGATATATAATCATCTGAATTATTAATGCAAGCATGTCTGTTGAACTAGGCACTAATAAAAAAAAAATATGAAAGATTGATTTTTTTTTTTTATTTCGGCCAATTTGAAACCGTTTTCAGCCAAAACGGGATATGCCAATTTTCGGCCAAAAATTTTGGCAGACGAAATTTCAGTGCATCCCTACTGTCAGCCAATTATAGGTTTATTGTTCATACAATCACTTGAAACCGATACCAATGATAACACCTATGAGGACTTGTATGTTGTACTGTATACTCCTTGCTTAGCTCCCTTGTTAATAAAAATGTATCATAAAAAAAAAAGAAGAGGCGCACAAAATTTCACTATGTGAATACAGAGATCCTTATTTTGTTGAATCTTATAACTGTTTTTCTGATGCCCTTAATGCTAGCCTTACTTTGTATACAAATATATATTGCACATGTTTTGTTGTCTATGCATTTATTTATTTTTATTTAAACTTTAAGAGCCCACAAGTAATTTTAACTTTGTTTATGCCATTATCAACATATGAGATTGTGACATGATTATGATGTCATCATTTGAACAATTGTTTCTCACCAGTGGATGAGGGAACACTCACTCAATACTGAATTGGCTGCATTGCTGTTCAGTGCACTAGAGTTCTCCATAGAGTTTTATTACTAATTTTATCAATTATCCACACACAGTGTTTCACACACATTGTAAAATTGTGGTACTGTGAACAAACAGTTGGAAACAAAAATGACAGACGAGGCAACAGTCCTTGACATTGAGCAAACAATATCTGAGACCAAAGATTCCAGTACAGAAAGTAAAACTGGATGGTTTCTAAATCTGATATTATGGATACGTTTATTTTGGACAAAACTATGTGATTTCGGAAGGTGTCTAAGACTGCGAGATTGCAATTGGTGCTCGTTCGCCTGTTTTGAGAAACTGAACATTACAGGGATTTTCACAGGCAGAGGGAGAGCCGAAAATCTCACCTGTGAGCAAGACATCATCAACTTTCTCAACAATAACCGCAGCAAAGTAACCGGAGACAAGAGCAAGCCCAAGGAAATTGAGGTACATAGCTTTATTAGGAAGTATTAGGCTTGAGTAGACCCTTAATGTACTTGTGATATATGTTATACATTTCATATATCAGCCATAAAAGTTATATATTGTTACAAAAAATGGAACAACATAATAACAATAAGATTAAGATTTAAATGTAACTGTTTACACATTAAAAATAGGAAAATACATATAAACATGAATATATAGTAAGACATGATTAAGGATATCATAGAGATGGTTTAGAGGACTGACAGCTAATTATTTGCACCCCAGATGTTTCCGAACTACATTCCTATGGCTGGCTGAGCATCATGGGAAATATTGTTGAGAAACAGTGGTTCCAATCTTATCCATCCTTGGTTTAGAGTAATAACAATAATACAATATCCAAGTCATATACCAATTAATTAATTACTGCTGTACAAGGACTAAGCAGAATCACGGGCACTTAAGATCCATTCTTCAAATGAAAATTTAGCCCAGTGACCCATTCTACCATTGCATTGTAGTTTATAACATAAATGTAGCAAATAAAAAATAGACTGATCCCAAAGTGAAAGGTGGGTTTATTACACCTAGGAAGGCAGAGACGCAGTAAAAAAGCATTTATTCAGAACAATTGCATGCACCTTCATTAATATGATGTGCTTATTCCAAACATTAACGACCCATTTAGCATAGGCACCTAATTTGGGATTTAGGAACCACTGCTCTACTATACAGTTCTATATATGTAAGTCCTTGGGAAGTGGTGATCACAGGCAGATTATCTGCAGGATACCTACATAGGGCCTGACAGGTCATGGGAGATCAGGATTTAAAAAAAAAAATTCACTAGGCATAGGGAAATGGGTGTATTAGGGCATATTGTAGAGAGGCTGGGAGTGAAATAAGACTGGGAAGAGAGAATAGGCCTATAGCAGTGGAGCTGCGTGGGGATATCTGGCTATGGCAATGGAGTAGGGTAGATGGGACTGGGGTGTGGATTGGGACAATAGGAGTAAGGCTGTGGAGGGGAGAATAACACTGTTGCTGGGTATAGTGGAATGTGTCAATGGCAGTAGGTATAAATATTCTACTAACAAACTGAACATTATAACCATTAGCAATATTTACAAAGCTCCAACATATTCCATAGGGCGGTACAGTGACCAAGTCAAAAATAATGATTTATTTTCACCTTCTTGTGAAAAAAAGGGCATTCTGAAACTCCACACATTGATCTGCCAATTCATTATACGGAGACTGGCTGGATGAGCACGGAAAACACATTTCTGTTTGTTGACATTTTGATATATTGTGCGTTTTGTTGACTGTGAGTGTGTTTGTTTTTTCTCTTTCTTTAGAACCTGCCACAGTCAGTGAATTTAAAAACCAAGAAAATTGGCCTAATCAACTTGGGAAACACATGTTATATGAACAGTGTATTGCAAGCATTATTCATGGCAGGAGAGTAAGTTATGCTTTATTTCACACCAAGGCTGGACTGGGAAAATAATTCAGCCCAGGTATTTAAACGCAGAGCAGCCCAGTTGGAGGGGGCAGGGACAGAACGTGGGTGTTTCATGTCATCAATGATGACATGCACGCCACCTCAAAGTGAGTATGCTGGTCTGCTGTCACTACAGGGAAGAGCACTCGCATGGGACCAATGTCCTGTGTTTATTTAACAAAGCACAGCTCTGCAATCTCTGGTGTCCCTATAATATGGATAACAAAGGACAAAAGTGGGGCACGGCCAGTAAAGGGTGTTGTGAATGTGTAGGGAGGCTCTCTGTGGCACTGTATGTGGTTGGAGGCTTATTGTGGGATTGCGTGTGCTTAGAGGTGACTGTTTGTGGTGTAGTGTGTATATGTGTGTGTGTAAAGGAGTCTGTGGTGTACGATGTGTGGCTAGGAACTGCAGTGTGCATATGCTTCCACTGGATGTAAAGTGTGCGCATCTAGGAGCTGTAGAGATTATGTGTGTGTGTATGTCTGTCTTTCTGTCTGTCTAGCAGTTGTAGAGCGAGAGAGAAAGCATGTGAGTATATTTGTAGAACTTCTAGAGGATAGGTGTATCGGGACTGTTGTGTGCATGTGGGTGTATATAGGGGCTGTAGCGTGTTATGTGTCTTTTTAAGTATAGGGACTGTAGTTTGTGTGAACAGGGTAGTTTGTGTTTCAGTGTAGTGTTTATCCATGGGCTGTAGTGTGTGAGTCCAGGTGCTATAGAGAGTGTTTGTGTGTCTAGATGGTGTGTGTGCATTTAGGGGCTGTCGTGTGCGTATGCGTGTATCTAATGTTTATGTATGTGGACTGTAGTGTGTGTATATTAATATAAGCTGTGGTGTGTGTATGGGGCTACAGTGAGTTAGCATTGGGGCTGCTGTGTGCATTTATTTTGTATCCCATATAAGTTGGAATGTCCAAGAATAAGATGTAAAACACATGTTTTTATTTCAGTTTTAGGAGGTACGTGTTATCTCTGAATCTGAGTGGGTGCCAATCACTGATGGAGAAATTGAAACATCTTTTCAAGAAGTTATCTCATACAAACAAGGTATGTTTTTAAAGGGATATTTCAAGCACCATAACCACTATAGTACTCTGACCTCCCCCCTCTCTCCAATTTGTAAGCAGTCAAACCATTGTAGACCAGGTTGACTTTTTACCTAGGATCTGCACGGCGCCGCTCTACACCTACAGTACTTCTGACAGACAGCTTTCCACTATATGAGTTAAGCCTGGCGATATAAGGTTTAGCTCAGAAGGGAAAATGGAAGATCCTGCCTAGGAGTTTCTGACTGTCCAAATTCAGTAGCGGAGGCATGGCATGTGTGGACCCCTGGTAAAAAGTGATGCCTTGGTACAGCATTTCCTTATTTTTAGACATTCTATAAGTTCTAATTTGCTTAACATTAAAAAACTATAGGGGCGGGGCCTGACACTCAGTGGTCGCGCCTACAGCGTGGAAAAGGAGGACGTGGCTCGGAAAGGCATATACATGCCAAGAGTCTGGTCCCGCATCTGATTGCTGCCGTCCTGAACCTCAGTCCAAACTGGGTCATACCCCTGGTAACTGCACTCCACACAGGAGACTACGTCCGGCTAAACAGGCCTCGAAATCTGTACATGAGGGCACGGAAAGGCAGGTCTGCGGCACAGGATACCCTCGGGATCAAGACACTAGGAGATCGGCTACTGAGCACAAAGGGGCCATGAGAGGTCGCTTACATGGGCTGCCTTACATTGATAATAGACACAGCAAGAATATTCCAATGGTGCCTAATTTAGGCATACGCTGACATTCCCTCCTGTACGTAATCCATAGCCCTCACCTTGGGCCTTGAGCTAGGGCTCATTTATTCATCCCAGTTGTCCAATGTACCAATAACATTTATTTAGTCTATTTGCTTGGTTTTAATCTTATCCCCCAGCCAAATCAACAGCCTGGAGAATCTGGTCTATGTATTTTAACACCCAGTGGCTATGTTAAATTGTTTGAGATGCAGATGTGTGTTTTCTATGCTTTTTCCTCTTATCTCTCACATCTCTGCTCCATACACCGTCTAATTTAATTTTAATCCTAAAAATGTGCCATAACACTGTTTCACACTGTTATTGCATAGTTTGCTAATGCTGTTGTGGCTTCACAAGCTCATGTATTAACTTTTGCTCAACAAAAATAAAGAATATATAAAAAAAAAAAAACTAACTATACACTTGTATTATTTAAAATACAGCATAAAACTTGTTTAAAACCTCTCTTTAGACAAATCCTAAGCAATACATATGAATGGGCATGCCCACCTATCAGTTGCAAAAATCTGAAATCTATAAGACAGTGTGGGTCATTGAGTCACTTCATTGAAGTTGAATATAAGATTAAAAAAAAAATAACAATAAAGTTAACCTAGCCTTAAAATGGGCATACAAAAACAATGTCTTATGTCAATATCACTGTGCCTTTTTATTGCCAGTACAACATTTTAAATTAATGTCTTTTTCCATTTCTAACCAGAGAATAGCTTATGCACCTTGTGAATTTTTTATGGCTTCAAGACCACCTGGGTCCAGTCCTAATTCCCAGGAAGACTCTGCCGAGTATCTCAGATTCCTTCTAAACAGGTACATATACTTGGTCTATACTTAGTCTATTTAACTAGTAATTGTTGACTAGTTATTGTCGTCATTCATTTGATCTCCCTTTGATTTCATCCTTAAACATTGTGAAGAATAGCAAAATACACAATATAAAACGGTATTATTGAATTCATTTTAACTGATAAATTAGGAGATCTTTCTTTATAACATAGCTCAGGTTCAGTGCTAAAATCTACATATTAGCTAATTAGTCTTTAAAAGATACACTATGTGTGCATAAGACAAATCTTGAAGCTTTTAAATTTCCATTGTTCTTGCTTAATATTTGTTTGTGCATTAGATTGCAAGAAGAGGAGAAATCAACACAGTATTCAACACCTCAGAGCACAGAACTGGGAAAGGAAGAAAAAACTGTGATAGAAAGCATGTTTGGGGGAAAGCTGAAAACAAACACTTGTTGTAAGACCTGCAAAAGCACCTCCCATAAGAGAGAAGGTTTCACTGATCTTCCTCTGGCTTTCTCTTCATTTGTCAAACCAGCACCGGTAATGGCATGCTCTACCGAGAAAAAACATTACGATTCTGTTACAATCAATATGACCCCAGCTGCAGAATCACCCACTGACGAAAACATGAGACATGGGCCTAGCAACATCTCATGTCAAAAAACTGGAGAGGAAAAGACAAAGGAAACACCTACGGTAAAAGACCTCCTAAGTAGTTTCCTGGCACCAGAGGTTCTCGATGGAGATAACAAGTATCAGTGTCAAACATGTGCTTCCCTCCAGACAGCAGAAAGGACTAAGATGATCGTGGAAGAGACACAATATCTCATTTTAACTTTACTGCGATTTGCCTATGATACCATCTGCAATGTGAAGCGTAAGATATTGGATCCTGTGTCCATTCCACTCGTACTGGATTTGCCTGTAGAGAGATCAACATCTCGGGCTGCATCAGCAGATCAGACACTGGAGAATGAGAATAGAAGACCTGAGGTAGAAGACCTGTCACATAACCAACAACAAGTGCCCTATGTTTTAAATTCTGTTGTGGTCCATTCTGGGTTATCATCTGACAGTGGTCATTATTATTCTTATGCGAGGGACATATCTGATAATTCAGGGTGTTCCTATTCTGAAAAATACTCTTCGACCCTTGGCTCTGTGAATGGAAATGAAGAATGGTTTCTGTTTGATGACAGCAGTGTTTCCAGGAAAACAACACACTTCGTATTAAACAGACAGCCTTCCCTGGCCACACCATATATACTGATTTATAAAAAATCCAACTGTGGGGAGACACAAAGTGTTTAGCCTGGCCAAACAAGAGGAGTCTAAGTCACCGAGGATATTCCACTTCAGAAGGAGCCCAGAAATATAATTAGAAGACATAATAAAGAATATGTAGACATGCAAAAGCAACTTTCATGTATTTTAATAAATAATATATGCTTAATTAAAATGTGTTAAAATAGTGTTCAAACTCCTACACCTTTATGGGCCTCCATTTATCCCCTTACCTACTTCGCCCGTTTCATATTATATAACGTAACTATATGGAAATATTACCATTCATCCATATTATTCAATACCATAATGTCATTTAAATCATCTCCCTATCTCAAAGATATTTGTTTCACCTTTCAAATTATAATAAAAATGTAAAAGAGATTTGAAAAGGAGCCTAACTGTAATGCCAAGAGTCCAAACAGCTAGTAAACACAACAGATTTTCTAGGGGTTAAACCATTTCATTATAATAGTTTTAATGGTGATATTGAGGCTGGATATATCCACAAACCAAGAAACAACTAGACAAGAATTGGTTCAAACTATAGAAGTATAATAGTAGTAAAGGAATAGTAGTTGAATAATAAATCTCCAATAAAATATTAACACTAAATTCCTGCAAAAAAAAAACCACATTGTGAAAGAAGCTACAGATTTTTGGGAAGACGATAGCTTCTATTGACATATGGAATGAATAGTAATGACACTGAGAAGATAGAGAGCTAGGGATTAAACATAAAAAGCTGTAAATCTAAAACAACATGCTGTTCATTAACGCATTGAGATGATAAATAACTTTTAAAGGAGTATAGAAACTCTTTATAAAATCTACTTGCCCACGGGACTAAAATGGTAACCCAATCCACTTGTACGTCATGACAAGCTACTTATCCAGTATACAAAAAAATTTTTAATTAGAAATACTGGGGCCTCTACCGAACATCTCTCTCTCTCTCCCTCTGTCCTCCCTCAATTGTGAGCAAGACTTTCTCATCCAACATGGTGTCAGATGTCACAAATTCTCATCCAACATGGTGTCAGATGTCACATTTCAAAATCTTGTGAAAAGCCACCCAGAAGATTGGAGGCTGTTATTGTCCTAAAGAGGGAGCTAACTCCATATTAATGATCATGGTTTTGGAATTGGATATCTATGAAGCTTATATAGGTATGATGCTCTTTTAGCCACACAGTTTAGTAATAGTGCTGTCAGGGTTTTTACCTGTTTCTTTAAGGAGGACTGACATACGTAATGTTACGTTATTTAAACATTGAACGTTAGAGCCTCTCACAATTAATGTGTTTATACTTTGATGCGGTATAATCTTTTTCCCTATTTAGGTTCCATCTATTTGAGTCCAAAAGACTCTTCAGCGCTCCCCTGAATACCTTCCTCCTATTAATCAATTCCTTATTACTGAACCCGGACTGCCCAATAACTGCTCTCTCAGATCTCCCTTATTTTTTTCTTATTGAAATCTTGTTGCTGAACCAGGACTGCCCAATAACTGCTCTCCCCGATCTCCCTTATTGTTACTGATAGAAATCCCGTTGCTGACCCAGGACTGTCAACCAATGCGTCTCCCGGTTTACCCATATTGATACAGTTTGATTATCTATTTGGAATATTTCTTCTCTTTCTTTTGAATTTCAAATCAAGTCTAACATTTTTGTATAGGTTAGATTACCTATGGTGCTTTCCTTATCCTGTGACATAGAGAAAACATCTTAAAGATTGTTTCATAACAGACTGATTGTGCCTTTTGTCAAACTGTTTGTACGGAGACTGCTACTTTAACACATGCTTTTCAGACATTACAATTGATAGTTGAGTTACTCACTCAATCTATACAAGAATTCCATATAAAACTAAATGATTTACAAGTCCAAGTCAATAACATACAAATGCATCCATATCTTATCAAACTGAACCTACTGTTTATCACCATACGAAATTTAATGGGGATAGATCTACCTACAGAGGGTTTATACATAAGTGTAAACTCATGTTTGCCGTGAAACGTAGGACTTATCTGAACGATCATGTTAAGATAAAAACGATTATATCTCTCCTTCAAGACGATCCTGCAAAATAGGCCCATCAATTGATTGAATCACTAGACCCCTGTGTTTCTAACCTTGACCTTTTTCTTATTGAAATGAATAAAGTGTAAGGAAGCTACTTTGAAATACCAGTATTGGATTAACCGAACACCGATGGGAGGAGCTAGACAGAATCGGAAACCCTAATTCCCATAAACATGTGTCCTCAAACTACAGCCCTCTTGATGTTGCTGAACTACAACTCCCATGATTCTGTGAATTACATAGATAGCCAGAGAATCATGGGAGTTGTAGTTCAGCAACATCTGGGGGGCCGGAGTTTGAGGACCCATGCCCTAAAAGAATTGATTGAGCCAGTGACGTACACACAATCTATGGGGCCCGGTGCGAAACTGATCCATGGGGCCCTTGCCCGCCACCCCCACCATACCCTCATCCCCCATTATGTTCAATCCAGCTATGGGTGTAACCATAGAAAACTGGTAAAAAAAATATTAAAATAAAAAATAAAAATATATATAAATTTTGCACACAAAACTCACAAGTGTCAATGGACCTACTCACAGTGCAGCACTTGTAGGTTACATAGGTTGAAAAAAAACAAGTGCCCATCAAGTTCAGTCTTTCTTACATCTGCATGGATCAAGAAGCTAATACTTGATAAATTAATAACTATATCCCTGAATATTGTTTTTGCAAGTATACATCTATTTGCTGTTTAACCCCTTCAGGACTGGACTATTTTGGCCATGTTGTACGTTAAGGATCAGGGCTGTTTTAACATTTTTGTGGTGTTTATGTTTAGCTGTAATTTTCCTCGATCTCATTTACTGTTCCCATACAAGTTATATATTGTTTTTTTCAGGACAAAAAGGGCTTTCTTTACATACCATTATTTGTATCATGTCATATAATTTACTTTAAAAAAATAATAAAATATGGTGAAATATTGAATAAAAAAACATGTTTTTTTACTTTTGCTTGAAATATCTTTTACTTACCTACAAAAGCTAATGAAAAAAACTGCTAAACAGATTCCAAATTTTGTCCTGAGTTTAAAAACACCCAGTGTGTACGTACTTTTTTGCTTTTTTTGTGCAAGTTATAGGACTATAGATACAAATAGGAAATTGCTGTTTAAAAATATATATTTTTAAAATGTATCAATAGTGACATTGTAACACTGTTATCTGTCATAAATCTCTGAATCACACCTCACATTTACATATTTGTTTAAAGTAGACAATCCAGGGTATTCAATATGGGGTATGTCCAGTCTTTTTTAGTAGCCACTTAGGCACAAACACTGGCCAAAGTTAGAAATTTATATTTGTTTGTGTGTATACAAAAATCGGGGGGCGGGGCCTAACAGCCAAGATGGCTGGACGTGTTTGTTAACAGCTCCTGCACATCTGAGCTTACTCTAAGCTTTTTACAATCGAATCGACTAAAACTCAGAAAAAGAGTAGATGGTGGATGGATAGTACAGCGAGTGGGCACCCGTGGGCGTCCTTTTTACTCCTCAGCACAGAGGAAATCCACTGTCCGAACATGCGGCTTAGCGGGAATGGCGGCCAGGTACCTGGGGGATCTCCCGGTGAAAATCACAGTGAGAAGCGCGGAAGCGCCTCTAGCGGCTGTCAATGAGACAGCCACTAGAGGCTGGATTAACCCATAGGTAAACATAGCAGTTTCTCTGAAACTGCTATGTTTACAGCAAAAAGGGTTAAACCTAGCTGGATCTGGCACCCAGACCACTTCATTAAGCTGAAGTGGTCTGGGTGCCTATAGTGGTCCTTTAACGATTCATCAATGGATACATTTTATTGGGGAGTATAAACTTCAGTAAATTTGTGCTGAAGATGGTCTACCAGAAGCCTATCATATTGGGTGTGATCTCTGGGGTGACAGAGGGTATTGTCATTGAAATGAAAGTATCTCAGCAGCAGCTCAAATCTTGTTCTAGACATGGTTTAGGAGTACACTGGACTAGAACAGATTGGGTTGGTGCTCCAGTAAGAGCGAATTGATGGCTTCTTTATAATCCCCAGTGTAAGAGCCCAGAATTTTTTAAGTTTAGCGACATCTGTGGGATGCCAAGCACGCTCCTCCCTGACTGCATAGCTACCTGGATTGGTATCAAAAAATTGGGTAGCATATAAATTAGTCTGGGGAGCAATCTCCTCTCAGATGGTATCCCCTAAAAATAGCTCCATATATTGCATAGGGGAGAAGTCATTCACATTGACATTAATGCCTGTGTTGGCACTAAAAGAGGGGATGTTGGGCTCAGCTAAATGTGGAGGAACCCGTTCCTCCTCCACATTCGGCGTAGCAGAGAAAGCAGCCAGCTCACACATGGATGACGTCACTAGATGGCGTCAGAGTCTGACTAACACAGAGTTACTAACACAATTTTTTTTTTTATACTAAAAACAGACCAAAACTAATAAAAACAGACTAAATGAGACTAAAACTTCCGTTAGCAGCAACTTGTAAACTAACTTCTGCAAAAAGAATCTAACTGGAGAACTGGAGATTTGGGGGAAGGATACTAACAGAAATTTGCTGCATTCAAAATAAACAAAAAAAAAATCAGGAACAAGTATTATAAAAATGTATTTTCTGTGTGGTAGAGCTTAAAATACACAGTCCAGGTTTTGTAAGGCTATTGGGACAGTGAAAAGGGGTGTCTGTCCTTTTCCCTTTTTTATAACAGACCCGGCAACGTTTCTGGGGATTTCTTTTTTTTGGAGTTGGCGGTATCTTAAAAATAAAATGTCTGGACTCCTCTGGCACCGTTGTTGGAACTTGACCATCTCCATAAATTATTGTGGAAATCAGCTTGAGCTAGAATTGGAGAAATGTGGTTCTTCCTGGATTCATTTTTTTAAAGAGTAAAAATTAATTATGTGTTGCTACTTGCATCAGGGAGATAGCCTCCTTTTTATAACAGGCTTTTGTCTTTCTTAAGATAAGATATGGCTGCATCAGCTGATCAGCCAAATCCACACCCCCCATGTGCCTGTTATAAGCCCTGACGCAAACAGGTTTGGTCTGTACTCTGCCTCAGACAGTGATATTTGACATGCTTTCGTCATGGATGGTTGTTGGCATGTGAACATCCTTCCTGTCCTTAAATTTTATTGCAAGCAGTTCAGAGTTTTGCATTCACCTTTTTTTTTTATTTGGCCTCTATGAGAGGTCTGGGGAAATCCATGGCATTTCTTCTCACAGTGCCGCAGGCCAGTGTTTACAAACCATAAAGAATTTTAAACAAGTGGACACTGCTGTAAAAATTGAACAAGGGGATCAGTAGGTCCCAAAGAAGTTTCCCACTTGTCCCCAGAGAGTGAGGATAGCCAGGAGGGTTCAGTTGAGCATCTTTCCCCTTATATACACGAAAGAGAAATGTGTACCCACTTTCGCTCTCGCACAGTTTGTACACTTTAATGCCATACCTAGAGCGCTTTGAGGGGATATACTGTTTGAACCCTAATCTCCCTTTATATTTCATAAGGGATTCATCAATAGATAAATTTTGTTGGGGAGTATAAATTTCAGAAAATCTGTTCTGAAGATGGTCTACCAGTGGGCGTATTTTATGAAGCCTATCATATTGGGGGTGATCTCTGGGGTGACAGAGAGTATTGTCGTTGAAATGTAAGTATCTCAGCAGCAGCTCATATCTTGCTCTAGACGTTGTTTGGGAGTATATTATTATTATTATTATTATTTATATAGCGCCATCACATTCCGTAGCGCTGTACAAAGGGTGGACTAACAGACATGTAATTGTAACCAGATAACTCGACGTACAGGAACAGAGAGGTGGAGGGCCCTGCTCAATGAGCTTACATTCTAGAGGGAGTGGGGTATAGTGACACAAAGGGTAAAAGTAGGGGTACGAAGTAAGTTGTTAGAAAAGTATTCGCTAAGGGCTTAATAGGTCATTTTTGACAGTTGCAGGAGAGGAGTCATGCAGGGTGGGGGATTAAAACCTGCTAACAGTTTAATTGATAGACTTTCTTGAAGAAGTGAGTTTTCAATTATTTTTTGAATGAGTGGAGAATGGGTGAAATTCTTGTGGAGGAGGGAAGGGAGTTCCACAGAAGAGGTGCAGCCCTGGAAAAGTCTTGGAGGCGAGCGTTAGAGGTGGGAGTATGGACAGAGGATATACGTAGGTCTTTGGCAGAGGGTAGGGGCCTTGATGGGACATACTTGTGTATTAGGGAGTATAGGTAGGTTGGAGCAGCATTATGTAGGAACTTGTAAGCAAGCACTAGAATTTTAAATTGAGCCCTATATCTAACTGGGAGCCAATGCCGGGACTGACAGAGCGGGGTGGCGTGGGAGGTGCGAGCAGACAGGAAAATGAGCCTTGCCGCTGCATTCATTACAGATTGCAACGGTCATTTTTGACAGTTGCAGGAGAAGAGTCATGCAGGGTGGGGGATTAAAACCTGCTAACAGTTTAATTGATAGGCTTTCTTGAAGAAGTGAGTTTTCAATTATTTTTTGAATGAATGGAGAATGGGTGAAATTCTTGTGGAGGAGGGAAGGGAGTTCCACAGAAGAGGTGCAGTCCTGGAAAAATCTTGGAGGCGAGCGTTAGAGGTGGGAGTACAGACAGAGGATATACGTAGGTCTTTGGCAGAGGGTGGGGGCCTTGATGGGACATACTTGTGTATTAGGGAGGATAGGTAGGTTGGAGCAGCATTATGTAGGAACTTGTAAGCAAGCACTAGAATTTTAAATTGAGCCCTATATCTAACTGGGAGCCAATGCCGGGACTGACAGAGCGGGGAGGCGTGGGAGGTGCGAGCGGACAGGAAAATGAGCCTTGCCACTGCATTCATTACAGATTGCAATGGTCATTTTTGACAGTTGCAGGAGAGGAGTCATGCAGGGTGGGGGATTAAAACCTGCTAACAGTTTAATTGATAGGCTTTCTTCAAGAAGTGAGTTTTCAATTATTTTTTGAATGAGTGGAGAATGGGTGAAATTCTTGTGGAGGAGGGAAGGGAGTTCCACAGAAGAGGTGCAGTCCTGGAAAAGTCTTGGAGGCGAGCGTTAGAGGTGGGAGTACGGACAGAGGATATACGTAGGTCTTTGACAGAGGGTGGGGGCCTTGATGGGACATACTTGTGTATTAGGGAGGATAGGTAGGTTGGAGCAGCATTATGTAGGAACCCTATATCTAACTGGGAGCCAATGCCGGGACTGACAGAGCGGGGAGGCGTGGGAGGTGCGAGCAGACAGGAAAATGAGCCTTGCCGCTGCATTCATTACAGATTGCAACGGTCATTTTTGACAGTTGCAGGAGAGGAGTCATGCAGGGTGGGGGATTAAAACCTGCTAACAGTTTAATTGATAGGCTTTCTTGAAGAAGTGAGTTTTCAATTATTTTTTGAATGAATGGAGAATGGGTGAAATTCTTGTGGAGGAGGGAAGGGAGTTCCACAGAAGAGGTGCAGTCCTGGAAAAATCTTGGAGGCGAGCGTTAGAGGTGGGAGTACAGACAGAGGATATACGTAGGTCTTTGGCAGAGGGTGGGGGCCTTGATGGGACATACTTGTGTATTAGGGAGGATAGGTAGGTTGGAGCAGCATTATGTAGGAACTTGTAAGCAAGCACTAGAATTTTAAATTGAGCCCTATATCTAACTGGGAGCCAATGCCGGGACTGACAGAGCGGGGAGGCGTGGGAGGTGCGAGCGGACAGGAAAATGAGCCTTGCCACTGCATTCATTACAGATTGCAATGGTCATTTTTGACAGTTGCAGGAGAGGAGTCATGCAGGGTGGGGGATTAAAACCTGCTAACAGTTTAATTGATAGGCTTTCTTCAAGAAGTGAGTTTTCAATTATTTTTTGAATGAGTGGAGAATGGGTGAAATTCTTGTGGAGGAGGGAAGGGAGTTCCACAGAAGAGGTGCAGTCCTGGAAAAGTCTTGGAGGCGAGCGTTAGAGGTGGGAGTACGGACAGAGGATATACGTAGGTCTTTGACAGAGGGTGGGGGCCTTGATGGGACATACTTGTGTATTAGGGAGGATAGGTAGGTTGGAGCAGCATTATGTAGGAACCCTATATCTAACTGGGAGCAAATGCCGGGACTGACAGAGCGGGGAGGCGTGGGAGGTGCGAGCGGACAGGAAAATGAGCCTTGCCGCTGCATTCATTACAGATTGCAACAGTGCAATCTGGGAACACGTAAGACCACCGAGAAGAGTATTGCAGTAGTCCAGGCGAGAGAGAACAAGAGCATGGACAGGAACCTTAGCCGCATCCGGGGTTAAATAGGGGCAGATGCGCGCTATGTTTTTGAGATGGAAGCGACAGGATTTGGCGATTGATTGGACATGAGGGGTGAAGGAGAGGTTGGAGTAAAAAAGAACACCCAGGCAGCGAGCCTTCGAGGTAGAGGTGATGGTAGCGCCGTTGACTTGGAGGGAGACAGACATGGGAGTAGTAACACTTGAGGGAGGAAAGATCAGAAGTTCTGTTTTGGACAAGTTGAGTTTAAGGAAGTGAGCAGCCATCCATTTGGAAATCGAAGAGAGGCAGTTAGAGACACGAGTCAAGATGGGTGGAGAGAGATCAGGACTAGAACGGATATATAGGACTAGAACAGATTGGGCTGGTGCTCCAGTAAGAGCGGATTGATGGCTTCTTGATTATCCCCATGAGCATTGTAAGCATTGTAAGAGCCCAGCATTTTTTAAGTTCAGGGGCATCTGTGGGATGCCAAGCATGCTCCCTGACTGTGTAGGGACCTGGATTGGTATCAGTAAATTGGCTAGCATATAAATTAGTCTGGGAAACAATCTCCTTCCAGATGGTATCCCCTAAAAATAGCTACATATATTGTATGAGGGAGAAGCCATCCACATTGACATTAATGCCTACGTTGGCACTAAAAGGGGGGATGTTGGGCTCAGCTAATTGTGTAGGTACACAGTCCTCCTCCACATTCGGCGTAGCAGGGGAAGCACAGCTTCTTTTAGCAGCTGGCTCACACACAGATGACATGTCACTAGACGTGTCGGAAAACTGACCTAGGTCAAAATCGGAGGCAGTGTCAGTGGCGTCAGAGTCTGACGCCAGGAAGGCATATGCCTCCTCCAAGCTGTACATGCGCTGCATGTTTCACACTAACTGACTAAACAAACAAAAACACAATTTTTTTTTATAATTTTTTTACTAAAACAGACTAAAACAGACTAAAACAGTAATCCCTAAACTAACTCCTGTTAAAAGAATCTAATGGAGATTTGGGGAAGGAAATTGACTGACTAAGACAGACTAAGACAGACGAAAACAGTCTAAAACAGTCTAAGACTGAATAAGACACAGATTTTTAAAACGAATGTAACCCATAAGGGCAAAAAAAAAAAAAATACAGACAGTACAAATGCACTGCTGTAACAGATTTGGCAGGGAAGGGGTTAAAAAGGAATTTTTATTCACTTTAGATACTTTATAAAGCTCTGCAACACTTCTGCTGCAACAAACTATCACGATCTCTGTCTCTCACGCCTCACAAAACGCTACAGAGGAGAGAGGGGCAGAGATCACTGTCAAAGTGAGTGTTTGTAACACCAACTTTGACATCAGCCAAATGTGAACGCCGCAATTGGCTGTTACTATCTGCCTGGGATACCGCAATTGGCTGTTACTATCTGCCTGGAATACCATGCATGTCTATTTGTTCTTCCACAAGCACAATAAAATAAAAAATACAAAAAAATACAAAAATGAAAAATCAATTATGAACGCTAACTTTGGCAAGTGTTTTTTAGTGGCTACTAAAAAAGACTGAGCATACCCCATTTGCAATACCTTGTGTTGTCTTCTTTTGCAAATGGTATGCCATCATGGGGGTAATTCTCATTCCTGGGCTACCATACGCTCTAAAAGGCAACATAACCAACATGGCCATTTTCAATGTAAAAATATTTTACCCTTATTTTTGACCCTGCAACTTTCAAAAACACTACAAAACCTGTACATGGTGGGTACTGTTATACTCAGGAGACTTTGCTGGACACAAATATTAGTGTTTCAAAACAGTAAAACGTATCACAACAATTATATCATCAGTGAAAGTGCCGTTTGTGTGTGAAAAATGCAAAAAAAGTCACTTTCAATGGCAATATTATTGCTGTGATATGTTTTACTGTTTTGAAACACTAATATTTGTGTTCAGTGAAGTCTCCCGTGTAAAACAGTACCCCCCATGTATTTTTTTATTTTACACATGCAGGGAGACTGCAATATGACCAACTACTACATACCCTGGGGCTTCAAATGCTACAACCCAGGACGAACCTCCACAAGAGCGATTAGTACATACCTCCAGACGTTTATCCTTTCATCCTATGGGCAAGGCAACTGTTACCTTTTAAAGTATTAGCTATATATTGCTAAGAATTCCTTCTAGATAAGCTCCCTTACCCCCCTACCATAAACCCCGAACTTACTGGTACGATGAACACAACTGACCATTACCGCTAACACATCCTCCAACAAGTGAATGATCAGTGGCACGTGGATCGAGGGAAATAATTATCATACCCCTTATATTCCAAGCAACACGAAAATCTGGTTTTTAACCCTCCCACATACTACACGAACACCATCACCGAGTTGGGGGAAAGGTGGTTACGGTGTGATCAAGAATATACTGTCAACTAGGGATGCACCGAAATGAAAATTCTGTTCCGAAACCGAAAATTCAGGATGCCGTTGGCCGAAAACCGAAACTGACATTTTTCTCCAAATGTTTTTTTAAAAGTATATTTTCCTATAATTTTATTAATATTAGACATTTTCATGAATTCTAAGTAATCTAATATGAAAAACTTCCCTACTTCCTTCTCTTTTTGTGGTTCACCCCGCTTAATGTTCATCTCTCCCTCCTCTAGTGTTCCTCTCCCCTCCCTCTTTTTTAGTGTTCTTTTTCCCCTTCCCCCCAATCCCATAGTGTTCCCCACCCCTCCCCTGTCCCATAGTGTTCTTTTCTCCCCCCCTGCCCTGTCCCATTGTGTTATTCCCCCTTCCTCGATATTGATTTTTTAGAGCCAATACCGATAATCTGTGAACTTTCAGGCCAATAACCGATAATTTACAGATATTCTGTACATTTATCAATTTGGAAAAAATAAACTATTTCTAAAGGTAAATGCACAAAATATACATGCCACGTGTAGTGGATGCAGTGTGTTTAGACAGGGGAGCTGTGTGTGTGTAGTGGATGTAGTGTGTATTTGTATAGTGAATGCAGTGTTTGTGAAGTGTATATATAATGAATGCAGAGTATGTGTGTTTGTGTAGTGTGTGTAAAGTGAATGCAGTGTGTGCGTAAAGTGAATGCAGTGTGTGTGTAGTGTGCATAAAGTGAATGCAGTGTGTTTATGTAGTGTGTGTGCATATACTAAATGCAAAGTGTGTGTGTTTGTGCAGTGTGTGTCTAGTGAATGCAGTGTGTATATGATGCAGTGTGTGTGTTTGTGTAGTGTGTATAATGAATGTAATGTGTTTGTGTAGTGTGTGTATATAATGAATGCAGAGTGTGTGTGTTTGTGTAGTGTGTTTATATAATGTAGTGTCTGCGTATTTGTGTAGTGTGTGTATAGTGAATGCAGTGTTTATATAATGCAGTGTGTTTGTGTAGTGTGTGTATATAATGCAGTGCATGTGTTTGTGTAGGGTGTATATAATGCAGTGTGTGTGTGATTCTATAGGTATGTAATTTGGGGGGAGGGGCATTTTAAATGAAAAAAATATATATATTTATAATTTGTGTTTTTTTTAGTCCCCCTTCCCTGCTTGTTACCTGGCCAGGGAGGGTAAACATAGCATTCTTTCGTGGTCCAGTGGCATGAACTGTGCAGAGAGGGCCCGAAAATAGAGATACTGATATTGTCGATAATATATACCAGGACCGCCGGGCCCATTACAAGCACGGCTGTCCTGGGGGCCCGCAGCAAGCGCTTACTTACCTTCCCAGCGGCTCCCTGTGTAAATCTCGTAGCCAGCGTGCCGCGCGGAGCGTTACCATGGTAACCCATGGCAAAACTCTAACGGCCGCGGGACTCGCAAGAGTTACACAGTGGAGCTGATGGGAGATGCTGGGAAGGTAAGCAAGAGCTTGCTGCAGGCCCCCCAGGACAGTCGTGCTTGTAATGGGCCAGGCGGTCCTGGTATATATTATCGGCAATATCAGTATCTCTATTTTCGGTACTGATATTGCCGAAAGTACCGAATATCGGCCGATAATATCAGCCACACCGATAAGCGGTCAATCCCTATCCCATATTGTTCTTTTCTCCCCCCCACCCCTGTCCCATAGTGTTCTTTTCCCCCCCCCTCCCCTGTCCCATAGTGTTCTTTTCCCCCCTCCCCTGTCTCATAGTGTTCTCCCCCCCCCGTCCCAAGTGCAGTATTCTTGACATTCATGTGATCATTGCTATTTTTCATTGTTATATATAATCATCTGAACCATTAATGCAAGCATGTCTGTTGAACTATGCACTACAAAAAAAAAATATGAAAGATTTATTTTTTTCAAATTTCTGCCAGTTTGAATAGGGATAGGCCAATTTTCGGTGCATCCCTACTGTTAGCCAATTATAAGTTACTGTTCATACAATCATTGTACTTGTGACCAATACCAATGATAACACCTATGAGGACCTGCATGTATTACTGTATACTCCTTGTTTATCTCCCTTGTTAATAAAAATATATCATTAAAAAAAAGAAGAGGCGCACAAAATTTCACTATCTGAGTACAGACAACCTTATTTTGTTGACTCTTATAGCTGTTTTTCTGATGCCCTTAATGCTAGCCTCACTTTGTATACAAATATATATTGCACATGTTTTGTTGTCTATGCATTTATTTATTTTTATTTAAACTTTAAGAGCCCACAAGTAATTTTAACTTTGTTTATGCCATTATCAACATATGAGATTGTGACACGATTATGATGTCAACATTTGAACAATTGTTTCTCACCAGTGCATGAGGGAACACTCACTCAATACTGAATTGGCTGCATTGCTGTTCAGTGCGCTAGAGTTCTCCTTAGAGTTTTATTACTAATCTTATCAATTATCCACACACAGTGTTTCACACACATTGTAAAATTGTGGTACTGTGAACAAACAGTTGGAAACAAAAATGACAGACGAGGCAACAGTCCTTGACATTGAGGAAACGATATCTGAGACCAAAGATTCCAGTACAGAAAGTAAAACTGGATGGTTTCTAAATCTGATATTATGGATACGTTTATTTTGGACAAAACTATGTGATTTCGGAAGGTGTCTAAGACTGCGGGATTGCAATTGGTGCTCGTTCGCCTGTTTTGAGAAACTGAAGATTACAGGGTTTTTCACAGGCAAAGGGAGAGCCGAAAATCTCACCTGTGAGCAAGACATCATCAACTTCCTCAACAATAACCGCAGCAAAGTAACCGGAGACAAGAGCAAGCCCAAGGAAATTGAGGTACATAGCTTTATTAGGAAGTATTAGGCTTGAGTAGACCCTTAATGCACTTGTGATATATGTTATACATTTCATATATCAGCCATAAAAGTTATATATTGTTACAAAAAATGGAACAACATAGTAACAATAAGATTTAGATTTAAATATAACTGTTTACACATTAAAAAAATAGGAAAAGACATATAAACATGAATATATAGTAAGGCGTGATTAAGGATATCATAGAGATGGTTTAGAGGACTGACAGCTAATTATGGCACCCCAGATGTTTCCGAACTACATTCCTATGGCTGGCTGAGCATCATGGGAAATATTGTTGAGAAACAGTGGTTCCAATCTTAGCCATCCTTGGTTTAGAGTCATTACAATAATACAACATCCAAGTCATATACCAATAAATTAATTACTGCTGTACAAGGACTAAGCAGAATCACGGGCACTTAAGATCCATTCTTCAAATAAAAATGTAGCCCAGTGACCCATTCTACCATTGCATTGTAGTTTATAACATAAATGTAGCATATAATAAATAGACTGATCCCAAAGTGAAAGGTGGGTTTATAACACCTAGGAACCAAAGACACTGTAAAAAAGCATTTATTCAGAACAATTGCATGCACCTTCATTAATATGATGTGCTTATTCCAAACATTAACGACCCATTTAGCATAGGCACCTAATTTGGTATTTAGGAGCCACTGCTCTACTATACAGTTCTATATATGTAAGTCCTTGGAAAGTTGTGATCACAGGCAGATTATCTGCAGGATACCTACATAGGGCCTGACAGGTCATGGGAGATCAGGATTTCAAAAAAAAAAAATAATTCACTAGGCATAGGGAAATGGGTGTATTAGGGCATATTGTAGAGAGGCTGGGAGGGAAATAAGACTGGGAAGAGAGAATAGGCCTATAGCAGTGGAGCTGCGTGGGGATATCTGGCTATGGCAATGGAGTAGGGTAGATGGGACTAGGGTGTGGATTGGGACAATAGGAGTAAGGCTGTGGAGGGGAGAATAACACTGTTGCTGGGTATAGTGGAATGTGTCAATGGCAGTAGATATAAATATTCTACTAACAAACTGAACATTATAACCATTAGCAATATTTACAAAGCTCCAACATATTCCATAGTGAGGTACAGTGACCAAGTAAAAAATAATGATTTATATTCATCTTCTTGTGAAAAAAAGGGCATTCTGTAACTCCACACATTGATCTGCCAATTCATTATAAGGAGACTGGCTGGATGAGCACGGAAAACACATTTCTGTTTGTAGACATTTTTATATATTGTGCGTTTTGTTGACTGTGAGTGTGTTTGTTTTTTCTCTCTCTTTAGAACCTGCCACAGTCAGTGAATTTAAAAACCAAGAAAATTGGCCTAATCAACTTGGGAAACACATGTTATATGAACAGTGTATTGCAAGCATTATTCATGGCAGGAGAGTAAGTTATGCTTTATTTCACACCAGGGCTGGACTGGGAAAATAATTCAGCCCAGGTATTTAAACGCAGAGCAGCCCAGTTGGAGGGGGCAGGGACAGAACGTGGGTATTTCATGTCATCAATGATGACATGCACGCCACCTCAAAGTGAGTATGCTGGTCTGCTGTCACTACAGGGAAGAGCACTCGCATGGGACCAATGTCCTGTGTTTATTTAACAAAGCACAGCTCTGCAATCTCTGGTGTCCCTATAATATGGATAACAAAGGACAAAAGTGTTGTGAATGTGTAGGGAGGCTCTCTGTGGCACTGTATGTGGTTGGAGGCTGATTGTGGGATTGCGTGTGTATAGAGGTGACTGTTTGTGGTGAAGTGTGTATGTGTGTGTGTGTAAAGGAGTCTGTGGTGTACGATGTGTGGCTAGGGACTGCAGTGTGTATATGTTTCCACTGGATGTAAAGTGTGTGCATCTAGGGGCAGTAGAGATTGTGTGTCTGTGTCTGTCTGTCTGTCTGACTAGCAGTTGTAGAGAGAGAGAGAAAGCATGTGAGTATATTTGTAGAACTTCTAGAGGATATGTGTATCGGGACTGTTGTGTGCATGTGGGTGTATCTAGGGGCTGTAGCGTGTTACAGGAGCAGTAATGTGCATTTTTATGAATAGGGGCTGTAGTTTGTGTGAACAGGGTAGTTTGTGTTTCAGTGTAGTGTTTATCCATGGGCTGTAGTGTGTGAGTCCAGGTGCTATAGAGAATGTTTGTGTGTCTAGATGGTGTGTGTGCATTTAGGGGCCGTCGTGTGCGTATGCGTGTATCTAATGTTTATGTATGTGGACTGTAGTGTGTGTATATTATTATATAAGCTGTGGTGTGTGTATGGGGCTACAGTGAGTTAGCATTGGGGCTGCTGTGTGCATTCATTTTGTATCTCGTATAAGTTGGAATGTCCAAGAATAAGATGTAAAACACATGTTTTTATTTTAGTTTTAGGAGGTACGTGTTATCTCTGAATCTGAGTGGGTGCCAATCACTGACGGAGAAATTGAAACATCTTTTCAAGAAGTTATCTCATACAAACAAGGTATGTTTTTAAAGGGATATTTCAAGCACCATAACCACTATAGTACTCTGGCCTCCCCCCTCTCTCCAATTTGTAAGTAGTCAAACCATTGTAGACCAGGTTGACTTTTTACCTAGGATCTGCACGGTGCCGCTCTACACCTACAGTACTTCTAACAGACAGCTTTTCACTATATGAGTTAAGCCTGGTGATATAGGGTTTAGCTCAGAAGGGAAAATGGAAGATCCTGCCTAGGAGTTTCTGACTGTCCAAATTCAGTAGCGGAGGCATGGCATGTGTGGAACCCTGGTAAAAAGTGATGCCTTGGTAAAACGTATTGACTACTAAAAAAAGGGGGTGGGGAAGGGGGGAAACCAGGGACGGGCCTCTTCTGGCACCAGAAATCACTACAGCACACTGTAGTGGTTATGGTGCCTAGAGCATTTCCTTATTTTTAGAAATTCTATAAGTTCTAATTTGCTTAACATTAAAAAGTATAGGGGCGGGGCCTGACACTCAGTGGTGACGCCTACAGCGTGGAAAAGGAGGACGTGGCTCGGAAAGGCATATACATGCCAAGAGTCTGGTCCCACATCTGATTGCTGCCGTCCTGAACCTCAGTCCAAACTGGGTCATACCCCTGGTAACTGCACTCCACACAGGAGACTACGTCCGGCTAAACAGGCCTCGAAATCTGTACATGAGGGCACGGAAAGGCAGGTCTGCGGCACAGGATACCCTCGGGATCAAGACACTAGGAGATCGGCTACTGAGCACAAAGGGGCCATAAGAGGTCGCTTACATGGGTTGCCTTACATTGATAATAGACACAGCAAGAATATTCCAATGGTGCCTAATTTAGGCATACTCTGACAGTCCCTCCTGTACGTAATCCATAGCCCTCACCTTGGGCCTTGAGCTAGGGCTCATTTATTCACCATCCCAGTTGTCCAATGTACCATTAACATTTATTTAGTCTATTTGCTTGGTTTTAATCTTATCCCCCAGCCAAATCAAAAGCCTAGAGAATCTGGTCTATGTATTTTAACACCCAGTGGCTATGTTAAATTGTTTGAGATGCAGATGTAAGTAGCCAAACCATTGTAGACCAGTTTGACTTCTTACCTAGGATCTGCAAGGCGCCGCTCTACACCTACAGTACATCTAACAGACAGCTTTCCACTATATGAGTGATACAGGGTTTAGCTCAGAAGGGCAAATGGAAGATACTGTCTAGGAGTTTCTGACTCTCCAGGTTAAGTAGCAGAGACATGGCATATGTGGACCCTTGGTAAAAAGTGATGCCTTGGTAAAACTTATTGACTACTGAAAATGGGGGTGGGGGAAGGGGGAAATTCAGGGACAGTGCCTCTTCTGGCACTAGAAACCACTACAGCACACTGTAGTGGTTATGGTGCCTAGAGCATTTCCTTATTTATAGGAATTCTGTGAGTTCCAATTTCCTTAACATTAAAAAATGAACTATAGGGGCGGGGCCTGACACTCAAGAGGGCCGGACGTGTTTTATCATAGCTACGGCCTTCTAAACCATGTATTGAAGCAAAACCACTTAAAGGCGACACAGAAACAGCCCAGTTCAAACTGCAGACCAACACCAACTCTACCTGCACCGTTTAAAATCCGAATTGTGTTGGTCTGCCAGGCCCTTACGTTATTCTGGCTCTTCGGCCTGGTGTGTTCGGCAACTGGAGAAGCGGCCAATCTCTGAACCGGTGAGCGCACCTCGTAGACAACACTGCACAGCCCCGTTACCCCCTCTGGACGGGGGGGGGATATCCCGGTCCCCACTGGAGCGCTGCCTAAAACAGCCAGAAGACCCTGCAGAGCTAACCTCCCCCCATGTGTGATCCAAGATGGCTGCCGGAGGGACTTCTGCAGCTCAGTGGTCCCCCACAGAACGGACTTTACGCAAGGAACAAATAGCCCGAGCCTTCGATCACCTATGGAACACAATTAGCCAATGAGCAGAGAGGGATACAGCGACGCTTGGAGCTCGTCTGGCCCTTTAGGAAACTGCAACAATTTACACGCCTAAAGCGTGGAAACGAAGGACGCGGCTCGGAAAGGCCAGAGTCTGGTCCTGCATCTGATCACTGCCGTCCTGAACCTCAGTTCGAACTGGGTTGTACCCCTGATAACAGCTCTCCACACAGGAGACGATGTCTGGCTAAACAGGCCTCAAAATCTGAACATGAGGGCACCGAAAGGTGGGTCTGTGGCACAGGATACCCTCCGGAATAAGAGATCGGCTACTGAGCACAAAGGGGCCATGAGGGGTCGCTCACATGGGCTGCCTTACATTGATAATGGACACAGCAAGTATATTCCTATATTGCCCAATTTAGGAATAGGATGACAGTCCCTCCTGTAAGTAATCCATAGCCCTCAACTTGGGCCTTGAGCTGGGGTTCATTTATTCACCATCCCAGTTGTCCAATGTACCATTCACATTTATTTAGTCTATTTGCTTGGTTTTAATCTTATCTCCCAGCCAAATAAAAAGCCTAGAGAATCTGGTCTATGTATTTTAACACCCAGTGGCAATGTTAAATTGTTTGAGATGCAGATGTGTGTTTTCTATGCTTTTTCCTCTTATCTCTCACATCTCTGCTCCATACACCGTCTAATTTAATTTTAATCCTAAAAATGTGCCATGACACTGTTTCACACTGTTATTGCATAGTTTCCTAATGATGTTGTGGCTTCACAAGCTCATCTAATAACTTTTGCACAACAAAAATAAAGAATATATAAAAAAAAACTAACTATCCACTTTTATTATTTCAAATACAGCATAAAACTTGTTTAAAACCTCTCTTTAGACAAATCCTAAGCAATACATATGAATGGGCATGCTCACCTATCAGTTGCAAAAATCTGAAATCTATAATACAGTGTGGGTCATTGAGTCACTTCATTTAAGTTGAATATAAGATTAAAAAAAATAACAATAAAGTTAACCTAGCCTTAAAATGGGCATACAAAAACAATGTCTTATGTCAATATCACTGTGCCTTTTTATTGCCAGTACAACATTTTAAATCAATGTATTTTTCCATTTCTAACCAGCGAATAGGTTATGCACCATGTGAATTTTTTATGGCATCTAGACCACCTGGGTCCAGTCCTAATTCCCAGGAAGACTCTGCCGAGTATCTCAGATTCCTTCTAAACAGGTACATATACTTGGTCTATACTTAGTCTATTTAACTAGTAATTGTTGACTAGTTATTGTCGTCATTCATACCTTAAACATTGTGAAGAATAGCAAAATACACAATATAAAACGGTATTATTGAATTCATTTTAACTGATCATTTAGGAGGTGTTTCTTTATAAAATAGCTCAAGTTCATTGCTAAAATTTACATATTAGCTAATTAGTCTTTAAAAGATACACTCTGTGTGCATAAGACAAATGTTGAAGCTTTTAAATTTCCATTGTTCTTGCTTAATATTTGTTTGTGCATTAGATTGCAAGAAGAGGAGAAATCAACACGGTATTCAACACCTCAGAGCACAGAACTGGGGAAGGAAGAAAAAACTGTGATAGAAAGCATGTTTGGGGGAAAGCTGAAAACAAACACTTGTTGTAAGACCTGCAAAAGCACCTCCCAGAAGAGAGAAGATTTCACTGATCTTCCTCTGGCTTTCTCTTCATTTGTCAAACCAGCACCGGTAATGGCATGCTCTACCGAGAAAAAACATTACGATTCTGTTACAATCAATATGACCCCAGCTGCAGAATCACCCACTGACGAAAACATGAGACATGGGCCTAGCAACATCTCATGTCAAAAAACTGGAGAGGAAAAGACACAGGAAACACCTACGGTAAAAGACCTCCTAAGCAGTTTCCTGGCACCAGAGGTTCTCGATGGAGATAACAAGTATCAGTGTCAAACATGTGCTTCCCTCCAGACAGCAGAAAGGACTAAGATGATCGTGGAAGAGCCACAATATCTCATTTTAACTTTACTGCGATTTGCCTATGATACCATCTGCAATGTGAAGCGTAAGATATTGGATCCTGTGTCCATTCCACTCGTACTGGATTTGCCTGTAGAGAGATCAACATCTCGGGCTGCATCAGCAGATCAGACACTGGAGAATGAGAATAGAAGACCTGAGGTAGAAGACCTGTCACATAACCAACAACAAGTGCCCTATGTTTTAAATTCTGTTGTGGTCCATTCTGGGTTATCATCTGACAGTGGTCACTATTATTCTTATGCGAGGGACATGACTGATAATTCAGGGTGTTCCTATTCTGAAAAATACTCTTCGACCCTCGGCTCTGTGAATGGAAATGAAGAATGGTTTCTGTTTGATGACAGCAGTGTTTCCAGGAAAACAACACACTTCGTATTAAACAGACAGCCTTCCCTGGCCACACCATATATACTGATTTATAAAAAATCCAACTGTGGGGAGACACAAAGTGTTTAGCCTGGCCAAACAAGAGGAGTCTAAGTCACAGAGGATATTCCACTTCAGAAGGAGCCCAGAAATATAATTAGAAGACATAATAAAGAATATGTAGACATGCAAAAGCAACTTTCATGTATTTTAATAAATAATATATGTTTAATTAAAATGTGTTAAAATAGTGTTCAAACTCCTACACCTTTATGGGCCTCCATTTATCCCCTTACCTACTTTGCGCGTTTCATATTATATAACGTAACTATATGGAAATATTACCATTCATCCATATTATTTAATCCCATAATGTAATTTTAATCATCTCCCTATCTCAAAGATATTTGTTTCACCTTTCAAATTATAATAAAAATGTAAAAGGGATTTGAAAAGGAGCCTAACTGTAATGCCAAGAGTCCAAACAGCTAGTAAACACAACAGATTTTCTAGGGGTTAAACCATTTCATTATAATAGTTTTAATGGTGATATTGAGGCTGGATATATCCACAAACCAAGAAACAACTAGACAAGAATTGCTTCAAACTATAGTAGTATAGTAGTAGTAAAGGAATAGTAGTTGAATAATAAATCTCCAATAAAATATTAACACTAAATTCCTGTTAAAAAAAAAAAAACATTGGGAAAGAAGCTACAGATTTTTGGGAAGACGATAGCTTCTATTGACATTTGAAATGAATAGTAATGACACTGAGAAGATAGAGAGCTAGGGATTAAACATAAAAAGCTGTAAATCTAAATCAACATGCTGTTCATTAACGCATTGAGATGATAAATAACGTTTAAAGGAGTATAGAAACTCTTTTAAAAATCTACTTGACCACGGGACTAAAATGGTAACCCCATACACTTGTACGTCATGACAAGCTACTTATCCAATGTACAAAAAAATTTTTAATTAGAAATACTGGGGCCTCTACCGAACATCTCTCTCTCTCTCCCTCTGTCCTCCCTCAATTGTGAGCAAGACTTTCTCATCCAACATGGTGTCAGATGTCACAAATTCTCATCCAACATGATGTCAGATGTCACAGTTCAAAATCTTGTGAAAAGCCACCTAGAAGATTGGGGGCTGTTATTGTCCTAAAAAGGGAGCTAACTCCATATTTATGATCATGGTTTTGGAATTGGATATCTATGAAGCTTATATAGGTGTGATGCTCTTTTAGCCACACAGTTTAGCAATAGTGCTGTCAGGGTTTTTACCTGTTTCTTTAAGGAGGCACTGACATACGTAATGTTACGTTATTTAAACGTTCAACGTTAGTGCCTCTGTGCACAATTAATGTGTTTATACTTCAGTGCGGTATAATCTTTTTCCCTATTTAGGTTCCATCTATTTGAGTCCAAAAGACTCTTCAGCGCTCCCCTGAATACCTTCCTCCTATTAATCAATTCCTTATTACTGAACCCGGACTGCCCAATTACTGCTCTCTCAGATCTCCCTTATTTTTTCTTATTGATATCCAGGGCCGGACTGGGAAAAAAATTAGGCCCGGGCATTTTTCAATTAGAGCGGCCCCCTAAGAAGGGGGCGGGGCCAGAGAGGGTGTGTTTTGTCATCACTAATGACAAGCACGCCCCCTCTGAAAGTGAGCATGTTGGTTCAATGCCCAGAGCCCTGCTGAAGAGCTCTGGCATTAGAAAAAGGCCCTGTATTTGTTCTGCCCAGCGCAAGCAAATGTAATAACATGCTTGCACTGTGTTTGCTTTTAAATTGTCTCTGGTGTCTCCACAAGTGGGATACCAGAGGACAAAAGGGCCAGGAAAGTGTATGGTGCATGTGTTTGGAGCCTGCTTGTGGGATTGCCTGTGTGTAGAGTGTGGTGTGGTATTGTGTAAATAGGTCGATTTTGTGGTGTAATATGTGTGGCTAGGGGCTGTAGAGAGTGCGTGTATAGTGGCATAGTGTTATAGGGGATGTAGCGAGTGTGTGCATATGGGCAGTAGTGTGTGTGTATAGGTGACGTAGTGTGTGTAGGGGTTGTAGAGAGGGTGTGTTTAGAGAATGTTGTATGTGTTTGCTTACAAGGAATGTAGTGTGTGTGTAGGTGGTGCACTGTGTGTGTGTAAGAGATCTAGTGTGTAAAGGACCCAGAGTGTGTATAGAAGATTGTGTGTGTGTGTGTGTGTGTGTGTGTAGAGGATTAAGAGTGCATATAGGGTAAGGGATCTAGCGTGTATTTGGAGTGTAATGTGTGTAGTGGTGCAGTGTGTGTGTGTGTGTGTGTGTATATATATATATATTTGGACGTATTGTATGTGTGAGGTGCGCAGTGTGTTTGTGTAAGAGGGGTGCTGTGTGTTAGGGTGTTTTTATCTGCCGTCACATTCTAGGTTTCTAATTTTCTTTGTCTGTTAACTCACTGAGGGTTATTTTATATAATATATATGTGTCTCTGGGTGTGCTGTGTGTGTCTGGGGGTGCTGTGTGTGTGTCTGGGGGTGCTGTGTGTGTATCTGGGGTGCTGTGTGTGTGTGTGTCTGGGGGTGCTGTGTCTCTGGGGGTGCTGTGTCTCTGGGGGTGCTGTGTGTCTGGGGTGCTGTGTGTGTTTGGGGGTGCTGTGTGTGTCTGGGTGCGCTGTGTGTGTCTGGGGTGCTGTGTGTGTGTCTGGGGGTGCTGTGTGTGTCTGGGGTGCTGTGTGTGTATCTGGGGGTGCTGTGTGTGTTTGGGTGCTGTGTGTGTTTGGGTGCTGTGTGGGGTGCTGTGTGTGTGTGTGTCTGGGGGTGCTGTGTGTGTGTTTGGATGCTGTGTGTGTTTGGGTGCTGTGTGTATCTGAGGTGCTGTGTGTGTGTCTGGGGGTGCTGTGTGTGTCGGGGGTGCTGTGTGTGTGTCTTGGGGTGCTGTGTGTCTGGGTGCTGTGTGTGTGTCTAAAGTGCTGTGTGTGTGTATCTGGGGTGTGTATCTGGGGGTGCTGTGTGTGTTTGGGTGCTGTGTGTATCTCGGGTTGCTGTGTGTGTATCTGGAGTGCAGTGTGTGTCTGGGGGTGCTGTGTGTGTGTGTCTGGGGGTGCTGTGTGTGTGTGTCTGGGGGTGCTGTGTGTGTGTGTCTGGGGGTGCTGTTTGGGAATTAATTTTATATATATATTTTTTTTTTTTATTAATAATTTTTTTTTTAAAGTTATGTCTCCCCCCCCTCCCTTCTTACCTTTTAGCCTGGGAGGGGGAGGGAGCCGTTCTGCCTGGGAGGGGGAGCCATGCTGCCTTCCCTGGTGGTCCAGTGGTGAGAGTGAACTCTAACCTGTAGGTTAGAGTTCACTCTCGCGAGATCTGAGCGTTGCCGCGGCAACGCTCAGGATCTCGCGAGAGGACCCGGCGGAGCTGCTTGTTAGAGCTCCGCCGGTCCTCTCTCCCTCCCTTCCTCACCCAGCCGGCGGCCGCATCTCCCTGTCTGTGGGCCGGTGAGGGAGATCTTTGATCTCCCCACCGGCCCATGGAGGCACTATGCAGGGCCGGCGCTCGGATAGCGCTGGCCCTGCAGGGGCCGGCCGGGGAGATCCCCTGCCGGCCTCGGCCCCACGGCCATCGCGGCCCACCGGGCATTTGCCCGGTATGCCCGATGGCCAGTCCGGGCCTGTTGATATCTTGTTGCTGAACCTGGACTGCCCAAATACTGCTTTCCCGATCTCCCTTATTGTTACTGATAGAAATCTCGTTGCCGACACTGGACTGTCAACAAAACGCGTCTCCCGGATTACCCATATTGATACAGTTTGATTACCTATGTGGAATATTTCTTCTCTTTCTTTTGAATTTCAAATCAAGTCTAACATTTTTGTATATGTTAGATTACCTATGGTGCTTTCCTTATCCTGTGAAGTAGAGAAAACATCTTAAAGGGGTAAGTAGTCTTTATTTGAATATTGCTTGACAATTAGAAAGATTGTTTCATAACAGACTGATTGTGCCTTTTGTCAAACTGTTTGTACGGAGACTGCTACTTTAACCCCTTAAGGACGGAGCCAAATGTACACGTTGTGAACGAAACAAAATGTAAACAAAACCTTGCGCTACATGTCTGTCCAACTGTAATTCACCTATTTCATAGTAAATGCACCCACCCTTATTATATATCATTTTATTCAGGGGAAACAGGGCTTTCATTTAATATCAAATATTTAGATGTGAAACATAATTTAATATGAAAAAAATGGGAGAAAATAAGATTTTTAAAAAAAATTTTTTAGTTCTACATGACATTTTACCTGTCAATGTCATAATACTGTTTGCTTTTACTGCAATAAAATACACATATTTTTATTCAGCAAAGTCTCACGTGTAAAACAGTACCCCCTATGTAGAGGTTTTATGGCGTTTTGGGAAGTTACAGGGTCAAATATAGCACGTTACATTTGAAATTGAAATTCGCCAGATTGGTTACGCTGCCTTTGGGACTTTATAGTAGCCGGGAATTAAATTTACACCCTTAATGGCATACCATTTGCAATAGTAGACAACCCAAGGTATTGCAAATGGGGTATGTCCAGTCTTTTTTAGTAGCCATTTGGTCACAAACACTGGCCAAAGTTAGCATTAGTATTTGTTTGTGTGTGAAAAATGCAAAAAACGCCAATTTTGGCCAGTGTTTGTGACTAAGTGGCTACTAAAAAAAACTGGACATACACATTTTCAATACCTTGGGTTGTCTACTATTGCAAATGGTATGCCATCATAAGGGTAATTTTAATTCTTGGGCTACCATAGGGTCTCAAAGGCAACGTACCCAATCTGGCAAATTTTAATGTGAAAAAGATGAAACACAAGCCTTATATTTGACGCTGTAACTTTTGAAAACACCATAAAACCTGTACATGAGGGGTACTGTTGTACTCGGGAGACTTCGCTGAACACAAATATTTGTGTTTCAAAACAGTAAAAAGTATCGCAGCAATAATATCGTCCGTGTAAGTGCTGTTTATGCGTGAAAAATGCAAACTACATCACTTTTACTGGCGATATCATCATTGTAATACATTTCACTGTTTTGAAACACTAATATTTGTGTTCATTGAAGTCCCCCGAGTAGAACAGTACCCCCCATGTACAAGGTTTATGGTGTCTTGGAAAGTTATAGGTTAAATATAGTGCTAGCAAATTAAATTCCCTTTACTTTTGGTATGGGTTGTCAGGCAGGTCCCGCTAATTGTAATTAATTAAGATACCCAATTATGTAAAAATATTACATAAATATATATGTAGAATTAATATATGTATATATATATATATACGTATGTGAATATATATGTATATATATATA
>OW240914.1:299667626-299691867 GCA_933207985.1 Pelobates cultripes
CCTCCGTGCTGTGGGGGTTAATTCTTCCGCAGCACGGAGTACACCGGCAGTGAAGTCTCCCGGTGCAGGGAGAGTTAGTAATAGCATTAGCCACCAGTGTGGGGAAATTTAACCCATGCAGGGCTGCAGGGAGACTCTTATACACACGGGTTAAGTCTGCTGCTGCAGAGAGATCCAGGTTTTTTTGTTTCTCCTCAATGCTGTGTGGGTTAATTCTCCTGCAGCACAGAGTCTATTAAACGAAAGATCTGAAACGAAAAGGTAATGCATGCGGCATTTTCCCTTTCATTTCGTATATAGTTTCTGTTATACTAAACGAATACGAAAACGTCAGAAAATTCGGACAAAATCATATTCGTCCGATAATGAATGCACATGTCTATTGAGCCCCTCTTTTGGTTCTTATCATTAAAATACTGTTGTAAATACCTACAAAGTCACTATATGACTATAGAAGAATCCAATTCCTAGGATGGGCAATTAACATCTTCACTGGAAAATTATTATGCAGTTTTAAAACAGTTAAATTCTTAACGAGAGGTGTTCTTCATTTCTTCAATCACGTTTATGGCTTGAGAAATTTGACTGTTTGAACCCAGAGAACAACACTTACAAACCCAACGTCCATAGAAAGCCTAATGTTGGGTACATCTCTTGGATGTCTGTGGTGGCAAAAAGCTTTATAACTAGAGAATAGTAGCAAAGAAGACATCAGTCCACACAGGACTTAGGCAGCTAATCGGATTTAAGAGTCACGGCACGCGGCAGTGGTTTGTAAGTGGGAAGTCAAGCCAAAGACCAAATGTCAAGGGAATCCTACACAGAAGGAGGTAATGCATGAGATGGGTGACAGAATACAGAAAGTGAAGGAGAGCAGGAGAGCAGGAGGAAAGGGGCCCTGGGTCTCTGTAGCCAAAATGTCAAAAAAACAAAGCTACAATATGGACATTCCATGCGGCTTAATAGACTCAGCCAGGTTATTTTGGTAACAAAATATCTGTTAAAGAGAATTAAATACATATTTGAGGCAAAGGTGTTATTTTCCCACTTGGCACAGCATCACTGTGAAGACAAAGAGGTTTAGCTCGATTTCTTTGTCTCAGTAAATACCAACTATGCAGTATAATAGCATGACCTATATCGTCAAGTATCACATACTTTATAGGCATCACCTTTCCGGGAAACTCATGCAAATGGATGTAAATATAAGTCAATAAAACAACCTGTACAAAACATGAGACACAGGGTAACTACCACTTCTATATTATCCTACAAAAGCTAAACCTGCAGATCTAAGGAAAATACTGATCATCAGATCATGTACTAGAAAGTCTACCTTAGTGTATGGAATGACATTGACTGTTACTGAGAGCAGACACGCAATGTGGATCTTCTTTGATCGATATTTCATAGTCTAGAACTATATAATTTCAGGATGTGCTGGGGATCTGAGTTAGAGATATTAAATGCTGTACGAGCTCTATGCCAAAACTAAATTAGCCTGATTACAAACCTCTGAGACAGGACTGACATAGGGTGGTAATTTACAGAATCAGCCTGATATGAGTATCTAAGAAAGTCTAATTCTAGGACAAACCAGAGAGAATTTTGGGTGAGGATAAAGTCCAGATAGAATCTTCTTTTCTTTATTTTTCTCATAGACAACAGAGACTTCCGGGTTATAATATGGCATGCACGTCAGTTTACAGAGAGAGTTGCATTACACCATTGTAATTTATCTTATAGCCGTTAGGGGTTTACAGACAATATACATGCATGTACAGTTACAGCCGTTACATAAAACAATATTTCAGGGAGTTGATGCCTGAGTGGTTATCAAACGTTCGAGAGAGCGCGGTATTAGTAACATACGCCTTTCTCCTCTCTTTGATAATCTGGTTCATATAGAGACTAACATTCCAGGTGTTATTTGGTTATGATGCCCTGTCTCAGATCCTGAGACTTTTTACTTTTTTAAGAAACCCAAAAGTGGGTTTTGGGTAAGAAGAGACGGAAGAAGTTAGAGAAAGAGGAAAAAAGAGAAATGCAGTGAGAGGTAAAGAGGTCTCTAGTCGGCCATGGCATAGGGAGCATTATCTAGAGTTAGGCGAGGGGGGGGGGAGGGTAGAGGGGGCAAGAGTAGCCTTAGTCGCATTGTTGGGGACATAGAATCTTTTTACAGAAAAGCTGGAAAAGGAAGCTTGATACAGTCTTTAATTTTATTATATCTAGAGAGATTCAGATAACATATTATGCACAAAAAAAGTACATTTGCTTACTTAAACATAAAAGTTTTATACTTGGGATCTTGACCTGCGGAGGAACATCATCTCATCATTTAACTCTGGCACATGGGACTTCCACAGCAATTATTCTAAGTAAGCCCCTTGCTCTTCACTTAGTTGACTGCTCCTTCTGAAGTAGGTATCATGCTCTTTGTCTACTCCAAAATTATCTTTATTATCTTTGTCAACAGTTCCTCAGACACACTGTATCAAAAAACAAATGTCTTCACAATACACTATGTCTGTTACTCTGGGAAAGTCAGGGTAAACAAAATAAAACCTAGAGCCTGTATTGACTGAGGTAAGCAAATATGCAAATTGTTTTGGTTGAACATCTAGGCAATGTGCATAACTTCAACAACAGTTGCCTTCAGTTCCTGACTGGCTGATTAACAGGAGGTCAATCGTTGTAAGAAATATAAATAAGAAAAAATAATGTTTTATAAATGGCTGCTTTTCATTTGGAAATGTTGTACAGGCCTCCTAACTGTCCTGCTTTTTGCGGGACGGGCCCTATTTTTCCTGTCCTGTCCCACTGTCCTAAATTAGTCTCCTGGTAGTCCGCATTACAGGGACAGCACAGGCTAGATGCACTCACGCTGTGCGGCAGAAGCTGGGACCATGCTGACAGTGATTCAGTAGTTCTTTCTAAGTGGTCCTCCATGTCGCGGATTAGCCAGGAGGATGTCTGTCACCCTATAATGCTTGAGGGCAGGCTGGCACTTCCCTTCAGTGGGTGGATTCACCTACTTCCTGACGGAGGTGGGGTAACTTGTTATAGGCATGGGCATTACCAGTCATACAAGTTATATCACTGGCGACATCCCCTGTAAGCCATCCTCATATCGAAGATTCCACACTTCCTGATATTGGGAGATATGAAACAAGGTCCTCACAAGCAGAAGTGGTTATAATGCTTAGAGTAACTTTTTAGGTATTTAGGTTACTATTTAACCAATGAATTTGATGAATTCACTATCATACCTATGGAAAAAAGAGTGATCTGCTAGTCTGAAATGTGTTGGATTAACTTTGTAGTACACTGATATTAAGCTATTTCCTAATGGTTGGATACTTTGACCTTAAGAACTTTATAAAATGATGAAGTTTAAATGAAAAAAATCCTGAAGCAAATACCATTTTTTTTTTTTTACTTAATTCAGCCGAATGCTAATCATTCTGTACCAGAAGAATCCCTGCTGTTTTCAAATCATATTCTTTCATTGCTGCAGTGAGTTTGAAATTAGTTCAGTCATCCAGATTTCATGATGTGCCCGAGCATACGCGGAGTTTAAAGTAAATGACATGGCATGCTCTGGCTGTGTCAGGGTGAGAGCGAATGAGAATTTAAAAAAAACTGCGCAAGCAATTGTGCGATAGGCGTACCAGTGACAGTTCCACTTATGCTCTAAGATCTGCGGTGCAACAGTTTGTTAGTACATCAGAGGTTATTTTGTGTCAGGCACATCCTAAATTCATCCTCCAGCTGATATTTTAGTAAACAAGTACAGTTTCCACTTCCCACAATAGTGCACGAATGTGTGTATATATATATATATATATATAGAGAGAGAGAGAGAGAGCTGCAGGGTACGTAAGACTTGGTGTCTGGCAGTACGTTGAGCAATTTTGAATTCAGTCAGTCTTGTTGTTGCACAGCAACATGACACGTCGAGATGCCTGGGGATTTCTCAGATAACATCTCGGATACACTGTGCGGTGGGAAGCACTAGTTACTTAATATAGCATTGGGTCTGATCTCACGAAGGATTTCCATTCATTACACGTGACAGCAACATTTCAATATCTTGCCAGCCTCATGACATATCTGATGATGAGGACTCTGCAGTCTAAAAAATATATGAGCAAAAATAGTTTTGTGTATGTGTGTGTTTGCATGTACGTGTCTGTGTGTGTTTTGTGCCAATATTATGTCACAATGCTCTTGGCATTCAATTGACAGTACTTATCACCCATTTCCAATTGGAAATGTTTACTAGTTTAGAGTTTGGCACTTTGAATAAACTAATGTATGAAAAAGTACTTACTATATCCCATGCAACTGCACTGAATGTGATACAAAATACTAAAAAAAAATACTTTTTTCTCAGCTATTTTTGTGGTCTAAAATGAGCACTTCTCTTGCTAATTCTTCACAAGATACCTATTTAATAAATGACACATCTCTATCTCTCTGTCTCTCCTGCATTTCCCCCAGTATTCTAGAATATGTTATACCACTTTTATAACTCATATTCCTATCCCGCAATGAAAACAAAATTCACAATTCCACAAGTATAGAAAAAAATCCCTCCAATCACCATAACCACTACAACACAGTAATTATAGTGCCTACGGTCTGCCGGGCACTGCTTCCCCCCTTATGTCAGCAGCCTGAGAGCTGGAAGCTCCTCTGTAGGAGTCCAGGGCTAGCTCTTTGGCTGAGAACATCAGCTGATCACACTCAGAGAGCTACCAGCATTCTGGCTAAGATAGTGAAACTGGGCAGTGACCACTAAAATGGTTTAACACCTTACAATGGGGGATGGGCACAGCACTCCTGGCAGCATAACCACTGCAGTGAGCTGTAGTGCTTATCGTGCTTTGGAGAGTTCCTTCTACAGGATAACTAATCGCTCCTGTAAAGGTATTGCAAAAAGAGGTCTAACTACTATATACTACTACTATATAGTATTGTTAGAAATGTTGGATGTTTGCAAGGTTGATGATGAGGATGCTCCCTTTGGAATATCAGAAGACTTGAAAAAGTTGAAAGCCAAGTCCTTTGGGAATGCAGAGAATTTTAGAGCATGATCTTGTTTAAAAACACATTAGTGACTTGCAATCGGTTGGAGTGCCGAAAAATAGGGGTGGAGAGTAATACACTTTTTGGGTTCCTGTAATATAACTCAAAGTTGCAAGGTCATTTTAGTTTACAAAGTGCATTACTTCGTATTTGTCTGCATTTAATCTTATCTGCCACATGTCTGGCCAGCCCATCCAAGTTTAATTTCGTGCCATCTGAAAATATTGAGATATATATTTCAGTGCTAAATTCCAGGATGTTTATAAGCACATTCAAACAAAGAGGAGCATGGAAACGTTAGGAAATAACCTTTGTGCAACTTAAATCTTTCACTTCTGAGCACTTTCCATTTTAAAAAGGGCACTGGCCAAGAGACTTGTTTCTCTGCAACATGAGAACTAGTGCTGGATCAAATGAGAATATGTGGAGAAATTGAAATTTGCATTGCTTAGCAATATTCATATCTATATAGTGCTGGAAGGGAGAAAGAGAGGTTAGAGAAAAAAGAAGAGAAATTATAAAAAAAAATTAAAAAAATAGGATAGATTTGAATTTCCCAACTTTTTGCACTGAACTGATTAGGAGATTAGGGAGTTTGCGACACCCTTCATTTCTTCATCCAATCCAGGCCAAATATTGTTTCCAGAGTTGATCATATCCCATAAATTCCTGTTTTCTTTATTCTCCTTTTCCAGTGCAATTGTGCAACATCGGGTGGGGTGTTCACATCTGGGCAGCTGCTGCCTTTAAAGGAATATTATAGTGTTAGGAAGTCTGTCCGGAAAGTATACAGCCATTGTTAATATAACAAGAATGGTTTGCTCAACATCGATGTAACCTGGCAGCAAAGGAGAATGGATTGGAGTGCGCATGCGTGAACAATGACTACTTCATTGTACTAATCCGTGAAGGCGCTAGACACCGTTGAGTGAGCATTTGTAATGTGTGGCCGTGGCATTCAAAATGACTGGGCGAGCAAAGAAATTAATCTGCATCAAATTTTGCGTTAAGCTTAAACATATCTCTCAGGGAAACTATTCGGGCAATTCAGAAGGCTTTCGGTGACGATTCAATTAGTGCAGGGCAAATCAAATCCCCCAGGTGACTCAGCACCCCTACAGCCCAGATTTGGCGCTCTGCGGCTTCTGTTTTTTCCCAAAACTAAAACCACCTTTGAAAGTGAAGAGATTTCAGACCGTTGATGAGATTCAAGTAAATACGACGAGGCTGCTGATGGCAATTCCAACAAATAATTTTGCTGAGTGTTTTGAACAGTGGAAGAGATGCTGGAAGAATTGTGTGAGGTCCCAACATGCCTACTTTGCTGGGGAATGAGGCATTATTGTCCTATGTACAATGTTTCTTGTATCTTAAATAATTCTATTTTTCATATTACATGGCTGGATACTTTCCCCTTGAAAATAAAATTTTAAAAACCCTTGAAAAGTTCACCTTATTCCAGTGCTGACATCCCTCGGCCCTGCCTTTGTCTCCTCCGAAATCATCGTGAACGCCGTATATGTATAAGGCCTTCCCTATAGGAAAACAGTACGTCAAAGATTTTCTATGGGGATATAGATGATATAAGGAAGTCCAGCCACTAGAGGCAATCTTAACCTTGCAGTATGAACATTGCTGTTTCTCTAAAACTGCAAAGTTTTCAGCTGCAGGATTAAGGTGACAATGGCACTGCACCCAGACAACCTCAATGACATGAAATGGTCTGGAGGCCTACAGTACCCCTTTAATTCAACCACTTTCCCTTTCATATGCTGGAAGAGGAGCTAAGGAGAGAGAAAAACACTGTCTCCATCCCCCCAGCCACTCTCCTGACATATCAGTAAAGGAAGATGAGTTAAATTAGTGACAGTAGCTGCTGCCTGAAAGTGTAACTGACTAATCTATGGGACCCTAAAAAAAATAAATGTATTATAAAGTATACACAATGCTGAGGTGAATAGCTGGAGATCTTCATAAAACATTTTACCCTTGAACTCATGGTTTATTACTATGCCTTCAGAATCGCTCAATTATATTTTTTCCCATAAAATAGTTACATATCTGCCATCACTGACTTCACATATATATTAAATAGGCAGCTGTGAATTCATTAACACATTTCAATGAGCGTTCTAACCTTAGTTTGACATTTAGAAGTAACATGTAATTCGGGATTATTCTAACCTTAGTGACCGAATCGAATAATCTAAATTGTATTAAAGACAGGAGGCAAATATTTGCTTATCTTTCTTTAGTGAAACTCCCAAAGCAGCAAAGAAACAGTCAACAGTAAGTAAAAAGTTTAGCCAATCAGAATGCATAACAGAGTATGTCTAGTCATCAGGCTCCTCCCAACTCCTATTTCTTAATGTAGCCGACAGTCATAGAGTCAACCATGTAAACGAAAACAGTAGATCGATGAGTAGATCCTAACATAGTCAACCATGTAAACCGGTGTTAATAAGTGAAGATAATTCCTTGCGAAGGTAACGAAGAGTCTTCACACTAGGAAAAAGAGAAAGAAATTGTGAAAGTATAGTCTCTTGGGTAAGAGAATCAAAACCTCTTACTTAACATTAAAGTCATGAATTCAAAAGCAGTGGGTATCGAGTACTCTGACAAATCTTAAGGCTATGAATTAAAGATGAGTAGAACTATAAATGCATTCTGTAATGTATTAACAGAAAACCCATGATTACGAAATTAATTGGTAACGAAATATTGAGGTGTTGCGAAATACTTACCTAGCAGGGTGGGGAGAGTATTCCACGGATGGGAAAATATTCGCCTCCTGTCTTTAATAAAATTTACATTATTCGGTCACTAAGGTTAGAATAATCCCGCATTTTATGGCAAGACAGTAGGTTCCATATTTGCTGTTTTAAAGTGAGGAGAACATGGAAAGAGACACATGAGGTGACTGTTTAAAATAAAAGGTGCGGAAGGTAGATTCCCTGGACCAATCCGCGGAGGCTAAAATTTCCGCCAGAGAACCACCAGCCGTAAATGCAGGAGAGGCGGCCGCGCTTCTAACAGAATGAGCACCAAAAGATGACTCAATCCCGGCTAGATGATCCAATGGGCAATTGTGGGACATGACACTGGCTTGTGAGGACGCACATAAGACACCAGTAGGGGGCCCATTTGTGTTCTAAGGGAAGTAGTGCAAAAGATGTAATGTTGAACGCAACAAGCTACACATAGCGGGGGTTTATCCTGGAAATAAGAATAGCTCACTGTAGACTAATTGGTTTTAGTGCGTCGGGTAATGGAGAAGTTTACTCCTTCGGAGGTAAAGTCAACGGCATGAATGTCAAATGCTCTGATGTCCGAAACTCTCCGAAAGGATACCAAACAGAGAAGCAGTGCCAATTTGGCTGACAGTTGACAGCTGACAGTTGAGAGAGTGCTTCATTAGAAGGCCAAGCCTCTTAAAAGGATAGCACAATAGCATCATCCCAAAACTGACTATATTTGGGAGCCGGAGGTCTTGCAAGGCAGATGTCCCGCAAAAGTCCACATATGGAAGGATGTTTGCCAACTGAGGAGTTGTCAACAGAGTTATGGGCTGCAGAAATAGTAGAACGAAACACATTAATCGACCGATTTTCTGTCGTCGAAAATGGACGACAGAAATTTCATGATATTAAATAAAGAAGCTGAAAAGAGATCGATGTCCCTCTCCAAACACCAGCCACTCCAGCATCACCATGCTGAGAGGTAAGACCAACTTGTTCCTGGGGCCCATGAATCCCATAGGAGTCTTTGAGCAGTATCCGAAAGGTCAGAGACGTACCAAGATCCCCTGAAATGGTCCAAGCCACCAATCAGAGGTGGCCATACATTGCTAGTGGATGGAAGTTGCCTGACGAATCCTTGAGAAGATCGTAGGAGGTGGCTAGAAGAAGGGGATAGTCCAACGAAATTTCCAGGAGGGGAACCATGGTTGGGTTCACAACAGCGGGGTCATCAGTGTTATCGTGATGCCCTGTGTTTTGAGATTTTGTATCGTGTGTGGGATCATGGAGAAAGGGGGGAACTAGACGCAAACAGGTCCAGGGTGAATGGCCCTCTAAGGAGCTGGAGACGGTAAAATATTTGTGAGTCCAGTTGCCAATCGCTGGAGTCCCTCCAATGATGGGAAAGCCAATCTGCACGAAGGAAGATGTTCCTGTCCAGGCAGAATTGGTACAGTTATTTCGTCAGATCCGATAGCATCTTTGATTGGGAGCCACCTAGGCGGTTAACGTACTGTACTGCTGACACATTGTCCATTCTCAGGATAAGGCAGCAATTGTAGGCGTCCTTGGCAAAGCTGCGGATCGCGAAGGAACCAGCAATTAGTTTGAGGCAATTGATGTGTAGTGCTTGTTCTGATGGGGACCAGAGGCCTCCGGTAGACTGTTCTGAGCAGGTGGCACCCCATCTGAGGAGGCTGGCATCTGATTCCAGAGTGAAATTGGGCTGTAAACCGAAGATAGCCCTTCCGTTCCAGGCTTCCATATGTTAAAGCCACCAGTTGAGTTCCAGTTGGACTTAGTCAGTGAGAAAAATCTGTTGGTCGTAAGATGCTGAGCGATATAAGTAACGTGTCTTCAAACGTTGCATTGCTTGATAATGTAGTGGGGCTGGGAATATTGCCTGGATTGAGGCAGAGAGTAATCTGATTATGCAAGCTAAATCCTGGAGACTAACAATCTCCAGATGTCCTTTTTGATGGTTTTAATTTTTGTACGCATTACAGCCGGTGGGGCTGGGATTTTATGTTAGCTTGACTGCCTAGCAGGCTGGGTACGCATTACAGCCGGTGGGGCTGGGATTTTATGTTGGCTTGACTGCCTAGCAGGCAGGGTATGCAATACAGCCGGTGGGGCTGGGATTTTATGTTAGCTTGACTGCCTAGCGGGCAGGGTACGCATTACAGCCGGTGGGGCTGGGATTTTATGTTAGCTTGACTGCCTAGCGGGCAGGGAACGCTTTACAGCCGGTGGGGCTGGGATTTTGTACAATTCTTGCATGATCTCATTAGTGCTTGTGTTATAACAGAGCTGGGGATTGTTACACGGTGGGTATTGGTACCAGTGGTGTTAACATGTACATGGCCATTTTACTTTCTATCATCCTGTGGTTTTTGTTTAATTGTTGTTACAGTGTGGGTACCCTCGGTGTGTGTGTGTGTATTGTGTGGTTAGTTCTGGATTCTGGAGTTTACGCTCATTTATATGTTTGTGATTTTTGCAAACGGACCGGAGCGGACCTCCGGAAAGTGGGACAAGCGGAGCCTGATCACCTCCATAATACAGCCGTTGCCTGTGTTATTCTCCTGTTTTGTGTCGGTCTGTCTCAGAGTCCACTTCCGGCTTCCAGAAGGCTACTAGAGACAGGTAACTAACTCATCCGGTGTGCCTTTTTAAAAGTGAACCTGTCGATTGTCTATCTGCCTCCTGTATTCATAATATGTGTGTGTGTGCTCCTTCTTCATATTTTATGTTAGCTTGACTGCCTAGCGGGCAGGGTACGCATTACAGCCGGTGGGGCTGGGATTTTATGTTAGCTTGACTGCCTAGCGGGCAGGGAACGCATTACAGCCGGTGGGGCTGGGATTTTATGTTAGCTTGACTGCCTAGCGGGCAGGGAACGCATTACAGCCGGTGGGGCTGGGATTTTATGTTAGCTTGACTGCCTTGCGGGCAGGGAACGCATTACAGCCGGTGGGGCTGGGATTTTATGTTAGCTTGACTGCCTAGCGGGCAGGGAACGCATTACAGCCGGTGGGGCTGGGTTTTATATGTTAGCTTGACTGCCTAGCGGGCAGGGAACACATTTTATATGTTAGCTTGACTGCCTAGCGGGCAGGGAACGCATTACAGCCAGTGGGGCTGGGATTTTATTTTAGCTTGACTGCCTAGCGGGCAGGGTACGCATTACAGCCGGTGGGGCTGGGATTTTAGCTTGACTGTCTAGCGGACAGGGTACGCATTACAGCCGGTGGGGCTGGGATTTTAGCTTGACTGCCTAGCGGGCAGGGAACACATTACAGCCGGTGGGGCTGGGATTTTGTTTGATTACTGCAGAGTTTCATTGGTACTTGTGTTATAACGGGGCCAGCCTGGTGGGGGAGGGCTGGGGATTGCTACATTTTAAATATTTAGTACTAGTGGTGTTAACATGTACATGGCCATTTTACTCTCTGTCATTCTGTGGTTTTTTGTTTAATTGTTGTTACAGTGTGGGTACCCTTGGTGTGTGTGTGTGTATAGTGTGGCTGGTTCTGGATTCCAGGGTTTACGCTCATCTCTATGTTTGTGACTTTTGCAAATGTCTTCTCGTTAGCGTAGCCACGTTCATCTTCTCTTTTGTCCTTTATCTCTCCTGTGTCTGTTGCCCAGAGCTGTGTTAGTCACCCACGCTCGCTCGCTCCGGTCCGTGACCGCCACCCCGGGTGGGCGGACCCCCGTGACTAGTCTACGTTTTGGGAAGACACACGGGACCCAAGTCCTCGTGGCAGTCGAGCACTGTAGACATTCCTCTTTCTTCTCCCCTGTATCTCCTCTGTATATCTGTCTCTAACACGTGGCTCACTCCAATTATTCAAGATGGGGCAGGAACATGCTAGACCTGCTAAGGGCTTGTTGGCTTGTGATATTGTGAAAGAAAGGGCAGGGGAAGATGCAATGTTGAAACTTAGAAAGATTGCTAAGGTGTGTGGCTTCCAGGTGCCGCCCAGTGGGAGATTGCAACCTGAGTTTTGGAGGAAGTTACTCATAGACAAGGAAGGGTTGTTGTTGGATAATGGGCTCACAAAAGTTGCAGAGGCTTGGTATCGGGTAGCTAGAGGTCTGAAACGGGAAGGGTGGGTCGAGGAAGAGTTGGATTTTGAAGGGCAAACTGTGTACGTATACCATAGGAGTGTTAACAATGATGATGTTGTTTCCATTGTCCCGCGGCCACCGCCCTATGATGGCGCCCAGAGCGCAACAGTAAATTCCCGCCCTGCTTCCCCCGTCACAGCACAGACCCCACCCCCCGGGGGTGTGCCTTCAGCTCCCACCCCCCTGTGCCCCGTACTCGGTGCAGACGGTGCTTACTACTATCCAGTGCCACTTCATTCGTTCCCACCCACTCCCATGCACCAACCTCCCTTTGACCCAGCCCCCTCCATCAACCCTCCTCCCGTTACGTCTGTTGATGTTCCCCCACCTCCATGTCCTCCACCACCTCTCCCAGTGCCTGCTTCTACTCCAAAACCCCGCCAAGATCCCGTCCTGACCGCTCCCGCCTCATCCACCGACGTTTCCTCCTCCTCCTCCTCTCATTCCCTCTCCACCTCGAGTACCCCATCTCCAGCGACACCCGCTCCCTCACCCCCCTCGACTGTTTCACACTCTGCTCCCTCGACCCTTGTCCATCCCACCGCCCCCATTCCTCCGGACCCCTGTTCCTCCACAGACCCCCCTTCTCCCATACCCCCGGACCCAGACCTTTCCTCCTTCCTTGCTAGCCTTTCGAAAGTGACCTGTCCCGTGACCCCTACCCCATTATCCTCTTTGCCTTTTTCTCCTTCTCATTCCCCTTCTCCTTCCTCCTCTAAGGATCCCTCATCCCTACTCTCCACTCTTATGAATCTTGTCCAGCCCGCAGATCCAGGCCCCCCTGCCTCCGCTCCCTCATATACCACCACGGCTGACCCTCCATCTACCTCCTCCCCTCCCGTTGATCTTGCAACACTAGTAGCCGCCCTTTCTGCTTCACTCCATCCTCCCGCAACACTCCCAGGCACCCCTCCCATCCTCAAGGACCCTCCCGCTATCCACACACTGTCACCTCCTCCGGATGTCCCGGCCCCCTCTACCTCGTTGCCTCCTCCCCTCCCGGCTGATTTGCCGTCCCTAATCTCTGCCCTTACCGCCCTGACCCAGCCCCCCGTTCCCACCCCTTCAACCCCTTCTCCAGTGTTACCTCCTCCCGATGTCCCAGCCCCTTCTACCTCGTCGCCTCCTCCCCTCCCGGCTGATTTGCCGTCCCTAATCTCTGCCCTTACCGCCCTGACCCAGCCCCCCGTTTCCACCCCTCCAACCCCTTCTCCAGTGTTACCTCCTCCCGATGTCCCGGCCCCTTCTACCTCGTTGCCTCCTCCCCTCCCGGCTGATTTGCCGTCCCTACCCACGCTGTTGCAGCCCAGCCCCCTGTTCCCATCCCTCCGACCCCTCCCCCGGTGACAACTGACCCAACCATGGCCAATGACCTGTCTACCTCGATATCCGCCCTCTTCTTCTCTGCTGTTACCTCCCTGGTTAATTCCGCCATTCCTACTCCGCCTCCCGTTGATTTACCTCCTCCTCCTCCACCTCCTCCCCCTGATCCTCCAACCCCTTCTCCGCCCCCCGTTAACCTCCCCGAACCTTCTGATCCAATCTCTGCTCTTGCTCATGTCCTTAATACCCACCTCACACACCCATCCCAGCCGGCCCCCACAGCCACCCCATCCATGGCATTGGTCCATCATGTCTCTCCCGCCAGCTCTAGTTATCCAATCATGGTGGTTGGATCCAAAGTGTCTGTGACGTCGGATCAACCCTATGCAGTGGGTGCTTTCCCCTAGGCCTCGGGCTTCCACCCAACTACCTCTCCCATCACTGGTCTCCCTGCCGCCCCCGCCACAGCTACCCCCGAAACTACTCCTCACCGTGGCCCAGTAGTACCCGAGGAGATTGTTGTGGTAGAACAAGATTCACCTCGCCCAGGGGGGAACAGGCTCCCCCAACGGCTCTCTATCCCCCAGGGTTATACCCAGATTAACCATGGAGCGGATGGTGCACCTCCCATGTATGTTACCTTCAATCCTTCCCAAGCCGCTACCCTTGTAACCTCACTCCCTGATCCTGAGAAACACCCCATGCCCTTTTTCCGCAGGATGGCTCAAATTCGAAAAACATATTCCGCTGCATGGCGGGATCTTATAAGTTTGTGTGAAATAAAGGCTGGCGATGCATACTGGCCAATCATGGAACGGAGCTTTAATGACGCTCCACTCACTTCTGATACAGATTTTCGTTCTGGTGAAATTTTCTGTGAGCAGCTCCGAGCTTGGGCACAGGATAAACTAGCAGATCAGGCTACTTGCATAAATGACATAATTCAGGATAAGCTTGAGACTGTTGAGAAGTATCACTCTAGATTGACTCAGACTTTCTCAGACTTAGGGTTCAGCACCTATAACAAAGCACACACCCAGATGTTATCTGCAGCCTTTGTGGCAGGCCTCAGGGAACACATTCGTAAGGGGTTAATTTTAGCTCGCCCAGAGTACAGAATTATTCCACTGGACACACTTTTGCTGGTAGCCAAGGGTCTAGAATCTGTTTTGCAACCCACACAGCGAAGAGCTAGCCCTCTGATGTATACTACTTCCACACCAATTGTCAGTCCTAACCAAGTTCCTCAGATACTCCCCCAACAATACACTCAGTTACCCCAGACACTGCCTGCATCTATCCCCTCTCCCCGGGACCGGACCCTCACGACAATCCGGACCTGTTTTAACTGTAATCAGCCCGGCCACTTCAGAAGAGATTGCCCACACCCTAGAGTAATCCGCCCACAGACTCCCCGGTACCCAAGTCCCCATGTCACCGGCTTTAGCTTCCCCTCCACTGGTTACCTCCCTGCCCTGCCCCATCCACAGTTGCCTCAGCTTCCTCCTCCTCCTCCTCCTCCTCCTGAATACACCCAAGGCCGGCTCCCTACATCTGAGGCCCGTGCATACACTTCGGCTTCCGCTGAAGGGTTTGACACAGATGATTTCCAAGAGAGTCAGTCACTGCCCCGCCACACTAACCGTCCATCCCGTCCTCCCATGCAATCTAGTAACCCTCCCTCCACTTCCCGCCGGTACCAGGGACCAGATCAGGCCCATTTAGATTTATTACAATAGGTAACTGGCAAGCCTGTGTCAGCAACCCCTGCCATGGCAGTGTCTGCGGGGGATGGGGGAGGGCCCTTGGCTACTGTAGTTCTCCCCGTGGAGGGCCATCCAACTACCTTTCTAGTTGACACAGGTGCAGCCCGTAGTGTTCTCAGGGAACAAGACCTGCCAGATCCTTCCTTCTTATCTGACACCGATGTCTCCTGTGTTGGGGTGGATGGTACACCCCGCAGTAACCCCCTTACTAAACTTCTGTATGTAGGTTCACACATTCTCTCCCGGTTTGTTGTTTCCTCTACTTGCCCCATTAACCTCCTAGGTGCTGATGTTCTCTCTCGGCTCCAGGCATCCATTACCTTTACTGCTGATGGTCAGGTCGAGTTAACAACTCCCTTATCACAAAAAGACACCTCTGTCCTCTGTTCCCTCCCCATCTTGTTGAACCTAACTGACATTACAGGGAATACACGGGTCGCACAAACCCCCAGCGCTCTGGATCGTATCCCCCAAGAACTTTGGTCCACCGGCCCGGATGACATCGGACGTTTGCATGTGCCCCCAGTCTTGGTCAAGCTCCTGCCTGGAGCTCTGCCTCCTCGTAGGCCACAGTATCCTCTGAAGCCAGCACAAGCTGAAGCAAGTTGAAAGCCTACTTGCCAAAGGTGCCCTCATCAAGTGTTCATCTCCATGTAACACACCACTTTTCTCTGTTAAAAAGAGGACTGTTAAAGGCCAACCTGACCAGTACCGAATGGTGCAGGACCTTCGTGCTGTTAATGAAGTAACTGTCAAGGACACTGCTATTGTTCCAAACCCACACACTCTCTTGTCCCAGGTTCCACCAACTGCCACAATTTTCACTGTAGTGGATCTAGCTAATGCCTTTTTCAGTGTGCCCCTTGACCCTTCCTGCCGTTTTCTCTTCGCTTTCACCCACGAAGGACAACAATACACCTGGACTGTCATGCCTCAGGGGGCCCAGAATTCCCCCACACAGTTTGCTCATGCCATGTCTTTGGTTCTGGAGCCCTGGCAGAAATCTCACTCTGATGTTGTCCTACTCCAATATGTTGATGATCTCCTTCTCTGTGCTCCTGATTCACTTATTGCAGAACGTGACTCAGAAGATCTCCTACGTTTCCTCGCTGGAGCCGGTTGCAAAGCCTCCAAATCCAAGCTGCAATGGTGCCGGCCCTCTGTGGTCTTCTTGGGACATTGTCTTTCCCATGGCACCAGACATCTAACTTCTCAACGTGTACAAGCTATTTTGCAACTCCCTTTACCTGCAATACATCAGACTCTTCATGCCTTTTTGGGTCTTATTACATACTGCAGGTCCTGGATACCTGAAGCATCAAAGCTCATGCAGCCACTCTATGACGCCCTCAGGAGTGAGCCCTTCCATCTCACTGAAGATGCTATTGCCTGCTTTCACAGTCTGAAAAGAGCCATTGCTTCTGCACCTGCCTTGGGCCTTCCCAACTACCAGTTGCCTTTCAGTTTGTCTCTGAAAAGTCAGTACATGCTTCCGGAGTCCTTACCCAGAAACATGGCTCAAGACAGCGGCCTATTGGCTATTTTTCCTGCATGCTTGACCCCGTTGCTAGGGGTAGTCCCTCCTGCCTCAGAGCGGTGTTTGCTGCCAGTGCCCTCTTGGACAAGACTAATGATTTTGTTCTTGGTCACCACCTCACTGTGTTGGCCCCTCATGACATTACTGCAATCCTGCAACAAGTTCAACCTAAACACCTTTCTTCTCAACGTCACCTCCGTCTACAAACATCCTTACTTTTACCTGACAATGTGAAACTTCAGCGATGTCTCTCCCTGAACCCAGCCACTCTTCTGCCACTTCCCAAGGGGGGAGTTGTGCATTACTGGTACAGTCTGGACATCGACCCAGAGGTTCGAGCAGATTTGCAGCTGCCTGCACTTACACCCCCACATGATGAACAATCAGAGGCCCTACTTCACTGCACCTTATGGTTTAAGGACATACCAGGCCCTGATATGAACTATGAGGAAGAATTATTCCAGCTCAAGGAAATTCAAATTACTCTGACTGACTTGTTATGGGACCCCACAGGTACCATGCTCATCTTAGTCCATCTTCCAGAGAATGTGACACATCTCTACCATCATTGGGAAACAGCTATCCCACACATATCTCTCACCAGATCCCCTGACACCTCATGGAAAGACCTAGGCCCGATGGCCAAGACCTGGAGTCAAATGAACCAAGAACAACTGACTTCTATGGGGATCAACAAAAAGACTATCAATTACTGTACAGCAGGGTACCCAAGGTACCACACAGAAGCCCGAGAAGACCCACCTATCATAGACTGTGACCTAGATATTCCTCATGATTGTTTTGAACAAATGAAAATGGAAACTACGCACCTACCAACTGTTTATGAAGCTGCATTACTCAACCCGGACCAAACACTATTTGTGGATGGGTCAAGATTTGCTGATGAACAGGGACAATATCACACTGGGTATGCAGTCACCACAGGATGTCAAGTATTACAAGCAGCTGCCCTGCAACCAACTAAGTCTGCTCAAGAAGCTGAGTTAACAGCCCTGACTGTGGCCTGCAAATTGTCTGAAGGTCTACGTGTCAATATCTACACAGATTCAAGATATGCCCTGGGAGTAGCACATGACTTTGGTCTGATTTGGAAAACCAGAGGATTTCTTACGGCTACCTACCGTGAAACATGGGGCAGCCATTGCAGAACTGATGGATGCTTTAGGACTTCCAGCAGAGGTGGCAGTACTAAAAGTAAAAGCCCACGGAAGACTAGACGCAGAAGAAGCACGGGGCAACCACTTAGCTGATCAGGCAGCTAAGGAAGCAGCACGACAAGGATGGGAAGTGGACAGAAGAGTGGCCACAGATACAGTACCCATCTACACTATGCAAACATTGCCTACAGATCTTAGGCTTCTGAAGGAACAACAAGCTGCTGCTACTCCCCAGGAGAAACTAAGTTGGAAGAACAAAGGAGCCGTACTCCGTGATGATGTTTACACCATCAATCTCAAGTTTTGCTTACCCAGAAGTATGTACTCAGCGGTGGTCCAATGGGCCCATGGGCCAGCCCACCTGTCAAAACATCTGATGAACTCATTGATTGACAAGTATTTTGAAGCACCAGGTATCACTACCGTAACACAGAATTACTGTAAATCATGTACTATATGTGCTAAATGCAATCCTGGAAAGATTATAAAGACTGCACCTAATCACCTAGCCAAGCCACAATACCCCTTTCAGAGGATCCAGATTGACCATATACAAATGCCAAAGAGTGGACGTTATGAATATGCACTGGTCATAGTGGACATGTTTTCAGGATGGCCAGAGGCCTTCCCAGTGACTAATCTCACCGCGAGGACTACAGCCAAGTAACTTTTGACGGAAATTGTTTGCCGATATGGAGTTCCAGAAGTGATTGAAAGTGACCAAGGGACCTCCTTTACTGCCTCGTTAACACGGGAAGTCTGGTCAGCACTGGGCGTGACCCTTGCATTCCACACACCATATCACCCACATAGTAGTGGTAAGGTAGAGCGCATGAATGGCACTTTGAAAGCCAGAATGCTTAAAATGTCACAAGAAACTAACATGCCCTGGCCCGAGAGTCTCCCACTAGCATTGTTTAGTGTAAGGTACACTCCTAGGGGAAAATATAGCCTATCACCTTATGAGATTTTGTTTGGTACAGCACCCAGGTTAGGTTGTTACTTTCCCCAACAGCTTCAGATTCAGTCAGATGCTATGGTAGACTATGTGACTGCCCTCTCACATGCCTTGACCAAAATACATGCCCAAGTGTTTTCTTCTATTCCAGATCCTGAGTCGAATACAGGTACACACAAGCTGCTTCCTGGTGACTGGGTTATGGTCAAGAAGTTTCTCAGGAAACACACCCTAGAACCAAGATTTGATGGTCCTTATCAAGTGCTCCTGATTACAGCAACGTCAGTTAAACTAGCCGGGAAGAGTTCTTGGATACACGCCTCACATTGCAAAAAAGTGCCTGCTCCAGAAGAGGCTAATCCTGCTGAAATATGAATTTATTATGTGTCTTGTGTTTTCTTATGCTGCTACACTTTGCCTGGGCCCAACAAGTGGCCATAACCAAAGATAATCATGTTTACACTTTCTGGTACAATTCTTCTAACACAGATGTAGCTACATATACCTTTGATTACTGTGACATAGATGTTTGCACATTCCCACAGACACAATATGCAGCCATATACAAAGACATACCTAACAAAAAGGATCCATACATTTGTGTGACTGGAGGAGTTTGGGGACACCACTGTAGTTCATGGAAAGCTGCCGGGTGGAACACGGGTAGACCATGGGGCTACAGACCTCAGATTGCATTGGACAGACTTGACAAAGACGGGAAACCACTACTCTCTAGAATGACCCTGAGTAAACCCATAGGGTCAACTCCCATTAAACTTACCTTGAACATAGAGCACCCCAGCCCAAGGGATGCAGGGGAATATGTAATGGGAACAGGGCCGCCATCAGGGCATGACAACGGTAACGGTTGTCATGGGCCCGGCGGTCCTGGGGGGCCCGGACTCCTAAGGTCGTCCGGGCCCCACATTCAGTGGGTACATACCGGGTCGCAGGGGGCCCTGCGACCCCGGTATGTACCCACAGGGCCAGCCTCTTCTCCTGGGGGGCCCAGCAGCCGGTCACCTCAGGGCCCCCCAGAGGCTGGCCCTGAAAGCCAGACGGCGCGAGGGAGCACTCTCCTCTGCTGCTTCCTCTTCAGCCCCCTCGCGCACCGTACTGAAGCCGGAGCCGGAAGATGACGTCATCTTCCGGCTCCGGCATCAGTACGCGGCGCGCGAGGGGGCTGAAGAGGAAGCAGCAGAGGAGAGTGCTCCCTCGCGCGCCCGCCCGCCGGGTGTCAGTAGGAAATTGGAGGGAGGGAGGGAGGGGGGAGGAAAGAAATTGGGGGAGGGAGGGAGGGGGGAGGAAAGAATCTGGGGGGGATAAAGGAAATTGAGGGAGGGGGGATGAAGGAAATTTATGGGAGGGGAGAAATTTAAGGGAGGAAGGAAATTTGAGGGAGGGGGGAGGAAAGAAATTTAAGGGAGGAGGGGGGGAGGAAGGAAATTTAGGGGAGGAAGGAAATTTAGGGGAGAAAGGAAATTTGGAGGAGTGGGGGGAAAGGAAATTTGGGGGAGTGGGGGGAAAGGAAATTTGAGGGGGAGAGGAAGGAAATTGAGGGGGGAGAAGGAAGTTGGAGAGGGGGGAGAAGAAGGAAGTTGGAGAGGGGAGGGGAGAAGGAAATGAGAGGGAGGGGGAGAAGAAGGAAATTGGAGGGGGGGAGAAGAAGGAAATTGTAGAGGGAGGGGGAGAAGAAGGAAATTGGAGAGGGGAGAAGAAGGAAATTGGAGAGGGAGGGGGAGAAGAAGGAAATTGTAGAGGGAGGGGGAGAAGAAGGAAATTGGAGAGGGGGGAGAAGAAGGAGAGGGGGGAGAAGAAGGAAATTGGAGAAAGGGGGAGAAGAAGGAAATTGGAGAAAGGGGGAGAAGGAAATTGACGGGGGAAAGGGGAGAAGGAATTTGACGGGGGAAGGGGGAGAGATTGACATCCATCACACATACACACAATGCACCCCTTGCACACAGAAAAACACACAATGCATTACACACAGACACACATACACAAGCAATGCATCCCTTACACACAGCAACACACTGCATCCCATACATACACAAACTCACCTTGCAGCCCTTACACATACAAACACAGATTCACACAATGCATTCCTTACAAACATCAGGACATCCCCCCCCACACACACTCCACCCTCTGTGAACAAACTCATTGGTGGAACATGAAGGTGGACCCTGGGACTCAGACCTTGCGCTGTGTAAAGGGCCCTCAAAAAAATGGAGCTGCTTCCCGTTGATCCCAAAACATTGATTTTTGTGACCACAGTTACAAAACGCCTCCAGAAAGCCTGTTCTACACCAGACCAGTGGAGCCAGACTGCAGCTAGAGCCCATCATCATCCTCATCTGGTTGTAAGTAGGCAATCTAGTATATTATTTGTGGCACTAATCTCTAATTTACCTCACATTAAAGGGACACTATAGTCTCCAGAACCACTACAGCTTAATGTAGTGGTTCTGGTGTCTAGCCTGTCCCTGCAGGCCTTTTAATGTAAACACGGCGGCACTGCAGCACTGGCGTTAGTTAACATAGCAGATCATATGGGTGGGGCATTGTGATGTCACATGGGGGGGCGGCAAACTTTACTTTTGCCTAGGGCGGCAAAAATCCTTGCACCGGCCCTGCAGACACTGCATTCCTGTGGGCGGACTCGGGTGCAGGCACTGGGGGGCCCAGACCGTGAGCTGTGTCAGGGGCCCCAAAATTTCTGATGGCAGCCCTGAATGGGAATGTACTGGAAGGGAGGTGGCTCACATAACACACTGGGGACATTTTAGCTACAAGACATGCTCACTTCACCAGACTGGGTAGGGGCCACACACATGACTATTAACCCGTTAAAATCACACATTAAGACTCTACATGACATGGTAGCTATAGCCAACCCCACCTTTGAAGACACTATGGCAGTGGAAACTGGGTTTTCAGACACTAATTTGTGGCTAGAATGGATGAGGTATAATGCAAACTCACACAATAAGACTAACTGTTATGTATGTGGAGGAGCCAGGCCCCATCTGGGCACAGTACCTCTAAGTTTACCTCCTGAAGTAGAACTATGTGTTTTAAGCCTCTATGCACAGTCCACCACAAATTCCTCAACATGTGAATCATGGAAGAGAGTTTACCCAATCACTCATGGACATGTCAAGCCACCTGATGGAGTCACAGTCTATCCAGGTAATTACACATGCTATTCAACACCTAAGAACACTGGTGTGTATCTGGGCAAATTCCCATCAGGATACTGCTCAACTTACCATAGTCCACCTGTATCCCTATTAATGAATCATACAAAGACAATCGGTGATATCTATTGGTTATGTGGTGACAAACAATTGAGGTCCCAAATAGCTGGGCAATGGTGGGGGGAGTGTGCACTAACCAAAGTTATAATGCCTATCCACATTATTCCAGATGGTAGTCATAACACACTAAACTTTACACACGTACATTCTAGAACCAAACGAGAGGCTCCCATCCGTGGGAGCTTCGACCCCCATGTGTATATTGATGCCATAGGTGTGCCAAGGGGGGTGCCTAATGAATTCAAGGCAAGGGATGAAGTGGCAGCAGGATTTGAATCCTTAATTCCAATGATAACTGCTAATAAGAATGTCAATTGGATCAATTACATCTATTATAATCAGCAGCGCTTTGTTAATTACACAAGGGATGCCCTACAGGGTCTGGCAGAGCAATTGCAAGCCACTACCCAAATGACATTTCAGAACAGAATGGCCCTAGATATGATTTTAGCTGAGAAGGGGGGTGTATGTAAAATCCTCCCTGAAACTATGACATGCTGCACATACATTCCAGACAACACAGGACCCAATGGTAAGGTGACTATGGCCATAGAGAAGCTAGATAGTCTTTCTGATGAGCTAAAGAAGAATTCGGGGGTCACTGATGTCGGTTTTCGGTGATCCTTCAATATTGATAGTTATGGCTCGCTTCAGGTATGATGTGGACCTTTACCGACAAAAGGTCACTCCGGGTCATTCTAAGCTTAGTGTCTTTATGCAATCTATAGCTGTATACGGAGCAGACCTTTCCGTTCCCAAATTACTTATAAATACTGTTTTCCTTAACCATTCTAGATGATAACTTGACTATCACTAAAATAATCCAGTGTCTGAAGACCCAAAAGGCACTGTAATAATATTGTAATAAATGAAACAATGACTCAAATAAATATAAGATAAAAGTGTATTGAATGAATGTTACAGAATGCAAAATAGTCAGTAAATAATTAATCTTACCAAATGTATTAGTGGCTACAGCATATGTCCCTGTATACCTTTCAGATGTGTGGTGACAGCAGGCAGAGTAAGAGTAGATGGATGAATGAATGAATGGTGAATGAATGACAACGTCACACTCTTTCTCCTTCAGTTAAATAGCCATTTTGTCCTCCATAAAGCAGCCCCCACCTGTGTAATACTCCCCAAAAGGTTTTCTAACTTGTTGCATGATGTAATGTATTGAATATCTAAGTTTGGGATATACCCTAGATGGCTCTGCCTATAGTTAGCTTCAAAATTAAGTGAAGTGTTTTGTATACATTTGACTGACAACACATGTGTTTGTTCTAATTTAACTTCAACCTTTTAGCTGTTAACCTTGTGGAAATGTAATTGAAAATTTAACTTTTTCAAATCTAAGCAAAAAGGCCTGCAATATTTCATACACCTATGTTATACAGCTAAATGTACATTCATATTAGATATATATATGCACCATACCATATAATACATATATATATTGCAAACTACACATTAAATAATGATCAACACTCCACAACTGACACTTGGGACAGATGGTTTGGGTGGATGAAGGACCCTCTTCCAGGTAGGAACGGCTGTTCTTATAATGATTATCATCCTCTTATTCATAACCTGTTGTGTGCTCCCTTGCATACAGAAGTACTTACAGAAAGCAGTAGGGAAGACTATAGATGATGTAACCCTTACTTTCCTACACCAAGACATCACAGACCTTGAAGATGACACTCCACATACACCCCTTCAATCACATCAGTTTAAACAGACAACTGCATTTCTGTAGGGACAGTGTAGGGAAAGCGTCTGCCTTTACAGGCAAGTCTCACGTGCGGAGATGTGTTGGACTAGCTACTGCGGGTTACCCACGGAGTGAAGAGTTCGATGCTTGAGAAGGCAGATGAGCTGCAGGCAGCTAGGGATACACTAGGGACAGTAGCAAGTTGTCATGGTAAATAGACATTTTAGGGGGGACTGTTGTGGAAATAAGGTCTGCACATATTTCCTAGTTAATGAAAATGTCTATTTACTCATTTCACTATATACAATATAAGCTATGCACACATGTTTTAATCAAGATGGCTGCTAGAAGCTTCTAACCCCTCCTTTCCTCCCCCTCCCTTTAACACCGACTAACTACCTCGTGCAGCAAGATGGCGCCGGGAAACCGTGGGAGACCCTCATGGCCCTGGTGACATCACCCTCAGTAGGCAGAGCATT
>OW240914.1:299691967-299843787 GCA_933207985.1 Pelobates cultripes
AATATGTGCAGACCTTATTTCCACAACAGTCCCCCCTAAAATGGCTATTTACCATAACAACTGCTGCTGTCCCTAATATGTCCCTAGTTGCCTGCAACCTATCTGTCTTAACAAGCATCGAACACTTCACTCCGCGGGTAACCCGCAGTGGCTAGCCCACCACATCTCCACATGTGAGACTCGCCTGTTAAGACAGACGCTTTCCCTCCTCTATCCCTACAGGAAAGCAGTTGTCTGTTTGAACTGATGTGCTTGTAGGGGTGTATGTGGAGTGTCATCTTCGAGGTCTGTGATGTCTTGATGTAGGAAAGTAGGGGTCACGTCATCTACAGTCTTATCTACCGCTTTTTGTAAGTATTTTTGTATGCAGGGGAGTATGCAACAGGTTAAAAATAAGATGATGAACACTATAAGAACAGCTGTCCCCACCTGGAAGAGGGTCCTTTGCCAACCATTCATCCACCCAAACCATTTGTCCCACATGTCAGTGACTCCTGAATTCTTCTTTAGCTCGTCTGCGAGACTGTCTAGTTTCTCTATGGCCATAGTCACCTTACCATTGGGCCCAGTGTTGTCTGGAATGTATGTGCAGCATGTCATGGTCTCGGGGAGGATTTTACATACTCCCCCCTTCTCAGCTAAAATCATATCTAGGGCCATTCTGTTCTGGAATGTCATTTGAGTAGTGGCTTGTAACTGTTCTGCTAGGCCCTGTAGGGCATCCCTTGTATAATTGACAAAGCACTGCTGATTATAATAGATGTAGTTGATCCAATTGACATTTTTGTTAGCAGTTGTTATCGGAATTAGGGATTCAAATCCTGCAGCCACTTCATCTCTTGCTTTGAATTCGTTAGGCACCCCCCTTGGCACACCTATGGCATCAATATACACATGGGGGTCGAAGCTCCCTCGGATAGGACCCTCTCGTTTGGTTCTAGAGTGTGTATGTGTGAAATTTAACGTGTTATGACTACCATCTGGAATAATGTGAATGGGCATTATGACTTTGGTTAGGGCACACTCCCCCACCATTGCCCAGTTAATTGGGACCTCAATTGTTTGTCACCACATAACCAATAGATATCCCCGATTGTCTTTGTGTGGTTCATTAGCAGTGATGCAGGTGGATTATGGTAAGTTGAGCAGTATCCTGATGGGAATTTGCCCAGATACAACCCAGTGTTCTTAGGTATTGAATAGCATGTGTAATTACCTGGGTAGATGGTGACTCCATCAGGTGGTTTCACATGTCCATGGGTGATTGGGTAAACTTTCTTCCAGGATTCACATGTTGAGGAGTTAGTGGTGGATTGTGCATACAAACTCAGTACACATAATTCTATTTCAGGAGGTAAACTCAGAGGTACTGTACCCAGATGGGGTCTGGCACCTCCACATACATAAGTTAGTCTTATTATGTGAGTTAGCATTATACCTCATCCACTCTAGCCACAAATTAGTGTCTGAAAACCCAGTTTCTACTGCCATGGTATCCTCAAAGGTGGGGTTAGCTATGGCTACCATGTCATGTAGGGTCTTGATGTGTGGTTTCAATGGGTTAATGACCATATGTGTAGTCCCTACCCAGTCAGAGGAGTTTAGCATATCTTGTAGGTAAAAGGTCCCCAATGCATTATGTGAGCCACCTCCCTTCCAGTACATTCCCATTACATATTCCCCTGCATCCCTTGGACTAGGGTGTTCTATATTCAGAGTAAGTTTAATGGGAGTTGACCCTATGGGTTTACTCAGGGTCATTCTAGAGAGTAAGGGTTTCCCGTCTTTGTCAAGTCTGTCCAGTGCAACTTGAGGTCTGTAGCCCCATGGCCTACCTGTGTTCCACCCGGCAGCTTTCCATGAACTACAATGGTGTCCCCAAACTCCTCCAGTCACACAAATGTATGGATCCTTTTTGTTAGGTATGTCCTTGTATATGGCTGCATATTGTGTTTGTGGAAATGTACAAGTAACTATGTCACAGTAGTCAAAGGTGTATGTAGCTACATTAGTATTAGAAGAATTGTACCAAAAAGTGTAAACATGATCATCTTTGGTTATGGCCACTTGTTGGGCCCAGACAAAGTGTAGCAACATAAGAAAACACAAGACACGTAATAAATTCATATTTCAACAGGATCAGCCTCTTCTGGAGCAGGCACTTTTTTGCAATGTGAAGCGTGTATCCAGGAACTCTTCCCAGCTAGTTTAACTGACGTTGCTGTAATCAGGAGCACTTGATAAGGACCATCAAATCTTGGTTCTAGGGTGTGTTTCCTGAGAAACTTCTTGACCATAACCCAGTCACCCGGAAGCAGCTTGTGTGTACCTGTATTCGACTCAGGATCTGGAATAGAAGAAAACACTTGGGCATGTATCTTGGTCAAGGCATGTGAGAGGGCAGTCACATAGTCTACCATAGCGTCTGACTGAATCTGAAGCTGTTGGGGAAAGTAGCAACCTAACCTGGGTGCTGTACCAAACAAAATCTCATAAGGTGACAGGCTCTATTTTCCCCTGGGAGTGTATCTGACACTAAACAACGCTAATGGGAGACTCTCAGGCCAGGGCATGTTAGTTTCTTGTGACATCTTAAGCATTCTGGCTTTCAAAGTGCCATTCATGCGCTCTACCTTACCACTACTCTGTGGGTGATATGGTGTGTGGAAGGCAAGGGTCACCCCCAGTGCTGACCAGGCTTCCCGTGTTAGCGAGGCAGTAAAGGAGGTTCCCTGGTCACTCTCAATTACTTCTGGAACTCCATAGCGGCAAACAACTTCTGTCAGAAGGTACTTGGCTGTAGTCATCGCGGTGAGGTTAGTCACTGGGAAGGCCTCTGGCCATCCTGAAAACATGTCCACTATAACCAATGCATATTCATAACGTCCGCTCTTTGGCATCTGAATGTGGTCAATCTGAATCCTCTGAAAGGGGTATTGCGGCTTGGCTAGGTGATTAGGTGCAGTCTTTATGACTTTTCCAGGATTGCATTTAGCACATATAGTACAAGATTTACAGTAATTCTGTGTTAAAGTAGTGATGCCTGGTGCTTCAAAATACTTGTCAATCAGTGAATTCATCAGGAGCTTTGACAGGTGGGCTGGCCCATGGGCCCATTGGACCACCGCTGAGTACATACTTCTGGGTAAGCAAAACTTGAGATTGATGGTGTAAATATCATCACGGAGTACAGCTCCTTTATTCTTCCAACTTTGTTTGTTTCTCCTGAGGAGTAGCAGCAGCTTGTTGTTCCTTCAGGAGCCTGAGATCAGTTGGCAATGTCTGCTTAGTGTAGATAGGTAATGTATCTGTGGCCACTCTTCTGTCCACTTCCCATCCTTGCCGTGCTGCCTCTTTAGCTGCCTGATCAGCTAAGTGGTTGCCACGTGCTTCTTCTGTGTCTAATCTTCCGTGGGCTTTTACTTTCAATACTGCCACTTCTGCTGGAAGTTCCAATGCATCCATCAGTTCTGCAATGGCTGCCCCATGTTTCACTGGGGTACCTGTAGCTGTAAGAAATCCTCTGGTCTTCCAGATTAAGCCAAAGTCGTGTGCCACTCCCAGGACATATCTTGAGTCCGTGTAAATATTGACACGTAGACCTTCAGACAATTTGCAGGCCACAGTTAGGGCTGTTAACTCGGCTTCTTGGGCAGACTTAGTTGATTGTAGGGCAGCTGCTTGTAATACTTGGCATCCTGTGGTGACTGCATATCCAGTGTGGTATTGTCCCTGTTCATCAGCAAACCTTGAGCCATCCACAAATAGTGTTTGATCCGGATTGAGTAATGCAGCTTCATAAACAGTTGGTAGGTGTGTGGGTCCTCACAGGCCTCTGTGTGATACCTGGGGTACCCTGTTGTGCAGTAGTTAATGGTCTTTTTATTGATCCCCGTAGAAGTTAGTTGTTCTTGAGTCATTTGGTTCCAGGTTCTGGCCATCGGGCCTAGGTCTTTCCATGAGGTGTTGAGGGATCTGGTGAGAGATATGTGTGGAATAGCTGTTTCCCAATGGTGGTAGAGGTGTGTTACATTCTCTGGAAGGCGAACTAAGACAAGCATAGTACCTGCAGAGTCCCAGAATAAGTCAGTCAGGGTAATTTGAATTTCTTTGAGCTGGAATAGTTCTTCCTCATAGTCCATATCAGGGCTTGGTACGTCCCTAAACCACAAGGTGCAGTGGAGTAGGGCCTCTGGTTGTTCATCATGTGGAGGTGCAAGTGCGGGCAACTGTAAATCTGCTTGAACCTCTGGGTTGATATCCAAGCTGTACCAATGATGCACAATTCCCCCCTTGGGAAGTGGCAGAAGAGTGGCTGGGTTCAGGGAAAGGCATCTCTGGAGTTTTACATTGTCAGGTAGGAGTAAGGAAGTCTGTAGACGAAGGTGACGTTGGGAGGAAAGGTGCTTAGGTTGGGTTTGTTGCAGGATGGCAGTAATGTCATGAGGGGCCAACACTGTGAGGTGATGGCCAAGAACAAAATCATTGGTCTTGTCCAGGAGGGCGCTGGCGGCAAACACCGCTCGGAGGCAAGAGGGGCTACCTCTCGCAACAGGGTCAAGCATGCAGGAAAAATAACCAATAGGACGTTGTCTGGACCCATGTTTCTGGGTAAGGACTCCGGAAGCATGTCCTGACTTTTCAGAGACAAACAAATGGAAAGGAAGTTGGTAGTTGGGTAGGCCCAAAGCAGGTGCTGAAGCAATAGCTCTTTTCAGATTGTGGAAACAGGTGATAGTTTCTTCAGTGAGGTGAAAGGGCTCACTCCTGAGGGCATCATAGAGTGGCTGCATGAGTTTTGATGCTTCGGGGATCCAGGACCTGCAGTATGTGATAATACCCAAAAAAGCATGAAGAGTCTGATGTGTTGCAGGTAGAGGGAGTTGCAGAATGGCCTGCACACGTTGAGAGGTTAGATGTTTGGTGCCATGGGAAAGACAATGTCCCAAGAAGACCACAGAGGGCCGGCACCATTGTAGCTTTGATTTTGAAGCTTTGCAACCGGCTGCAGCGAGGAAACACAGGAGATCTTCTGAGTCACGCTCAGCAGTGAGCAAATCAGGAGCACAGAGAAGGAGATCATCAACATATTGAAGTAAAACAACATCCAGATGAGATTTCTGCCAGGGATCCAGAATCAGAGACATGGCATGAGCAAACCGTGTGGGAGAATTCTGAGCTCCCTGAGGCATAACAGTCCAGGTATATTGTTGTCCTTCATGCGTGAAAGCGAAGAGAAAGCGGCAGGAGGGGTCAAGGGGGACACTGAAAATGGCATTAGCTAGATCCACTACAGTGAATATTGTTGAAGTTGGTGGGACTTGGGACAAGAGGGTATGGGGGTTTGGAACAATAGCAGTGTCTTTGATGGTTACTTCATTGACAGCACGGAGGTCCTGCACCATGCGGTACTGGTCAGGCTGACCCTTAACAGTTTGCTTTTTGACAGGGAAAAGAGGTCTGTTGCATGGAGATGTACATTTGATGAGGGCACCTTTGGCAAGTAGACTTTCAACTTGTTTGGTGATGGCGTCCGCTTGTGCCGGTTTCAGAGGATACTGCGGTCTACGAGGAGGTAGTGCTCCAGGCAAGAGCTGGACCAAGACTGGGGGTACATGTAAGCGTCCAATATCATCCGGCCCGGTAGACCAAAGTTCTTGGGGGATACGATCCAGAGCACTGGGGGTGTGTGTGACCCGTGCATTCCCTGTGTTGTCAGTTAGGTTCAACAGGATGGGGAGGGAACAGAGTACAGAGGTATCCTTTTGTGATAAGGGGGTTGTCAACTCGACTTGGCCATCTGCAGTGAAGGTGATAGAAGCCTGAAGCCGAGAGAGAACATCGGCACCTAGGAGGTTAATGGGACAGGTAGAGGAAACAACAAACCGGGAGAGGATGTGTGATCCTACGTGTAGGAGCTTAGTAAGGGGGTTACTGCGTGGTGTACCATCCACCCCAACACAGGAGACATCGGTGTCAGATAAAAAGGAAGGGTCTGGCAGGTCTTGTTCCCTAAGGACACTACGGGCTGCACCTGTGTCAACTAGAAAGGTGGTTGGGTGACCCTCCACGGGGAGAACTACAGTAGCTAAAGGCCCTCCCCCATCCCCCGCAGACACTGCCATGGCAGGGGTTGCTGACACAGGCTTGCCAGTTACCTATTGTAATAAATCCAAATGGGCCGGGTCTGGTCCCTGGTACCGGCGGGAAGTGGAAGGGGGGTTAGCAGAATGCATGGGGGGGCTGGATGGATGGCATGGCGGGGCTGTGGCTGACTGTCTTGGAAATCATCGTTGTCATACCCTTCAGCAGAAGGCGAAGAGTATGCACGAGCTTCTGATGTAGGGAACCGGGCTTGGGTGTACTCAGGAGGAGGAGGAAGTTGAGGCAACTGTGGATGTGGCAGGGCAGGGAGGTAACCAGTGGAAGGGAAGTTATAGCCGGTGACATGGGGACTTGGGTACCGGGAAGTCTGCTGACGGAACACTCTAGGGAGTGGGCAATCTCTTCTAAAGTGGCCTGGTTGATTACAATTAAAACAGGTTCGGATTGTTGTGATTGTCCGGTCTCTGGGAAAGGGCAGTGATGTAGGCAGTGTCTGGGGTGGCTGGTTGTACTGTTGGAGGGGTAACTGAGGAGCTTGGTTGGAACCTGTGACAGGAGTGGAGGTACTGTACATCAAAGGATTAGTTCTTCGTGGTGCGGGTTGTAAAACAGTTTGCAAGCCTTTGGCTACCAACAAGAGTGTCCAGTGGAATAATTCTATACTCAGGGCGAGCTAAGATTAACCCCTTACGAATGTGTTCCCTAAGGCCTGCCACAAAAGCTGCAGATAGCATCTGAGTATGTGCTTTGTTATAGGTGCTGAACCCTAAGTCTGAAAAAGTCTGAGTCAACCTAGAGTGATACTTTTCAACTGTCTCAAGTTTATCCTGAATAATGTCATTTATGCAAGTAGCCTGATCAGCTAGTTTATCCTGCGCCCAGGCTCGAAGCTGTTCACAGAAAACTTCACCAGAACGAAAATCAGTATCAGAAGTAAGTGGAGCATCGCTAAAGCTCCGTTCCATGATTGGCCAGTATGCATCTCCAGCCTTTATTTCACATAGACTAATAAGATCCTGCCAAGCAGCGGAGTATGTTTTTTGGATCTGAGCCATCCTGCGGAAGAAGGGCATTGGGTGCTTCTCAGGATCAGGGAGTGAAGTCACAAGGGTAGCAGCTTGGGAAGGGTTAAAGGTAACATACATAGGTGGTGCACCATCCGCACCATGGTTATTCTGGGTATACCCCTGGGGGATAGAGCGCCGTTGGGGGAGTCTGTTCCCCCCTAGGCGGGGTGAGCCCTGGTCCACCACAACGACCTCCTCGGGTACCACCGGGCCGCGGTGTAGAGTAGTCTCAGGGGTAGTTGCGGTGGGGACGATAGGGAGGCCGGTGATAGGAGACGTAGTTGGGTGGAAACCTGAGGCCTGTGGGGAGGCACCCATCGCGTAGGGCTGGTCCGATGTCACTGACACCTCGGACCCAACCACCATGATTGGGTAACTAGGGCTGGCGGGAGGGACATGAGGGACCAATGCCGTGGAAGGGGCTGTCATGGGGGCCGGTTGGGTTGGGCGTGAGAGGTGGGTATTTAGGACGTGAGCAAGGGCAGAGATTGGATCGGAAGGCTCGGGGATGTTAGCGGGAGATGAGGGAGGGGTCGGAGGTTCGGGGGGAGGAGGAGGTAAATCAGAGGGAGGCGGCACAGGGATCGCGGAATTAACCAGGGAGGTAACAGCAGAGAAGAGGGCGGAGATCGAGCTAGACAGGTCATTGGCCATGGATGGGTCGGAGGTCACCGGGGGAGGGGTCGGGAGGATAGGGACAGGGGGCTGTGTCGTAATAACGTGGGTGGAGGGTTGGGACAGCAAACCAGACGGGAGAGGAGGGGGCAACGAGGTAGAAGGGGCCGGGATTTCGGGAGGAGGTAACACTGGAGAAGGGGTGGTAACGGGGGGTTGGGTCAGGGCGGTGAGGGCAGAGATTAGGGACGGCAAATCAGCCGAGGGAGGAGGAGGCAACGAGGTAGAGGGGGCCGGGACTTCGGGAGGAGGTAACACTGCGTGGTTAGCAGGAGGGTCCTGGAGGGTGAGAGGGGCGTCTGAGCATAAGGGAGCAGGGGCGAGGGGACCAGGATTAATGGGCTGGACAAGCGCCTTCGAAAGGCTAGCGAGAAAGGAGGAGAGGTCTGGGTCCGGGGGTACGGGAGAAGGAGGGTCCGGGGGGAGGCAGGGGTCCGGGGAGACGGGATCAGTGGAGCGGGCAAGGGTCGGGGGACCAGATAAGGAGTGAGGGAGCGGGTGTCACTAGGGATGGGGTACTCGATATGGAGAGAGAGTGAGGAAGGAGAGGAGGGAGCTTCGATGGGCGAAACGGGAATAGTTGGGATGGGATCCTGACAAGGAGTTGGAGTGGGTACAGGCACAGGGAAAGGTAGTGAGGGAGGTGAGGGGGCTTCAACAGACATGACGGAGGAGGAGGCGGGGTCACAGGAGGGTTGATGCATGGGAGTGGGTGGAAACGAGTGGAGTGGCATCGGGAAATAGTAAGCACCATCTGCACCAAGTACGGGGCAAAGGGGGGTGGGAGCTGAAGGAACACCCCCGGGGGGTGGGGTCTGCACTGTGACGGGGGAAGCAGGGCAGGAGTTTACTGTTGAGCTCTGGGCGCCATCATAGGGCGGTGGTCATGGGACAATAGAAACAACATCATCATTGTTAGCACTCCTATGGTAAACATATACAATCTGCCCCTCAAACTCCAACTCTTCCTCGACCCATCCCTCTCGTTTCAAACCTCTAGCTACCCGATACCAAGCCTCTGCAACCTTTGTGAGTCCGTTATCCAACAACAAACCTTCCTTGTCTATGCGTAACTTTCTCCAAAACTCAGGCTGTAACCTTCCACTGGGCAACATTTGGAAGCCACACACCTTAGCAATCTTTTTAAGTTTCAACATTGCATCCTCCCCTGCCCTTTCTTTTACAATGTCACAAGCCAACAAGCCCTTAGCAGGTCTAGCGTGTTCCTGCCCCATCTTGTATAGTCAAGGCGTGTCACGTAGTAAAGACAGATAAATAGAGGAGGTACTGAGGAAAAAAAAGAAAAAGAATGTCTACAGTGCTCGACTGCCACGAGAACTTGAGCCCCGTGCGTCTTCCCCAAACGTAGACCAGTCACAGGGATCCGCCCACCCGGGATGGTGGTCACGGACGGGAGCGAATGAGCGTGGGTGACTAACACAGCTCTGGGCAACAGGCACAGGAAAGATAAAGAACAAAGGAGAAGATGAACGTGGCTGCGCTAATGAGAAGACATTTGCAAAAATCACAAACATAAATGAGCGTAAACTCCGGAATCCAGAACTAACCACACAATACACACACACACACACCGAGGGTACCCACACTGTAACAACAATTAAACAAAAACCACAGGATGATAGAAAGTAAAATGGCCATGTACATGTTAACACCACTGGTACCAAATATCCACAATGTAACAATCCCCAGCCCCGTTATAACACAAGTACCAATGAAATCTTGCAATAATCAAACAAAATCCCAGCCCCACCGGCTGTAATGCATACCCTGCCCGCTAGGCAGTCAAGCTAACATAAAATCCCAGCCCCACCGGCTGTAATGCGTACCCTGCCCGCTAGGCAGTCAAGCTAACATAAAATCCCAGCCCCACCGGCTGTAATGCGTACCCTGCCCGCTAGGCAGTCAAGCTAACATAAAATCCCAGCCCCACCGGCTGTAATGCGTTCCCTGCCCGCTAGGCAGTCAAGCTAACATAAAATCCCAGCCCCACCGGCTGTAATGCGTTCCCTGCCCGCTAGGCAGTCAAGCTAACATAAAATCCCAGCCCCACCGGCTGTAATGCGTACCCTGCCCGCTAGGCAGTCAAGCTAACATAAAATCCCAGCCCCACCGGCTGTAATGCGTACCCTGCCCGCTAGGCAGTCAAGCTAACATAAGATATGAAGAAGGAGCACACATATTATGAATACAGGAGGCAGATAGACAATCGACAGGTTCACTTTAAAAAGGCACACCGGATGAGTTAGTTACCTGTCTCTAGTAGCCTTCTGGAAGCCGGAAGTGGACTCGGAGACAGACCGACACAAAACAGGAGAATAACACAGGCAACGGCTGTATTATGGAGGTGATCAGGCTCCGCTTGTCCCACTTTCCGGAGGTCCGCTCTGGTCCGTTGGTTCCGGCCCTCCGGTGCCCCACGTTGGGCGCCAATTGAAATGGAAAAATCTATTAAAAGTATTGATTATTTCTTTGTGTATCTGCCCCTGGCCAAATCAATGAAACAATGCGTGCACGCTCCCTGAAGTAATTCACACCAGACACAGGTTCCAGGTTGTTGAATAACTTGAGGAAAGTTTATTCAGAGGGGACGGGAAGTCCCTTTTAAAGCAAAATTACATCATAAGCATTGTCAGAGATAACATGGAATAATACATCAATAATTGGTTAGGTGTTAAGTGGTTGCTTTAATGATCTGCCTACTGTGGGTGATGTCACCGGGACCATGAGGGTCTCCCACCGTTTCCCGGCGCCATCTTGCTGCACGAGGTAGTTAGTCGATGTTAAGAGGGGGGGGGAGGAGGGGTTAGAAGCTTCTAGCAGCCATCTTGATTAAAATGTGTGCTTAGCTTTATATGTGATAGATCGTGAAATGAGTAAATAGAAATATGTGCAGACCTTATTTCCACAACAGTAAACATAGCAGTTTCTCTGAAACTGCTATGTTAACACTTGAAGGGTTAAAACCTGGGGGACCTGGCACCCAGACCACTTCATTGAGCTGAATTGGTCTGGGTGACTATAGTGTCCCTTTAAGAAATATGCATGCACAATGACACGCAGTCAGTTGGCAAAAGCTCTGCTCTTTTAAATCATGAAACATAGTATGTGGAGGAGGAAATTGTTTCTACTCCCCCTTCAAAGCATTGTGTGCCTTGGCTATGCCTGGACTTCACTAGAAACCGAGGTCAGTTTCTACATTTTGATATATTGATATATAATTAAACGAAAATGAAGCAAGAGCTGGATCAAAATGTGACGATAATTGCAATTTTCAACATTGTACTGTGATGCATGACAGTTCTTCTTTAAGAGCATGAGAAAGCTAACCTTTATGTATGGTGCACCCATAGATGGCTTTTGGAGCATCAATATTTGATTAGATAATGAAGTTACACTCAATGCTTGAAGTAATAGATATTTGTTTTGAAGTGTTTTCTAGATAATGTATTAAAAAAATTAATGATAAGATACCTATTTAAGTTTGCCAAGTCCCCTCCCAAACCAGGAAATGGCTCCACCAAAGAGGAGTTTCTAATTCAGATCTGTCGAGTCTGATCTTAATCCCGAAAACTCTGTCCTGTAGAAATGTCTGCGATATGCAGTTCCATTCATCAAATATGAGTAGGACGGCAGAATAAGCCTAGCAAGCATAGTGCAGTTGCTTGCAATCTGTTCACAACTGCTGTCATCTGCCTAGTCAAATAGGCGTTGATGGAGTTTAGTGGGGGGTGCACACAGACTGCACACTTACTAAACTGCAAGACATGTCCTACAAGCAAACTGAACAGAAAGAATTAAAACCTCCTCCTTTGTCAGAGGGCGAAGGTGCTTTTTCAACTGGTGAAAGCACCTATTTTAAGCAATATAACTATCATAAAGTTTGTGTACTTTTCAATAGGTTTGAGTGAAACCAGATGCAAATTCCCTCCCAACATCCCAAACCGTCTTCTATATTGTATCCTGGACTTACTATTAAAATTTGCACAGGATGAGCCTAAGTATTAAATCTGTTTTTCCTTTTTGAAGAGGGTTTGTCTTAAAGGACCACTATAGTGCCAGGAAAACATACTCGTTTTCCTGGCACTATAGTGCCCTGAGGGTGCCCCCACCCTCAGGGTCCCCCTCCCGCCCGGCTCTGGAAGGGGGAAAGGGGTAAAAACTTACCTTTTTTCAGCGCTGGGCGGAGAGCTCTCCTCCTCCTCTCCGCCTCCGTTACGCCCCGCCGGCTGAATGCGCACGCGCGGCAAGAGCTGCGCGCGCATTCAGCCGGTCTCATAGGAAAGCATTTACAATGCTTTCCTATGGACGCTGGCGTGCTCTCACTGTGAAAATCACAGTGAGAAGCACGCAAGCGCCTCTAGTGGCCGTCAATGAGACAGCCACTAGAGGCTTTGGGGGAAGGCTTAACCCATTCATAATTATAGCAGTTTCTCTGAAACTGCTATAATTATGACAAAATGGGTTAACCCTAGAAGGACCTGGCACCCAGACCACTTCATTAAGCTGAAGTGGTCTGGGTGCCTAGAGTGGTCCTTTAAGGATATGAGTTTCAAGAAGGAATATTTTAAAACAAAGAGGCATATTTCCTTCCTGTGTTCCATCTGCTCATTTTTTTATGATCAGAAGAAGATTGTACTTGAAAAATCATCCATTTAAAAACAAACAAAAAAACAGATCAAGCGCTGTGCTGGTTTAATTTTTTTAAAGTAAAAATAAAAAAGTTAATTTAAAAAAAATAAATTAAAATGAAACTAAATAGAATAGCAAAAATTATTTTTTTTATTTTATTTGATAAGAAAAGCAAACCCTACCTCTTTGTGATGTTGACTATTATCCTTGGCAAAGGGGTTAAAGACACTCCACTTCCCCCCCAAAAAACAAATCACGAATATTTACATGCAGCGAAAACATGCATGCATTTTATTATCTTGTATGCAGCCTTTGATGCCCTTCCCTTCTAAGGAACAGCAAGGGTTTGTAGCAAGGTTCATTTACAAAAGTGCCAATTTCTATTGCCATCTAAAGTGTTTCAGGTGTGTGGATTGTTTCTTTAAGCAAGTTCTGCGTCAGGTCTCAAGTTAATTTACCTCCAAAAGTGCTTTGCTTTTGAGATCTGGCACAAGGAACAAAAGATGATGTAAATTAAAAAAGAAATATAAAAAAGACAGTGTTGCTCTAAACCCTTTAACATTTTCTTTTGTAATTCCCTATCTAGATAAATTATATGCGGAACTAACAAAATAGCATACATTCAAGTCCCTGTTCTCTGCAGCCTTACAAGTGAGATCTCACCAATCCATAAAGCCTATGATGAAGTCAGTTTAACTCAATCCTATAGGATTAAGGAGCTGTTTGTATGTGGTGCTTTATGGAGACGGCAAGTGTTTGAGGAGTTTCTTGTCAATGAGCTGTCAACTTCTCAAATTGGTGCCGTTTGGGGTGAAGTATAGGGGGCACACATGTGCTTACCTAGCATTCACATATTGTGCTCTAGAATTGTTCAGCTGTAAATTTTAGATTAACCACTGTGCATTTTTAAAATTGGTTCATTCATTTGTATATATCATATATAAATGGACAATGGTTTTGCTTGCAACTGCTTAACAATCCCACATATAGATTATTTTTTTTTTTTTTTATTTATTATTAATTAATGGGAGATGTGAGTGGAAAATAACAAACCTAAAGTTTCAAGCAAATTTCAGTATTTAACTAGAAAAGCTACAATTTCTGGGTAAATTGTGTGAAGTGTTCTTGCCTCCACCAGTAGTCTACAACTGGAGTGGGCGGAGTAACTGTTATCATCTATATAGCACATCTAATTGCAACGTTTTTGCACAGTTACATTAAACCATACATTAATAAAAACATTAGCAGGTGTTCAAAAGGCCCTGTCTATGACATCACTTGCTGCTGCAGCCTGGCACAGGTCAGAGTATTTTGGCTGTTGCCATCTTCAAACGGTCGTATTTTAAAAACTATAAATCCTACAGCGAAGAGCTTTATATTGTGAGAATCACAAGACCCAGACCTACATTTTGATGCATATTATGTCTCTGAAGTATTAAAAATGAAGGCACAGTAGCAGTTTAGAAGTTGCACTTCAAATTTGAGCTTTGTAGAGTGAAGTTTCAATGAATGTCAATGGACGGCGTTGGTTGCAAACAAATGATTATATTGTGAAAACTATCAGGACTATGGCTTAGCCGTTGACATGTTTAGTGGCAGCAGGGAAAGCTGAACGTTTTGATTTGTGTAGGTGGGCCTGAAAATGAGGGAGTGGTGGCAGTTTAGAAATCATGTCCTGATTTTTCAGCTTTTGCCAGCTCCCACTCTAGCTTTGCCATTCATTCCTATGGGACAAATTTCGCCACAAGAACGACGATATTCCGTGAACCATTCGGCAAAACATTCCACAAAGTAATAGCAATCCGATCGGGAACAATCTGCACGTTTTGGTAAATTTTTGTCTATGTAGTGTAAAAACTGTGGGAGGAGTTAGGGTGGCAAATTTGGCTAGAATAATAATAATAATATATGTGAGATAACAATAAGTTCTCAACCCCTTCAGTTCTCAACCCCTTTTGCAGATTATTGCAAGATGAAAATATTGAACGTTGGCACTTTGCATACCTGTTCTGTTTGTTGTTGGCTTGCAAATTGCGCTGTAAGGATAGATGTAATTCTGATCTACTCCCTTAGTACATATTGAAATCCAAAACCATGTTGGTTTATTAAACATTTTCTCTCTGTGATTTGATTATTTATATGTACATTTTAAAACCTATAATTTTTTATGAATCGTTGTCACTAAACACAAAACTGACTAACACTAATTCTGCAGGGGTTTCTCAATGGAAATATCTCCCAGGATATTACACTTTATATAACTCTTTTTGTATACAAGCTAGTATGCCAAATGAAATGGCTATCATTTGTCATTGCAAAGCCTGTAGATAACCTTTATTATGGTGCTCAAATAGTCATTGGGGATGAAACTTCATGGCTACATCTACTCTGGAGCCTGGGCGTGCTATTATGTAGCCTCCAACTGTTTTTGGCCTCCCTTAACCCCTTAAGGACCAAACTTCTGGAATAAAAGGGAATCATGACATGTCACACATGTCATGTGTCCTTAAGGGGTTAAGGACCAAACTTCTGGAATAAAAGGGAATCATGACATGTCACACATGTCGTGTCCTTAAGGGGTTAAAGTGCTTTTGTCATAAATTTCAACATTATCTATTCTGCTTCTATATAGTTTCCTGCATCTGAATCCTTTTTTATTTTTTTTGTGTTGTAGTTTTCATAAAATACATAAGGAAAGGTTGGAACTACTTTTCCTTATGTATAGCAGTCAGGTTGACCAAAATTGAGGAAGGCTGAAAGCAACATTCTATTTCAGTTGCCAATCAAATGTACCCACATTCCATCAGTATAAATCACAGATTTTACTATGTAGTTTCTTTGTATTTGTATTCACTTTTGTATCACACAGCTAGGTTGCAATGCTGCTGCCCATCCCATGTGTTCCCTATTAAGGGTTAATAAGCATGTAGGGATGTATATAAAAAATACCCCTTTCTGTCTCAGATATATTTGCCAGAAGCTCAAGGAAGCAAGGTGAATGGCTAGAGTTAGGACCCACCTAAGAGGTCTGCCTTGACGTGGCAGATGGGCATATCCTCTCATGGCCATTTGAGGTAACTAAAAACCTCCATTTGTTTAAAAATACTTAGGGATGTGGAAAGAGCACTATATGTATTTTGGCTGATGTGTACTGTGGTCATTGCCGCCCAGGAGTAATGGGAGTTTGAACGCAGAACTAGTTTCTTTGTATTTATGATTTAATTAACGACACAGAGGCGAGTATTATGCTGCACTCTTTCTTTATTTCCCTCAGCAGCAAAGAAAAAATCTAACATAAACCGTATGGTAACCATAAATAGTCTGCGAGGGATATCTTCCTAGCAACAGGAACAACCAATCGAATTCCACTCTCCAGCATAATAGGTGTCCAATAAACTGTTTTCCTCTTTCTTGCAATCTCGAACAAGGACAACTGTCTAACAGAAAAGAGAACACCAACAAAGAGCGTGCCAATAAGGATACAATGTAAAAATTAAGCTGTTATGGAGAGGAGAAATATGGGAATATCCTAGTCTAAAACTGGATGTACGCATAAGTCATATTGCATGTAATCAAACCTAACCAGACAAAAGTGGATCGACATAACTTAGACTGAATTCAGACAATCCTAAACAGGATAATCCCATACTCCGATTTACCAAGAAGTCAACTTACTAATATTCAATCAATTCTCGGGATGGGAGGCATAAGACTCGCCTCCGTGTCGTTAATAAAAATCATGACTATGTCATGCTAATAGTAAAATCTGTGAATTTTATTAAGACACAGAGGCTCCTATTATTCTGGGAAACTACAGTCCCCGCGAAGTCTAGTATAGGTCTAAAATAGAAATCCCGAAAGGTAGACTCCAAGGACCAGTCAGCTGCTCTTAGAATGTCCTCAAGATGGCAACCAATCAAGGAGGCCTCAGAGGCCATCGCCCCTTGAACTGGATGAGGTGAAAATAGTGAGGTATCAATACCATCTAGTGATATAATCCATTTGACCCACCGAGCCAGGGTAGGAGTAGACACTGGCTGATACAGTTTCTGACATCAGAAACCCTCTTGCAGGATATTAAACAGAGGAGCATGACTAGTTTTGCCGACATTTGCTTCAGGGATAAAGAGGTATTAGTTGGCCAGGATTATAGAAACGTCCCATAATACTGAATAACGTGGCAATTTCCAGCAGAAATGGAAGAACGGTAGAGATTCACTGTTCAGTAGGCTTTACCATCATCAAATATTGAGGTTAGGAAGTTGAAAATCGAGATCAGAGGAGCCGATACAGGATCCAAATTTAGTTCCAGGCACCAATCATGCCCTCTGCTCCAAGTAATGTATAAGCCTGTCTCGTGCCGGGTGCCCATGCACCCTTGAAGGTGGAAGGTCGATTCCGAAACTCACGTGATTGACCAAGGACCCCTGAAATCATCCACACCGTGAGATGAACAAGGGGATGGAACATTCTGTCTTGATCCTGGAGCAGGCAGTCGCAGGTTAGGAGACTGGGCAAATCGATAGCCGTTCTGGGAGAGGAGGAAACCATGGTTGGGATGGCCACAAGGGAACTCACTAGTGTTCCAGACTGGCGCCGTAGCTGCAACATGGAATCAAGGCAAAGGGTGGAAATGCATAGTTCCTTGCGGACAACCAGTCTTGGTTGAAAGCATCTGTTGCTAGTGCTGATGGGTCTGGTGTCCAACTGAAGAACCTGGGAAGTTGTGCATTCAAGCAAGAAGCGAAAATGTCTTTGTCCCGAGGGCCCCATATATACTGGATGTCTTGGAAGACCGTGGAATCCGGATGCCAATCGCTGGGGTCTCTGAGGGGTCGTGAATACCAGTCCGCTGTGGTATTGAAAAGACCAGGAATCTATTCCGCTGTAACGGAAATGCCTTGTGCTAGGCAGAACTGCCAAAAATATTGTGCCATGTTCGCTAGGACCTTTGATTTTGTGCCTCCTAGGTGGTTGATGTAACAGCTGATATATTGTCCATCTTCAGGAGGATAGAGCACTGGGCCTGAGTTGAGAAACTGCGGACTGTAAAAGAACCGGCCAGGAGTTCCAGACAATTGATGTGGAGGGACGAATCCAAATCGGACCATATGCCACTGGTAGAGACACTTCCACTGCGAGCATCCCAACCATGTAAACTCTCATCGGATTTTACGATTAAATCTGGTGCGTGCCGAAAATGGAGCGACCGTTCCAAGCTTCCATGTGAAGAAGCCACCATTTCAGTTCGTCTTTCGCCTCTGAGTCTAGAGTGACCATATCTGTGTAGAATGCGCCGTCTTTCAGATGGGAAGTCTGTAAGTGTTATAGGACTCTATAGTGAATAGGGCCCGGAAAATGGCTTGTATGGAAGCCACTAGGACACCAATCATTCTCGACAATTGTTTGAGAGTAAGTTGAGGGGCTGCAAGCATGCGCCTGACTTCCTTCTTGATACTGGTCCGTATTGTCATTGGAAGATGCAGGCTCTGAAGAGCAGAATCTACAATGAGACACAAATTTTATTTGTGGGGAAAACCAAGGACTCTTCCCAATTGATTAGGAAGCCTTGTTTCTGCAACAGTCAGTCCAGTTCAGATTGGTCTTGATGAGTTGAATAGACTGAGCCAGGATGAGAATCCCGTCCAAGTATATTATGAGACGTACTAATCGACTCCATAGTAGAGCGATCACGGGCTTCTTGAGTTTGGTAAAGCACCACGGGGCTGAAGACTGCCCGAATGGGAGCCATGTGAACCTCCATTTCCTTCCTTGCCACATGAACTGCAGGAAGTCTTGGTGGTGTAGTGCAATCGACACTGAGATAGACATCTTGTAGATCTAACTTTGTCATCCAATCCGATGGTTGGAGAATATCTCGTAAACAATGTATCCTTTCCATCTTGAAATGGTTGTAGGTTTCATAGGCATTGAGTTGCCTCAAATTTATCACTGGGCGGACACTTCCGCCTTTTTTGGCAACCAGGAATAGGTTGCTCACATAGCCCGGTGTCAATATATGGATTTCTATGATTGCTTGTTTGTGACTCCGATCCAATGTTTCCTTGGTGACAAGGTTTGCATCCTGTCAGGGAAAGAAACTATTTCCCTCGTTTGGGAATATTGTACTGGTAGAGACCGGAAATCTATGAAATAGAACTTCGATTAACACGGCCGGACAGACAGATCCTGGCTGTTCCGGCTCCACAAAAAACTCCAAAGAAGTGAACGCATGTACAAAAGAACTGAGCTCTCTGACAAAATTGTCCCCGAAAAGGAGACCTTTGGCTTGAGCGCCCAGCTCTTTCAGAGCCATGTTTATCATTTTTGGTAGGGATCGACCGATAGAGTGTGTGTGGGTTTTTTGTTTTTGGGGTTTTTTTGAGCCGATACTTATACTGATATTCTGTGAACTTTCAGGACGATAGCCGATAACTTACCGATATTCTGTACATTTACCATTTTGAAAAAAATAAACTATTTCTAAAGGTAAATGCACAAAATATACATGTCATGTGTAGTGGATGCAGTGTGTTTAGACAGGGGAGCTGTGTGTATGTAATGAGTGTAGTGTGCCTAAAGTGAATTTTGTGTGTGTGTAAAGTGAATGCTGTGTATATACTAAATGCAAAGTGTGTGTGTGTGTGCATTATATAGACACACTACACAAACACACTCCATTATTTAATAAACACACTCCATTATATACACCGTGTTTGTGTAGTGTGCATTATATAATGCGGTGTGTTTGTGTATGTATGTAATTGAGGGGGCTTTTTTTTTTTTTTTTGACGGACCCCAATATTGCCGAAAATACAGAATATCGGCCAGACAGATAATCGGTCGATCCCTAATTTTTGGTTACATTTTCAGTTATACAGATTTTTAATGCTCTGTTTCCATCAGTGTTGGAATTGCCAATTAAGCAAATCCCTCTTTGGATCTAACCATGTATGATCTAGCTCTCGGTCGTCTTCGACCACTTCATTTATCTTGGTTGCCGGACCCAAGATGTCCAAGACTTTATCCTGGCAGTTGCGCAAGGAAATATATAGGCTTTTATTAGGCTTCCAGCCCATCTTCCCCAGAAATTGAATAATTTTTGGGTCAACAGCAGGCGTCATCTGGGACCGTAGGACGTGGGCATTCTGCCCACAATTTATTTCGGGTCACCTTATCTAAAGGCTTGCGTACTCGTGATGCTATATATCTTGCTATGTGGTCTGAGGGAGACCATTCTGCTGACCATGGGTGGTGCAGATCATCGGGGTCAAATAGGCATTTACCATGGGGATCCAAAATCTTGCCTGTTTCCCCTGAGGCTCCATGCTCTATATCAATGTTAAAGGGTTTAACCGTACTTGTGTCTTGGGAAGGGTCAGATTCCTCAACTCCCATGTCAGAATCAGGATCCAATAGATCCTCCGAATTGTCCATATAGGTCTCCTCCTCAAAATCGCTGAGATCTGACTCCGAATCTAATTGGGATTTTGCACATTGGCAGATTAATCGTGACAGGTGTAATGCTGTCCATCTTTGATATTGAGGAGTGCTTAACTTTAGCAAGGGCTTTGCGACCAGAATGAGGCTGCACAGGAGTCGTTAAAGAAAAATTCTGGGTAGTAGTCAGCTGAGCCGATCTCTGTGCAAATGTCTGTGACAGGGAGTCAGACCTTACTCCAATAACTGACATTAGGGCTTTAGTCATGGCTTTTGACACAGAATTGTCAATCAGGGTCTGCATTTCAGCAGAATCCACAAACTCAGTGGAGAAAACCGCTCCATCTCCAGACACACCTGAAGGCTCATCAAAAACATCCTGACTGGGTGCAGTCGACCCAGAGGGTGCTGAAGCATCTTTGTCAGATGGCATTATTATATGTAGAACTGACCAGTGCAATAATACAAAATATAACCTAGGTGAAGGGTTGAGTAGCCCAGAAATAGAGGATCTAGTGGAAAGGAAAAATGTTTTTTACTCACAGGAACTGAGAGCAGTAGTAATTATAAGCAGGAAAACCAGAGCCGTCCAACCGTCACTAAAGCTAAACCTAAAGTCTGAGTTCCGGCTGTTTGGGGCAGTACTAGGGTCAGGATGCAAGGGGGGGGGAGACAAGAAAATGGCTGCCGCGAACGGCAAAACGCACAAATTAAAGTAGGAGAACCCGGAGTGTGTTCATGGAAACGAACGCAAGGCTAATAGTGTTCGCGGCATAATACGAATAAGATGTTTATTTGTAATAACCAAATAAAATATTACAAATATCAAACTCAACAATATAATGCTGGAAAAATATGTAATCATAACTAGGGATATTACGTAGAAGATCCCACAGTTAAGAAACCGTGGGACCTGGTGTTACTTAACTGAGGGAGCAGCAAAGAAAGAGGAAACCGTTTATTGAACACAGCCTATTATGCTGGAGAGTGGAATCCGATTGGCTGTTTCTGTCGCTTGGAATATATACCTCTCAGACTATGTTACCATACGGTTTGTTTGTTTTTCTTTGCTGCTGAGGGATATAAAGAGTGCAATATAATAGGAGCCTCCGTGTCTTAATAAAATCAAGAAGGAAGATCAGCAAGAGAACAAAATGGCTGCACCCAGGTACAAATAAAAAATAAATATAATTCAGGGCTATTGACAATGTGGATAGTATACCAAGGGAATTGGGAAATGAAAGCCAGAAGAGGGTGGGGGTGTTTTAATATCTTGCCAGCCATACAAACCAAAAATAAAAATATTAATTATGGATACTGTCATTGGACTACATTCCCTACACAACGTACCATGTTCCATTGCTAGAGATGTTATAGATTTAGAATTTTTTTTTTTTCATACACGTATGTAATTCAGTTATCAGAATTAGATTTTCTTTTGGGAACGGAATCCAGCTCCGGAGAAGCTTAATCTCCTCAGACTTTGAATGCGAAGCGATCAAGTTTGTCCTTGTTGCATGCATATTTTACAGTATGAAACGATCAGTCACTGACTAATATTTCATTTTCTTTTTTAAGAACTCATCCCATCGATTTCAAGCAGTTTACTGAATCCAAATGCCATTTTTGCCAACAACGAGATGAGTCTTGCTGATATTGAAATTTACGGATTTGATTATGATTATACTCTGGCTTTCTATTCGAAAGATCTTCACACTTTAATCTTCAATACCGCCAGAGATCTTCTCATTAATGAGCACCGGGTAAGTGAATTGTACAAAAAATGTTTTATTTTGATCAGCCTCCTAATTTAAGCAGGCATGCAAGGATAAACACAATATTTGAACAAACAAGAAAATAAATGAAGTGGGGGGGGAAAAAAAACAGTTACGATCAAACTTTAGATAAAAGCTATGGTTAACTATAGTGGCATTTGACATGAGAAATCCTTGAAGAGGTTTGTAAGGAATAGGTTCTCTGGCATACACTTCTCAACATTTTGCTTTAGGATTTCTTTTGTTGGCTTTCCATCAGGTTTGCTTACTATTTGGTACTTAGAAAAGTCAGTGGAGGGCATCTATAATTTTTAAATGTAGTTTTTTTTTGGTAGGAAATGTGTCCCATTTTGTTCACCGACATTGCATTGTACAGAAAGCAGACTAAAACTAAATACCATTTTGATTGCAAATATGTTACACGTCGCTTACTTTAGCCATGCTTTTTGTGTTTTTCTAAATCACTCTGCAAACTTATGTAGGTTCTAATGGGATGTGTTAACAAACAACTTTAACATAATTATTGTGAACTGGTAGCTTTTTACCTCAGATGACTGGGTGACTAGCAATTGTCACATGTGCTGCGGGTGTATCTTGCACACAATTACAAATATCTCCGTATGTGCAGTAGGGATTCACCAAAATTTTCTGCCGAAACGGGCTCATTTCGGCTAAAAACTGGTTTAAATCTGCCGAAAATAGGGCAGTGACTTGTCAGCTCCGACATTGCGAGGCCCCTCCACTCCTGCCAGGGAGAGAGCCAGTACAGTCTGCAGCACCACCCGGTATGAGCTACAGACTGTGCTGTACCTTGCGATCTCTTGCCAATCAGAGTGTTGCCGCTGGTTACCACGGCAATGCTCTGACTTCAGGATATTGCGAGATACAGCAGTCTGCAGCTCCCACCGGGCGAAGCTGCAGACTGGAGAGACTGACCACCTGGGAGCCAGGACACTGGACCGCCGGAAACATTAAAAAAAATAGTCACCCCCTCCCTCCCATACTCTGCCACTAGGCACCCCCTCACTCTGCCACCTGTCACTTTCTGTCAACCCCTCCTTCCCTCACTCTGCCACTTGTTGCTCTGTCACCCCCCCTCCCACGCTGTCACCTGCCATCCCTAGCCCACCCCACACTGTGTCCTACACACTACATCCCTAGCCCACCCCACACTATGTGCCTTACACACTACATCACCTACACAAATACACACTACACCCCTTTCCCACACCTTTACTATATTTCATACACACTATGTAACCTACACAAATCATTTGGAGAAAAGTTGTTTTCGGCTCAGAATTTTCATTTTGGTGCATCCCTAATGTGCAGTTTTTTAAAGCTGAAACACTGCACTTACTGACTCTTACTAACATAACCACTTCAAATCACTGCAGTGGTCATGGTGGTTGGAGTAATCTTTTAAGTAGCTTCTTTCTAATGACACTGTTATCATAGCACTATGCTGGTTTCTGTCAGCCTTCAGTCCTCTCCACTGTGTCCCATGAGGACTATCATCTCTGGATATTTCCTGGTAGTTTTTTTTTTTTTTTTTTCTCACCACTTTTCCCTGCGGGATATCTGACAAGCCAACTCTTTCCCCAGATGCTGGAGAAATAAATACATTTTTGTTTTTCTTCTAGTTCCATTGCATTATCTATGGGCTAGTTGACAATATCTTGGGGTAGAATTGTTTTCCCTACTAGTGGGTTGAAATGGTCTCATTACTAAGTGCAATTCTGATACACACAGATGACTAACATATATTTAAATTATTGGGGAATGTGTGCAATTGTAAACGGTGCCTGTAGCATGAATTCGAGCAAAAATAGGTAATCCCTTTTCACATTAGGGCTAGATACATGTCTGTGTATGGATTGGAGGGCTAGATTCATCCATATAGCTAAAAAGGAATATAATGAGAACTGTGGTAACAACAAACACAGGGAAGTAGCACATTTCTTAATTCTGATCTTCCAGCAGTTTAGTAGATGGTACTCTAATTTGGTTTCCCTATGTACAATTGCCATATATACGGACACCAAATTAAGGTGCTCTCTAATAGACCGCTAAAAGATCAAAATTAACAATCTCCCCATGACCCGCAGATCATACTGTTACATTTCAACTCTTAAATATCCCCCACAGAGCCAAACAGTCATACAGCGTACACATGGCAGGCCATACAGACCCATCCTGACAGACATACACACGTACAGACATACAGTCGTACATGCATATACAGCTATACACACACTTACACAGTGTGAAGGGCTGGTGTATTGCAGGGATTGCGGTGAAGGCCGGGCTCTAGGTTGCTGACTCCTGTGTGTTGAGCCATATGAAGCTGGCCATAGGGCAAGCAGTCTGAATAAAGATTTAAGTATAACATGAGATCTGTCTGTTGCTAGTAGTCTAGGACTAAACTCAAAAAATGGCTAAATAAGCATGGAGTATGTAAGAGTGAATTAGCTGTATAGGACAATTCCTTTGGAAGAATTGGGAATACAGGTAAAAAATCTACTACTGAGAAGCTATCCGAATGTTTAAAAGTCCTCAATGCTTTTTGAAAGCAGCAGCTTATTTTTTTTTTAAAGTAGTCTCACAGCTGATATATGCAGCAGTCAGGAGTGGAGTTAAACCTTAATCGCTAGCTTAATTAAATTGATTATCCTTGCTATTTTTATTTCCAGTGCCTTGCAAAGTATGCCACGAAGACTTTTTTTTTAAAAACACTCTGAAACTCAGAATTTCAAGATTACAAGGATTTGTTTGAATACATCTATTCATAATGTTTTAGTTTCTTTTAACGTTGAGATTCAGGATCCCCCCTTTGGAAATTTTAGCGCAGTGCTTACTTTATAAGAAACCTTGATTGTCTGTCATGCTGGTACGAATGCATTGGGATGATGTGCTGCCTTTGTAGGTTTTTTTTCTGTGATGCTGATTGCACTCTCCATCACACATTCACCCACCCATTTCAGATTTGCCAAAGTTCCTCTGTGCTCCATCAATAGCATTCTTCTCCCAATGCTTTTCAATTAGAATTATCAGCTTGTGGCATCATGCTAGGTGTGGTGACACTGAATGGTAAGACCTCTAGTTTTTTAATATCTCAAGAGGGACGTGCCTCTAGTGGCTGGCTGGATCAAGTTTTTTCATTATCAGCATTGTTTGCATTTTAAGACTGCATAGATATGGTCTTTGCTCCAGATCAACTATACTAAGTGGTTTTGGTACATTGACCCTGTAAGGAAAATAAAAGCAAAGATATTGTATTATGTAAGTTAATGCAGATTAAATAAATAACCATAAATATGTTACAATTATCTTACTATTAACCTTCACCTTTGAGCTTCAGGGCTTCTATAGTGTTAGGAATACAAAGCTGTATTACTTACACCGGTGGTGCCCCAAAAGTAGATTCCTAGATGTTGTAGAACAACTCCCATGATGCTTTGCATGCCTTTAGAATGACCAAGCATCATGGAAGCTGTAGTTTTTAAAAACCTCTTGGGATCTACCTTTTGGGCATCTCTGCCATGTGATAAACCACACTGATTTTCTTAGAACCATCAGTACAGCAAAATGTTTTTTTGATTCATTTAACATTAACCCCTTAACGCCATTACAGCGTTCTATGCCGTCCCCATTTAAATGGGCTTTAAAGCCGTTGCGGCGGCATAGAAGCCGTAACGGCTTGCAGCCCCAGGAGCCTCCAGCTACTTACCTCCGCTGCAATCCTCTTTGGGAGGACTGCCTGTCAGCCCAGGCAGCCCTCCCCTGGCAAATTAGGCCCCTTATAGCTGGCTGTGGATCTGCCAGCAGGGGGACTGTCTGAAATGTCACAGTCCCCCTGCTGGTGGGAAGAGTAATTAATAAAAAAATAAACCTGTTTAAAATTAAGTCTCTCCCCCTCCCTCTCTTTTACACGAGACATCGCTGAATCCAAATATGTGTATTTTATTGCAGTAAAAGCAAACAGTATGTCACGTAGAACTAAAACAATTTTACATTTTTTCCCATTTTTTAAATATTTTATTCATATTAAATTGTTTCATACCTAAATATTTTATGTTAAATGAAAGACCTGTTTCCCTCAAATAAAATTATATATAAGTGTGGGTGCACATAATATGAAAGAGGCGAATTACGTCTGAACAGACATTCAATTCAAGTTTTTGTTTACGTTTTGTTTTGACCACAACGTGTACATTTGGCTCAGTCCTTAAGGGGTTAAAGACTATACAAAAAATGTAGGTACACAACAAATAATCTAGGTGTTAAAATGGATACTCCAAGCACCAAAACAACTTTAGCATAATGAAGCAGTTTCATTGTGTAAGTCATGCAGTCTCACTGTGCAGTTCTCTATTTAGCAGTTACATCACATTGTTTATGAAACCCTACCTAGATCTCCCCAGGGAGTGATTCTCAGTGTCCATGGAAGTAGGTTTCAGTTTTACAGCCATGTGTCTGAAATTTAATCGCACAGGTTGTTGCTATGGCACTCACTTGACAGAGCAAGAGATAAGAAATTCTAAATTAAACAGACTGTGCAATAAACAAAGCTAAACATGTTTAACTTTTTTTTTTTTTTTGAGGGGGGGAGAATTGCATGGGGAGACTGTGAGTCACTTAAGGAGGTGTTACTATGGCTACATAAACAGTGGTGTGTTTTTTTTTTTTTTTTTTTTTTAAATAATTGAACAGTTAGACTAAGCTGCAGGGGCATGATCTATACACTTGAACCACTTCATTAAGCTAAAATTGTCTTTGGTGCTTCAAGTGTCCCTTTAAGTCATTGTTGCAGTATATTCAATAGAACAAACAAGGGTGTGCAGAATCTGTTGCATCCAATATCCGTCAAGATTTGATCAAAAAGTAATTGTGCAATCCAAAAATGAATCACTACTGGCTTTTGTAACCACTCTATAAGGCTTGTGTTTAAAGCTTCCAAGATAGTGTGTGTGTGTGTGTGTGTGTGTGTGTGTGATGTGAATATCTATGCATAGTTACAAACCAGTGTGACTATGACAGATGAACGTTTTAACACCTGAAGTTGAATTTGTTCATCTTTCATTATTAGCATATGCATTTATTTTACTGTAACCCTAGCATTATGTGTGTATGTGTGTATATGTATATATGTACGCCATTATTTTTATTTATTCAACATAGCGTGTTTTGTGCTTGTGCATTACTTTTGACATCCATGTCTATATAATTGATAAATGACTTAAATGTTCGATCGTAATAATCTCAGTTAAACTATAGTTGCATATTTATTACTGTGGATGTTGTTTGCTGTGAAACTTGTAGAAGAAAACTTTTTAATTCTGTTTTAATGGCAAAAGGGGTCTCATTTGTCATCTGTTCATTGGCCTGTTGGAGTTACTCTAGGGCAGGCTTCTCCAAACTTCGGCCCTCCAGATGTTTCTGAACTACAACTCCCACGATTCTCAGCCTCTCTTTCATACATAGAATCATGGGAGTTGTAGTTCAGCAACATCTAGAGTGCCTGAGTTTAGGAACTATTCATATAGAACTGTTGCCTTTATTTTTATTTAGTTATTTCTTTATTTTAGTATCCAGAGGAGTTACGGGAGTATGAATATGACCCAGCCTTTGCAATCCGAGGACTTCATTATGATGTTCATAGAGTAAGTTTAAGATCTACACCATAACCGGCTGGGTATATGAAGTGGGTTTTTTTTTTTTTTTTCTTCCATTATTAGTTTTGGGTATATAAATGAGATTGAAAGACATTTCACTTATGGAATTTTTAGTATTCTGTACACTTATCCTTTATATGTAACATATAGTAATTATTTTACTAATTGGTGTTGCAGCAATTTTACACAAGTGCAATTTATCACTGTGCTGCCCAGAAGTAGAAGGTTGTGACCAGAGCGACTCTATTTTCTATTCCTAAAATTGTATTGTGGTTCCAGAAACTGCAATAAATCTCTTAAACCGTAGCAAATGACACACAGGGTTAACTAATTTAGTGTGACTCTAAAATTTAAGGTCAAAATACCTGACTTAGAGAATGTCTCTAGTTATTTTAACCTTACATTTCAAAATAAAGGAACACTATAGCGTAAGTAGTATTGCTAATCTCATCAATTCGGTACTGCTTGTATAAAAAGCTGCTGGAATAAATGAAAAATAGAATTACTTACATTTTTCTCCAGCGTAAAGTTTCCCTCGGCACTGCCACAACCTCCTCCTTGGGTTGCTTCATCCTGGCGGAAGGATGATGGAACAATCCAAGGCTCCTCATAGAGGATTCCTCTAAATTCAGCTAATCACTGTGATGCACTGCGCATGCACATGCGACTTCATGGTATGAGAAGCGGGAAGTAATATTCCCTGCTTTCATACCCAGAGAGCTTGGAGGCGTTGCATGAAAAGTTTTGGAGAGTGGAGGAGGAGGAGGGACTGCAGGAACTATAACAATGTTAGTATGATTTCACTCACATGAGTATTCATTAAAGTGAGAAATCAAAGTTAAAGGAACACTGTAGGTACTTTAACAACTTCAATAAGATAAATAAGATTCAAGAAGATGGAGTTGTTAAAGTGCCTACGGTGTTCCTTTAACTTTGATTTCTCACTTTAATGAATACTCATGTGAGTGAAATCATACGAGACATTAAAGGATCACTATAGGGTCAGGAACACAAACCTGTATTTCTGACCCTATAGTACTAAAACCACCATTAAGGTGACTTACCCCCTTAAAAGCAATTAAAACTCCCCTTATTTCCAGCACCGCACGTGTCTGCCGGTGCTAGCCCCACCCTCTTGGTGACATCATCGGAATTGCCAATTTTTAGCCAATCCAATGCTTTTCCATGGGAAAAGCACTGATTTGGCAAGGGGGAGGGCCAAACACCGTTTTGGCCAATCAGCACCTCCTCATAGAGATGCATTGAATCAATGCATCTCTATGAGGAAATTCCTGCGTCTCCATGCAGAGCGTGGAGACGCTTAATGGCAGTGCTACCTAATGTGCAGAACTGAGCCAGGAAGCCCCTCCAGTGGTCATCTGAGGAGTGGCTACTTGGTGTCCCTAGGGGCAATGTAAACACTGCCTTTCTTCTAAAAAGGCAGTGTTGGCATGAAAATGCCTGAAGGCAATGATTATACTCACCAGAACAACTACATTAATCTATATAATTGTTCTGGTGACTACACTGTCCCTTTAAGGGTTATGTACTAAACACTGGATTTTGCTTGGATGAACAAATTTCAGTCCAACATACTGGATGTGCCCCAATCACCCGATGTATTTTGGGTCCCAAATAAATATGTAATTTTGCATCCAAATCCTAGACCAAGCCCAGGTGGCTAGTATCTTCCAATCATTCAGCCGCAACCTTTAAATTTAAATTAGCCACACACCCTCACCATAATAAGTTTGTGGTGATTCATTATCTGTGGGGGAAAAAATTATACTTACCACCTGAAGTAGTCTTTATTGTAAATATTGTCTTCAGCCCCAGGAAAATCCAAGTTAAAAAACATCGTCTTGCAACACAATCTGGGGAGAAAAAGTTACAAATCCAATGCAAAATGCAATCCATTTGCGTCCGCACCTAAATCTTAATTTTTTAATTTTTTTTTAAGGCATTGTTAATGAAAATTGATGCATTTCATTACATTCAACTTGGAACAGTGTACAGGTGAGTTAAACATTTGTTTCTGTTAATATTTTGTACATATTTCAACAATGTGACATATAATTTAGAACTAAGCCATAATATATTCCTGCAAAGTTGAACAATGTTTGCGTTTGGGTTTGATTTTCATCTTCCTTTTCTTGTCTGGTCTTTTGGTAAAATAATAAAAGGAGTGGAGAATATGTGACATCCGAGGGTAGGGCAGTTTTTAAATATAGAATGTACAGGTTATGGTGTTTATAAATTGTGTCACGATGTTCACAATCTTTAATCTGACAAAATATGAGTTATTCATTGAATGACATAAATGATTTTTTTTATTGGTGTCTATGCGGAGTTGCTGCCTACTTGCTTCAGTCATAGCACAGACTGATCAGTGGAGCTTTGAATTTTATGTTCTCTTTAAGTCGTGCCTGCTGCTAACCTCAATCAAAAAATTTACTTTTAGATGCCATTTGTGCTGAGCATCACGTTCTGCTCTTGAATTTTTATACTAGCTTAAAGGGACACTCTAGGCACCCAGACCACTACTGCCCATTGGAGTGGTCTGGGTGCCAACTCCCACTACCCTTAATCTTGCAACTGTAAATATTGCAGTATTAGACAGCCACTAGAGAACACACATTTCGTGTGCTATAGCGTCGCTGGACGTCCTCGCTCTGTGAGGACCTCCAGCGTTGCTGAAATCCCCATAGGAAAGCATTGAAAGCATTTTTCAATGCTTTCCCTTGGGGAGGTCTAATGCGCGTGGGCAGACCCTGAACCAGTGCTGAGGGACATCAGCGCTGGATACAGGTAAGTCACTGAAGGGGTTTTACCCCCTTCAGCAACTTGGGATGGGGGGTGGGAGGGAGAGGGGACCTGCAGTGCCAGGAAAACGGTTTGGTTTCCTGGCACTGGAGAGTCCCTTTAACAAGATCAAGCTAATGTACTATTGTTACTATTTTTTTGAGGGGTGGGGCTGGAGTTTACAACCCTCCTAGAGCTAGTACTAAGGTGATCAATGTGTTGTAAGAGACAATACTTTAGAATTAACTTTGCTGCTATATTATTAACAGCGCAAAGATATCTTGTCATAAAAGTTAATAAGTTATCATGCAATATTAAAACCCTTCCATGGACTGCATACATTTCCTCCAAGTTTATGTGATTGTATTGCCTGTTATCTAGTCTATATATAGTGGGAAAACTCTCCACATCCGTTTTTTTCTTTAACCCTACTCAACTACACGTTATTGTCCACTAATTTAAATTGTTTATTCAATATCCAGACTTAGGACCTGTGCGCTGCCATCTTTGTGTTGTGGTTGGAGGGCATCCATAATTCCCCCATGTAGTTTAAAAGCACCCACACAGGGGGAAACTATGTCCACCACCTTTCCCCGGTTAATTATTTTAATAGATGCCCCACCAGCGGGCACCTTATTGGATTTAGGGGGTGGCTGCTCACTGTTTAGTAGACCTGCTCCTACCTGCGTCATAGTGGGTAAGGGCAAGAAGGAGATTTCAATCTTCCTTATTTACTAATGCTAAGTAATTTTACTTAGTATTAGTAAAGTTGTCTGAAACACCAATTTTGGTCTTTTAGTAGATAGCTCCCCAACACTGTGGGAATTAGTAAGCTAAGCAGCTGCACGATGCAGCCGCAGAACTGACCATAAGGGAATTTCATTTATTCAAATGAGATTTCAAACCAAACAAAATGCACAAATTTCGTCCTAACACGAATTGACAAACTACTTATTCTATTAGGACGAAATTTGGTGATTTCGCTGGCGCGCTGTCTATATGACAGGACTTGCGAATGAAAGAACACAGGAGAGGTGAGTATTGTGGGAAACTTTATTTGACCACAAGAAACTGAGCTCATCCTTTGCTGGAAGGTCAAGCGTAGGAAAAGCGAAAAGAGCAAGAACTACTCGTAAAATTAAAAAAGAAGGCCAAGAAGGTAGTGCATGGAGAGAATGCACAAGATGAAACGGAACAGAAAAATTTAAAACAGAATGAAATGAAAGGCAAGTATGGGATATATATTGCAACACGCATGGGAACGAAGTTTCTAAATTTTGTTGCAGTGTAGGATGGTGTTTTGGAAAAAAGTAAATTTTGAATATTTGGCTTTAGTACCAATACGAACTTTGAGACTAGGCACCATTTGGAGCCTATATCTATTACGTTTGTACCCAATGTTGTGACTTACAGGTCTGTTTTGCCGCCTCCTGAAAACACAGTGTAATCTAATTACAAAAAGCACAATTTATTCTGTAAAAACAAATATGCTTGTTTTATTTGTTGTTCAGTGGATATACATCAAAATATGTGGGTTCTATTTGACAGGTGTATAATCATGAAAACTGTCCATAGACTTGTTACAAATATATATTATACATAATACTGTTATGAAAAACTTTCTAAATGCGATATCGACTTTAATAAGGAGTGTTGTAGATAATTTGTGGAAAATTTTTCCAACAGTACAGGGTCATTTGGAAAGTGTATGAAAACAAGGACTTAATTTGAGACTCTAGTATTAAACATTTTGCATTAAACCCCAAATATGACACAGACTGCAGAATAAAACATGTTTTCTTGTTCAGTGTTTGGAATTACTAGCGTCAAAATGGATTTTACAACTTTCTTAGATATGTGTAGAATATAAAGACCAAAATACATGCAATTTTTTTGAAATTCGGCATCTGAAATGACAACTTATGTTGTGTATAAAGCAGCATTTTTTTGTTAAGAGTAACTTCTTTCAATAAAAATACAAAGCATCAAGTCTACATAGGGGCTCATGTAACTGTCCCTGAACATTTACTAGCCCCGGGAGACTCTGGATTTTCACCAAGGGGCTTGTAGATGCAATAGCCTATATATCCATTACTCGTCACCCTATAGCAAACCAGAGGATAGAATTTCATGCTGACTCCTACTCAGAATATATTACCACTCATTCCCTGGCTAGACAATCTGGTCTGTCTTTTTTACTAGGTATTTAGAACCTGTCTTATTTGTTTCTACCATCAGGGTATAGGGATAGGTGATCACTGATACCTATAGCTGCTTAGGCTAATGCTACGTCATTAGCTCTAACAGCACAGAAGGGACAGGCTGCTGGGGATTTTCCTTTAGCGTCAAAACAGAAATAGTTTAACTCTGAATGGAAGGATGTTGTCAGGGGACTTCCAACATTAGATACAGCAATTAAAGCGGAACTGTCATGCCAAACATACCTTTCTCCTATTGATTTATCTTCTCTTCCTCTCTCAAAATCTGTTCTTCATTTCTGTCTATCTGATCTAGTTTTCTTTAAAACACACTACAAAGTAGGGACTATATAGACTTATGTATTCATGGTTATTTAAGTAAGTGGATTTAAACAGACCACATTGCTGCAGATTTGTTCTAAATTCTAGGAGGCAAAAAGACAGGGGCACATTTTTTTTCATTGTAACATTGTTTACCTTTTTTTGAACTTCAAAGATACCAGCTACATCCCCTAGCAATAATAAGTAGGTAATTACAGATCATGCTAGGCATATTGTAAAAGGTTTGTTTGTATTTTTTTTTTTATCTCTAAAATTTGACTGACTTTTTTCTTTTCCTCCAGAGGTCTCAGTGTTGTACCAGACTCCGAAGTCATTGAGATGTACAAAGGTCACCATGTGCCCTTGGAGCAGATGAGTGACTTTTATGGGAAGGTAACTTTACTAGCTTAGAGATTGCTATAATTAATAATTACATGTTATGTTTTCAGTGTAATGGCATTGCAAGTTATTCAACCTGTGAATGGTGTACTACATTTCTACCTCTCAGCAATCTACCATTCCCCTTTAACTCTTATCGGTCCTCATAATCCTTGCAAGACCACCACACTATATAGAATTAGTGTTTAAGTGTAAAATCTAGGAATAAGTTAAAGGGTCCCTAACAGCCTCACACATAATGAAGTTAAACCGCTTCTCAACCTAGGACTACTGCTCAAGCCATGTGTTACTGGTATGTTAAGCTGGCCCTGGAAAATGAAGCAGCTATAGATGAGCTGCTGACAGTCCATTAACTATGGTAGAATGATGAGTGTAGGGTTATTAGTGGGACTGCAGAGAGATGGTTATTTAGGATTGAAAATATGACCCTACTTTGTTTTTCTTGTGTGAAAGTATTGAAAAATTTTAATTTAGAAAGGTATATTGAACATGGATAGGACTATCCCAGCCATAAGGCAAGAACAAAAGCTGTGAAGATTTTAGGGTTATACCCAAAAAAATAGGGAATGGGTCTAAATAGAAAAGTGGTTTTCAGATGCTGTCAAATTTTATTTTCATACATTCTGACTGTTTTAGATTAGAAGTAAAACCTGTCATAATTTTCTGAACCTGAACACAGAACAATCTGGCACCATGAGGGTTAAATTAAACTGTGTTGTACACACTGGCTGTGCCAGGACAGTCAGACATACAATGTAAATTCTATATTAAACTATATAGATTCTCCTCCCTCCCCCATTCATTTCCAGAAACCTATAAATAAATTTTAGAAAGCATACGACCTAGGTAAGTGTTTGGTAATTATCAGGGTGTGCAAAATTAAACAATGACTCTGTAATGGAAGTAATAAAGTTGAATCATCAAGTATTACAAAGCAAATGTAAGGTGGGTATATGCGTTGAAGGCAACAAACACAAAGTTCTGATTTAATTCATAGTTATAAGTGTACATTTAAACCAGTGGAGGTGTATGCAGGTTTGGTCACTGCTAAAAAGTGAATAGCATGATATATCTTCTCCAAAGAAAGACCACCTCATTCATGGATAATAGAAACCTTTCTCCCATTCAGATTTCACGGGCAAACAAGGGGGAAGCATAAGACCAATGCTGATGCATTTCATGCCTTTACTGGCACTCTGCATCCGCAATTGCTCCCCCTCTTATGCACAACCATGATGTGAAATTTTCCACCTTTCTTTGTGGGAGACTGTTATCATGTTATATTCTTGTAGATAAGATATTAAAGTTTGTTTTGAATATCTTGAGATATCCAAGATAAAATATATTGAGAAACCCTCGTCACAATGGCATGTAAATGAAACCCTCGTCACAATGGCATGTAAATGAAACCCTCGTCACAATGGCATGTAAACGAAACCCTCGTCACAGTGTCCCCCTTTTCTGGCCATGAAAGGGTTAGAAATCCTTTTATTCAATTACCCGATACCTTCTCCGACGTAAGTGCGATCCATGAACCTAATGCTTTCCTGTGGGATTTTTAAAGATGCTGGGCGTCCTCATGCAAAGCGTAAGAACATCCAGCATCGTTTCATGGAGTTAAACTCTGTGAATGTGCTGGAAGCACCTCTAGTGACCACTCTGGTAGACAGCAGTTTAACTATATGTAAAAGTCCTGGTGTGAGCACTGAAATGTTGACGTTTGTGATTGGACACCATAAAAAAAATTCTGAAACTTATTATGAAACCCTCTGGAGTGCAGTTCTTAGTATATTAGTTTTGTTGAATTTGCAGAAACTTAATAGTAGTATGTATCAATTGGTGGTGTGCCAAAAACAACGTATGGGTAGGCCTGTAAATAAAGGCCCACCAAGGAAAAGAATGGAATAAGTGAATTAAATAACTGAGTCGGGTTGGATGACCTGAAACGGAACGGCCCAGGTAGGAGGGGGAAGATAGGGTTTTTATAGGTCAAACTCCTCCCACAAATACAGGCCTTTGGTTTTCCTGAGTGTTTTTTTTTTTTTTTTTTCTCAGGCTGGGTTTTGTCTGTTATAGCAGGGCTCGACATATCCCTGGGATTTGCCAGCTCTCTAGTGTGGCCGCCGAGGTAGCTTTGATGGCGGCAGTCACTGGAAATATTGGAGGCGGATGCCCTGAGGCAGCAATTCTGAATTAATGAATCTCTGAGGAATATTCAGCGCCTCCATGCAGAGCTTGGAGACACTGAATGTGGGTGCTGCACCCGATGCAGTAGTGACCCAGGACTCTCTAGTGGCCGTCTGAGTGACTGTCACGAGAGGTGTTACTAGGCAGCAATGTATACTGAAAAGGCAGTGTTTACACTGACAAGCCTGCAGGGACTGGTTATAGACCCAGAATAACTACATCAAGCTGTAGTGGTTCTATTGACTATAGTGTCCCTTAAAAATTGCATTTTCTTGTTGAATATGACTGGTTCGTAACTTTTTTTTAGCTGGCTCCTAGATTCCAAACAAATCTGTCAAGCCCTGTGTTTTAGACTGAGGATTTCCATCTCCCCAGTATCTTGATGATATGCACTGGAGTGTCAACAAACTGACACATGCAGAAGTGTGAATTCCCTTCTTCCAAGGCTGCAGGGGAGGACTAACTCTGTGACGGGCCCTGTCTGGTGTGCTACTAAAGAGAGTTCAGGCCCCTGAACTAAGTCATTCTGAGTCCCACAATGACTCAATGGGGCTGCACTGCCCTCTAACTTGCCCACATGCATAGTTTTCAATGTACACACTCTGTTACACTACCAACATACACACTGTTACACACTCACAATTTATGTGGCTGACTGCTCCTGGTGCAGTACGCTGGGTGGTTTGAGGAGCAGATGTCTCTCTGTTCCCTATCGATCTGCATTCCCCCAGCTACTTTTTTCAGACCAACACAGAGCAGTCCAACGTCCCTCTCTCCCTTTTACCTGTAGATACCTATTGCCAGCCACCAGTGTTCTGTTTCTGCCTCTTAGCTTGTTCTCCCTGCATTGCTGTCTGGGAACCTGGAAGTGAATGTTAATCACTTCCCCCCACCCCCCAGCACAGCTAGCACTCAGAGCTGCCTGCTAAATCTGGTGGCTCCATAGGCCATATGTTTGACAACCCTGAACTAAAGTGTAAATAAAAATTGTATTTTACCATCTTTTGACTGGGAATAATTAATACTTCAGTTAAGGAGGGATTGGCAATTATGTTGGGATACAGTTTCCCCTAAGTTCTGGAATTTTGCTGTTATTCACCACAGAGGACTTATTACATCTTGTGATTGTGGCAATCTGGGTCAGTGTTTATTTATTTTTTTATTTTTTTCATAACGCTTACGTTTGTGGCATATGAGGTTACTATCACGACTATCTTTGGTGAAACATGCAATAAATGCACCCTAACCATTTTACTTTTTCTCCTTACAGAGCTCAGAGGGGAACACACTGAAGCAATTCATGGACATCTTCTCTCTCCCAGAAATGACCCTGCTGTCCTGTGTCAATGAGTATTTTCTGAAAAACAACATTGATTATGAACCTGTTCACCTCTATAAAGATGTTAAGGTAATTAGACATAGTCTTCTTTTTTTTTGATTCTTTTTAACCCATCTGTCCTCCCTTGGCCTATGCAGACTAAACTAATGCATTGCAAAAAAAATGCAGATTGAAATTTAAATGCCTTAAAACACTTCACTTCCCCTTTGGTCCTACAGTGGTACTCTCCTGCTGAAACAGATTTATCTTCTAGGGACCCTTTATTTACACCATAGAAGGCATTTCTTGACTTCTACAAACTACTATTAAGGCATTTTAGGTCCGTTTTCATGCCTGCAGTGAACTGGCCATTTATGGAGGTGGAAGGGGGGCTCTGGGCAGACTGAATGCTGTACAAAGCTACAATAGCAGCCTTATATGATACAGAAACTTGATGTAACTATCTTGTATTTTGATAGGTTTCCTTTCTGGATATTTTAATATTTCAAATGTCCGGTAGATTGGGTTACCAAAGAGAGTCTGGGGTCAAATTCCATGCATTTCTAAATCTCAATAGAGCAACCCATAGCTGTGAGAAGCTTTGGAGTGGAGATGTGGCCTCCGAGCCTCTCTGTGAGATTCACTTGATTAAATAATGCCTAGTTCTAACAAGGAAGTAAGTGCTGTGCAAAAAGAGGGTGGATCTTCATTAACTGCAGAAGACAATTCTGAACTAATAAAAGGTAAGCACGTAAGGCTTAAAGGAGATAGAAACATTGTTGTGTGGTAAATTATGCAATTTTTATTTTATTTTTTTTCCAGTATGGGTTTTATTAAAAGCCTGTGTAGTAATAGTAAAGCATTTTGTTGAACGAGTTTGTTCTGGTAATTTTTTTTATTTTTTATTTTTTTATTTTTTTTACTAGGATGCAATCAGAGATGTCCATGTTAAAGGGCTGATGTACAGAGCAGTTGAAGCAGATATTGGTAAGGTATATAGTATGCTTTTTAATGCCACATGGGTTAGATTTGTCCTTTGCTTAGACACATTGAATCTCTAAATATTCAGGCACACCTGACATCTTGATAAAGGCTAAGACGTGAGCCGAAACGTGGTCTCCACTTTTTGGTTCCTAATAAGACTGCTATTTAGAAGAAACCTCAGGTGTACCTGGATATTTATCTCTTCTTCCATTTGATGTCTCCAGAGATTGTCCTTCAATTTCGGGAACAACCTGCAGGAAGTGTTCCCCCTTTTTAGTGTGTGCTTCATATTCTGTGTTCTTGCAAACCTCTGTCAGGGGTGGGCAACCTTCATAGAAACATAGAATGTGATGGCAGATTAGAACCATTTGGCCCATCTAGTCTGCCCAAAACACCAGATGTTGTGGATTGCGTCTCCCATAATGCTCTTACAGCTGTAAAACTGGCAAAGCATCAGGTGAGATGTAGTCCACAACATATGGAGTGTCAAAGGTTGCTCATCCCTGCGATATGGCAATATGTAATGTCCAACAAATTTAGCATTCACTGCTGTATAAGTCCTTGCTTTATCCTTTGACATCTATGCATGAAACCGTGAATATTGATTTGACATACATGTAGATTATGCTAGCTTTAGTGTACAATAATCTTGATTTTTAATGACAAGAGGCCAGTATTTTGCCACTCTCTTTACTGCAATATATGAGCCTCCCCTATATAACGGCTATGGTGCTTGTCCATGCCGATGTCCTCTCTTGCCTTAACTACTATAATCTGCTTCTCCGTGGTCTTATGTGTTCCCAACTTCCCCCGTTACAGTTTATAATCAGTCTTTAATGAATGCGACAGCAAAGCTCATCTTACTGTCTGTCCGCACCTCCCACACCTTCCCCTCTGTCCATTCCTACATTGGCTTCCCATAAAAGTTAGGGCTCAATTTAATATCCTGGTACTTGCTTACACGTCTCTACACAATGCTGCTCCGACCTACTTATCCTCCCTAATACAAAAATATGTCCCCTCTAGGCACTTACCTACTTTCCACAGCTTCATTGTTGAACATTGCCAAATGGAAATTACCAACTCAGCAGGGTCGTTGCACACATAGTAATAATTATGGATCGACCGATATTTTTTTTTTTTTTTTTAGAGCCGATACGATACCGATATTCTGTGAACTTTCAGGCCGATAGCCGATATAATTTGCCGATATTCTGTACATTTACCATTTTGGAAAATAAAAACTATTTCTAAAGATAAATGCACAAAATATACATGCCACGTGTAGTGGATGCAGTGTGACAGGGGAGCTGTGTGTGTTTGTGCAGTGTGTGTTTGTGTAGTGTGTGTGGAGGATGCAATGTGTGTTTGTGTAGTGGATGTAGTGTGTATTAGTGTAGTGTATGTATATAATGAAAGCAGAGTGTTTGTGTAGTGTGTGGGTAGTGTGCGTAAAGTGAATGCTGTATATACTAAATGCAAAGTGTGTGTGTATTTGTGTGGTGTGTTTATATAATGCAGAGTGTGTGTGTTTGTATAGTGTGTATATAATGCAGTGTGTTTGTGTAGTGTGCATTATATAAACACACTACACAAACACACTGCATTATATACACACTATGCAAACACACTGCATTATATACACACTACACACACTGCATTATATAATCACACTGCACAAACACACACTGCATTATATACAGTGTGTTTGTATAGTGTGTATAATGCAGTGTATTTGTGTGCATTGTATACAAACACACACACTATACAAACACACTGCATTATATACACAGTGTGTTTGTGTAGTGTATGTGTATATAATGGAGTGTGTGGGGGCATTTTTTATTTTATTATTATTTTTTTATATATATTTAATTAATTAATTTTTTTTGTTGTCTCCCCCCCCCCTCCCCCCCCCTGCTTGTTGCCTGGCCAGGGAGGGGGGATATGACAGTCCCTGCTGGTCCAGTGGCATTGGCCGAGGGGGGAGGGGGGCGGAGAGCAAGCGCTTACTCACCTCCCAGCAGCTCCTCCAGCTCCCCAGTGTAACTTGTAAGTAAGCGCTTGCTCTCTGCCCCCCCAGGACCGCCGGGCTTGTAATGAGGACACAGAAGGAATTTGGGACTAAAGTATGAATTTGTAAATGTTAGTCAATGATTTTAAATGATTAGGTAGTCTATAGTACAAATCCTATTATGATGTGATATAAAGAAAAGAGGAAATTATCTTGGCAATTTAAATTTACCACCGTGCACTAACCCAGTGTAAAAGTGGAGACTGTTTAGTGTAGTCAGTCTGTAGCCAAAGTTTTCTTCGCATGCATCTGCGGGATCCTTGTATTTGTTTCCATGTGTTCATTACTACAGTCTGTTGATACATACTTGATTTCATGTTGCACTGTCACTAGATGTTTTCATTATAGTTGTTCTGTCACCAGCTCATTGTATAGGCAGTAATATGTTGGGAATGTTTTTTTTAGCTGACAACAGATGCCACAGGACTTGCCTGCCGTCACCTTGCTAGTCCTGATACGTTATGCAAGTCATGTGTCAGGCGCTCTTTCAGTAGAGCATGTTGTGAAAGGTTTGTCACCTTTTTCACAATGAATAGCTAACTAAAATAGAGCCTAGCTGTGTTGTGTGTGTGTGGTTTATTTTTTTTTATTTATTTTTTTTACTGCAATTCTTAATTGTACTCAATATCAAAATGATGAAAAACCGGTTTTATTTTTTTGTTCTTGTTATTGCTGAGTCAAGGAAGCAGTGGCTGACTGACTCTTCCCTAGTCTCTAAGCAACTTTTCCTCCGTGTCTTACTGGGCCAGAGAGTGATGGATTGTGGGCTAATAGTTTTATAAATGTGATGTGTGTTCTTATGTATTTTAACATGGATAAAATAACTTTATTTTTTTTTTACCTGTTTTCTAAATGTATTTATTTTTCAGAAAGATACATCTGTTATGGAGAAAAAACACGGGCAGTGTTGGCAAAATTAGCAAATTCTGGAAAAAAGATGTTTCTCATTACAAACAGCCCCAGCAGCTTTGTGTAAGTAAACAGACTTTTGCCAATTGAAAATAGTTTGATACATAGAATATATAAATTCTACAATTCTCTTCGCACCGGGGGCCCTGTGATTTCTAGTTACACCTTTGTTACTTAGACATACCTTCTAATCCATATGAAAAATATAATCTATATTAAACAAAATATGTCCATTTGTGTATCCAAAAATACTACAAATGGACAAAAACTCGTCTCTTCTGCAACCTAGTACCCAGCTCCACGGGAAATACAAATTCTATAAATCTGTGTAATCTTCCTACTGAAACTCTTTTGGAGCAAAGAAACCGTTTCCTATTCCCATCAGTAATTGCACGTGATGTGTGGTAGATGTATGGAAGAGTGTTTTTATTTTTTACTTTTTTTTTTTTTTTCTTTTTTTTTTTTGGATCGTTCATGGATCTCCATTTTGTATTCTTGAACATGCAAACGTGAATGTCATTAAAACTTGGATTTCTTTTGCTGAAAACTACTAAAACTACTAAATAGCCATTTAATTGAATAGAGGCACAAGGAAACTAATAACCACTTCATTTACAGAAACAAAGGAATGAACTTCATTGTAGGAAAAGACTGGCGTGACCTTTTTGATGTGGTTATTGTTCAAGCTGACAAACCAAATTTCTTCAATGATAAGAGAAGGTAGGTTATGATGACTACGATGCTGGAGAGGGGTGGATGCTACGTTCTAGCTTTAAGAGGGAAATTATTATGTAACTTTGTTTGTTTGGTTTTTGTTTTTTTTAATTCTTGATATTCTTTGTGCAGTGGAAAGAACACCGCTTTGTAGTGAGGCAAATTGAGTTAGCATGTCAAGATGATCTGCACAACTTATTTATTTAGTTTATTTTTTAATTTTTTTTGAGTAAAAGGGGAAAAATAAACAATATCAGAGAATACATTGATGCAACAGGAATCGCAGGCTTAGTTTGGATATACATTCAAATTTGGATAAAATGAAAACATAGGCGCTAGGCTGATTAAGTGTTATAAGGCTAAAGAAAAACTAATAAAACAAGAATGTAAGTTAAAATTAACATATGACATGTGCCCACAGTGCATTGACATCATGTTAACCTCACAATGTAGTGTGGCTAATTAGGCTTAGGGCAAACTGGTCGGCAATTCACCAATAATGTGTAGCACACTCGGTGGGTGTAAAAATAAAATGCCTGGGTGGCGATAATTGGGGCGGGAGCTCCGTTACAGGCCGTCAAAAGTGTCTGTACTACAGGATTATGTACGTGCTGGATTAACACCTAACCTAATGGGCTAGCAGCCGGTGTGGGGTAGTGGAGGGGGGGGGTGTAACATGGATTTAGAGCAGAGCTGAGTTAGCTTATCAAAGTTGTGTGACTGCCTTGATTACAGGGATAAAGTGTGTGTGCCTCCGGTATAGGGATCCGGATCATGGTAAAGAAACAATGGTAGGAGAACTATAACAGTCCAATTCCCAGTTGGGCTGGTTCTGTTCCCCTCGGAACAAGAGACCACCCGAGTGGGGTCCCATGTGCCAGGCACTTAAACTGTGTTCTCCTCCGCAGCCTGCCTGGGTATGACCAGGTCTTGTAGAAATCACAGTGCCTCAGCAATAGATGTAAGCTTATGCACAGATCCACCTTGGGTAACATGCAGGGACTTTAGGGACCCCCATCGGTAAGGTCTGTCCGATATCTTTCAGTCGACCAATGAAGATCCCTGAATTCAGTGACTGAAGTGTCGCTCTGGTAAGGTAATTGTAGAATGTGAGATGAGCATTTTCGAATAAGAGTGGTGCTTTGTCTCGTGCAGCAGCCATTATATGACCCTTGTCTTGGAGGGAAGTGCAGTGGATGATGGTGTCACATTAGGAGGGGCAGTTGGGGACTTTGGTAATCGGTATGTCCCATTGAGTGTCATTTACCTGGCCAATTTTGGAGGTAATAATGTGGCCATAAGGCGCCTCAGGAGGTGTCAATTCCTCAAGGGGGACATTATCAGGGATTCCCCTGATGTGATGCCGACAGTAGCGGTCTTCTATAGCTGACACTTGGGACGTGAGGTCCAGTTAGGAGGTTAACACGCCTGAGGGAGTCCTGTATATTGGACAGACACCCCTGAGTTCCTTGATGTCCTCTTCGGAGGTGTGAACCCTGTCTGTGACCGCTTTAACATCTTCTTTAACTACCGCTTTATCCACTCCGAGCATTGACTTAATGTGCAGGAGGAATCTTTGGATGTCTTGCTTGGTAGCTAATTCCACTCCCTGTAGGAGTGTGCTTTCGGGAGGTAGTGCCTCCATTGGCTGTTGAGGTGGGTCTGATAGCTTTGCGGGGCTGCTCGTGCTGGAGGCTTCAGGGCCGTCCATGGCTGCCATTTTGGGCTGCGGTGCGCATTGTAGAAGAATCCAATATCCCTGGACTCTATCTTGGAGCTGGCTTGTTGCCTGTGATCGCCATACCATAGTCTGTGCGCTGTCTGGCCATGAAGATCGGGCCACTTCAGTCATTTTGCAGAGGTAGAGTACCGTCGCTCTGTTTAGGAGGGAGTACAACCCTGAGAGGGTTGGCGAGAAGTAGGCCGCAGACCTCAGCTTCAGTTTGTTCGCCTTTGGGGCTTGAAAGAAGGGCATCAGTCTGTGCAGTGGGTTGCCGCAAGACATATTTGGTGGGTCTACCGTCTGGATGGTTGGCCAAACGGATGATTATATCCAGATAGTCCATGTAACTTTTTAAAAGTCTTCTCTTTATGAATTTTTTTTTTTTTTTTAATGAATCTTGGTGAATATCTGTTTCTGTAATCTAAAGTTTGATCATAATGAAATAGTGTCTTCTGCCTTGTGTATACAATTCAACTAGTAGAGTAACCTCTACGTTGTGGTCCTTTGATCCTTTTTCTATAAATGTTCCATGCCATTTCTAATCACTTGACTTAGAAAACTGTCTTGACTTTTTTAAATTTTATTTTGTCATGTGCTTTTTTGAGTATGGCCAGTTTATTTCTTAAACTTAAATTCTGTTGCATTTCATGGATTTAGAACCCCTTCATGATGAAACCGCTTTTGTTTCTTGGAACATAGACATTTAATCTTTATGGGTGATATTTTGTGTTGATGTATCAGGTACATTTATCAGCAGAAATAAGCATTCTTCAGATTATTTTCCGTGTGTTTTGTGGCTGAAAAGTAAGTGTTTTTCAATCAAATGAGATTTTATAGTCTGCTTACGATGTAAGCTGGCATTTGTGTGCCACACTTTTTTTTTTTTTTAAATCTGCTCGACAAATGGCTATTGCCTACCTTTGTATAATGTTTACTTTCTCTAGCTGTGTAGTATCTCTCTATCTATAGTAGTACTGTTGGTAAAGATTTGATCAGTTGGGGTGTGCTACTGTTGACAGTGTATCGAATTACACTGCATGTTGATTTCAGTGAATAAATCGAAGTCTTGGCACTGAGGTAATTGCATTCACACTGTGCCATACTTGCCTGGTGTGTTTGACTGCGGTTTGATTTTATGCTGTCATTCTGGGTACATTTATTTATTTAGTGCCAAACCTCATTCATGTCTTATTGTGAGCAGATACAGAGGATCATTAAATAGAAGAATTACTTTTTTTTTGGATGTTTCAAACATGTGCACTATAACCACTGCAGTGTATCGTATTTATGGTTATGGTGAAATAGGCTCTGGGTACAGCTACTCTGCTTTTTGTAAAACCTTTTCACATCAGGGGAATCCCTGAAATCTTAGTCATATTGTTATCTGGGAATGTCATAATTAAGAAGTCCACTTACTTATAATCTGTACAAACTATTTAGGACAGTAGCATGCTTGCATGCGCATCATTCATACAAAATACTTATTTTATGCTCACACTGAGAAGTGAAAGGCAATGAGCACTGTGGTATCGGCTTAAAAGAACACTGTAGACACTATAACAACTTCATCCTATTGAAGCTGTTATAGTGCCTTCACTCCTACCCTCCAAAATATATTTTAATAGTTTGAAGGTATGGAAGCGTGCCTTGAAACCACGCCTCCAAACCCTCTAGTAGGAGAGCCGGGACGTTTAACCGTGATGTCATACACACATGCTCAATGCCGTAGAGAATCATTGCATGCATTGATTCTGTATGGCGGAATCTGAGGAGAATTTGATTGGAACTTCATCCTGTGGGAGCCTGCAGTGTCAGGAGGAGCCCACAGCAGAGCGGAGGGAGACACTGCACTGGAGAGTACGTAATTCAATTGATTGATTTTTTTTACTTTTAAAGTGTTCACTGGGAAGCCCTAAAACTTATGACATTAAGACCATAGGATTAGGAATACATATCTGTATCACTAACACTATAGTGTCCCTTTTACTGTATTAGTCTGGCAGCTACATACAACGAACTGGTCATAGTGCTTACATATACTTGTACTTCACAGGTTCCTTTTTCATCTACCTCTTTTGTTTTCCCACCTGCAGGCCATTCCGCCAGGTCAATGAACGAGGAGTTTTACTATGGGACAAAATTCACCAGCTGGAAAAAGGCCAGACATACAAGCAGGTTAGTTTGGTTCTTTTTGCCACGTCAGAGTAATTTATTAAATTGAGAATTCAAGGCAAATTGAAAGTGGATTTCAGATTTCATGGGAAAAAAATCTAAGTTTTTTTTTTTTTTGTACTTGCTTTGGTGGTTATATCACAACCCTCCCCCTGTTTATTTTAATAATAGATTCCACACTCTGGCAGTGGGACCCTAGTATTTCATTGCCACCCACACTTATTTAAATGTGGTAGCTTCCACCCACTAGTCATTGGACCGTGATATGTCCACCACCTTTTTTGACTCCCAAGCCTGCACAGATGGGGTCTTTCTAGCATCTGAGCAGCAATGGTCCCTGTTTATTTTAAATCAGTGATATATATTCATTGTATAGGGTTCAGAAGCAAAAAGAACTGGTTTTAAACTAGACCCCAAACGGCATTTGGCCTATTGCTGGAGATACGATAGTTACCCAAATTCTGGCCATAATCAACTTTAGTAAATATACTTGTCTCTGCAGTTGGACTTCAGCCATTTTCACCAGATTTTGTCCATCTAGACAAAATCTTTTGTTTAGTGAATAACCCTCTAAGTATCTTACATACGTTGGACATGCGAATGGTAGCGTAGTTTAGTGAGTTTGGGGTGAAGAATGGGAGTCATAGGGTACTAATCTTGCCCATAATGTGAAGGAAGATAGGAGAGGACCAAAATATATTGTGCCATATCCTGGGACTGGACACCTCCTTAGCTAAAATAATCTCTAGGACCTTCACTGCCTTCTAAGAAATTTGGATTACACTATAAACCTGCGCACAGGTGTTAGGAATAGCCAGGGCTAGAAGCTATAGGACACAAACCCACAGAAGCTTATGATTTTAGCTTAGAACAGAGATTGTGAATATTTTGTTTTAACTAGGAAGCAAAACAGCCATAAAGGATAGGATGGTATAGCTAATGTGGTTAAAATTATTGTTTTTCTTTTATTTGTTTTCACACAGGGTAATTTATTTGAATTTCTGAAGCTAACTGGCTGGCGTGGGTCAAAAGTTTTGTACTTTGGGGATCATATTTACAGTGATTTAGCGGTAAGGAGAAAAATTTCATTCTTTAAAGCAAAATAGTATATAACTCTAAGTGATATTATACACTAGAAAAGAAGAGTTTATTATATATTTGCTAATTTACCTCATCTAAAACCTTTGTTCTAAAAAAAGTATAGACTTGTAACTAAAAAGAATTTCCATGGCCCTAAAACTCATGTGTAAAAGGGTAAACATTACTGCATTGTGCTGAGCGTTTACTCTGGCTAATGTTGTATAATTTACATTTTCACTACATATGTATTGCATTATATTTAAATCCAACATGGCTGCAAGTGGAATGAAGTGTGATTGTCTGAATTTTAAATACACAGGGAGACTATTTAGCCTTTTATATCTTGTTTTTGACCCATTTGTTTTTTCTGCCTCTATTGATCAAGTATATCCACAGTAAAATTAAATGTTTTGTTGCTCATCCTTCTGGCCCACCATTGATTCGTTTGACATTAAGAAGAAATTAATGGCATACCAATATCTTATCTGACCAGGTATGAGCACATCAGGATCTTATGTTAGCACTGGCCTTCTTCACTTAATCATTGGATAAGCTGCCACATATGCTTGGTGGTTATCTTGGGAAACCTGCCCAACAGCTAGAGCCTTGCTTGCTCAGCTGTTGCTACTATGGGTGGATGCAGCCAGGAAGTCTCCCAGTGATTCTTGCCTTCTGTTTGCTGTTTGTGGAGGAAACATAACCTCTAGTATTGGCCTTTATGCAAATTGTACATAATCTGTACTACATCTGTCAAAGAACCTCACAAAACAAACTTCCCTCTCTTTAGGCAGCTTCCTTCCTAATAAATGAAGAGCAAATAACTTGTTTCAAAACTTCACATGTGTTTAAAAATATACATTTTAGTTTCCATCAAAACTATTTAGTATTAAAAAAAAATGCTATATTCCGTCCAACTGGTATCCAAGTGATTATGATCCTAATTTCAAAAACCATTTGTCTACCACTCACACTAATTAAATCAGAAAAAGTTATCCTCTTTAAATCAGGCCCAACGTGTGATTTCATCGCTATTATCACTGTCATATTTGATACACCAATATCACAATGTTAAAAGGTTACTCTAAGCTTAAACTTGTCTAATGCCACGGTACTAATTTTTTTATACATAAGGGAAGATGATTGTATTGTATTTGCAAAGAGGAATTGGGGGTAACTTAAACGCATACACTTCTAGGGGTGTAGGCATCCATATACACAATGCCAATGTCAGCTCCTCCATCTCAGAATTGTCTGAGAGATTAAAATAAACCTTGCAATTGATTGGAAACTATGACCAGACAAGGTCAATTTTCTTCATGGCTATTCTTTTGTGCATCAGGGAACATTTTATATTCCACAGATCAACAGCTGTGCAGATTGATTATTTAATTTCTGTTTTGAGAAACTAATTGTTGCAGTTGAATACAATACATAATATTTACAATTTGTTTTACTCTGCTGTTTTGTGCTACCTACAATTTAATGAATAGACTTCATATTTGCCTTAGAATATTATCACTTATGTAGTGGCAACATATTCCACAATAATCTATAATTTGAGAAGTGAGCTGTTAAACTGCAATCTAACGTGAACAGCATTGAGAGGTGAAGTGGGCCCAGCTCAGACAAGTTTAATATTTAGGAGATTACGTTTGCCATGTCAGAGGGGATGTGAATTCTGCAGGTATAAACTTATGCAAAAAGACATGTGGGAGAAAGATGTTAAATATGTAGGGTTGCAGTAATCAAGGTGTAAAATTAATTAGTGCCTTGCATCTTGTTTTGGAGAAAGACAAATTCAAGCAATGTTATAGGTGGACAGTCTGACACACAAATGACGCTAACGTCAAAAATCGCAGCAAGCAACAATGAGGTTTTTTGAGTGCGGAAACCTAAGATTGTGTTTCAAGGAAACTGGTTGTCTTCTAGACAGACAAGAGGCAATTAGTGACAACGTTCAAGAGGACATGAGAGATTAGGAGAGGGGAAATCTATGTCAAAGGGTCATAAGCATATAAGTGGTTCTGAAATCCAGAAGAACTAGTAAGGTTTTCAACAAGGAACATATTGTCATGTATTCATCCGCTTATAGAAATGTGGTTAATGACATTTACTGTCCACACAGGAAAAGTTGTGCCAAGCAGCAACCTAATCCACAGAAGGGTTAATGCTGAGCAGCAATTATGCAAATGAAACCTGGTAACTGACTTTGGGGTCAAAGGCCGGTTACAGCCTATCAGAACTAAAGGAGGGGTATTTAGGCCCAGTTCTCAGCCTGCTCAGTGCCCTGTCGTGGTTTCCCTTGTGGTTGTCCGAGAGCGCGTTCCTGTTTATAGTTTTCTACCTGTTTTTTTACTTTGGCTTTGTTTATTGACTTCTCTATATTCTGGTATCCTGACTCCTGGCTTTCCTCATCGCTGTGTCCCTTTCTGTGTTCCCTGACCTCGGCTAGTATTTTTGACTATTCTATGTACGTTAAATCCGGCCATTCTAAGGACCGGTAATACGTTATTTGTCATCCGTGCTGTACAGTTCTACGTGCTGGATCAAACAGTAATCCTGACACATATAAAGCGAAAACAGAAGAGCTAACAGACTGAGGAATAATTTTAATAGTTGGTGCCTTCTCTGAAGGTGCTGAAGGAGTGTTGTGAGGTAAAATAAGAAGAAACAAAGGAAAATGTTGAAGGTCAGCATTGTGAATAGTTGACAGTGTATTCAGCTGTATCAAAAGGGGCAGAGGGGTTGAAATAATTAGTAGAGATTAATGGATTTAGTTGTGAACTTTATCCAAATGGACCAATAAGCTAATGTTGCAGAGAGCTTGAATCATATGGAATGATTGTGAGTGAGTTGGAATTGAGATATAGTTATGAAGGTTTTAATGAAACCCTTTTGATTTTAACGGGACACTATAGTCACCAGAACAACTACAGCTTATTGAATTTGTTCTGGTGAGTAGAATCATTCCCTACAGGTTTTTTGCTGTAAACACGGTCTTTTCAGAGAAAATGCAGTGTTTACATTACAACCTAGTGATAACTTCACTGGCCACTCCTCAGATAGCTGTTAGAGATCCTTCCTGGGTCATGGCTGCCTAAAACGCATCCAAACATTCTGTATCTCCTCCCTCTGCATGCAGACACTGAACTTTCCTCATAGAGATTCATTGATTCAATTCATCTCTATGAGGAGATACTGATTGGCCAGGGCTGTTTGAATCATGCTGGCTCTGCCCCTGATCTGCCTCCTTGTCAGTCCTAAGGGGAAGCATTGTGCTTGGATCAGACTACCACTTCTGATGTCAGCAGACTGCTTGTTTTTCTGAGTCAAACAGCATGCAGATCTTCAGCTTCAGGCTTGAATACAGTAAGATTTTGCTATTTTATGGAGGCATGAGGGGCTCAGGGGGGCTAGATGATGGTTTTAACACTATAGGGTCAGGAATACGTGTTTGTGTTCCTGACCCTATAGTGATCCTTTAATAAAAGCCTTGTGTGGCTGAAACACCACCTCTCACCACCTTTTGTGAAAACTGAAAATAATCTAAGGAAGTTTAATTCCTTGACATGTGGAATATCTGCACATTTTAATAATTGAGAATTGGAAAAAGGTGACTAAGATACTCCTGTCCTCTGACTAATCTGAGAATCATGCCTGAGGCGAAAGCTGCATTCCGGAACTAGTGTTGAAAGGGATGATGGAAAAGATGGAAATGGCGGCTAATTAATATAACTAGAAAAGCTACAATTTCTGGGGAAATTGTGTGAAGTGTTCTTGCCTCCACCAGGAGTCTACAACTGGAGTAGCTTGAGTAACTGTTGTGTGGTTGGCATGGCTGGAGTAACTGTGGAAAGGTTGGGGTGTGGTTCACTCCCTCTACAGCAAGGGCAGAGATGAGCTTTCAAATCCCTCAAACATTCCACCCACTGCCAACAGGAACTAATAGATTTAAAATAGGGCAGAGAAGAGCGATTAAAAACAAACTGCTCCAGCTTGCTCACTTCACTGGCGGTTGCCATCTTCAAACGGTCGTAGTTTTAAACACTATAAATCCTACAGCGAAGAGCTTTATATTGTGAGAATCACAAGACCCAGACCTACATTGATGCATAGTATGTCTCTGAAATATTAAAAATGAAGGTACAGTCACAGTTTAGATATTGCCCTTCAAATTTGAGGTGGCTAGAGTGGAGTTTCAATGAATGTCAATGGACGGCGTGAGTTGCAAACAAATGGTCATATTGTGAAAACTATCAGGAATATGGCTTAGCCGTTGACATGTTTAGTGGCAGCAGCGATAGCTGAACGTTTTGATATAATATTTGTGTAGGTGGGATTGAAAATAAGGGAGTGGTGGCAGTTTAGAAATCATGTCCTGATTTTTTTTTTTCAGCTTTTGTCAGCTCCCACTCAAGTTTTGAACATTTCGCCATTCATTCCAATGGGACCAATTTCGCCACAAATACGATATTTCATAAACCATTCAGCGAAACGTTCCACAAAGTAATAGCACACCAATCGGGAACAATCCGCACGTTTCGGTATGTTACTGTCTATGTAGTGTAACAACTGTGGGAGGAGTTACGGTGGTAAATTTGGCTATAATAATATATGTGAGCACATTAAGTGGTCTTGCTATGCAAGAACACTTAATAACAGAAGTAAATGCAGGACGGGTTTGTGGTATCAGTCTGAGCACACAAATAAAAGAAGTAAACCTGTTTACATAGATCAATTGCTCGAAATCCCCACACCAGTTTACCTAAGGGTTGGATTTGGACTAACTGTCTTACATCTTCCTCTAATCACCATGCAGTGCAATTACAGACCCCTTGATTTTAGAGAAATATAATGACCATGATGGGTGTCATCTAGCCAAATAAAGTCCAATTTAGTTTGGAAGGAGCTAAAATTCAGAGAAGTAAAGGTTTGAAATAAATACAAAAATCTATTGAAAGTCATTTTAATTGAGGCCACCCACCCCCTCCATAAGACACTAAGATAATGCAAATACTGTAGTTCCTACTTGGCTCAATGAAATAATGGTGCATAATTAAGGTCAGATGTACAATATAGTTTCACAGCTATAGAGATGTGAGGATTGAAAGTGGAATAGAAATGAGTTCTGAAGGATGAGCTGCTTATGAGGATCGTTTCTCATTTATCATGTAGAAATGCACATGCACAACTACATCACAGAGAACCAGCTGACTCTGAACAAAGGTGAAAATAGTCAATTTGCAAATTGCACGGCTGGGTGTGACTTTGCAGCGTTGAGGAAAAAGGGATGCATATATAGAGATGATGGGAAAATATTCTCCATGAATGTCATTACCTTATGTGTAGTTACTAAGGTTCCTCAGTTCTGTAACACCAGAATGGAGAGGGTAGAATCCTGCGCATTTACCTCCTTGATCAGTTCATCCATATTAGATTCAGTTAAGTTGGTTCATGTTGCCTGATGTTTTACACTTTGGTCGAATGCTGTAATGTGACCGTTAAGGTCTGTTGCTATGTGTTGCTTATTATCTCATTTGATGTCTTGAAAAATGTATTGTAAGTCTATAAATTAGCTGTGTAGACAAATGTCTGGTGACCTCACCATGTGTTTGTCGGAATAAAGAGCCCACTGATGACTTGAAGTTGCAAGTGTTCCTGTATGACAACCATGTCTTTTGATATAAGAAGTAACTGGGTTTAGTTAGGGCTAAAAATGGCTTGTTAAGTGGTCTTGCATAGCAAGACCACTTAATGTTATCTCGCATATTAAGTGTTCTTGCATAGCAAGACCACCTAGAAAAGCTACAATTTCTGTGGAAATTGTGTGAAGTGTTCTTGCCTCCACCAGTAGTCTAGGACTGGAGTGGGCAGTGTAACTGGGTGGAGTGGCTTGTGTGGCTGGAGTAACTGTTGTGTGGTTGGAGTGGCTGGAGTAACTGTGGAAAGGTTGGACTGGGCAGAGTAACTGTTTGGAGTGAGTAAAGATAGTAAACATTACACTAACCAATTGATCAACTTTAAAAAGTGCACATGGCAAGCTTGATAGAGTGAGAAATGTATTTTAACTTTTTTATTTATTTATATAGCACATTTAATTGCAACGTTGTTGCCTAAAGTGCTTCACAGTTACATTAGAACATACATTTATAAAAACATTAGCAGGTGTTCAAAAGGCCCTGTCTATGACATCACTTGCTGCTGCAGCCCTACACAGGTCAGAGTATTTTGGCGGTTGCCATCTTCAAACGGTCGTATCTTAAAAACTATAAATCCTACAGCGAAGAGCTTTATATTGTGAGAATCACAATAGACAGGGCCTTTTGTACACCTGCTAATGTTTTTATAAATGTATGTTTTAATGTAACTGTGAAGCACTTTGGGCATCAACGTTGCAATTAAATGTGCTATATAAATAAATTATAAGTTAATCCGCCCACTCCAGTTGTAGACTACTGGTGGAGGCAAGAACACTTCACACAATTTCCACAGAAATGGTAGCTTTTCTAGTTTTATTTATTTTCTTGTTTGATTTACTTTAAAGTCCTGTGAATTATGCATGTTTCACTAAACTGGTGCTTCTATAAGTCCACCCTCATTTGGGCATATTATTGCGCAGGGCCAACTGTGATGTGACTGTCTATTCCATCTTTGTGTCATAAACAGACTACACTGTGCCTGGACACTTATGAGCATGTGGGGTGGTTTTTACGAAATCACTCTAGCAATCCTGCTCCATGTGACATTCATGGTTCAGTTAGGATTCATTTTCATGTGACGGACATCAGCACTTGGCTGCCGGTACAGGCACTTATCGTGTGTCAGGCACCATTTGTTTACACTGTCACAGAGGAATGTATGCTGTAAATATGTTTACATGATGTGTATGGCCTTATGCAGTTGCCAAGCACTTTGACCTTATCCAGGGGTGGTCAATAGACCGGACTCAAGATTTTGAACTGTCTTGGTCCAGTTCTAAAAAATAGAATGGGAAATGTATGCAGTTTTATATGTGTAACAAATAGCCCTCTTCTCCCCAGCTGTCATAAAATCACAATTCTTTATGTAATGCTTTGCAAGCCAAAGCATCGTGGGGGCTGTAGTACTAGAATACCTGGGAGCAGGGCCAGATTTACATTACAAGAGCCTGTAAGCAGACTTCTCATGTACACCAACCACTCCTCCTTCATGTCCAAAATAATAAAAGAATGTCTGTTTGAATACAGTGTGGGGAGCAGTACGAGTAGCATTCTGTGTTGTGTGGGTAACTGAGATGTCTGTCCAGTGTGGGGAGCCAAGCTGTCTGACAGTCTACAGTGACAGGTACCCACACTGTCCAGACTCTTAAGATTGAATACAGCAATCCCAGCAGACACCAGGAAGGGGGTAGAAAGGAGGGTTTTAACAGGCAGAGTATGCGCCTCCTACAGGACAGGTGCCTGTATGCAGGTTCATACTCTGCCTTGTGACCAATCTTTCAAAATAAATATATATATATTTTTTTTTTTTGTTGCCATTCAAAATAGAAGCTGGGCTGTACTTAGGATTCTATGTGGCAAAACAAATATACCTGGCACAAATATATCAATACCATTTCAGAAATGAATGAATATAATTCAGCAACTAATCGCCTCTAACATAAACACTATAGCTCTGTGCAGTGAGTATGTTGCAAAGAGTGTCTATGCATTGTTTAGAAGTGGTTTGAGAAAAGTAACTGCTCCTTGCTAACTGCATCAACAATGCAAAATGTATGCTGCCGCATTATGAATGACAAAAACACTGGGAGTGTTAGCCCTTTTCTTTCTGCCAAGTCTCCAAGATTGGACTATATTTATAATGTGTGAGTGTTGTATTTGGCAGGATTGGTAAGGTTGATAAAAGGACTTTCTGGAGGTATCCGATACTTGGACTATATATAGCAAAACAAATCATTGCAGAGTGTTTTTGAGGGGAAAATAAGGATTATAATAAAAGGAGGGTGTGTAGTGAAGTGTCCTTGTGCCAGCTCTAGGAAAATGAAGGCAAATATGCAATGCATCAATCAAGGTTATTCTCTAAAGTGAGAATTTCCAGGAATTCTAAGTCCATCAAAGCTCCAGGTACCTGAATTAACAGTGCTGTGTAGTTTCAGAGTATTGATCACCTGATGCCAACATTTGGAGATATTGCATCTGGAAATTGGAGAACAGAACAGTAAATGTGTGGTCTGTAATCACTGAAAAATTTAAGATTTATCATATCTGCTGCAGGCAAGGCATCAGCAATCATGCTTTAGCTTTAACAAACCAAGGACTCTATAGTAGTGTATGTCCGAGAGAGCTGGTACCTAGGGGGAGATTTGTCACCAATGCGAAGTGCCTGCCAGTTCCACTGGCTTTCATGGTGATCGCCCCACTTTTTGTACTTTTTTAGCCAAAATCTGACAACTTGGCTGCAGTAGATCCAAATTAAGATTTTTACCATAAAGCAAAAAGTCCCTACTGTCTTATGATTTTTGACTACTGTGAACTTTCAGTTCCAGTGCAGTGTTTATGAGCAGTTCATACAGATTGTCTTTATTGAGTACTCAAATATAATCTCTTGGTGGCAAAGCTGCTTTAGTATAGATAATGCAACCTTTAACGAAGGCATACTGTTGCAGAGCATTCAGGAAAGCGCACCCACTTGTGATATTTTAAAGCAGAAAAAAGACCCAACAAATCAGAAGGGCAGACAGCTCCTATGACCGTTGCCACATGTTACCCGGAAGTAACCCAAGCCTAGTGACCTATCCTGGTATTTAATGGGTGTCCTCATCATACATGTCACAATCTCTTCTTTACTACTGAGCATGCTTCCTGTACCTAATATTGCTGTATTGTATGATTTTTGTTTTAACTTTTTTTTTCTTTTTCTTTTTTTCTTTTTTTTTCTTTTTATAATGAATTATTGTGCAAAAATCTGTATAAAATCCCAAAAGCTGATTTGGCTTGTTCTCTAAACACTGAATTGTAGTAAATTGAGATTTGAATTGCAAAAAAAGTCAAACTGTGATAGAAGGATACTATTGCATACTTTTTTTTTAATTCACTTGCATGTTGGTGAGTAAAACCAGAACAGCAATGGAAAAATAAAGGTTGTGAAAAATATTGATTCTTTATCTTTTACAGCACTTACTGCATTGTGGGAGATGGGAGCATTGGTGGGAAAAAAAAACAATAATGCAGTTCATTAACCCTTTAAGGACACATGACATGTGACATGTCATGATTCCCTTTTATTCCAGAAGTTTGGTCCTTAAATGTTTAAAGGGACACTATAGTCACCCAGACCACTTCAGCTCAATGAAGTGGTCTGGGTGCCAGGTCCCTCAGGTTTTAACCCCTCAGATGCAAACATAGCAGTTTCAGAGTTTACATTTGGGGTTAAGCCAGCCTCTAGTGGCTGTCTTCCGGACAGCCACTAGAGTCGCATCTGCAACGCTGGAGGCATATTATCCCTCCATCGCACAGAGCGTCCATAGGAAAGTATTGAGAAATGCTTTCCTATTGACACTTTGAATGCGCATTCAGCTCCGATGAGGTCGGACGGGGGAGGAGAGGTCACCGGCGCTGGATTAAGGTAAACTGCTGAAGGGGTTTTAACCCCCTTCAGCGCCACGGGTGGGGACACCCTCAGGGCACTATAGTGTCAGGAAAACCGCTTTGTTTTCCTGACACTATAGTGATCCTTTAAAGATTCTCTGTGATGGAATAGTCTCTGATTTTTAGTAACTATACTGGTAATATTGCCCATATTGAGTACATTGACAGTAGGTACTGTCTGTGTAGAGTCTAATATCTCTAGCTCGGTTACATTATAGAGAAGATTTAACCTGTTCTGCCACCATCCTTTAGAAACCTGCAGTTGGAGCTAGAATAGTTGAAAAGCAAACCTCTTCCCTCTTGCATCTTTTGTCTGTATGCAATAGGGAAAGAAGCCAGCAGGACAAGTATTGTTGTATGTTTGTTTCCAATAAGTCACTACGCAGCAGGAGCTGGAAGTATACAGCTGTCCTATTGGTTTCCTGTGGGAGAATGAAAAATCACACACAGACCCTCTCATGAGACTGAAAACTTGAACGAGAAGAACTTGGATGAGTGAAAACAAACCTTTGTTGGCTTCTCATTTATTAAAAATAATGAAAATTACTTGTGCAAAGTAGAAGTGCAGGTCTTTGTGCATTAATTCTATTTATCTTACAAATGTTCTTTTAAGTCCCGAGTGATACCAACATGTTGTTATTCACATGGTCTGATTAAGCATTAGTACTGAAGTTTTATTTTTATTGTGCATTGTGTACATTTGATGGGTTTTATGCATGCAGTTAGTAAATGTTGACCTTTATTGTAAATGGTTGCACATCCATGCTTGCAGGTCCTGCCTGCCAAAACTGTAATTAGCAGATCCTTCTACAAATAACAATCAAACTACTTTAAAGAGATTTATGAATCATAATGTTTTGATGTGTGTCCATTATTTTCAAAGCATTCTTACACTGACTTGCACCATTTTCTATGAACCAACAGCCATGCTTGTCTTACATATAACTTTGCTCTAAGTAACTGCCTTCTCAAAGCATTTTTGCATCTTTTTGTTGGTGCATGGACAAAATGCACGTTAAATTTGTACACTTAAAATTAGTTTACTTGTTTACAAATCCAGATAGATGTTTTTCTTTGATCACTGGCACACCGATAATTGTAAAACTATTTTTTATTTATTAATTACCAGGATCTTACTTTAAAGCATGGGTGGCGGACCGGAGCGATCATTCCTGAACTGAAGACGGAGATTAAAATCATGAACACAGCGGAGTACATTGAAACTATGGCTTGGCTTCAAGGTTTAACAGGATTACTTGAACGCATGCAGGTATGTTATACAAGCTCTCTACCATCACCTTCTTCCTCTCTCCCGTTCAGTCCACATGTATCACATTTTGAAAGATGCCACAAATAAGTAGAAAACCTAATAGTAACACAAACAATTGAGTGCAATGATTTCATGTATTCAAGTTATACTATGTAGCTGTGTGGACACACTGTCTCTTTAGATTAAAGAGCAGACTATTTCATCTGTACACTGTGCTTGCAAATGCATAGATTTGCATTTAAAGCGATTTCACGACCGGATGTTGGGTTGTTTTACAGAATGCAACACCTATGATCCTTTAACCCCTTAAGGACCAAACTTCTGGAATAAAAGGGAATCATGACATGTCATGTGCCCGTAAGGGGTTAAACATGGTGTTGATGAATAAGTAGGATTTTTTTTTTTTGTATGTATGTATCTTACAAGTCCCCATGTCCACTTTAAGACGTTCTGGATTAATGAGAAGTTAAAATACAGCTCAGAAAGAAGCAGGACAATTAATTGCTATTAATATGCCTAAGGAGGTAAATCTGTGCAGATGATGTGTGGCTGTACTACTTAATGGGAATTATTAATAGAACACATTACAGCTTATGCTCACTAAAAAGGTTATGGAGATCCATTTATTTTTTTTTGTCTCCTTGTACGCAGCACAATATAACTGCTTAAGTGACCATTCTGTGCCTGATGTCAGGGGCAGAATAATATCATGTGCTGCCTGCCATTGCTTGAATGGCTAAAGGGGCACTATAGTCACCCAGACCACTTGTCATTGAAGTGGTCTAGGTGCAGTGTCCCAGTCCCTCTTAGTCCTGCAATGCAATCATTGCAGTTTCTAAAACACTGCAGTGACTTACATTGCAGGACTAAGACTGCCACTAGAGCCAATACAGGCTCTTAATGGTTGCCAATTGTCAAATAGTTGCGAATTGTCTTTTAGTCTCATAAATGACACTGGACGCCTTCACACTATGCACGAGGACATCCAGGGCCCATTAAATCCCCATTGTAGGAACGCATTTAAGCATCGGGTGATGTGGGTGCGGGGGGAGGTTAAAGACTGCAGATCTGTATTCCTTACTCTATAGAATCTCTTAAGCTGCTTCCAAATGTGGAATCTGCCTTTAGAATGACAAATCATGGAAGTTGTAGTTCTAAAACATCTGGGGCTCTACCTGTTGGGCAGCCCTGCTTTAGAGCTTCATTTCTTTGAACTTGCGTTTTTTTATTGTTTTTATTGTAAATTGTCACTTCCAGCCCGGAGTGTTTTGTGTCCGAATCTATAATCCCAGTTTTATTTGGAGACTCAGGTAAGTAAACACGGTGTACATTTACTATACTTTAATAGTTGGGTTGTGCATACTGTCACTCATATTGATGCCAAGCTAGCAGGTACATTTTGTTTCAAATACTGCTTTTGATGCAAGTGCCAATTCTGTTTGACATCAGGTTTGTTTTAAAAGCTGATGGTAGGAATTGTTTTACTTGTGAAACTATTTTTGGACTTTTATTGTGTAGATTAGTTTTCTTAAGTGTGGTGTACAAAGTTTGTACACACATTTTTTATTTTTTTTTCCTTGTATTAACTATTTGTATAATCTGTCTTCTAATAGGTTTACAGGGATGCAGAGTCACAGATGGTCCTTCATGACTGGATCAATGAAAGGAAACATATGAGGTCAGAATGAGACTTGTCTATACAAGAGTTTGCCATCCCTATCATAATGATGCTATTAATAAATTATGCAACTCTTCCCGCTTTGTTTTTAATTGGCAATGGAATAATCGTTTAGTTCCTTACCTTCAATGCAGCCCAACAGTCTGTCTGTCTATTTTATTTAAAGCAGGTATATAATCACAGTTTATTAGTGTTCTTTACTTCTGTTTCTTTAAAACCTCTGTTTTTACAAATTGAGAATTGTAAATAGAATGGAAATATGGGAAACTTCTAAAGCAATTGAAAGGAACATTCTACTGGCTACTGTATTGACTGCTCCACATACAAATGTATAGATTTGTGTGTGAAATTTCAGGGACTGTGGTTCTAAAATGAGCGATGTCAAATGGCAATTCTAACGTTATCCATTCTTTTTTCCCTCTGGATGCTTATATACATATCTCAGCACTTGTGTAATTTCATTAGAGAGCTAGATGAGCGTCCAGTGTTGCTATGAGTGGGGCGTAGTCCTCCGACTAATTTTTAGAGATGCAGTTGAAGTAGGCAACCTTCGGCACTCCAGATGTTGTTCTACATCGCTCATAATGCTCTTAGTCACAATGCTGGCAAAGCATCAGGGGAGATGTAGTTTAGAACATCTGGCTTGCTGAAGGTTGCCTACCCTTGGTCTAATGCATACGGTAATTAATGAAATGTCCTTCTTCCACCCACAGGGACTTGGCAAGGAAAATATTTAACAAGCAGTTTGGGAGTATATTCAGGACTGATCATAATGCAACCTATTTCTTGAGGCGCCTGTCCCGTTTTGCAGATCTTTATATGGAATCTTTAAGCTGCCTCCTGAACTATAATCTGCATCACACGTTTTACCCTAAAAGGACACCACTACAGCATGAAGTACCAATATGGTCTGAACAGCAATACCCAGGCATATTTGGAATCCCTTTCCTACAAGAAATTGCTCAACTGAAGTGATTCCAGTTTGTCAACTAGAATGGCTGAATTGTGGTTTTTATTTTCAATACTGGGTACAGTCTTTCTTTGTTTTATCCCATCCCATTGAATGAGTTGTGCTGGTTTTATTTTCAGAATCCGATAGTTTGCTTTATCTCATCCAGGCAAGTGAAAGAATATGGAGGTTTTTTTATTACATATTGAGTAATGATTTTATTAATAATGACATATGTCATATTGGTTTCTATGGTGAGTGTTTGAATTGGCAGGTGGAATTCCCTTGCAATTGAAAAACACATTTTTTGAAGACTTAGAAGGCATGTATTGGGGTGTTTGGTGTTCTTGCATTAACCATTCTGAATGTAAAAAACATGCACTCACTTCCAATAATTTACACAACTCATTGAAAAGGTAACCTTTCGTTAATTTTTATTATTTTTATTTTTTATGTAAATCTTTCACATATTCTTGGTTTGCCATAATCTCTTAACCGAATAGACAGGATTGGTTTCCTGCTATAAATACTTTAACATTTTTCTGTATATTTGAGATGCTTTTGGACATTATTGTTTACAATCTTTGGGGCTGGATTAATAAAAACCAGTGATTGTCTATAGGGGAATAAACAAGCGATACATTGGCCATAGATAACATTTAGCCTTTGATTCCATCGTGGATAAGATGCGATGTTTGTTTGTTCTTTTTAACCATAAAACTTAAGTTATAGCTCCTGGCTAATTGAGTTTTAGATTCCTACTAAATAGTTGTTTTGTGATTTTTGTTTTTTTTGTTATGTAGGTGGGATCTTACATGAGTTTATGTAATGGGGAAAAAAATGCTGTAATTTATGTTTTTACACTTTTTTTTTTTTTTTTTTCTTGTCCATTAAACAAATTTGCATTTGCACTTTTACACCAGTCATGCAGGTTTAGATTCATCAAGAATGTAGAACTCCCTCCTTAAAGTGCACGACGTCGCTCTAGACTGAATCAGATGGAATTTGTTTTGCAGTGTTGCTTGCAAATGTATTAGTAATATTTCTAATGTTGAAGATTACACCTTTGTGCAATGGCATAAAGGCACACTGTGCAATTATAGTGATCTCTGTAATGCTCACAGCTCAGGCTGCTATGTGTGTAGCCAAGTTTGCCTGTAAGCAAATGTTTGTAGTTACAATATTTAAAGGTTAGTCTATGCTTTAAGTGATCTGTTTTAATTTTAGTGCAGATAAAGAAATTCAAATTCTGCAAGAAATTAAATGAAAAGAAAAGACCTTCAACAGTGAGCCATTCTCAGACTATAAAGAAAATTCCACTAGCCTCTACTCATTCTCTCATTTTGGTCTATGGGGTCTGGTCCAATAGAATAAACTCCAGTCCAGCAGAAATGTACTGAATATGTAGATCAGCCCCACATAGCGGTCCCATTCATTGGGTCTGGTAAATTAAACTCTTGGTAAACGGAGAGTCAGGCTTGCTTCATATGCCATAAGACATTTGACTGCCCCGTTCCCTTTTATAAACTGGACTGTCTGCTGCATTCACCCCGATAACAACCCATATATGCGCACACAGCTATGTCTGATGCTCTTTCAGAGAACCTATTTAAAGGTTGTGAATGGAGCTCATGCCACTTGTGTCTGACCTACAAATAGTCATACTTTGACATCTTTGAAAACCACTACTCTTTTAAGTACCTATGTGTATGTATACATGTATTAACATCATAACCTGAGCAATTAAAGTATCGTTGCTTGAGGTGTCTTATTTAGTGAAGTATTTGCTGCCAATTTTAATAGTACAATTTATGGACTAGATATTTGAGCTAATGTAATGTACAAATTGAATGTTTTAAAAGACTTGAAGCAGTCTTGTCTTACTCTCATTTACAGATGACATGTTTCCCTTAACAATGTCAGAAAATAACAGGTTACAAATAAATAATCTTATTGTATGTTTTCATGTTTAACATATCCTTTTTCTAGTAATACTGTATTGTTTGTTCGATACAGTTACTGTTTAGGAAACAGTTGAATTATCTCTTTTCTTGTAATCTGTCCCGTCATTAGTCTTTAGGTTGTTAAACACTATTAAGCACATCCGCAACTATTCTAATTTCATGACTATACATTTCAGTGAAGTATATATTGACCGCTACATAAAAGAACCATCCCTATCCTTTGAAAATATTTATAAAACTCTTAAGTGGACCTGTGAACCACATATTAGGAGTGAAAGTTCACTTTTTGCGCGACAAGTGTACTTTAATTAATTTCCTGTATTTTAAATCTTAAACAAAAAATCTACAGGCTCTTACACGAACAAGATTTTGCAGATATAAATATTCTTGACTGCTTCAATACTTTTGAGGAACCAATGTTCTATATCTTCATGTATCTGGTGTATACCGTAACTATGTAGTGCATTTTACTGTAAATACAGAGTATATTAATATTGTTTGGCAAAGTCAAATGATTGTTAAAAAATAAGTCAATGCTGCATTGTTGCACATTTTGTACTAGGTTTCTATGTCACAGTTAAGATTTTTTTATAAGCCGGTGTTAAGCTATTAAGTGGGCAGCTAAGGCACTATGGTTGTGTCACTACATAATTGCACACATTTGAACGCAATGCTTGACTCGTCTTAATTAGATGCTCCATGTAATCAACACGATCTACACTAGTGGTTCCCAACCTTCTCTGGAACAAGACACACTTTTATTTTGAGAGAAATGTCATGGCATGCCTACTTTTTAGGACTTCATTCAATCTATTACAACTCTGGAGTCAGTGTGCTCGTTGCAAACTTTGAAGTGGATTGAGGCCCACAAGTGCCCCACAGCACTCTGGTTGAAAACCACTGGTGTAGACAATGCTGACTTATTATTATTATTGAGCTTCTGTGTAGTAACACTATTTTATGGAAATCTTGATATGAAAAAAATAAAAATTAAATCTTGTGTACGGACTATCTTGAATATGGTATTTTTTTATATTTTTCTTCAGAATGTGATTGCAGTGACTGACTGAGTAGCATCACTCATTAAATGTTGTAGTCCTTTCCTTCAGTGCAGGATCAGGATTCCAGATATTCAGAGGTCAACTAATTTTCACGTGTATGTCTTTGTATGAAAGTTCTGTACAGCAGCTACTGACACAAGAGGTTTATGGGATCAATACATCACTCAAACTGAAAATTAAATGGCACCTCTTGCCTGTAACAGCACACTATGGACTGCGTGATATATTTTACCCCCAAAGCTGAAGAAATGTGCTACGCATTCCTCTGGAAGTGATCTATTATATCCAGTGTCACAAATTGCATGGGGAACCGAACAACGCAGATAGATAAAACACAGAATTGCAATGCCGGTCCTTAGAGTGGCTGGGCTATGCAAAAGAGAGAGTAGTCAGAATACAAGCCGAGGTCAAGGATAACAGAGATGGAACACAAAAGGACTAGCCAAGGTCAAGGATCAAAGAAGACAGAGTAAATGTAAGACAAGCCAAAGTTCGGTAACCAGAATATTAGACAAAGTATAACGTGCTATTGGGCTATCAAAGACCACAACAGGGCAAGGAGACATGGGAAAGGCAGGTTTATGTATGCTTAGGGCAACTGATTGGCTAACTTCCGCCGCTTGCGGGAGTGTGGAGGTGCCGGCACCGGAAGTCACCACTCACAGTAAGCGGAAGTGTGGAGGTCACCTAATCACTGACCACTTACATGTCTAGCGCTTATCCTAAAACTGCAGCCAGACAGCTCCGATGTTCCATCCTGCTAGTAAGCGCTAGATACTCATGGTGTGATTGCCACATGGGCATAACAGTTTAACCTTCGACCAGCAAGTAGACATGGTAGTCTAACTTGTGAATGTACACAATCCTGTTATTCTTGTTTTTCCGTTTACCTTTAATTTTATAAAAAATATGCACTAGTCGTGACATGTTAAGCAACTTACCTGTGATTTCACCTGTATTATAACGTCTTGCTGATATGTTAGTTTATACATGTTTGTGAACTACCAAAAATAAAGAATATATATATAAAAAAAATAGAAAATTGAACTACAAAAACACTAATTATTAATTAGTCAATATATTCATATAAAAAGGTACGTGTTTCTACTAAGTGTATTAAAGCAATGAATAGAGTACAGCTCAGAAGTAGGTTCTAATCTTAAAGGCATATTGTCAGAGAAAGGGCTAGGCTTTATAGATAAAAGGGATATTAAGAAAACCCTCATTTAAACCATTGGTGTCAAAGTCTTACGTTTATAAATCCAATAAGGATCCCTCTGACATAATAATCTATATAGATCCCCTTTTCTAGGACCCAAATGTATCTTCTCAATTCCAAGAAATCTGATTCCTTCTGAGGATCCACCATGATGTAGTTTAAGATGTCTTGAGATTGGTGTATCCACATGAATTTACATGTACTAAGATTCTCATCTTACAGGGTCGGATAGTCTTGCGGACATATCTCCTACCACAACTACACATGAGGAGATAAGACAACTCTGTTTGTTTGAAAAATATTTCACTTGAATCAAAGTTAGTAAATTGCTTTGAATTTTTAGCATTTTGTTTGCATGCTTTTCATCGTCCACACTTATAGGTACCCATGACCAAAGATTTAATGCAATTGGAGGTTTTATTCTTGGCATGCAAGGTACAAGAATATCTTTAAAGAATGTTACCACGTCTAGCAGTTAGGGACACCGGGAGGGAGGAAAGAGATAATCTGATGTAAATGGGGATCTTGGTGAAGGAGAGGCCAGAATATTTCCATGACATTTCTAACTTTATCCCAGCCAGAATCAAATGTTCCAATGCACCAGATCGTGTCCTTCTCCCCTGCCCTTTCACATCCTCTTTCATTAACAGATCTTTCCTATCCACTTAGGGGTGTACTCACTTTTGTTGCCAACGGTTTAGACATTAATGGTTGTGTTGTTATTTTTGAGGGGACAGCAAATGTACTCTGTTATACAGGCTGTACACTTACTACTTGACATTGTAGCAGTGTCATTACTTCAGTATTGTCACATGAAAAGATATAATAAAATATTTACAAAAATGAGGGGTGTAATCACTTTTGTGAGAGAGATAGAGATATATATATATATATATATATATTTTTTTTTTATAATTCTCATTTTTGAAGTGCAGTGAAATATTCACTACATGACGGTGACATATGTTGCAATGCAAAACGATTGAATACAGGCTTAGCGTTAGAGCACAAAATGTCAAGTGGAACTGCACAATTTTTCGAAAAGGCATATATGTAAAATAGTAACAATCATGCTGGGCAAACGTGTAGATGTAGTGATATAAGTGAGAAGCATGGCATAGGGAAGACCCGTTAAGAGTGGCCAAATGTGTGAGTAAACATGCTTGGGTAACTATAGTGGTATAGTGAGGTCTCATTTTAAATTAAAACAAGAAAAAAATAGCAGGGTACTTTTGTATATGCCACATGAATCAAGGTCGAGCTGTTATGCATTTAGCTTATTGTAGAGGGGATTAAATGCCAGTAAACTTTTACCACTGGGACTGGGTCTACCAGTACCATAACTAGAATAGTGCATGAATGTGAAAAGACATATGCCAACATTAAAGAAAAGTGAGGAAAATACAATTGCATGGCTGAATTAAGGCCGCTAAAAACAAAAATCAGGGCTTCTTAAGCAAGGGCCACAGTATGAGACACCAAATCCTAGTGCTGGGAGGCAGATGGTCTCAGCAGGGGTATAACAGAAGTGGCATGATGGTAGGAAGTTCAAAGGATGCATCCTTAGAGGCACAGTTGAGCAGGGCTTTCCACTGACCACGGACTTGGGTGTCCATTAGGGTCAAGTCCATTCCTCGTCCTGGTTGATCAGAGGGTCGAGATGGTAAGTTCTTGCGCAGGTTGTAGCGGACGATCTTGCGCTTGTTTCAGCAGGCGATCCTGCACTTATTGCAGCAGGTGATCCTCCACTGGTTTGGCCGAGGGGCTCTTGGCCCAGGAGGGCGGACAAAATGGTGTGTAAATACTTGTCACTCGATTATCCAGAGAGGTCCTATCTCGTCCCAGCAGCACACCGCCTCCTGATTCCTCCAGCTGTTACTGCTTGGTAGCTTGTATTCTGGTATATTCCAGGGGACTGTGAGGGAGCTCATGAGACAGACGAAGGCCCTGTGCATCAGAGTAAAATATAGCCGCCATTTTAGTGAATATGCAATATTGTCTGCAGGAGTGGCATGCGACAGTCCAGTGGGAACCGGGATAACCCTCACCAGTCCAAATGGGGGATAGGAGGATAGCTGTAACACCCAGCAGGCAAGAAAGTGAGGAGAGCGGCCGCCTCTTTACTGCCTCAACACCCACAGGCTGCCATGATGCACCCAGGACTCTTTTGGTTCCTTAGAGCACTCCCGACTTGGGTAGTGCACTGTGGTGCTTGAATCCGCTTGGTGGTTGGGGGGTAATCCCCCAAAATCGGCAAGAGATGTGCGAGCACCTGCAACATTAGTCTAGTTGGCTCGGTCAGGCTCTACCTCCTAAAATATATACTTTAATATACTTCGTTTATGATAATAAAGTTGCTTATATTGGGATCTCTTATGTATATTTGTGCACCCTGATATGCATATAACCTTTGGTTTTCTTGTTTGTGTTGCCACACCTATCAGAGGTAGCTGCAGTTGTATGTATTTGTCATATTGGATCCTGGTATATAACAATATTTATTTATAAAATATTTTACCAGGAAGGATACATTGAGATTTATAAAATATAAAAATGAGAAGGCAAATATCGCTCTCTGTAACGCCACAATACTGGTAATAAAAAGGATACCTATTGACATTTTCCAGAGCAGTAATGTTCTAATGAACAGACACTGGTGTTATCAGCATTGTAGCTTTACTATGTGCTAAAGAAAATTTGGAGACTGTACATTTGAGCTTTTGGGGAATTTTCTTTATGTGATTGGCCATTTGTCTCTACTGATACTGAGAGCACTGTTGAAGACACCAGGATACTCAAGGCGTATAATTAAGAGCTTACAACAAACTTCTTCTATGTGATTTGCCATTTGTCTTAAGTCCAAGTCACACATAGTCCTTGCATACTACACTATAAGATTGTGTTTCTGGTTTTGTATTTTGAGACATTACTTTCAACTGTATCCTGAGGATCGTTAGAATTGTGAGGAACATTCAACCATCCATTGTCCTGCATGATTTGGTTCTTAAGTTCCCCTTTGGGAATTCATGCACATGAAGATGGAAACCGGATTTTAAGGTCTTCTCCACAGAATGTTTTGTCTCTTTATTTATCACAGAGATGATTTACTTTTTTAGGTGCGACTTTTTCTATTGTTATTATTTATTTTATTGGGATTAATGGATTCCCAACTAATAGGTTGTCTTCTGCCTGCTTTTTGCTATCATCTCTGGTAAGCGCTTTCCCCTCTCATTTTGTTTTGTAATAGTTGTTTCACAGTCTCCATGACACAGCTGCTGATCAGTGATTTACATTAAATGCCACATCTATATATTTAATCTAATTCCCAGCCTTCTGCTATAATGTTTTAAGATGCATATTCTTGTACATTATTGGACTTGCACTGGTTGATTAAAATCATGGACTGAGTTCCATAAAGGTAGTTTAAGATTTGTTTTTTTTTTTCGTGCTGTATTCTGACAGTTTCCGATCTCCTTACCCAGCATTTTGTCCATCACAAGAACGTCACAGCCACCTTGCTGAGAAATTAATTTTAAGATCAATTCACCATGTGAAATATTTTTATAATGGAAAGAAACCTTAGTGAGAAAAGAATTTAAGATTAGTGAAGCAGTCGGACTATCAGAAACAAAACCGGATAGGTTAATCCATGTATGCTTTACTTCTTATGGTTTGAAAACATTTTCTAATTCAGCTGTGATTTTTAAAGGAATGAATGATTCAACACGGTGCACATCGTGCAATAGGACCTCTCAAACATTGTGACCAGTTGGCAAGAGTTTGTGCGATGATGGTACACTTTTAGAAATGAAATAAGCCAGTCTTTAAATAGACTCTCTTGGCATCGTAGACAGAGCTGATTTATAACCTTCCTAGTGTTTACTCTTTGTCAGATACTGTACCAAAGTAATGTCAAAAATCTTTACTGAAAATTTTATAGAATTACAAGTAGAATGACATTTGTGAATGTGTGATTGGAAAATTGGTCTTTCATGCTTGTCAAGCATTGCATTGTAGACAGATTATTGTTATTGTGTATATTATGCCACACTTGGTTTGTCATTATGACCTTGATTTAATAAGCTTTCCAAATGATTCAGTATTGTTAGAACGTTTAAATAATTTATCTACTGAAGTCACTATTAACCCCATTAGTGACCAGACCGTTTTTTCCATTTTCTTACTGTTAAGGACCAGGGCTGTTTTTTAGTGATGTCCCGAACGGTTCGCCGCGGATGGCGAACATATGCGGTAAACTTTGACCCTGTACCTCACAGTCAGCAGACACATTCCAGCCAATCAGCAGCAGACCCTCCCTCCCAGACCCTCCCACCTCCTGGACAGCTCACTAAGAATGCAGCTTCAAAATGAATGTAAAATGGATGCTGTCCAGGAGGTGGGAGGGAAGGGTCTGCTGCTGATTGGCTGGAATGTGTCTGCTGACTGTGAGATACAGGGTCAAAGTTTACCGCATATGTTCGCCGTCCACGGCGAACCGTTCGGGACATCACTACTGGTTTTTATATTTCTGCAGTGTTTGTGTTTAGCTGTAATTTTCCTCTTACTCATTTACTGTACCCACACATATTATATACCGTTTTTCTCGCCATTAAATGTTCTTTTTAAAGATACCATTATTTTCATCATATCGAATTATTTACTGTAAAAAAATTATAATACATTATGAAATTTATTTTTAAAAACACACTTTTTGTAACTTTAACCCTCAGAATCTGTTACGCCAAAAATCACCCATGCTAAATAGTTTCTATATTTTGTCCTGAGTTTAGAAATACCCAATGTGTTTCTAAACTTAGCTTAGCTTTTTTTTTTTTGCAAGTTATAGGGCTATAAGTACAAGTAGGATATTGCTGTTTCAAAATATATATTTTAAAAATTTACTGTTGTCTGTAATCTCTAAATCGCACCTCACATGTACATATTTTTTTAAACTAGACAACCCAGGGTATTAAATATGGGGTATGTCCAGTCTTTTTTAGTGGCCACTTAGTCACAAACACTGGCCAAAATTAGCATTTATAATTGTTCGTGTGTTAAAAATGCAAAAAACAATTATGAATGCTAACTTTGGCCAGTGTTTGTGACTAAGTGGCTACTAAAAAAGACTGAATATATCCCATTTGCAATACCTTGGGTTGTCTTCTTTTGCAAATGGTATGCCATCATGGGGGTAATCTCATTCCCGGGCTACCATACGCTCTCAAAACCAACATAACCAATTGGGCAAATTTCAATGTGAAAAAATTGAAAATCAAGCCTTATATTTGACCCTGTAACTTTCAAAAACACTATAAAGCCTGTACATGGGGGGTACTGTTATACTCGGGAGACTTCGCTGAACAAATATTAGTGTTTCAAAAAAGTAAAACGTATCACGATGATGAAATCACCAGTAAAAGTGCAGTTTTTGCATAAAGAAAATGCAAAAAACAAATATGAACACTAACTTTGGCAAGCGTTTGTGGCTAAGTGGCTAGTACAAAAGACTGGACATACCCCATTTTGAATACCCTGGGTTGTCTACTTTTTCAAATAGTATGTTATAGTTGGGTTAATTGTCATTTCTGGGCTGCCATACCATCTCAATGGCAACATAGCCTATCTGGCAAATAGCAATTTACAAAAACAGACATTGGCAAATCTTATGTTTGACCCTGTAACTTTCCAAATCATAAAACCTGTACTTGAGGGGTACTGTTGTACTCGTGAGACAGTGTTTGTGACTAAGTGGCTACTAAAAAAGACTAGACATACCCCATTTTGAACACCGTAGGTTGTCTTCTTTTACAAATGGTATGCCATGATGGGGTTAATTTTCATTCCTGGGCTGCCATACGGTCTCAAAGACAACATAGGCCCAGCAAACCAATCTGACAAATTTCAATGTGCAAAAATGAAAAAAGGGGAAAGCCCTATATTTGACCCCTGTAAGTTTGCAAAACCACAAAACCTGTACATTGGGGGCACTGTTGTAGTCAGGAGATGTTGCTGAACACATATTGGGGTGTTCTTTGTCAGTAACACATAACAGGAACTGAGAATCCATGCCTAAAATACAATGTGAGAGAAAAATAACACAAAAAAATGACTACCCAAATGTTTGTGGTGGTAGAATTAGTGCATGGAAAGTGTTAAAATACCACCATTTGAAATACCGTACGGTGTCTACTTTTTAAAAATATATGGTTTAATGGAGGTAAATTACATTGGGCGGTTTCAAAAATGTCCTAAATCAGACATGGGTGCATGATGACCAGCTGTGAAAATTTTGAAAAACTGGAATGCACACCCTCCAAATAAGGTCTTTTAGCCGCTAGAGAACCTGACACACCTGTACATGGGTCGTATCACTGTACTCAGGAGATGTTGCTGAACACATATTGGGGTGTTCTTTGACAGTAACCCTTTAAAGTTGTCAGTACGGTTATGAAAAAACCAAACTAAGAGATACACTAGCACAGGTTTCGGAAATCCCACAAAGCACTTTATTAAAGGAAAAAAACAAAATGGTAAATGCGGACCAAATCCATCTACCCATCATATGTAACTATAGCTATAATAACAGAGCACTTAAAAAAAATTTCAACAAACACTGGCCCATCTTATTACAAGATGACACTCTTACACAAATTTTACCACCCAAACCTAAGGTAATATTCAGAGGAGCCGCCAATTTGAATAAACTTCTAGTTAAGAACCATTTCAGAAAAACTAAAACTACCACTTTTCTAGATAAAGAAAAAGGCTTCTTCGGATGCGGCACATGCCTAGCATGTAAGAACACTAACAATAAAAAAAGACACATCACAAAATTTCAGAATTTTAACAACAAAGAGGAATTTCAAATTAAGGACCTTATTACCTGCCACTCCAACAATATATCTATTGGAATGCCTATGCGGTCTCAAATATGTGGGCCGCACTAAACGCAAGTTACACATTAGGATAGAGGAACACTAGAAATATTAAGAAAAAGTTTGAGGGACACCGTGTATCCCATCATTTCTCCCTCGCACACAATAGCGACCCTACACTCCTGAAATTTATGGGCATACAGAGGGTAAAAGGAAATTGGCGAGGAGGGGATTTTTTGAAACTATTAGGACAGAATGAAATGAAATGGATATTCAACCTTGGGACTCTAAGACCCCAAGGTTTGAATATAGATTTTGAACTTTGCCATTTCATTTAAACAACTCCCACTAGGAATTCCACTATTCCAATTTTTTTTTAAATATTTTTTTTTATTTTTTTTATTTTTTTTCAGTCAACTTTCACTTATACTTTTTATATATATTTTTTAATATATTTCTCAATATATTTTTTAATACATTTTTTGGTTATAGGAACCACTCTATAATTAAACTTCTTCATTGACCTTTTTATGAATACCATTCAACAATCACCAATATACTACTATCACTTTAAGAACATCACTACACCAAGCACTTTAATATTCACCACTCTTGCTGATTTTATAATATCACTAAGAGATAATATAGGCATTTTCTATTTTTTATGGTTTATTTAACACATTTATGTCTTATTGCTTTGTTATTTCAGCTAATTTATACTTAGCAAAGCTCCCCCCCTGACCTGACCTGCACTGGATATTACTACAGTGCCTTTGATCGGCATCAGGGGGAGGGGCTTTCGGCCGGCACCCAGGCACGCCCTAAGGGCGGTATTAACGAAAATGGCCACACACTTTGCCTGCATATATTATGGTTCCCTCCCCCCGGCTTGCACGCAGAGATGATGTGCGGCATGACCGGGGAGTTAGGGAACTTCCGAGCGGAAGCGAAGTGACGGTCACGTGGGTCCGTGACGTCACTTCCGCCAACCACCCGAACGGACGCGGACAACTTCCGCCAACCAACTACCACCCACCAATGAGATTGGGACACAAGAAAGGCGCTAGAAACCCGGTCCAATTAAAGGGACATACACAAATTTCATCACATAAGGAATATATAACCCTTATCATGATTGGAGGAAATGGATTGAACTCATTAAAGGGGAGGACCCTAAAAACACTTAAGATGGAAGATTCAGAGGATTACTATTACAGCTGACTGAGGAAGCTCCACAGAAAGAGTGAAACGCGTATTGGCTATTTGAAAGAGGTCTTTTAAGAGGAATTTTTAATTATCATTGTTTTTATTTATTTTGTTCTTAATAAATTCATCAATTTTTTTATAATATTTCTTTTAAGTCCTTCTTTTGGAAACCTCAAGTGAATCTTCCCAGGGGCAGTGTCATCCCCATTTAAAGTGACACAAAACCCATACACCTAGAGCCGGGACCTACAGGCTCAGGACCAGGTGAGCACACCATTTATCTCCATTATATTGTGTTTTTTTATCAAGCACGTTCTACACATTGGTCTGCTCTCTCTATATTGTTTTGTTTTGGAGAATTACCCCACACTGAAGGAGACGGGCGGTGCTACCCTTATAAGCACATCAGCCAACATACGGAGCCAGTGTTCTTATATACAGGCTCCTAGAAATGTGAGTGTTCAATTTACCCAATATCATTATTACTATCAAATTATCACTCTCCATACCGTCTACACTATATTGTATTTCTTGTATCTTTTTAAACATGTACCTTACACTGTGCCATTGAATGTGTTATCCTGCCTATGGCTATGTGAGCTTCCCTGGCACGCCATTGCATACAAAAGGGCTGAGAGTTGGCAAGTACATGCAGTTTTGAATAGCCCATCCCAGATTTTGTTTATTTAATTTGTTATTATAGCCCCCTACCATCAGTGGAGTGAGCACTCCAATCAGGAGTGTGGAGAATTTGGGCTGTGCCAATGCCCTTGGGTGGCAGGAATAATCTGCAAAATGGATACTTGCCAACAGCATGGTCATTCCAGGGATGGCAGCATTCCGTAATGCCACAATTTCTGTCACCCTTAATCTCTTCATAGCACTTTATATGCTGACCAGAGGGAAGCTAAATCTGTGTCACCCTGCATCACACATGTCAAAAAGGGACTCTGGTCCATAGCTGGAGTCTGTGTGCTCATCTCTTCAGCCTCTCCTTGGCCAAGCGCCCGAGTGGAAGAGGAGCAGCTGGCTGAATATAGTGAAGTAGGTGTACTACTTGTTGCCATTTCTACCAATAGAACCTAATCAGAATGAGAGGATAATTAATGGATGCTTGGTGGCAGATGGGTGCATGCTACTACAGATGTTTTGAAGATGGAGGTCGACCCACCTCCTGTTTATGGTAGGATGGTACCAGCCGTATCTGGATATGAGGTTTCTGGGTGGAGAAAACCATATTCTTGCATTATACAGTGTGGTAGGTGACCGTGTGGATGCATATTCATGGTTATCCTACTGTGTGTCTGGGATTGGGTAGTAAAACTCCTTAAACAGCAATGGTATTTTATGTGGTCCCTTCAGATTAGCATGAATGGCAGTTTTATAGATCCCCTTTACTAATCCAGTTAAACATTCCATGTGGAAACTGGCTCTTCAAAAACCCCACAGCAATGATGGCATTATTCTGTTATTTGTCATTAAAGAGTTAAATGGTCGTTTAAACTATGTTAAATCTTCGTACGTTCCTGATATTAATCATTATGTCTATCCTACCTTTCGTACCTACCAGCCTAGCTGAGACCAATGTTTTAGACATATATACCTAGCCTGATTCCTTTAACAAAATTGTGCCATCAATGATTGCCATGATACTGTTTATTCTGTATTATTCCATTGGCTTGTATCTGTCGTCATGGCGATATAAGCAAGTTTGTAACTCTAAGCACTGCAAAAATAAAGAATAAAAAAAAAAAAAAGAGTTAAATGGTCCATGCTCAGTTAGATTCTGCATGTGAACTTTGATGCAAGTTAATTGGAACCTTTTAGTGGGATTGGGGCAGTAGAGGAGATTTAGATGCATTTAACAACTTTTCATTCCACACTAGAGCATTTTCAATATGTATTTTGCACTCTAAGACCCAATGGCATCCATGGTGTAAGTTTACCGGTCTGCCACTGGTATTTGCCAAAAACTCTTTCATCATTGCCAGGTGGGATACCGAAGCTTCTGGTAATTTTCCTTGTTGGCAGGATTTCCATCCTGACATGACAAACTTGTAAACTTAAATCACACTTTGTGCTCCCTCTAGTGGCATATAATATCAGCTGCAATCTTACCAAACATTAATTTGATGGTAGAATGGGTGAGCCTTGGCTTGCACCCAACTTTCCACCTTACTATTTGTTGTCTATCCCTTCCTTTACAAACTCCAATATCTACCAGATATAGGCTTGGAAAGCCAATCATTGACAAAACGGGGGCTTTCCTGTAACTGGAAGCTCCTGCAAGTACCTTCTGTTAGCTTCACTGAGCCCTGCTCTTCTAAAAGCCTAATGGACCCCAGGTAAATTGTCAACTGTTTTTAAAAAGTTTGACTACTTACTGTGGAAAGGCGCCAGATTTGGAGTGTTCCTTTAAGACAGGGGTTCTCAACCCAGTCCTCAGGACCCCCTACCAGTCCAGGATTTGTGGATTACCTGGGTGTGTCTAAGGTGTTTAGAAAAAGGGAAGAAAAAGAAAACCTTAGACTCTAAGGTGTTTTTTTTTCTTTTTCTAAACACCTTAGACACACCCAGGTAATCCCTAAACCCTGGACTGGTAGGGTGTCCTTGAGAACCCCTGCTTTAAGATGTCATCAATATACATAGGCTGAGAGTGTGAGCCACTGAGAGGGTAAGCCATTTCTTGCAGCCTATAATTATCTTTATAGATAACATAGAGGACAGAATCCAAAGGCTCATTGTACCATAACCACTGTAATTAGCTATACTTGTTATGCTGCTTAATGTGCCACATTTGTTCAGAATTAAACAGGAAATTCTACCCACCTCTTGGCCTCTGCAGAAACTGAGAAACAAGGACAAATTTGAGAAATACCGATGTTACCTCCACAGTTTATTTTGTTTAGATTTTTCTTTTGCAGTAATGCATTAAAAAGGTTGTCAGCTTCAGTAATTGCTCCCATTTTGAATACTATATGGTTTATTTACTAAACAGTGAAGTGTAGTCCAAAATGTACAAGTTGTTATGGTGGAGCGCTTAGTGAATTATGTAATGTGATACTTTAGTCACCTAGTGAATTATAGTGAACGAAAAATAAGTTGCATAATTCAGTCTAAAATAGCCAAGTTACGATATTTGGAGACTTTTTTTATTTGGACTATTTGGACTAAACTTAGTGATTAGGTGAAGTTGGCGATTCACTATAATTCACTGAGTAAATAAATGTTTTCTACAATTCTAACTAACTCGTTAATTCCTGAAGACGTAGAAATATAGAGCTCAATTTAATATGAGATATAGGGCTCAATTTAGGATTCTGGTGCTTGCCTACAAGTACCTACATAATGCTGCTCCAACCTACTTATCCTCCCTAATACACAAGTACGTCCCAACCAGGCCCCTGTGCTCTGCCGAAGACCTACGTATATCCTCTGTCCGTACTCCCACCTCTCATGCTCGGCTTCAAGACTTCTTCAGGGCTGCACCGTTCCTGTGGAACTCCCTTCCCTTCTCCATTAGACTTTTACAGTCTCCCAATAATTGAAAACTCACTTCTTCAAGAAAGCATATCAATTAAACTGTTAGCGGGTTTCATCCCCTGTCCCCAATGACTCCTCTCCTGCAACTGTCAAAATGACCTATTAAGCCCTCAGTGTATACTTTTCTAACAACCTACTTCACACCCCTACTTTTCTGTCACTTTACCTGACTCCCTTTAGCATGTAAGCTCATTGAGTAGGGCCCTCAACCCCTCTCTTCCTGTACGTCCACTTGTCTGTTTACAATTACGTGTCTGTTAGTCCACCCATTGTACAGCGCAACGGAATTTGATGGCGCTATATAAATGATAAAATAATCTTTATTGCATCATCCTTGATTCCTCTTTATTCAATGAATTGACTTACAAAACAAACTAAATATAAAACAAAAGCCAGACATTTGTTATAACGGTTGTAGTACTGTAATTGACACATTACAATGAATCTAAACTGTTGACACCTTCAGTTACCTACATAAAATAAAATCAAAAAATTACAACCAATCACAAGACACTATTTTCATGCATTGATAAATCGTACAGTTCACACACACAAGAAAGTATTTACATTTTCACAGTCAAAGAGCCTATCAGATCGTTGGATATCTGCACCAGAGCATGGCTCCATTTTGCTTTGCAGATGGTGACATTTACACGTGACGAAAAGAAAGGACTATTAATTCAGTAACACTGTGCCGCAAGACACATTCACTTTATTTGAATGGACTGCAACAAGCTACTGAACCTGCACCACCAGGAATTAATACAATTCCTATATCTTTCCTTTGAAGAACATTCTTTAATGCAGTCCACTCAATATGGGCTTGGTCAGCTTACAGTTATTTCTTTTTGAGTCCAGCAATGGTCACAAGCTGTTGTTCATCATCCTAAAAAATACAAAAACAGGGCATCTTTTAATAAAGTATGGTGTATTGATTCACAACTTGAGATTTACAGATAAAATGTAGTAAAATAATGTTTAAAAGGACACTCCACTGCCCAAATAAAAAAGTAAAACAGCACTATTTAGTAGATATGAAAATGTGCATGCACTTAATTATGCATTTAATTATTGGGGTATATCTAAATATAGCTTGCAAAATTGGCAGATTTCTTGTCTGCTGCCTTTGCAAGCCCTCCCCATCTAACTCCGCCTATATTTTCTGTGGCTATCCAATCACAGACTTCCCAATGCAGCTCAATGAGAGGTCTTTGCAAGGCAGGTAGTCTGGGCAATTGCTCCCTCTTGAGTTTAGCCACACTGAGATAAACAACCAGGAAGTAACAGAGTGGTTGTCTAATTGACAGCCGGAAAGGTGCAAGAAGGTTAAATTAGAAAAGTGACAAAATCTATTGCAATCTGCACGTTTTGTAAAATGAAAAAATGAAGACACCCATTTCACATATAAAGCACTCCAGCAAGCTGATCTGCTCTAGGGGCCTGGAATGTTCATTTAAAGAGACATACTAATAACCACTTCTGAATTTCAGTAGGGGTCATGTTGCAGGAGCCTCTTTAGTTATCCCGCAATGGAAGGCTTTGCACTTAGTTGTCAAAGTGATAATGCAGTCTTACCGTTGCATTATCCATACAAATCTGTCCAACCTTTGACGTCAAGACAAGTACTGGGAGTAGTTCAACAGATGTGGAGATAAGGTGGAGGTTTAATTTATACAGGAAGCAGAGGAATTAATTGTACCCATAAACAACTTGCATTATAACAACTACTGTATTCTCTAGTAGTTATGGTGCTAGAATGTCTCTTTAATTCAACCCGATAGAGAGTTGTGATGAGAGATCCACTAATACCATCTGCATATCCTAGTTTCAGTATGTATTACCTGTAATAATATTCCCATTAACGTCATCATCAGCAGAGACTTTGTTAACAACACTTTTTCAGGAATACAATTAAATATGAAAGTATAAAAAAAATATATAAAAGCTACTTACAGAAAATGGGTCAAATGGCGGTTCGATGGTGGGTTCAGATGAAGAGATAGGCTTTGTGCTACTTTCATACATGGGATTGGAAAGGTTTGCGACTGGTGCTCCATCAAGCTCTGCCGCTATTTGTTTATCATCATACTGTATGAAACAAGAAACGTTGTTATTATTATAATTTATATAGTGCTAACATGTTCTGCAGAGCTATACAATTATAAAACGGGGATATGTGACAAGTAGTTAACATACACAAATTAACAGAAACAAGACAGGAGTTAGTGAGGGCTTTAATGATTAGCGTTAGCAGTTTGAATTGGATTCTAAAGGGTTCAAAAAGTAATTGTAATGATTGACAAAGGGGTGAGGTGTGGGTGTAGCTGTCAATCAGTAAGATAAGCCTGGTGGCAGCATTCATTAGGGACTGAAGAAGGACGATATGTTGCAATAGTTGCAGTAATCAAGTCGGGAAATAATGCATGCATAAACAAGTGCCTTAGTTGTATCTTGAGTTAAAAGTGTTTGTATTTGGAAAACTTTTAAGAACCTCTTTACATAACAAACACCACTGTGTTAGGCTGGCCTCTCATATTACTTCCTATTACTATTTAACTCTAAAAGGCATTTACATTCATCAAACTCTTTTTGTTCTTTTTAATTGTATCAAACAGAAGAAACGTACACATGATACTAAAAAGTTTAATTTCACTCTACTCATCGTGCATACCCCAAACTTTACTCTTGGCCTGCACATGTGCAATATTTCTAGTGGACAATATAGAGGTTAATAGCCCCAAGCAGGTCTTGGCAATCAGATGGTCCCCTCGACAGAGTATGGGCTTTAAATACCTAATGATGATCCCAAGTACCGTCATAGGTGTTCCCTAAACCCAAATGGAAGTGACTCTACATTGACTTGTGTTTTGGAGACTCTCTGTAGGTCAGCTGACCTTCACGTCTCCTACTGATGTTTCTAATAAGGGCCTCACTCTTAACTTTTCAGTGCAGCACTAACAATACCGTGTTTTTTTTTAATTTAAAGAGAGCCTCCATGAAAACACCACAACAATTTCTTCAAAATTTAGTTTAACCCTGTTTAGCTCTGCCCTTTCCTGCTTCTCTGAGATTCATCAAACAGGTAGCCTCAAACTACTGTGGACAGGGGCGCAACTGATTGGGTGAAAGTGTCAGCTGACGGCATTCGTAATAACTGCTTGAGAAAAAGTAGGTAGCGAATCTATGAGTGCTATACTTTATGCATTCGTTGGCACATTTCCTCAAATCTTTTGTGACTTTTTGTGCAATCGATTTTTCATGTGGGGATATTGACAGTGGCTCTGCCTGTGTACATATTACAGGTTTTCGAAGGACCCCTATTCAGTTATTTAGTTTTACTACTTAAGATATGTGCTTAGAATCTATAGAAAGGAAACATGGGTAAGATCTTGATCTTGATAAAAGGCAAGCTTGTTCGTTTACATCATTAAATTGCTGGAACTGGAAATCCCGTCTGTTGAACTTCTTGTAAGCATAGATTGCTAAAGCCACCAATCCAATAACCAGAACAATGGAAAAGAATATCCCGGCTCCGTGTCCTGCATGTAGAGCCTGGATAAAACAAAATATTAACACTTTATCAGCACACACTTTACGCAAAGAGAAACATATAATCACATTAACATTGCCGGAAGGGTTATTTATTTAATTAAAACGGCTATGTCATTAGAAATTGTTAATGCACCATCATAAAGCATTTTAGAAACTATATATAATTTCTGTTAATCACTATACAATCTGTTTAGTAGCTTTTTAAAAGAATTAAACTGATAGAATCTTTGCATCAAACTGTGCATCATTAAAGCGTTCTAAGAACAATTTCCTGTTCTGTGCACAGAGGAATGCTGGGAGCAACTATGCAAATCAAAGAATGTGCTCTCAGCATTATCGTTTATGGGTTTAAACTCTGTGATTCAATTCCAACACGGCCACCTCAATGATAAAATTGGCAGATGACGGGGCAATTCCCTCTAAACCTACTATAGCTGGATAATCCAATTGAATTAATATTGTTTTCATCAGATTGAGGAATGTGTGTGCTATATAAGTGTAAATTTTACCCCTTTTCTTATAATTAATAAACACACATTCATGGTAATCACATACACTGAACAGAATTATAAACGCAACACTTTTGTTTTTGCCCCTATTTTTCATGAGCTGAACTCAAAGATCTAAGATTTTTTCTATGTACACAAAAGGAGTATTTCTCTAAAATATTGTTCATAAATCTGTCTAAATCTGTGTTAGTGAGCACCTCTCCTTTGCCGAAATAATCCATCCACCTCACAGGTGTGGCACATCAAGATGCTGATTAGACAGCATGATTATTGCAAAGGTGTGCCTTAGGCTGGTCACAATAAAAGGCCACTCTTAAATGTGTAGTTTTATCACACAGCACAATGTCACAGATGTCGCAAGTTTTGAGGCGACTCCTGGGGACTAAGGGAAGTTCTGAATAATGCGGGATGAAGCGCGTTGAGCCAGATTGCCTGACTACCACCACGGTGTTTACATCAGAAGGTATCCCTTAGACCCCAAAAGTCGCGACCAGCAGGGCTTTTGGTTGTACCTCAAGTAATATCTCCCGGTGGTCTGGGATATATGTGGGATGGTGTCACAGGATGAATAGAGGAACATTGACATCCCTGAAACACTTTCCTAGAGCTCAATGGGCTTTTCTTTACTTAGCCCCTACTTTTCTATTAGATTTGCTATCACATACACTCAACCCGGGAGAGAAAAGTTCAATTATAATATACTAACAGCAGCCAGAAACAATTTTGGCAAAAAGCTAGAAATCGCTAGATATTCCGCCAATCAATAGCCTCACTTCACTGCACAAGAAATTTTAAAGAAATGTCACACAGACTCAAGCACCCCATCCCCCCACCTCTGGTTCCCCCTCATGATATTGTTTATATCCCCCCAAATCCAACCAGATTTCCCTAGCTAATGTTGTACAGTATTTTTGCACGTAAATCCTATGTTTACTGTGTAGTCATTCACAAGTACACTTTGACAATACCCAACTTGGCTGTATGTATGTTCTGTTTATACTGGAAAATTCAATAAAAATTAAAAGTGTAAAAAAAACAAAAAAAGAAAGCCTACTCTTCCTATTTTTATTTATTATTTTTTTTCCTTGAAAAATAAATATAGCCTTTTCACACCATTTAATCCCTTTGGCTGTACGATGATGCAGTTAATCCTTCACTTTTAGATTAATTGTTGCCTACAATATACAAGATGTAACAGCTTTCCACTTACTATTGGTTCAGGGGGAGCTTTAAGGGGTTCAGAAATCATGTGAATGATACCATTTGATGCATAAAAGTCCCATTGTCGTATGACCTTTCCGTCCACATATTTGGTTCGATTCTATAGCAAAATCGAAAGATTACACAAATTAGAAGCAGAGATTAATAAATGGTGGTATTGTTACCATGAGCTGTAAAAAAGTTTGCAAGGTATGCATCAAATATACAAAATAACAAACAGTTTGGAACACAAAACTCAAACTACTAGGGCACAAAAGGAAAGGAGGGCAATGTATTATAACCTTTCACGTAGCCTCAACGTTCCTCAAGGCAGGATGCCTGCAGCCTGCCAATGTCCCAGGCCAGCCCACTGAAGGCACACTATGCATGGAGCCGTGTTAAGGCTCTCTCTGTATGGTATTATTTCCCTGAGCATAGTGCAAGTGTTTCTAATGATGCGTTCGATAGTGCTCTGCGTTTTGGGGAAAGTTCCCTTTTGTCCCTAAAAGCGGGATACCAGGGAACAAAGTCAGGATGGTGGAACACGACCCTAAAATAGGGACTTTCCTGCTTAAATTGGGCAGTTGGGTGCCCTTTTTTATGATGTACAGAATTGAAAGGCTGGAATTCTGACATGGTTATTGTGAACTGTATGAATTTTAAAGTGAACATATAGGATGTGTGAGCTCAATCAGGTCTTAAAATGTAATTTAAACATCAAGAAGTAAGTATAACGCATACCTTATACTTCGCAAGCTAAAATAGAGCATTTCTAATTGTGAGTGTGTCCATATAACTCAGTAGTACTGTTATTGTGTTGGAGTTCACACAGAAAAAAATGACTTTTCTAAAATAGTTTGAAATGTTGAGGGTCCTCTTACTTTTGCAGTTTGGGCCTTTTTGCGATCTAGGTCATTGTCCATGGAGATTGTCAGCTTGTTGCCTATCCTGGTTTGGAGGGCTGTTCCGTTGCTGAGATCATCAAAAAAGAATGTGCTGACATTCGCTAGGTGATATTCTATGTCACGGCCGGAGAGAGTCTGGAAGATAGGGATCGATAATAATAGTTCATTATAATATGACTCTCTAACATGTGCATGGTTATTCACTCACAGAGTTAATTTCCAACATAAGGCCAATATAGCTGAAATGGAAGAATTCTCTAAGTCAACTATGCTTCCAGTTCCATTACCTAGGCCTCAAACCCGAAATTCACTATGAATTCTCACTTTAGCAACTAGTCTTGTGAACTGTGAATTGTTGGTAATTCAAAGTTTATTAAATGTGAATGTAAAATTGTAGGCTAAAATAGTCAAAATATAAACATAATTGACACTCAGTAACGTTGCAATTACACTTCTTTATAATCATTCTTATAATCGGTTGTGTGGCTTAACCTTGTCCCTACTGAGATAGTTAGATACCTTCCTACCAATAAGACGTTACTTTTAGCTCCAAAAATACAATGTGATCTCCCACTAAAGAGACAGTTGATGTATAATACCATATGAAGAGGAGTGTTTCACATAATACATTTCAAGTGAAAGAGAGGGGAGGTTTTGCCATGCATTTTCAGACGTAGCACTTACATGGTTCTCGAAGAGTCCATCATTGCTTGGGGCGAAAAGTGTTGCTTGGATTGATAAATTAGTGAGGTAGTTTACGAAGTCTTTGCCATTTTGTGAAGTATTAGAGTAGGCCATGATTCCCTACAAAAATGAAATAAAATAACAGAAAGTAACAAAAGCAACACTCAGAAGGTATGTTAGAAAGTTTGATACCTGATGTGATACCACATTTAGTCAGCTGTAAATTCATTCATTGTACTGGCCAAAATAGTGAAGTTTGATTAATATCAATTAATATCTGAATATCAATTAAAGGGACACTATAATCACCCAGACCACTTCAGCTCAATGAAGTGGTCTGGCTGCCAGGTCCCTCAGGTTTTAACCCTTCAGATGCAAACATAGCAGTTTCAAAGAAACTGCTATGTTTACATTTGGGGTTAATCCAGCCTCTAGTGGCTGTCTTCCGGACAGCCACTAGAGGCGCATCTGCGACACTGGAGGCACATTTCGCGAGAAATGCTTTCCTATGAACACTTTGAATGCGCGGGTGGCACTTGGCGGGCATGCGCATTCGGCTCCGCTGACGTCGGACGCGGGAGCTGGCGTCGGCGGGGGAAGAGAGGCGCTTGAATAAGGTAAACTGCTTTTCAGTGCCACGGGAGGGGGACCCTGAGGGTGGGGGCACCCTCAGGGCACTAAAGGGTCAGGAAAAACGCTTTGTATAGTGATCCTTTAATATCTGAATTTTATCTAAATTTGCTATGTGAACTTAAAGTCCATGTTCATGTCAACAAAACGTGATGAACAGACATCAGAGCGTGGGGTATAGTTGAATTGGGCAAATACGGGAGATCACAATATCTAGAACTACATATCCTCTCACAGACACTTTCACACCCATCCTGTTGTTCTGAATACACACCATGAATATTAAACCAGACGTAAGTGTCTGTATAGTGTATGTAAAAGGGATAGAAAGGACGGACTGTGAATATCTTGGTTCTTACCGACACAAAATTCGAAAATATAGGAAAAGACATCAAGACTTGGAGTATGTTTCCGTTGCAGTTGTACCCATCTCCAATATAGCCATACTTGCAGGTGCATTTTACATCTGTTGAATAATTGTTTAAGTGATCAAACATTTAGAATTCTCATACAATATTATAAATGCATATATACAGTATTACAATTACAAAGCAAATAAGTACATTATCAAAACCTAAAATACTAACTGGAGAATCTCTATTTACTACTGTACATGTATTTTCTTTAAAAGCAATGATGCATTATTATTATTATTTGAATGGGTTAAGAAAAGCAGTACATTTAATGTATAGTCACTCTTGTTCGATTGTCTACATAAATGTCAGATGCAAGTTATTACCTTTAACTCGGTAGCAGAAAGCATCCCAGGTCTCACTAAGATTGACACGGATTTTGTAGTCTATGATTCCAACATGTCCTGATCCGCAGTTGGGGTTTGAGAATGCCATTGGATATCCTACTTGTGCTTTTTCCATCCAGCCAGCTGAACACATACTGTATCCAGCCTAAATAATACAATAAAAATAAAAAATAGGAGACACTTCTATAACTAGTCTAATTGTTTGTACTTATTTGCATAATCAGAGTGATGCCCAACAGAATGCACAACAAAATTTACTTAAATAGGTAGGGAGCATTACCCAAAACAGACTGCAGATTTTGCAAGCTATTTTGTGTATACTCCCAAAGAAACATGCCAAAAAATACATGCTTGTTATCTTTGGCGATATATCTACTAGAATGTAAAAAAATATATAAAATACATTTTTAGTGGAGTGTTCCCTTAATATACAGAGGGCTATTCACTAAAGTGAGAATAGCTGAGAATGTGTGGTGCGTTAAAAGCGAGTTTCAAAATTTTATTTAAGTCTCTGGCCCCCCCTTATACCCATAAATACGTTAAAAACTAACCTTTATTCCAGCACTTCCTATGGAAAAGCATTGCATTGGCTGAGATTGTCAATTCTGATTATCTCAGCCAAGGAGGCAGGGTGGGGGTGTAGCCAAAACACTGTGATGGCCAATCAACATTGAATCAGTGCATCTCTATTAGACAAGTTCAGCTCCTCAATGCAGAGCATGGAGACGCTGAATGTCAGTGCTGCATGATGTGCAGCACTAACCCATGAAGCACCTCTCTTGGCCGTCTGAGTGACTGCCACTAAAGGAGTGCCTAGGCAGCATTGTTTTCTCTGAAAAAGCAGTGTTGACATGAAAATTCCTGCAGGCACTGACTATACTCACCAGAACAATTATATTAAAGGGGCACTATAGTCACCTAAACAACTTTAGCTTACTGAAGCAGTTTTAGTGTATAGATCCTGCTTCTCAGGTTTCACTGCTCAATTCACTGCCATTTAGGAGTTAAATCACTTTGTTTCTGTTTATGCAGCCCTTGTCACACCTCCATTGACTATGATTGACACAGACTGCATGAAAAAAACTGGTTTCACTTTCAATCAGATGTAATGTACCTTAAACAATTGTATCTCTTTCTCTGTAAATTGAACTTTAATCACATACAGGAGGCTCTTGCAGGGTCTAGCAAGCTATTAACATGGCAGGGGATAAGAAATGCTAAATTAAACAGAACTTGCAATAACACTTTAGATGACTCTTTACAGGAAGTGTTTAGGAAGGCTGTGCAAGTCACATGCAGGGAGGTGTGACTAGGGTTCATAAACAAAGTGATTTAACTCCCAAATGGCAGAGAATTGAGCAGTGAGACTGTAGGGGCATGTTCTATACACCAAAACTACTTCATTAAGCTAACGTTCGTTTTGTGACTATAGTGTCCCTTTAACACCTTAAGGACACATGCCATGTCTGACCAGGGCCGGATTAACATAGGGGCTGATGGAGCTGCAGCTCCAGGCCCAGGCCCATGGAATAGGCCCATCTAAAAAAATTTTTTTACACACTACTCTTAGGTTTCCCACCTGACTGGTATTTTACTGGCACAGCCGGTATTTGAGGCTGCCTGGCCGTGCCGGTATTGCAGTAATACCAGCAATACAAATGCAGGTATGTTTCTCAGAATAAATGGAGATTACTCTGCAATACCAGCACCAGCCAATAGGGGTCACTGTGTGGAGAGAGGCAGGGATAGGAAGTTACAGAATATCCCTCCCTGCCTATCTATACTCACTGATCTGCGGGGGAGCAGCAACACAGCACTAGGGGACATATGGGGACACTGAGACACTAGGGGACACAGACTCTAGGGGACACATGGGGACACAGACACTAGGGGACACTGAGACACTAGGATACATGGGGACACAGACACTGGGAGACCTGGAAACACTGAGACACTTGGGGACACTTGAAAACATGGGGACACTGAGACACTAGGGGACACTGGGACACATGGGAATATTGAGAGACACTGAGACATTGGGACATGGAGACACTATGTCCCCATTTCTCCCAGTGTCCCCATGTCCCCCATCCAGTGTCGCTAGTGTCTCAGTGTCCCTAAGTCTCACAGTGTCTGTGTCCCGTGTCTCTCAGTATGCCTAGTGTCCCCATGTGTCCCAGTGTCCATATATGTCCCAGTGTCCTCATGTCTATGTCCACAACTGTCCCCAAGTCTCCCAGTGTCCCCATGTCTCTGTGTCCCTAGTGTCTTAGTGTCCCCAAATGTTTCAGTGTCCCTATGTCTCTGTGTTCCTAGTGTCTCAGTGTGCCTAGTGTCCCCATGTCTCCCAGTGTCCCTATATGTCCCAGTATCCCCATGTCTATGCCCACAACTGTCCCCATGTCTCCCAGTGTCCCCAAGTGTCTGTCTTCCAGCCAGTGTCCCCATGTCTCCCAGTGTCCCATAGTCTCCCAGTGTCTGTGTTCCCATGTCTCTGTGTCCCTAGTGTCTTAGTGTCCCCAAATGTTTCAGTGTCCCCATGTTTCCCAGTGTCTGTGTCCCTAGTGTCTGTGTCCCCATTTCTCCCAGTTTCCCTAAATGTCTCAGTGTCCCCATGTCCCCATGTCTCCATGTCCCGGGTCTCTGTGTCCCCATGTCTCACTGTGTCCCCAGTATCCTAGTGACATGGGGACACACTGAGACATGGGGACACACTGAGACATTGGGACACTGGGAGAAATGGGGACACTGAGACACTGGGAGACTAGGGGACTGGGCGACATGGGGACACTGACACTGTGATACATAGGGACACTGAGACACTGGGTCACTTGCGAGACTGAGACACTGGGACACTGGGAGAAATGGGGACACTGAGACACTGGGAGACTAGGGGACTGGGCGACATGGGGACACTGACACTGTGATACATAGGGACACTGAGACACTGGGTGACTTGCGAGACTGAGACACTGGGAGCAATCCATCTATACAGCAGAATCAAACTGTGAGTAGTTTGTTGGTGATTTTACAGAATTTTCTCTGATGTCACTCCTTGTGATTATACAAATTATTAAGGTTGGTGTTTTTTTCCAAGAAAGGTGGCAACCCTAACTACTCTTCACATACTCTTGCTTAAAGGAGCACTATAGGGTCAGGAACACAATCATGTATTTCTGACCCGATTATGTAAAAACCAACACCCTGGCCCCTTCTTGCCTCCCTAAGTATAGTAAAATATAACTTGTATTCAAGTCTGCAGCTGCTGGCTCTGCCTCTGAATTCACTGTCTGCTAACATCATCAGAAGTGGTGGTCTGAGCAAATTACAATACTTCCCCATAGGATTGGCTGAGACTGTCAACTAGGCAGATCAGGGGCAGAGCCAGCACACTTCTAACATAACCCTGGCCAATCAGCATCTCCTCATAAAGATAAATTGAATCAATGTATCTCTATGAGGAAAGTTCAGTGTCTGCATGCAGAGGATGGAGACACTGAATGGCAGTGCTGCACACTAGGCAGTACTGCCACAGGAAGCACCTCTAGCAGCCATCTAAGGAGTGGCCAGTGGAGTTATTTTCACTGAAAAGACAGTGTTTACTGCAAAAGGCCTGAATGGAATATTCTACTTACCAGAACAAATACAATAAGCTGTAGTTCTTCTGGTGACTATAGTGTCCCTTTAAGTTTGGAAGCTTAAGGGGGATGTATGGGAACAAAACTTGTGTGGACTAGCTGACAATAAAATTAGTTTAGGTAATGCAGACGCTGGTCTCTCTAACACTGTGGCATGTCCCCTTTCTTCTACACTCACTACATACACTACACTCACTACAAACACTACACTCACTACATACACCTTTACTCTGTCTCAGACTATATACCAGGAACTTATGCCTGCTAGTAAGAAGGTAAGGAGACAAGTGGACCAGCGTGTGCTAGGGGACAGTCCTTAGAAAGCACGGAGTGAGTGCATCATTAGATGCATTTATGTCAAGCTCATGGTGCTGCCTGCATAGTATGCCCTTTGTTTCACAGCCTGCAGGATTGGCGGGCAGCCTGTCATGCATTCATGCCAGGCTGTCCTTCAAATTCTTTGGACAGACATGCCCCCTTTTTGGGCATGTTCACCCCTTTTGGCAGGTCTGGTCACGTGATTTGCACCAGTGGCACACCCTTTTACCCCGCCCATTGACTTCCTATTTCACTGGACACTGCTGTTAGGGGTTATGGATTTACTTGAAAGATGAAAACATAAATTAGAGAGAGATTAGCATAGAGTATGTGTTTTCATATAGCTGCATCCTTTGATTTTCCTTCTAACACCATCTCCATCAGATACATGACGCTTGGTAGGTATGACTGTTTTAGTGTTTTTGGTTGAAAAGATTCCGTAATTAGGCCCATCATATTTGTCAGCACCAGGCCCACTGTGCTCTTAATCCGGCCCTGTGTCTGACATGTCATGATTCCCTTTTATTCCAGAAGTTTGGTCCTTAAAGGGTTAAACTGTAGTTGTTCTGGTGGCTATGGTGTCACCAGAAATCCAAGTTTGTTGAAAAGGCACCAGAGAGGGTTATGTCTGCTCTGTATGGTGCAATGATGTTTATAAAAAGAAACAAAAAAACTCAAGATGACAGTATAGTATTGACTTGTAATCATTACCTACAGATGTTTTCTGCCCCGTACACAATGCTTTGTTCTGCCCCATGCAGGTAAACATTAATATTACAAGGGACATGCATATTAATTTACCGCTTAAGCAAATAAACTCTGTTGATACCTGTTGTGCATATAAAAGCTGATTGTATGTAGCAAGAGTTCCACCCTCGTTAGTGCAGCCTTGTGCAGCTTCATCAAATGTAAACTTATAGATTCCTTTCGGAGAGCGCAAATGAAACACGCCAACAAGTGTGTCTGTGTTAAAAAACAAAGAAAGTAGAAAAAAGTTCATAGTTTTACTACAGCCGCACTAACAGAACTTCTGCAGTCATTTTAACTTTTGTATCCCTATTACTTACTCTCAATACAAAGAGTTAGATACAGTGCATAAAAATAAGCAAAGAAGGTATCACAAAGATTAAAAAAACATATTAAAGTAATGTGCTAATTTATTTTTCCAGTTGATGGATTTATTTGCATACTTCTGATATTTGCAAACAAATCGCTATTGGTACTAAATGAAAAAAAAAAAATTGTTTGTCTATATTTTTTTTGTTTTATTTGTGTACATCTTAAGAAATACTGACACTGAAAAAAATAACCTACACTTCAAATTATTTATATAAAAATATATGCTTCCCAATACTGCAGCTCCCTTTTGTTTGTCTTCAACAATTAATATTCACAGGAAAAAAAATTACAAAAAAGTAAGGGCTCATATAAATCAAAAATAGTTTAATGAAATTACACTATAGTCACCAAAACAGCTTTGCTTAATGTTTTTGTGTATAGATTATGCTCCTGCTGTATCAATTCTCTGCCATTTAGGTGTTAAATCACATTTAATATAAAACAAAACAGACTATCTCAAAGAGATAGAAAGTGTTCCTTAACAATGCCCAAAAGATAGAAGCTGCTCAACACTAAAAGTGGAATACCCCTTGAATATTTTGGACTTTTAATTGGGCTACTGAGGAAGCTCATAGAGTGAAACGCGTTTAGCTGAATATTTTGGACTTTTAATTGGACTTCAACTTGAGCTTTGATTTTTTATTTTCTAGTATGTATTTATTTGGTTTTTACTGCCAATAAATATATATTATTATTATTTTATACTTTAATCCAAAGTCCTTCCTAGCCATCAGGAACTCCATTGGAGAGAGTGCTATTCCCCCCTAAAATAGCACATTGTTTTCTAACCTCAGAGCCAGGATTTCAGGGCTCTGGAAAAGGTGAGCACTACTATTTATACCTTTTAAACCAATATAGTATATGCTTTTCTACACAGCTGCTTTTCTGTTTTCTCTCTCGTTGTATACTCCTGGAGTGATACTACCTGGGACAAAGGGGTGTTTGCTGCCCAAAGAGCATAAAGGACCTTCTTTACGGAGCCAATACTATATAGGCTCCTGTCCATGTGAGTGGTTTAAGCCATTTATTACCATCAACTGCCTATCTGGATAAACCGTCTGCACTATATTTCCTTGTTTTTCTTGTTCCCCTTTTTATGTCTATGCAAGTTTCTCAAGATTGTCACTGCACTTAAAGGGGGTGAGTAAACCCCTTCATTGTTTATAGCGCTCCACTTGTCTGGTATAACTTTTATACCTTCATTGTTTATAGCGCTCCACTTGTCTGGTATAACTTTTATACCTTATTTTTGTATTTGTTAAATCACATTTGTTTATGTTTATGCAGCCCTAGCCACACCTCCCATTGACTGTGACTCACACAATCTACATAAAACCAAAATGGATTCATTTTCAATCAGATGTAACTTACTTTGTTGCTCTGTAAATTGAACTTTAATTACATACAGCAAGCTCCTGTAGGGTTTAGCAAGCTATCAACAGTGATGGAGATAAAACATTCTAAATTAAACAGAATTTGCAATAAAGGAAGTGTAAACATCAGATGACTCTTTACAGGAAGTGCTTAGGAAGGCTGTATAAGTCACATGCAAGGAGGTGTGGCTAGGGCTGTGTAAAGAAAGAGATTTAACTCCTAAATGGCATAGAATTCAGCGGTGAGTCTGCAGGGGCATGATCTGTACAGAAAAACTGCTTCATTAAAGGACCACTATAGTGCCAGGAAAACAAACTCCTTTTCCTGGCACTATAGTGCCCTGAGGGTACCCCCACCCTCAGGGACCCCCACCCGCCGGGCTCTGGGGAGAGGAAGGGCTTAAAATCTTACCTTTCTCCAGCACCAGGCGGGGAGCTTTCCTCCTCCTCTCCTTCTTCCTAGCGACGTCATAGGCTGAATGCGCATGCGCGGCAGGAGCAGCGCGCACATTCAGCCAGTTCATAACAAAGCATTTAAAATGCTTTCCTATGGACGCTGGCGTCTTCTCACTGTGATTTTCACAGTGAGAAGTGCGGAAGCGCCTCTTGCAGCTGTCAATGAGACAGCCACTAGAGGCTGGATTAACCCTCAGTGTAAACATAGCAGTTTTTCTGAATTTGCTATGTTTACAGCAGAAAGGGTTAACCCTAGCTGGACCAGGCACCCAGACCACTTCATTAAGCTGAAGTGGTCTGGGTGCCTATAGTAGTCCTTTACGCTAAAGCTGTTTAGGTGACTATAGTGTCCCTTTAACAAGATCCCAAACCTTGAAGTATCAATCCCTACAAGAAATGTGTTAGCAGATCCAGCTTGAAGCCAAGTAGAATCTCACAATATTTTCTTAATGTAGATTATATTTTTGTCATATATGACAGAGAAAGGGTATTTATATTGTGATGTTGTTTAAACATTTACTGAAATATATCTAAAAAAAAACATTATTAAAAAGTAACATGAAGCAATGCTAAAGAATATAACTTATATATACTTGTGCTTATATCATATATACTTTTTTATATCTAGAAATAAATGTTATCTCAATAAATGTTTAATCAATATCACACTACATATGCCCATTCTCTGCTACAAATTTCACTTTTGACTGATAATTTTATTTCAACCAAGAAATGTTGCAGGGCGATCTACTATCAACTTTTATTTTGCAATGGACATATCTTAAAGGTAAGCAAGAGACAGGCTGGACTCCAGGATGTAAGTGGTGGTAATATTTAGCGCAGTGCGACGTTTCGGCTCCTCACAGCCTTAATCATGCATAAATATAAAGGCAATCGTGTATATTTATAGCACTAAGCTAAATAAACACATGATGTCAATCAATAGGTAAAAATGAAAATGTGGTACAAAGTGCTATAAAAACAAACTATTACATAGACTAGATATATAGCAAAGAGGAGAATGCAGGCTTTTAAATCAGACAAGCCAAGTTGCATTTAGTACAATACGAGACCTTGTAGCTATCTCAATAAAGTGCCCAAATTTGGGTTAGAATATATATACAAAAATGATGTTAAATCTAAAAATCTAGATACGATAAATACATGATAAAGTATCACAGCCCAAAACTAATCGGTAACATTGTATTAGAGCATATTATGGGATGTACACACCCTCTAAAAAGAAAACTTAAAGGCATCATAAAATAGCCAACAACTTAAATAATCTGTAAAGGGCTCATGATACATGTATCAAACACTGAGTCTAGACAAATGAGATGCAAACAAAAATGATAAAGCACAATAATAACTCAAAGGCTGAACTGTACCCATGTGGGACCGCCATTATCCACGTGTGAGATCTTACTTACGGTAAATATCAGCATATCATAGCCATTTCTTATTTTTTTTAAATGGCCCCCATGTTTTTTTATACTTTATTCTGTCCTGTAGTTTGAGAACCGAATACACATTCTTGGGACGAGCAGAAAAGGCTGAAAATCACAAATGCCTTATAAGAAGAACGACTGTAGTTTGGAAGGCTAATATATATATATTTTTATTTGCTATAGTCCTTGTTTATTAATTGGTGTAATCCTCCTGCACACTGGGGAATTGGCAGTAAGAGAAGAGAGATCTATAAAATATATCCAATAAAATATCCACTAACCTTGAAAGTGTAAATCGTCACAGTTTGCATTAAGATGACACTGTCCATTATCCTGCAAGCAACGATCAATCGGTAGTTGCTTTAGTTCACAGCTCTCTCCATTCCCAATGTATTGATCTTTACATTCGCACTGCCTCTTGTCCTAAGAAATAGAGGGAGTAAGTCATTAATATGTATTAAGTATTTTATTTCCCAAGATGACACAGATGAAAGGAAGTAAGCACTGGCCTAAATGCTATTCCTGTGGATCATCTTTAGTGTATTCGGTATCAGAGGAAGCATGTGCATTAGCTTTTAGTATGAATAGAGTATCATTAGCATTTTTAGGATTTAAAAGGACAGTAGTGTGGTATTAGATTATTACAGGTTCAATAAAACCCAGAAGGTTATTCACTAAACTGTGGATTGCTGAGAATTCAAATAGAATTTCAAAATTTAGACCAAAATAGACAATTTTTTTTAAAAAAACCTCTCCAGTCAACTCTGTTTTCAGTTTGGCCATTTTGTCCCTGAATTTGAAATTTACTTTGCCTTCTCTTTGAATTCCCTTTAGTAAATATTATTGACAGTGAATTTAAGGTGATTATAGACCTTTGAATGTATTCTTATTTACTATCCTTTGCTAGATCGGACAGAGGGTATAGGTTATAGTTTTTCTGAAAGATTGTGGAGTCAAAACTGGGAGACAATTACATTTGAAACATTCTAGGACAGTGATGGCGAACCTTTTTGAGCCCGAGTGCCCAAACCGCAATACATGCCAACTTTTTTTCTCCTTAAAGTGCCAACACGGCAATTAAACCCAAATACTGAGGTTTAAGTTTAGAAAAAACAACTCGTACTGTTGTCCGAACTAATAAATTTTGTTTTAAAAGAACAGAGAGTTCAATGATACAAATTTTAAATAATGATATAAATAGATAAAATTAAGCTTATATTTATTAGTATCTCCAACAAATGCAATACATACATACACAGACTGCTGAATACACACACACACACAAGACTGCTGAATACAGAGACTAATGAATAAACACACACAGTCTGCTGAGTACACACACACACACACAGACTGCTGAGTACACACACACAGTCCGCTGAGTACTGCACGCAACACACACACAGACTGCTGAATGCGCACACACACACAGACTGCTGAATACACACACACACACTGCTGAATACACACATACTGCATTGAGGTGGGGGGTGCTGTGTGTGTGGGGGGGTGCGTGTGTGGGGTGCTGTGTGTGTGGGGGTGCTGGGGTGCTGTGTGTGGGGTGCTGTGTGTGGGGGGGTGCTGTGTGTGTGTGTGTGTGTTGTATGTGTAAGGGTGCTGCGGGGGTAGGGGTACTGTGTGTGGGTGGTAGGGGTACTGTGTGTGTGGGGGGTAGGGGTAATGTGTGTGGGGGTCGGGGTACTGCTGGGGAGGGTAAGGGTACTGCTGGGGGTAAGGGTACTGCTGGGGGATAAGGGTACTGCTGGGGAGGGTGGGGTACTGCTGGGGTGGTAGGGGTACTGCTGGGGGAGGGGTGCAGGGGTACTGCTGGGGGAGGGGTAGGTACTGCTGGGGCGGGGTACTGCTGGGGGGGTAGGGGTACTGCTGGGGGTACGTGTCAGTACCCCTCCCTCCTCTTACCTTTAATGAAGTGTGTGGGGGGAGACACACAGCCATCCCTGGTGGTCCGGTGGTGGTAAGCACTGCAGGGGGAGGGTCTGTGATGCAGCTCCCCTGTCCTCCCGCGCAATGCTATGTGGAGCATTGCCATGGCAACGCTCCACACAGCATCGCGCGGGAGGACAGGGGAGCTGCTTCCTAGAGCCCTCCCCCTTCCTCCCGACCCGGAAGCAGAGTAGGCGCCTGCCGTTTTGGACAGGCGCCTACTCTGCAGTGATGGCGAACCTGTGGCCGCGTGCCCACAGAAATGGCCCGGCGTGCCACCTGTGGCACGCGTGCCATAGGTTCGCCATCACTGTTCTAGGAGAAAGTTCACATGGATATCAAGTATTCTTTTCTGCTTTTCGCCGTATATGTCATAAAATGCATCAAAACATTCTGTGCAAATACAGGTTAGACAGGTGACCTTTGAGGTTTGATAAAGATCTAGGAAGGTAGAAACGTTGACTGCCTGATTGTGTTGGTTCAATAAATAGTTACAGTTAAAATATTATGAAGTTGCAAGATTTTGCAGAAGAAAAAACGGGAACTTGGAAGATGTTAAAACCACAGAGTCCTCAATCACAATCTATCTTTAGTTTATTTTCAACATCATACCAGCTTCCGATGAGCCGTTATTGAGGTTAACATAAACACAAACTCACCATTTCGATACTTTACAGCAATACATTTCCCATTAATCACTCCAGATTAAGCAATCACAATCATTCTGAAGATTTATTGACACATGAACCATTAGACCCTTATAAACTTCAACTGCCAAAGGGACCTGATTAAGTTGCAGAAAATACTTTTCAACTATTATCACTAAAAACTGGTTGGTCTATGAGAGGGTCTGGCCAGGTTCAAGATCAAAACAAAATAGAAAATGTGAATGGCTCTTCTATGTGGAACTCATAAATAAATTACAGCACAGTGTACATACACAACACAGCGTATTGTATCATCTGCAGCTCCCAAGATGGACTTAATACTAGTTTATCGGAGGGTCTTTTAGTAATCTATTACTTGTGATGCAATCTCAAACATTTCAAGACCTTTTTGTTTTTATGTTAATGTTTTGGTCCCAACCTATGTATTTCGAGATGGTGTGATTAATGACAAGAGTTTAGCTTGGTTTTGAATCAATACATAATACAGATTGACATTTTTTAACTTCTGCTGCGGAAACAATGTCCATAATTGTGATTGTATTGAAAACGTAAAAGCAATCCAAATTAAGAAAACATTGTTAATCGAGAACTAACACTAGATTGTGATCAAGGCCTGAGTCGAGAACAAGTACACTTAGCACGGAAAACTTTCATAACAAAATAAATAAACATACCGGTCCCGTCATTGTACAAGTAGCATGTTCGTCACAACCACCGTTTAACCCATCAGCACATCGATCAATAGGCGCACACGTTTTACCATCTCCTTTGTACCCCTTCAGGCAGCTACAGGTGACTTTTACCCCACTTTGGGAACATTTGGCATTAGTGTCACAACCACCGTTTTTCTGCTGGCAAAGATTCACAACTACAAAACAGAAACGTAATCCAAATGAGTCATATACTGGGTGATTTATGTGACCATTAGCACTAAATATATTATGATAATTTATGTATTTAAATAAATACACTAATTAAAAAAAATTCTTTACTGGCAGGCAAGCACCTCCACTCATTTTTATAAGCTGGATAAAACTACTCTTACCTGTGTCAGGATATTATTGGATAGCAAACTATAACTTGTGACTATTTTAATTTATTTTTGAAAAATGCTTTTAAAGGCATTGCAAGGCCATTCTGGGTAAGGGTAAGTAGTTCGATCCTCATTTTCCTACAAGTTCCTCCACACTAAAATCCTTTAAGAGATCTCTGTCATATCTCAGTACAGAATGCACCGGTAATCATCGTTGATTATATTCTTACCTGTTATGTGTTAAATGTATATGTGTATTTAAATATTATGTTGTATGTTTAATACGGTATTATACTTGAAAATAGGATACATCTCAATGTATTCTTTCTGGTAAAATATTTTATAAGTAAATAAATTAATGAATTTACCAGTGCATGTTATTCCATCGCCTTCATATAATGCGTTACATTCACACATGTTTTTTTTACACACAGCATTACTGGAACAAGGTGGAGTGCAGACTGGAGGTACATCTGTAAGGAATATGGGAGAGATGGCATTGATTTTTTTTTTAAATCACCTGGACATGTTTTTGGTTACATAGTTGCACAGTGACACATACATACACAGCTGACATTAGAAAAGGCAGAGATGCATTTCAGTCAAGTACCTTTATATGACTATACCTTTCAACACTGGGAGTCATGGAATCAAGATGGTTTCAAAATATGGCATATCAGTCTGACATCACTCACACCGGGCTGAATGCCGGTTGTACTGACCAGCCTCACTGAGGGCAGAACATGTGCAGAGCATCTTTAAAACAATCTGCTCATAGACTGAATTGCCTTAATGCAGTTTTGCACATCTCATTACATACTTTCTGAACATCTAATTATAAAAGCCACACCTGCTGTAATAATCCTTTCTTTAACTGTTAACATCACCACATTACAATCTGCTCTTACAGCAATACCCCCACACTGTGCTGTATAGTTATTCCAAATAATTAAAGTGGTACTGTCATAAATTATAGAATTGGAGTTGGTATTTCACTCTTAGTATTACAGGGAACATGAGGCTAACAAAGTGGCAAAATTAGATCTGGGGCATTTCAGGACCACACTCTAGGCTCCGGTCCCCTGTGATGCCCCTGGACATGAGGCCATTGGGAAAATTGGGCATCACTCCCCATGACTCCTCCCCTAACTGTCAAAAATAACCTACTAAGTTCTAAGTGAATACTTTTCTAGCAACCTATTTCATTACCCCTAATTATGCTCTTTGTGTCACTATACCCCACTCCCTCTAGGATGTAAGCTCATTGAGCAGGGCTCTCAACCCCTCTGTTCCTTTACGTCCATTTGTCTGGTTACAGTTGTAGAGCACCATGGAATTTGCTGGCACTATATAAATAATAAAATAATAATAATGAATAATAAGTATAACTATAGCACTTAGTGTCTTGTAGATCATCTCATGATTACTTTGTGTGAGAAGCTAAGAGACGTTGCTTTTTGATATGCATAACATAGACAAAATTCTATACAAACTATATATATTTACTATCTTGAAAAATATTTGTGGTGGGAGTATAAAGGTGGTGGATGAGTTTGACAATTTATTTACCAAGGAAGCCATATAACTTAAAAATGTTCAAATAGAACCAATGGAATTTCCCTGTTGATTAAGTCATAACCACTCTACCTTTCTCTTATTATTATCTTTACAAACATCTACTCTGTATCCTATGTCCACTGTCATGTCACATCAGGCCATTACCTGTATGTGACTCGTATTACCATCTACCTCTCCAGAACACCACATTCTGTTTCTTCCTATACAACAATAAAATAACGTACTTATTTTAGTTTCACAACGTTTCCCAGTCCATCCATTTTGACAAGCACATGTTCCCGTTCCGCTGTAGCCCTCGTCACATTGCCCATGACTAGTGCAATCACAAACTGCAAGAAATACATATCAATAGCCGTTAATTACATGTATCATCATATTACATTAACATGTACGTATAGTTCTTTGAACAAGACTAAGAAATAATGTGATTTAAATACAGTCACCAAGAAATTGTAAAATGTTTCACTTGGTAAAGTGATTTAACTTTAGTAATAAATTAGTTGCTATCGGTCCTTTAAATCCATTGAGTATAATGAAAAAAAGCCATACAGCTTCTGTGGAGTCCAATTTGGAGAGAATTACAGTAATCCATGCGAGAGATTACTAGAGCATGAACAAGCTCCTTGGTAGCATCTTGCATTCAAAATAAACACCAAATCATATATCCTACTATTCTAAATATAAACTGTAGAATGTATTCTCGTTTTAGTAAGTACATGACAATGTCAACTAATAGAATATGATTAAAATATTAAACAGTAAACAGTTGCAATGTAATTATTCCGCATTTTTCCAATTTTTCTAAATTTTAAGAACTTTTCATGTTGGCTGATGGTTTTCCCATGGCAAGCACCCTGCCAGTTGAGTAACTGGGCTGTCTAAGTACTCAATCAACAAATTAAACTGGCCTCTATTGACGTTTTACTGATTCCAAGGACATGAGACACATTTTGTAACTGCATAGTCATGCAGAGCAGGGAGCGGGGCCTGGCAGACCACAGGTAGGAAGGAACACTATTCAAAAATGGTTTGACTCTTTACATTGGGGAGGGTGGGTGTCAAGTCACTCCTGCACCATAACCATTACATTGAGTCATAATGGTTATGGTGTGTTAAGTGCTGATTTAAGGAATGATCCACATTGCTATTTTTCTCTTTTTACTGGACTATTATGTAATTCATTAAGGGATATTGGTGCATTTGGAAACATTTGGTTTGAAAACATATCATACTTTTAAAGGAACACGACAATCACCCAAACCACTTCATCTCAATGAAGTAGTTTGGACGCAGTGATCCTGTTATTATAACCCTACAATGTTTACATTGTAGGTTTAAATCCACCACTAGAGCCACTAGAGGAAGCCACTAGAGGAAGCCACTAGAGGACGTTACTAGAGGAAGCCACTAGAGGAAGCCACTAGAGGACGTTACTAGAGGAAGCCACTAGAGGAAGTCACTAGAGACGCTTCCTCCTCCAGAACCGAGTAAAGCTCATCCTGGGACTCAAAGAGAGAGTGGCGTTTGGTCGTGCATGTGTATCTCGAATACATTGATTCTCTGTGAGGAGCAATGGATTAGAGGAGATCATGAATACATCACTGAGCATGATGACATCTTTGAAGGCAGATCGGGCAGCTGCAGCAACGGAGTCCCAGTGACAGATAAAAGGTGAGCAGCCTTTATTTTACTTTGTAGTTTTAAACGCAAATGGGGTGGACTTAATGGAACCTACAGCCCCAAAATGGCGATTGTTATTGTTATATTCCTTTGACCTCTCACAGGCAAGGGGCAAGAAAAAAACAAAAGAGCCAGAGTAATTATATGAGCCCTTCCATTGTTACATAATAAACACTCCTATAGCTGTGTATAGCCAGTTGATTTAGTGTGAAAGCCTGTTATCTGATTAATATTAAACTCTACCTAGATGTATCCCTTTACTTTTTTCTTTGCCTATTCTTGAAAAGTATCTTTTATTTATTCCTTCCACCAAGATTAAATTTGTCTGGATCTCCATTACTCTTACATTTGCAATCAGATCCATATCTTCCTGGCAAACAAGTATCACAGGCAGTCCCATTGAATCCATCCAAGCATCTACATTCTCCGGTTCCAGCGTATCCATCTGCGCATGTCCCGTGGTTATTGCATGGCTTTTCTGGCCCACCAGGACAGGCTGAAAGAAATTAGATATTTATGAATATGTATTTGAAAATATGTTCACGTACAACAAAATAAGTTTTGTATTATCATAGAGAAACCAATAGAGTAGATTGTACAATAATCTACTCTATGCTTGTGCAGTTCCAGAGCAGATGTGTAGAATTCTAAAAAGAAAATAACCTGATGTGACATAATCTAGATGTTTTAACAAAAGATTTTACTGGAGAAATATTGAAAGGACACCATTTGCACCACTTTAACTTAAGGAAGTGGTTTTGGTGTATAGTTCATGCCCCTTGGTCTCACTGCTCAATTCTCTGCCATTTAGGAGGTAAACATTTTGGTTATGCAGCCCTAGGCACACCTCCCTGCGTGTTGCTCACATAGCCTTGCCAAACACTTCCTGTAAAGAAAGATCTAATGCTTGAAGTTACTTTATTGCTCAGTCTGTTTAATTTAGAATGACTTATCTCCTGCTCTGTTAATAACTCACTCGATCCTGCAAATGTCTCCTGTGTGTGATTAAATTACAATTTAGAGCAGGAGAAAAAATTCTAAAGCAAGTTAACACACTCATGCTCTGGTTTGATGTAGTGCAGTATGGGAGCCACAGAAGGGGGATAAAACAGGGCATCATTACCATGTTACTACACACAGCCACAATGGAGAAAGTGTGCACATAGTAATGCTGGGAGGATGTGAAATCACATTCTCCCAACGCTGCAGTCTGTGAGGTTGCCATTGAGACTTCCATTTTGGTAAGGAGCCTACTTACAATGCTCCTGGGCAATGTAGTCCAGCTAGGGCACATACGTCATGTTGCCTCATTTCTCGGTTGAACCCCTTACTGGGGTACTGGCTGTACCCGCCTGATGGCAGTCCTGATCAGGTGTCTATGCCAGTTAGTGATTGGACTGGCATAGATAAAGCCAAAAACAAAAAAACAAAGCCACATCAAAATTTTCAAGACATGTCCTAATTCTAGCAAACGGATATGAGGATTCTGGGAAGAAGCAGCGGAGAATGAAAAGCCGTATATTTTAAAACATGTTGTAGATAATAAATAATCATTAATTCACTCACCTTGGCAATCTCGCCCATAATAACCAGGGCAGCACTTTGTCATCCAGAGAACCATTGCGCAGTCATAACGACAGCCATCTATAACTCTTTTAGATGTTAGTGTATAAGGACATTTTGTCTTTGCACCCTGCGTATTTTAAGTTTACAGATAATTATTTAAAATTTTACATTCTCTGATGGATCATTTATTATAAATCAACATTTGTAACATGCATACCATTGTTCTGGATTAGGTTCACATAGTAAGCGCCCCCAAATGCTTTCAAATACAAATTAAAAATATAGAACACCTTCTAAGTGAGTTATTTGCAGAATATATTAAGTAATGCGTCATCAAATAATCTTCTCCAGTCTCCTTTACCTCCACCTGAATTTCCACCTGTATCTCAATATCTGGTACTAATTGTAATATAACCTATATTTACATATTGGTTGGATAATTACACACGTACCCTGTCTATGTTGAAGAATAAAACGTGATGCTTTTTTATTTATTTTTTTACCTTTTAGGTATGAAATGAAACCTCATACAATCACATAAAGAAATTTCAGATGAGAGGTTATAAAAAAAAAGTGGGAGCTATTTATTCTAATGGTCCCCCCCCCCCCAAAAAAGAAAAATGAACAGTCTTCTTGTTTTCAGTACACTAAATGGTATACTTACTCTCTCAATTAGGGCTTCATTACAACCTTATTGCTACTTTTAGTGACCAGCTGCTGGTTTCTGATCACTAATCAATACATGCTATAACTAAACCCAAAAACAGTAACGCAAGCCTCAGGCCTGGTGAAGAGATGATTAATTCACTATTACCCAAATGTACTGAATATGTCGACTTCGAGAGAAATACTGTATATAGAAAAATATATGAATTGTATACCACATTCAAGACTGATCCATCATTTTGGCATGCCAAGTTGGAATTCCAAAATAAATACTGTATTAAAATTCTCAGTGTTAAATGTTGCTTACCTGGGGTTTGCTTCCTGCCGGACAATTCGGTGTATTAAAGCAGAATCCACAATTACCCTGTTAATGATAGTGAGTAATTATGTATTATATACGAAAAAAATTCTTTTCATTTAATATAATGTTTTATTCTAAGAGAAAAGTAGTTCGGCAGAAGATAAAAAGACCCCCCAAAACCTACAATTATTTCTTTGTTCCTGATACTAAAATGAATGTGGATATATTAATCCTCAGACATTTGCTGCAGTCACTTATAGCCTGTAAAGTATTCAATCCACATATACTTTTGATTACCAATTACTATGTGTGTTTTGTTTAGTTTTTTAATTTGGAAAATTGTTTATTAAATTCCAGAATACATACATGCATATATACACTGTGTGCAACAGTGATACAATGATACAGCAAACACTTCATAAGTTAGTGATGTCCCGAACGGTTTGCGGACGGCGAACATATGCGGTAAACTTTGACCCTGTACCTCACAGTCAGCAGACACATTCCAGCCAATCAGCAGGAGGTGGGAGGGTCTGGGAGGGAGGGTCTGCTGCTGATTGGCTGGAATGTGTCTGCTGACTGTGAGGTACAGGGTCAAAGTTTACCGCATATGTTCGCCGACCGCGGCGAACCGTTCGGCGAACCGTTCGGGACATCACTATTCATAAGACATATAATCGTGACAGTGCGGATTTATAATCTGTTCGGTCCAAACGTCGAAGTGTTTATTATAAAGAATGTTAGTCATCACTCACCGTAAGTTGGAAAGTAACTAAGTTGTCACATCGTCCACCAACGCTAGAAGGTGTCAGCAGACAGTCAATACCATAAGCAACCCCTCCATCAAATAGAAGCTGGCGCTGTATAATCTTACACTGCCGGTTATCCAGAAACAAGTCGCCCTAAGGATAGAAACCGATAAACACAAACTTACCATGCTGCTTGATATACGCTACGAATAAATGTATTTCACTAAATAAGAATGGGCATAATTCTTAAATTAGTCATCAATGTACGAAATGGAATGGTAACCAAAAATATACATAACACCAGTCCTCGATGAGCACGTACGTATTCGATTTTTCAGATTTAATAGTGATGCAGTCATTAGACTTTAAGCTTGATTGAGCAGGGCCTTCATCAACCTATTGTTTCTGTAACATTTTGTATTTGTCTCATTTATTGTTACATTTCCTCCTTTTAGAATATCGTAAAGCATTGCAGAATTAGTTGGCGCTATATAAATGCCATAAATAATAATAATAATATTAATTGAGGAGTGCATAGGGCACTGCTGAAATAATAACTATCAAGATGCAGAATCTATTGGAAACGATTTGATGTAATCGATTATCATGAAAAAAAAAAAAAATCATTCATTATTCACTGCAGTGGTTATGGTGTCCAGAGTGCCCTTGCTTCCACTCATTCTAAGCAATAAAAACACTATGTCTTCTTAAAAGAAGATGGTCGGGTGCTGCTCCCAAACTCTATTACTCTCAATTACGCCTTTATTACTACACCCTCTGTCTGAGCTAAGTAAGCCCTGCTTTTTGTGTTTGTTTTCAATGTTCTTATAGATGTTTCAATATATATCCTATAATACATTTATCTATGATTTAAGTAAATCACACTTATGCTATGTTATATTTTGCAAAGAATGGCCTCGATTTAATATTGTTGGACAAGCTTTCCAAATGATTTCATATTTTTGGATAAACTTTTAAAATGATTTAATAGTATGAAAAACATTTTACTTTGCAATATTTTGATATTTTCATATATATATTGAGATTTTTTTTATATGTGATATATTTTAATATGTTGAAAAAAATCAGTTAAAAAAAATGTAATGATTTAAGATATTAAATCATTTGGAAAGCTTATTAAACAATATTAAATTAAAAAAAAACAATTTCATGCATATTCTGTAAAATACTTGCCACAGAGTCTTTGTCACCACATTTTACAGTAAGTTCCGAGCCTTGCAGAGTTTTTCTGGTGTCGGGAAGATTAACGGAGTTGACCTGAAAGGACATGAAATTACAGGAATTAACAGACAGTTATTTTTTTTTCTATTATTTGTGACTTTATTTCCTTAACCAAAGTTCCTAAATACAATGAGCTCCAGATCCTTGGTTACAATCAAAGCAAATATTGGGGCCTGTCACACTGCAAGTAGACAAAAAATTGTTGAAATATTGGTTTCATTGCTGATATTAAATTACTACTCCAAATGTAGGGATGGACTGACTAGCTTGGCATAAGAACACAGACTTCCTGTAACAAGGTTGTGAATTCATACCATTATGTGTGATTATGTGCAGTATGTTATAAGACTGCCCATTTATGGCATTAATGTCATATCGCCTGAGCACCCATATTGGATTAAACTTGTCACTGCCAAGAGGAATTTTTCTTTTTCAATCGCCGATAGAAGACTTTGTTTGTCCAGCGTTGTACATCATTTACCAGCATATCATGTTATACTCATGCTAAGATCACTAGGTCATAATGCTCAAGTACTTATTTATCTCCCCTATACTGGTTCAAAACAGTTGCATAATAACCAAAATTTGGTAATACAGTCCATTGAGAACCATCATTTAAGACTGCAGGAAACAAAATATTTAAAACAGGAAAGGGTTGAATATAGTTAGAGTGGTGAAAATGTGCTCTTTGAAAGACATTTCTTGCTCAGAACTAAATTAATTATAGTAGAAATAATAAAACAGGGTTTGCAGCTGCTTAAATGTTGACTGTAGACACAAGTTTAAAATCTCACTTGTCCGTCTCTGATGATGTGATACTTTAAATACTGTGAAAGTTTGTCCTTGTTGTCATTGTTGTAAAGAAAATCGTGTTGGTCCTTAGCTAGATTTTTCAGGGTGTTGTCCGAAGGCAAAAATATAGTAACCGGCTTGTGGATGGGATCGTTAATGAGTGCCATAAGATCTGCATTCTGCAAATAATAGAAAATTATTTAAACATAACACAAAATATTATAAAGCTTCAGAACAAGTATCTAAACACAGACATTCAATAGTTAGTGAAAGGGACATTTTGGGGATTTGTCATTTTTTGCATTTTATATTTTCTCTTGTCTGTAGTCAGCTGTGTAACCACTACAGTAGGGGCAACTAAACGTTTGATCTCCAGATGTTGCAGAAGTAAAACTACCATGATGTTTTGACAGTCTGTAGAATTAAAAAAAAAAAAACATATTTGAACACAATTGCACTAGAGGGTACAAGTGCTGATAGCCCTTTTCAGGATATGTCCCGTATATATTTCCATAAAAAGGTTTATAATTATTGTTATGTTTGTTAATGAAAGCTAGCATAGTGGGGTATCAAGGACGATGCTACGTGTCTCCTTTTCTTACTACTATGGCTTTGAAGCTAATGTTGCCTGTCAGTATCATTTTTTATTATATTGCTAATTGCACTTATCCCGCTATGTAATCCCTGATACCAATCTGAAGTTCTTGAAAGTTCCTGCTTGTCTAGCCCCTACGTTGTCCTATCTAGCTATCTGCCTGGATGACCTCATATTGATAATGACAATTAAGATTTGAATATTAATGTGAACTTGGTTCTCCAGCACCTTCTCTATCCACAGCTTCCTACATGTCTACTGCCCAATGTTAGATTTATCCTTCACATTGAGTTATTTCCCTTTATCTAGGTTATTTTGGTCACTCTCTGCATTCAGAGCTAATGTCCTCACTTGGGTCCCCCTGAGGTCAATTCAAACAGACACATATTTTTAAGACAATAAATTAATTTTAGGCAACCTATAGGATATCTGAGAACCCAAGAACAGTTTTAACCAGACAAATACATTATTCCAATTATAAATAACATTTGACCAGATTATGTATCATTGACTTTGAAGGGTCTCATAATATGCCAGTCTACTTTTTCATTGCTTGATCAAACATATTTTTGATTACCTGTAATAATTGGACCATTGTAGTGTAACCATAAGCATCTGCAACTGCTGTCAAATTATCCTAGAACAAAGTAGAAGCTCGGTCAAAAGACATATAAAAATTAATTTGTATTAATTGCATTATTAATTCTTTAATAGGGCAATTATTTAATTACAGAAATGATCATTTATAAAAAAACATGCTTTTCTGAGGTATCTCCTAACCTAGCATAGTTATGTTTAATTGCTCTCATTTGATACTTTACATCTTCCTTGCTATGGTAAATACAATTTCATTGAGTCGGTCCATTAATACTATCTGTTCATGTGATCTACTGTATAAATCTTTACAGGCAAGATTTAAAAAAAAGAAGAAAAAAAAACAAGGGAAAGTGTTGAGGAAACCATATTTGAATAGATTGTAGTCTTGCCAGTCTGTTATATCTGATATTAGAATTTCAGCAATCTATAAGGTTGTTGGTCGGTAATGGAACGTCACATACATAGTTTTGCATCTTACTATACAAGAACGTCAAATACTTAGTCTTGGCACATGACCATCTTTGTTCTCTTCTATTCCAAGAAGCTATTCCCCTATACATAGAATGTGACCCATCTAGTCTGCCCAATTTTCTAAATACTTTCATTAGTCCCTAGCCTTATCTTATAGTTAGGATAGCCTTATGCCTATCCCACGCATGCTTAAACTCCTTTACTGTGTTAACCTCTACCACTTCACCTGGAAGGCTATTCCATTCAAAGTAATGCTTCCTGATATTATTTTTAAACCTTTGCCCCTCTAATTTAAGACTATGTGCTCTTGTTGTGGTAGTTTTTCCTTCTATTAAATATAGTCTCCTCCTTTACTGTGTTGATTCCCTTTAAATATTTAAATGTTTCTATCATATCCCCCCTGTCTCGTCTTTCCTCCAAGCTTTACATGTTAAGATCCTTTAACCTTTCCTTGTAAGTTTTATCATGCAATCCATGAACCCATTTAGTAGCCCTTCTCTGAACTCTCTCTAAAGTATCTAAAATATCCTTCTGGAGATATGATCTCCAGTACTGCGTATAATACTCCAAGTGAGGTCTCCCCAGTACAATGGCATGAACACTTCACTCTTTCTCCTGTAAATACCTCTCCCTATACAACCAAGTATTCTAAGTATAACCAGGAAAAAGATAATCAGATAGCTTTCTGGTTTCCAAATGCATCCTGACGAAGCATTAGCCCAGTGAGCTATCTCACCACTGTCTAGGGGGCATTACCTGGTGGGATCTTCTTAGAATACCCTTCTATGCTAAGAAGATCTCACCAGGTAATGCCCCCTAGATAGGTTTTACATCAATGATTTTTTATATGTTTTCCCCAGTGTTATATGCATGAGCTGGTTCATGACGTTACTAAATAGTTATCAATATTTGATGCGTAATTAATGAAAATTACGACTAGACTCCCATATTGTGTGTTATAACACCTTGTTCTGTTTAATAAACAATATACATTTTCCTGAACTGACTCCCTTGTATGTCTTTCAATGGAGTGTCTCCTAGTACGTGAAAAGGTGTGGAACTCTAAGACCATGCCAGGTAATTCTGGAGATCACCAAGGACAGAAGTATGTTCCAACAAAAAGTGAATATATTGTTTATGTATAATTTTATTTGCTTATTTTTTTTTTTAGGTGGAATACACTTACCATTTTTCTTCCAAATGTATCTTTCTTGAATGTTTGCATGTTTTGAGGAACAAGTACTTTATCTATAGTGTACAAAATACCATTCGTCAGCAACTGCTCATTTAAAGCTACATTTGCCTCTCCGTTCAATGTCAAAGAGTCCTGCAAATGGGAAAAAAATCTATAATAAGTTCATGTGCAGACTACTCACAAAAGAAACATTTAGATATTGTGTTGCTTTAAACGAGAGATATACTATCGGTTTTCATCTGCTTGCAGGAAAGAAGTAAATTGGTATATGATGCAAAGAAAGAAAAGAAAATTTGTGTATGGACTAACCAATTGACAGCAAACTGTGTGACCAGCTCTTGTCAAACTACAACTATATTTAAAAGAAGAAAAACTACCACAACAAGAAGACATAGTCTTAAATTAGAGGGGCAAAAGTTTAAAAATAATATCAGGAAGTATTACTTTACTGAGAGGGTAGTGGATGCATGGAATAGCCTTCCAGCTGAAGTGGTAGAGGTTAACACAGTAAAGGAGTTTAAGCATGCGTGGGATAGGCATAAGGCTTTCCTAACTATAAGATAAGACTAGGGACTAATGAAAGTATTTAGAAAATTGGGCAGACTAGATGGGCCGAATGGTTCTTATGTGCCGTCACATTCTATGTTTCTATTTCAATGGAAGATAATTAATGTGAGTAGAACAATATTCCTGCTCCTACTGAATTGAATTAGAGGGAAAGGTTTTGAAACACAAGTTAACACCTTCCATTTCATAGTTAACTCTTACAGGGTAAATAGTGTCAACATGTTTTAGACATGTGCAGCCGTCACTGTGTATTCAGGACACTATGGCTGACATTGTGGTGACAGCGGATAAACTGTGTGTTCTTTTTCCATTTGTATCACACAAATATTTTTGACATGCCTAACCTTCTGTCAGAACATCATGCTTATATAAATCTAACCAAGAATCACAATATACAATTTAGAAGGCACTTTGCGTATCACACAATGCATCAATTCTGTTATTACCTTTGTTGAAGCAATTTTTAAACTTTCTCCCTGGAGGGATGTTACTTTTGACAATGATGTTAGATCCTCTCGAGGGACCTGGGCGCAATGCACAATGTGATATAAGAGTACTTGGTCCATAATTCCATTATCAATCCATTCTTTGGTCTGTAAAAGAAGATAATTTAAATAATGTGTGGCTTGAGAGGACAATGAACTGGTAGGGGCACAGCATGGGGAGTTATTTATTGAGGGACCTTGTAAGAGATGAAGTTGTGTGACTGTATGTTAGAACTTCCATGCATTTCATAATGTCCCCTGCATAGTTTGACTCAGACTAAATACTAAATGGCTATGAAGAAGCATGCCACGACAGTGCTCACTACAGAGAAATAAAACAATTATTAATATAGGTATCAATTGACAGCTTACCCGTGGCTCTCTTTTAAAAGCATCAGTGGTAGGAGCAAAGACGGTGAATGGGCCAGATCCCGAGAGTTCATTGAGACTGTTTGACTGCAAATGAAAACGAAATATAAAGGTTTTTTTTTATAAATGTCTGTTCTATTGAAAAGGTAGGGTACGTATTCCTAAACTAAGAGTGTTGTTATTTTTGTTTACATGGATAGACTTGATTCAATATTTTTAGATATGTTTTTCAAACAATTTAATATTTCTGTGTAAACCTTTAAAATCATTTAATTTTTGAAAAATATTTTAGTATGTTACTATTTTCTGATATTTTTTTTGTGATATTTTAACCTCTTAAGGACCGCGAACGTACTAGGTACGTCTGAGAAAAAAAGGTCGTTAAAGCACAAATATGAGCGCTGAAAGTGATGGCTTCCAGCTGCTCTAAGGATATTGCAGCGATGCCTCGATGTCGAGGCATCCTGCAATACCTCTCCTGACTGCCGGGCCGAGATCACTTCTGGGTTGCCACACGTGGCGCCTGGCAGTGTAGCAGAGCATCGGAAGCCATCCGGCTAAATGTTTTTTCGGTTCAAATACTTTGCTCTGAGGTTGTGGTTCCACAGAGTCCAAAGGAAACTTTAGATCTTTGACTAAATGTAATGTTCAAGGTCATATCATTTTTTTCCCCTCTGTTATGGTTTTTGATCCTATAATGATTAGTCCAGGCCGTTTCTACTAAAATAATTAGCTTTAATCAAGAAGATCGTTTTTATAGCTTTAATTTGTAGATATTATTTAATAATGTGTACAATCAGTATTTATGCAGTATGAGTTTCCCAGAAAACAATATAATATAAAGTATACAATAATTCTAGGGATAAAACATTTTAGAATTATCGAATTTACCTGCAGCATGGAGTAAAATTCAGACATTTGTGGGTACTTTTTGAGCTCCTGAAAATGAAAGAAAAAAATAAATTTAAGAAAACATCTTAAGTATAATTAATGATAATAAATATAAATATAGTGATTCTTCTTATTATAAATGACATGGTGATTTTTAGTCAACATATTGTCTCAGTAAGTGCCCAAAAAGCATACCAGAGGTATATTCAATATATGTGCCTTTCTCTTGGCAGCTTCGTTAGATCTGTGTTTCTTAAGTGGCAGTAGACATTCTCCTGCTTAAAAAATTGTGCTGTTACACCACTGGATCAACATTTCCACTGATGCATGCCTTTTCATGATTTCTTTTGGTTTATGGATAGAAACTTAGGTAGACTAAGCTTTTATCCATAAACCAAATGAATTCATAAAAACGCACATATTTAATTGTCTTTTGCATAAAAGTATTTGTGCCAAAGGCACTTAACTATGTGCCAAAAAAACCCAAAACAAGATATATTGGAAACTGCTCGTTTACAGCGCTCCACCATTTGTCTGGAGTGGGTGTATACACCACACAGTTGAATTTTACTTATTAGACGAAAAAAGTAATTGATCTTCATTAACCCCTTAAGGACCAAACTTCTGGAATAAAAGGGAACCATGACACGTCACACATGTCATGTGTCCTTAAGGGGTTAAAGAAAGATAAGCAACATTCTTGTTATGTAATACTTCTCGGGTTATTATTTAATTGTTTATGGCTTATTATTTAATACTTCTTGGCTTATTAGTTAATACTTCATGGGTTATTATTTAAACTGTGCGCCTTCCATCTTTTTGAGATAGTACTTTCTCAGTCCTGTGGACTGTGGTGGTCCTATTCCAATTCCCCTTTACTAATGTGAATTCAGATCTAACCAGTGGGGAGTTTGATTGGGTCCTGTTTGAACATTCCATTGTAAAGTTCATTGGAATCAGCTCCAGAGATTCTAATAAAGTCAGTGATTTGGCAAAATAGTGCGTTTTTTTTTTTTTAGATATAGCTTCTTTATTAAATGTTAAAGATAGGTGTAACTGTGTCCGCTACGGCTAGAACTCTTAAATCTAAAAAAAAAAAAAAAATTAAAAAAAGTTTATTTTTATGACATGTGTACTTTTTTTTATTTTTTTAAAACACATCAACTACTTTTGCCCGGTTTTACTGTCAATGTGAGGTGTCGCTATTACTGCTTGTATAAAACACAAGGCTCTGTTTCACTAAAACAACCATTTAGGGGGTCTATTTCAAATGTTCCCTATTAATTTGAGGAAAACTGTGTCCTTTTCTGGAGAAGATGAGATGCCTTAAGAGGTTAAATTAAGGCAAATGAATCTGCTCTTTAAGTCACTTTAAAGAACAAGCCTTGAAATCGCCAATAAAAATATTACAGTATTTTTCCATCACTGTCATGTTAAGTTATAAAACAAAATACAAATGTTCAAAGATAAAATTACTATTGTTACCTCATATATATTTCCTCTGCAGGTAACACCGTCCCCCATGTAATTGGTTTTGCAAGTACAATTTCTTTCTCCTGGCCCAGTAGCGGAACATTTTGCAAATTCACTGCAGCCACCATTTTTCTGGCAAATCAGAATAAATGCAGTTGTTATGTAAACTATGCTAAAACATATAAAAAAAATATGATCTATTTCTTTAGTATATACATATATATGTACAGTATATTATAAAAAAATTAAATAAAATAAAACGTAAAAAAATCTATGTAACCCCTTCAGGACCGGACTGTTTTTGAGATGTTTGTACGTTAAGGACCAGAGCTATTTTAACACTTTTGTGGCGTTTGTGTTTAGCTGTAATTTTCCGCTCTCTCATTTACTGTTCCGATACAAATTATATTATTTTTTTTCAGGACAAAAAGGGCTTTCTTTACATACAATTATTTTTATCATGCCATATAATTAAATTTAAAAAAATAAATAAAATATGGTGAAAAATTAAAAAAAAACAAGTTTTTTGACTTTTACTTAAAAAAATATTTTACTGATCTACAAAATCGAATGAAACAAACCACTAAATAGATTCAAAATTTTGTTCTGAGTTTAAACTTATAGGGCTATAAGTACATGTAGGAAATTGCTGTTTCAAAATGTACATTTTTCAAATGTATCAATAGTGACATTGTAACACTGTTATGTCATCTCCAAAAAACACCCCACATGTATATATTTTTCTTAAACTAGATAACCCTGGATATTCATATAAGAATATTTTGATACTTTCTATGCAGCTATTTTACCACAAACCTTTGCCAAACTCTGCATAGGTAGTTTATTTATTTTTTTATTTTTTTCACATACATTGCAATTCAGGTATAAATTCACAGATTCTGTTAGGTGTCACTGCCAAACAACACCCCAATGTGTGTTCAGCAACATCACCCGAGTACAGGGATACCCCCCATGTATAGGTGTGTTGGGTTGTTTGGGGGCTAAAAGGCCACATTTGGCAGGTGCGCATATCAGTTTCCCAGCTTGAAATTTTGACATGTAGTCAACCTGCATGCATGTCCTATCTGGGACATTTTTGAAGCCGGCCAATGTATTTTACCCCCATCAAACCATATATTTTTGTAAAGAAGACACCATAGGGTATTTCACATGGTAGTATTTTAACACTTTTTCATGCACTAATTCTACCACCAGGCTTTGTCAAACATTGAGTTAGTAAATTTTTCTGTTTTTTTCACACACATTGTACTTTAGGCATTAATTAACGGATCCTGTTATGTGTCACTGCCAAACAACACCCCAATATGTGTTCAGCAAGATCTCCTGAGTACAGTGATATGCATAGGCCTGTCGGGTTCTTTGGGGACTAAAAGGCCACGTTTGGCAGGTGCGCTTATCAGTTTCCCAACTTGGAATTTTGACATGTAATCAACCTGCGCCCCTGTCCCATTTGAGCCAATGTATTTTACCCCCATCAAACCATATATTTTTTTAAAAGTAGACATCCCAGGGTATTTTAAATGGTGGTATTTTAACACTTTTCATGCACTGAATTCTACCACCAGCTTTTGTCAAACTTTTGGGTAGTAATCTTTTTTTGTTTCTTTGTCACACACATTGTACTTTAGGCATGAATTAACAGATCCTGTTATGTGTCACTGCCAAACAACACCCCAATATGTTCAGCAACATCTCCCGAGTTCAGTGATACCCCCTATGTACAGGGTTGCTGGGTTGTTTGGGGGTCAAAAGGCAACAATCAGAACTTGTACATGTCAGTTTTTCAACTTGATATATATGTATGCTTGGTCTATCTTCAGTTTGACATATTATTGCACCCCCCAGTTAATGTTACCATCATGACAGTATATATAGTATATATTTTTATAAAGTAGACATCAAAGGTTATAGAAGATGGGGTGTTTTGACTTCTTTCCCCCAACCATTTTGCCCCCCAAAGAAAGTGTAGTGGTAATTTTTTAATTCTGGTTTTTATGCACACGTCATCTGGTTTTGGCCAGCTGGTTATGTTACTGCCAGAAAACTTGTTAGACCAAATGTGCAGGTAGCAAATGTACATTTAGCAGCAATCTTTAAACTGACTCCTGCAAATAGAATCTAACTGGAGATTTGGGGGAAGGAAACTGACTAACAAAAAATGGCTGCTTTCCAAAGAAACAAAAAATAAAATAAAAATTCAGGAACACTTCTTACAACTGTTCTGTGTGGTACAGCTTGAAATATGTTCCTACACACAGTCTTGGTTTCGAAGGGCAATCAGGACAGTGAAAAGGGGTGTCTGTCCTTTTCCCGTTTTTAAAACAGACCCGGCAATGTTTCTGTTTTTTTTTTTGGGGGGTGGGGGGGGTGATCTCTAGGATGTTGTCACTGAAATGTAAAACTCTCAGCAGTAACTCATATCTGGCTCTAGGCATGGTTTGGGAGAATACTGGACTAGACATTATTGGGTTGGTGCTCCAGTATGAGCAAATCGATGGCTTCTTTATGATCCCCCATGAGCATTGTAAGAGCACAGAATTTTTTAAGCTCTTGGACATCTGTGGGATGCCAGTCATGCTCCCTGACTGTATAGCTACCTGGATTGTTATCAATAAATTGGGTAGCATACAAATTAGTCTGGGAAGTAATCTCCTCCCAGATGGTATCCACTAAAAATAGTTCTACATACTGCATTGGGGAGAAGCCATCCACATTAACATTAATGCCTGCGCTGGCACTAAAAGGGGGGACATTGGGCTCGGCTAACTGTGGAGGTACCCAGTCCTTCTCCACATTTGGCGTAGCAGAGGAAGCACAGCTTCTTTCTTCAGCCGGCTCACACACAGATGACATGTCGTCTTGACTAGACGTGTCAGAAAACTGACCTGGGTCAAAATCTGACGCAGTGTCAGTGGCGCCAGAGTCTGACGTCAAGAAGGCATATATGCCTCCTGCAAGTTATACATACGCTGCATGTTTTACACATGACTAAAACAAATTACAAACACACAAATTTCTTTTTTTTTTTTTTTACTAAAACAGACTAAACAGCAATCCCTAAACTAACTCCTCTCACAAAAATCTAATGGAGATTTGGGGGAAGGAAACTGACTGACTAAGACAGACCAAGACAGACCAAGACACAGATTTTTAAAACAAATTTAACCCTTTAAGGGCAAAAAAAAAATACAGACAGTACAAATGCACTGCTGTAACAGATCTGGCAGGGAATGGAGTTAAAACTGTTTTCTTATTCACTTTAGATACTGTATAAAGCTCTGGAAGACTTCTGCTGCAGCAAACTATCACGATCTCTGTCTCTCTCGCCTCACAAAACACTACAGAGGAGAGAGGGACAGAGATCACTGTCAAAGTGAGTGTTTGTAACACCCACTTTGACAGCAGCCAATGGTGAGGGATCACGGATCGCTCACACGCCGCAATTGGCTGTTACTATGTGCCAGGGATGTCTGGCAGATAGTTACAGAGTTATACCGGAAAGATCGCTCCCCGCAGCCCGTTTTTTGCTATGACGGTTCAGGACCGTCAGCGGTCCAAACGCACATTTTACCGCTGACGGTCCTGAACCGTCAGCGGTCCTGAACCGTCAGCGTTCCTGAAGGGGTTAATGAATTTTGTAGCTTGTGCATTAAAATACTTGCAAGAAAGTAAAAATAACAAAACATAAAGAACATAAAAAATAAGTAGGATTCATGGACATAGCAGTGCTGAATATATCTGATAAACTTCCGCACAGCAGGGGTTGCTGTACTTTAAAGTTCAACTGATGGCCTATTACTGTTCAAAGTCAATGGATAAACTATCACTCTTGTAATCTTTTACTTTAAAAAAAAATTACTTACGGTTATACACAGGTTAATAGGAGAGCACTTTTTACCATCTCCAGAGTACTTCGGCAAGCAGTTACAGGTAGCCTGAGGAGGAAAAAGGTCACGGTATATGTTTAGATCTAGAATGCCATTAATGAGTTAATAACATAAAATATATAAACAAAGCCAATTTGCTAATCACACAACCGATCAGCAGAAAATAAACTAAACTCCAAAACATGTATTCACCTAGCAGTGTTCATAATATTTCCAAAATTACATTTTAATAACTGTTTTCATTATAATATATAAGTTAGTCTTTCTGGTGTGATCCAGTTACCCGTAAAAAGAAACAATACAGAAACTACATTGGATGATAATAACATATACTTATATACCTGAAAGTGTAACAAAGTATAACTTCGTAAACTGAGTGTAGGCCTTGATTTAATATTGTGAGATAAGCTTTTCCAATGAATACATATTTTGTGATAAACTTTAAAAAAAATTATTTTAAACATTAAACTATTACACATTTTTTTTATATTTTACATATAATTAAATAATTTTAAAAGTTTATCCAAAAATATTTTAAAAAGCTTCAAGTTTTGAAGAAGTTTAGACCTCCCAAATGACTTATTTATCTTTATTATTGATCACAGTTTAATTATATAAATGTTCCTGTAAGGAGCTGAGTTATCATTACAGATCTGCAGACCTAGTAATTTAGGTTGAGTCAATTGAGTTCAACTTTTAATACACATCTTTTTATGCTGTTGATCTAATAGAAGGCAACATTTAAAAAAAAAAAATACAATTTGAAGCAATTAACAATTATTCCATAAAAAGGGAAAAAAACTATTTTAAAAATTGTAAAAAAAAAAAAAAGTATAAAAACATAATAAAAGACAGTTGCCTTTCTCACAGGGAGGAATGTGGATGCCAGACATAGATGATGAAGACACTCCAGGCATTAATTACAGGACAAATTATGATTGGTCACTTTTGTCTGCAAAGCCTTGTGATAATATGTAACCATCCCTTTTGCCTGTACATAATGTTCTTCAACCTACTTCGATGATCCCCCTTTCTTCATCAAGATATACATGCAGTATCGTAACTACCATCGCAGGGGTCGCCACTGAGAGAGCACTTCCTGTCTGATCGGTGGCGCAGCGGCAGTGACCAGGTACAGCGGGAGGGGGGATAAAGACACATGCAGGATGCTGAGGGACAGGGTATGGGACACACAGAGGTGCTTGCTTGGTGGGGGTGAGAAACGTGGATGGGTTTGGGGTATGGGGCACATGGAGGTGCTTGAGGGGAATGGGCCCAAGGAGGGACTTGGGGTGATCGAGACTCCTGGAGGGGATAGGGGGAGGGAATGAGACACATGTAGGGCGCATGGAGGAATGGGACGCATGGAGGGGCTGTGAGGAATGAGACACATGTAAGGGAAAGGAGGGAATGAGACACATGGAGGGGCTGGGGGAAATGGGACACATGAAGGGGCTTTCGGGGAGTAAATGAGACACATTGATGGGCTGGGGGGGATGCGACACACAGAGGGGCTTGCTTGAGCGGGATGGGACACATGAAGAGGCCTATGGGTGAAAAGGGCACAAGTAGGAGCTTGGGGGGATTGAGACATCTGGAGGTGATTGGGGGGGAGGGGGAGAATGAGACACATGGAGGAGCTTGGTTGGAGGAAATGAGACACATGGGGGGAGGGGGCAATTTTCCCACCGGGGCCAGTGTTTTCTAGTTACTCCTCTGTACACATGGTAAGACTTATCTTTTACAAAATGTGAGATAGCACATATCACAAAATGCTTTCATGTCAAGAAACATTACTATGCCTTTAATAAGTTAGATAAACTTTTGATGCATTTTGTACTAAATTCACCTGGTCCATGCTTATTCAACCCAGTGAGACTGATGTCCCCCTTAAAAAGGATGGTTATGACAGTGGGATCTCTGGTTCCACCCAGTCACTACCTACCAATGGATTACGATCCAGTCTAACCTATACCACCTAGACCTACAACAGGCCGATGCTCATACTCTTATGACATAAACATTGTTAATTTTCAACCACCACCATAGGCTTTGTTTTTTACAGCAAACAAATATTTTTATTTTAGTGATTCAGTACTTTATACCATGTTGATGTATTCTGTGCTTATGTTAACTGTCTATTGGCTTTGCATTACCTACTGCCCAAGACAAAATGAAGAATGAAAAAAAAAATAACTGGCAGATATCTTTATAGATATCTTTATAGAAATTGGAAATTTCCTCTATATTTTCCATTATTTCTAATGATTTTTACTGTTTAAATAATAGAAATGTTACTGTTTTCCCTGATCCATTAGAATGTTGTGCGTACAAAAATTCTATATATTTGTAAGTATTTTTTTTACCTGGTTTGGCCCAGTTTTTGTGCATTCAGCAAACTTGGCGCATCCACCATTATTTGTGATGCAGGGGTTGATTTCTGTAGAAATAAAATATAAACAAATTTAGAGCAGTGTTCCGAATTACTGGCATGCACAAAACATTTCGGATTTTCATTTCAATGAAGGAATTTAAATTCTTTCCGTGCACATCTTTAACCCCTTAATGATGTTAGAACATGTCATTACTTCCTAAATATAATGAGCTTTAATGCCCTGAAGATGTAATGACACGTTTTGCAGATTTGGTGTAAGCGGGGTTAATCCCCCTTGCTCATGCTGGGGAGTCCCAGGCATTGATGGATACCTGGGGCTCTTGTTAGTCAGCAGGGGCTGTTTCTAGTGCTTAGGGTTCCAGGGTTAGGGTAAGGTAAGTTTTAATGCTGGGTATGGGTTAATACTGTTTTAGAGTTAGAAATAGTGTAGGTAAGTTAATGGTAAGATTATGGTAGGCATACGGTTAGTTAGTGTAAGCACTGGGAAAGAGGTATATTTGGTATAGCATTAAAGTGGGGGTTGGTATAGGGTTAGTGTTAATTATCAAAATCCATTTAGATCCAAAACATATTAAGCATTTAACAATCAGGACTAATATAGTAATCTATTTTGAGTTTAACTGGTTGTATAGAAATATTTATAAGCAAAAATATGAAACAGAATTATTTTTGTTTCCAATTTATTTCCCATTTTTAACATTTTATTCACACGTAATGTTTAGTTAGATATACATTTAGGATAATTAATGAAAGTCCTTTCTTACGATATAAAATATATCTGAGGGCACTTGAAGAGAAACTCAATTACAGTGTAACATACCTATAGCTCAAATTCAAGGTTGTATTTTGGTTCATAATGTGAATAATTGCCTCCATCCTTAAAGGGACACTATAGTCACCTGAACAACTTCAGCTTAATGAGGTTGTTCAGGTGAGAACTATAGCTCCCTGCAGCCTCTCGTGTAAACACTGTATTTTCTGAGAAAATATAGTGTTTACATTGAAAGCTAGGAACACCTCCAGTTGCAGTCACTCAGAGTGTACCAGAGGGACTTCTGACTTGATGGAGGCATAACATGCTTCCATCCACTCAGATCTGCTGTCAGCAGAGCACAGGGTAGCACTGTGCACAGTATCCTGTGATTCAGTATCTCCTCCCTCTGCATGCAGACACTGAACTTTCCTCATAGAGATTCATTGATTCAATTCATCTCTATGAGGAGATGCTGATTGGCCAGGGCTGTGTTTGAATCATGCTGGCTCTGTCCCTGATCTGCCTCCTTGTCAGTCTCAGCCAATCCTATGTGATTGGATCAGGCTATCACATGTCAGCAGACTGCTTGTTTTTCCTGAGTCTAACAGCATGCAGATTTACAGCTTCTGGCTTGAAAACAGATTTTTACTATATTTATGGAGGCATGAGGGGCCCAGGGGGGCTAGATAGTGGTGTTAACACTATAGGGTCAGGAATACATGTTGTTGCACTGGTGACTATAGTGTCCCTCTAAGCGGTTAATAAACAATGCAAACATTGTACTTTACTAAACAGCGACTGACTACCAATTACGTTTTCATGTAAACCCCAAGTCATATACAAGATTGGTCAAGTAGAATAATGGCCAGCCTTGTCAAGTGAACTATATTTTTCACTATATATATGAACATATATGATGTTCAAGGTCATCAGTGATCTTGTTTGTTGTCTGGAAATCTAATGCTATTTCCGCATACACATGCAGAGTGTTAATCCTATATTTTGCTATTTTATGTTGAAGAAAATGTACATGTGAAATGTAGTTTATCTTCAATCTTTAGATTGAAAGTAAGGCTGACCTGATTTTGCAACAGGCGATGCAACTTTCTATAACTGAAAAGTTAGGATACATACCAAGACACACTATTCCATCTCCGGTGTACCCTTGGTTACAAACACATATTCTGCTCCCTGGTTTGGTTTTTCGACATTCTGCATTCACAGAGCAACCACCATTGCTCGTCTCACAGGCATCAACAGCTGAAAATAATGTAATAGTTATTTTTTCATGTGTTCAGAAGGGAATGTTAACATTGAATTCAGATGATAAATTGAGGCTTCACTGTTTCCTGATGGCCAACTGGTTGTGCCACAGTTTTACCCCTGGTTCAGATTACTAAAAATTAGCAGTATAATATCTATAAAGCAGACATGATGTTTAACATATTTTAACAAAAATAAACTGCATTCATAAAATATTACTTTATTAAAGGACAACCTGTTTTCTGCTTTTTCTTAAAATACATTATTTCTTTAAGTTAAGAAGTTCTTAGTTGATATGTTTATCTCGATGTGCAAACTACAAAGTTTTCTTTATATTTATCAATTCTAGTTATTAAATAAACATGGAATTAGTTACTTACCAGAGCAGAATGTGCCATTTCCTTTGAAGCCAGCAGCACATTGACAGTATGGCGTTCCATCTGTCTTAACGAGACAGCTAGGAAAACAGAATAGAAAGCGAATGTAGTGTACAAGTGCTAGGATAATTCCCGAAAATATATACTTTTTGTTGTCTTTAATTCTGGATTAAAGCAGATCTGTCACTTTTGAGTGTTTCATAAAAATGTAATCTTTACGAAATACTAATTAGTACTGCGTTGGACATTTTTATGATAAAGCCTAAGGTTGACAAAGTTCGAGCACCTATGTCACCTTTTGTCCAATCCCAGCAGCCATAACAAATGACGGCTGTGGGATTCACACTTTGTCTATGGAGGGTCTTGCAGGATCCACCATAGACCTCAGTCTTGTACTCTTGCACAGTATAGTCTTCCGAAATTATAGATCTGCTTTAAAGTGCAACAAATCACTAAATGATATAATCCATGAATATTTGGAAGACGCTGAAAAAGAAACTCTACGTGCTGATCTCAAATAAACTTGTTTAGTTAAATAAGTAACCCAGCGAATTATAAGAAAACTCTTTGCCTTATGTAATAATAAAATCAATATATTTATTTGCTACATTACGATATATTTATCAAAATAACTCTAGAATAAATATAAAATGTTTAGCTTTTACTCCAAAAATGGTGTTGCATGATTGTCATTGAATGTTGGTGCATTGTGATTAAAGACATTGCGTCCTTGCAGTAATGTCCTAAGGTTACCAGAGTGCATTTCAGATATTGGATATATTGAGCTGGTAACAAACTATATCTCAAGATAACAAGCCAGAAAAAAAATATTTAAAAAACATGGCATCCCTGGGCATCTGTGGTTTCCTCCTTTTTTAGGTAGCAAAAGAGATAGGTGGAGATAGATACCCTAAACAAGGGCTGTCAAACTGGAGCTTAAAACTATAACGTTACAGATATATAATGTTATATAGTGTGTCTGAGCCACATATATTTATAATACTGTAGATACCCAAAAATAAACAATAGAGGATTAAAGGTGCAGGATTTAGTAAAGACGTTGCCATATGGCTTCTTGAATGAAGGTGATTTAGTAGCTAGTTAAAACTTAGCTAATATTGGGGTCTGATATTTTAATGTTGGTCCACTCTGCAACAATATTAAAGTAGGAATCCTGATTTGTCGGTATGATGTTGTGCCTTTCATGTAAGGTTGATCTTTCCATCATGTTATTCTACAGACTTTTAGTTGGTGAAAAATGTGACACCAGTAGTTGTTGTTTTTTAATTTGTTTTATTAATTTCCATTTTTATTACCTCGTTTTTTTATTATCTCTACATTTATTTCTTCTTTATTTTTGACATTTTATCATAGATTTTTTTAAATTTTCTTTCTTGTCTTATTTATTAAGTAGGTGCTGCATTTTTGCTTTTGATAATCTTTTATTTTGTTGTGGTTAGTACAACAAGGTTTTGTTGTACCATATGGAACATAGGAAAAATCATAAAAAATTAAAATGAGGTTCACAGAATTATCACATAAGGGCTTATAAGAAAGACAATCTATTAACTAGATAAGTCAAACATTTAAAGGCCAAAACCCTAAATCGGATGTTAAGTATGAAGTCGGAACCATGATAGAACACATGGTATGTCAAAGCATAAAAAATTGACAGTATTGGGAACTTGCTGATCCTCGGTGATCCCACTGCCCCTGCAAGGTAACTTGCAATATTAATAGTCCTACGGGGACCCTGCAGCCGCAGGGCTAGTGTTCTACAAATGTGGACACCAGTGTCTTGCTTGGGCTATCAGCTCCTGGGGTCATTACATGGTGCTGCACTTCTCATCATCATGATTTGTGTTAATCATAAACTCTTTGCCTTTTTCTTGGAGACATGTATCAGTACCTCAATGGCTAGCTCACTAATAATTTAATTGGGGCCCTTAATAAAATAGTTTATGTGTATTTTAACTGTGAATAGGGGTCTGTAATCTGTTTTCTATGCAGTCTTTATGTGCATTTATACTTTATATTTTTGTTCTTTCTGCTGCACAGGCACAATGTGCATAAACATGTCTGTTTTTCTTAAAGGGTCACTATAGTCACCAGAACAACTACAGCTTATTGAATTTGTTCTGGTGAGTAGAATCATTCCCTTCAGGCTTTTTGTTGTAAACACTGTATTTTCAAAGAAAATGCAGTGTTTACATTACAGCCTAGTGATAACTTCACTGGCCACTCCTCAGATGGCTGTTAGATCCTTCCTGGGTCATGGCTGCCTAAAATGCATCCAAACATTCAGTATCTCCTCCCTCTGCATGCAGACACTGAACTTTCCTCATAGAGATTCATTGATTCAATTCATCTCTATTAGGAGATGCTGATTGGCCAAGGCTGTGTTTGAATCATGCTGGCTAGGCCTCTGATCTGCCTCCTTGTCAGTCTCACCCAATCCTATGGGGAAGCATTGTGATTGGATCATGCTACCACTTCTGATGATGTCAGCAGACAGCTTGTTTTTTTGTTGTTGAGGCAAACAGCATGCAGAGTTACAGCTTCAGGCTTGAATACAGTAAGATTTTGCTATGTTTATGGAAGCACGAGGGGCCCAGGGGGGCTAGATGGTGGTGTTAACACTATAGGGTCAGGAATAGATGTTTGTGTTCCTGACCCTATAGTGATCCTTTAATGCTACAATCTAGTCCACATGAGGAGAGCACACTGATTGTGCTTTATTACTATTATTTTTTTATCTATTTTTTTTTTTTTTTATCATATTGTCACATCCAATGATACCATCTTACTAGGACAGTCTTTTCAAAGATGGAAAACAAGAACCGAATAAAAGCATCAAACTACGGCCTAGATTTAAGATGTTTGGATAAGCTTTTCAAGTAATTTAATATTTTTTGACAAACTTTTAAAATGATTTAATATTAAGAATATTTTTATAGTTTGATATGTTTTTTTGTTTTGATATTTTATTATTTTTTTTAAAAATCTTAATTTTAAAAGTTTATCCAAAAATATTTGATCATTTGAAAAATTATTTAAAAAAGTAAATTGAGGCCTATATTATACGGAATAATCTCTGCTGGCCCTTTTCTGATTGCAGGTCCTAGGAGGCAATCTGTAGCCCCAAATCAAATTTTACTCTCCTATGTTAAATCAGATCCAGATAAATAAAAATGAAAGAGTATATTGTAATATGTGTATGTAACTTAATATGACATGTCACATAACACTTACTTAGCGCTGGTATGGCAGGTTTTACTGCATTTATCGTCCTTGATTTCTGTAAAATAAAAGTAAATGGAATCACTGATGTGAGTGATGTACTGAACACTGGGTACATAACCTCATATTAAAACGGTAGAACACAGCGTTCTGTTGCTATCACAAATTGAACCTCTGCCGGTCTATCTTAAAACAGTGTACACAGACTAAGAAATAAGCATCAAAACAGAGACACATTAACACAAATGAGCCATTGTGAACATGAAAGTCAAACAAGGTATTAAAAAAAACCCAAGTATAACTGCCAGTATAATCTTACTTTCTGCTATAGTTTTGATAATATATAATACAGAAACAAGAGCTTTATCCTATGTCATTTTCTAAAACTTTTTCCCAAAATAGTAGATGAGACTAAAATGTGCTCTATGCTACGGATTAGCTTAGAATAATTGTCTTCAAAATTTAAATTGCAGTGGAGTTTGCTCATGTTTGAATTTTAGGTCATCTATTAAAAGCTATGTTTGTTCACTCGCCGAACTATAATATTTAAAATGGAAAAAAACAAACTTCTTAACTTGTCTTTTTTGAAGGTTAAACATGTTTAATGTATGAAGGAAAAGAATAAAAGACTTACGAATGTCACAATTAACACCCCTCCAACCAACATCACACTGACAAGTCCCATCGCCACCGAGCCCATCATTACATATTCCATTGACACAGGAACATTCTACACATAAAAAATACATAAAACAAATACATATGAAAAAAAGATCTGTTAAATTTAGATTAATTATTATCTAGACCATTTCTAAAAAGGCATTTGGGTTGGCAGGACAGTGTGCTTATGAGGGTGTTGAAGTAATTTACTTTTGCAGAGGAAAGAGCCAGAGTATAGGAGCGCAGCATTAATTTACAGTGGATGAAGTCAGGTGCAGAGTGAGACTTTCTCCAACAGCGTTCAGTAGTTCTAGAACATTTATGGAGATATCGGGTCAGCTTGGTGTGCCAGGGTTGTAATAGGGAACACTTGTTGCGTTTAAATATAAGAGGTGCCATGATGTCTAGTTGAGAGGAGAGAGTGGAGTTGTACAGTGAGGTTGCAGAGTTACGGCAAGTGAGATTTGAGATGGGTAAGAGAATGGTTTGGAGTTTGGTGGGAAAATGCTGGAGATCAAGGCAGTGAAAGTTTCTGCGAGACTGGAGAGTTGAGGGTGGTGAGATCTGGGTACGGGATATGCCAATGTCAAAGTTCAGAAGATGGTGGTCAGATAAAGGAAATGGAACAATGGAGAGATTAGAGGTGGTACAGAGATTGGTTAAGATGAGGTCAAGAGTGTTGTATGAGTTTCTAAAGTTGACCACTGTGTGAGGCCGAATGAGAGCAGACGGGAAGTATTAGGGCAGTTGAGGTTGTTGATTGGGATGTTAAAGTCTCCAAGTATGAGGAAAGGAGTGCTGGAGGACAGAAAGTACGGAAGCCAGGAAGAAAAGTGTTCAATGAATAGCCTAGGATGACTGGGGGGGCAATAGATGATGGCAATTCTTAAAGGAGTGGACTTAAATATTTGGACAGTGTCAACTTCAAAGGAAGTAAAGTATAGGGCAGGGGCAGGAAAGATAGGTTGAGGTTTCCAGCAGGGAACGTTTAACTCACACTATGGAAAACAGAGATGATATGGTCAAAAAGGGCTGCAATAAAGCTATGGAATGGAGATGCACAGAGGAGGTAAGGATTGATCAAACAAGACATATGGATGGGTATCAAAATAAGGGGATGCAGAAATAACAGAGAAAGTCTATAGAGATAAGCAGAGAGGTGTATAACATTTACGTTAACAAGCCAACAATGTTGACTGGGGCTGGGAACAACTGGCTTTAGCATGCATGGCAAGAAAAAGTAAAATACATATGTATAAATAAACAAGTACACATACACACCCACGACTGTAGATATATATATGAAATGAGGTGTGTAGATGAAAACAAACCAGAGAGAGTAAAAAATTCAAAATGAAATAAAAGTGCATAGAATTGATGTGTGATATATAGCTACTTGTAGGGAGAGAGTGGATGTATTCTAAAGGGTTAAAAGATTGGAATGGTGTGCTGATCAGTGTTTGCACCTGTCATTTCTATAGAATGAAAGTTGTGTGGGAGACTCTCTATAAATGAGGACATGAGCTTGGGATGGGAGAGAAACTGTCCTCCAGAAGGCTACCTGTTGCATATGGCAGTAGAACAGCTGATAGAGTTCTGTGTTGCTTGTAGGGCCTGGATAAATTTTAAATTAAATCAGGCTGAGGGAGAGAGCTATATTAGGGTCAGATGGGCCTGCAATAAAACTAAGGAATGGGGAAGATGCATCTGTAGACATTTGAGGTAAGGGTCATTCAAGCAAAAACAAAGGGAAAGATCGAAAAAAATCACAGAGATAAGACAGAGGTACCCATGTAAGGAAATAAAACCATTAAACAAATAACAAGAACGATATATGGGCCTGAGCTGGTTAAACTAACTTTTAACATAATGGACAAGACATAAAAGTGATAAAATATTCAATGTGCCAGGGATATGCAAAGTATGACTAACACAGGCTGTAGTTACAAAGACATAGAAATATATACATTTAAAATAAGAAAAGAAAAGAATAATCGCCAAATAGAAAAACACACACAAAAGCAGAAGTAACAGAGAATATAACATGTAATGAAATGGTTACGAGAACCAGTCATAAGTTGACAATGAGCATAAAGTGCCTAGTGATAAATATCGTGTACCTTGATCACAGCGAGACCCGTATTTTCCCTTTATGCAGTTTTCACAAGCTGTTCCATTATATCCATCTTCACATTGGCAATTCCCGGTTCCATTGATACCATCCATACATATGCCATTGCCGAAACATGTGTTCCCGGCTATTCCAGGACAAGGTAAGCATTCAGCTCCAAAAAATCCTGAGCAACACTCTCTAGTCTATAAGTACAATGAAAAATGTTTAAATACAGATATGGAGACAAAGTGAATAATAATTTATAGTAACAACACAATATTAATATATTGATATGAAGACAGCAAAAGGTCGGTACTGATTTATACTTTTATTGTAATAATACTTATTTTTATATATATTTTTTTCTCTCATCTGCAGGACTTCCCCAGGGCTAATCCTTCTTTATTGAATGACCTCGCATGGAACACACAACTCTCAAGTCTCTGCTTTTACAAAAACTCCCTAAAAACACACCTATTTAATAGAAGACTATTAGCTCTCCTCTAAATTACTCATCTCTTCCAATCTTCCTCTACCGTCTCCCACCTACTGCGCTCTCCACCCCCAATCAGCTCTCTCATATTTAGCAACATTCAGATCACTTAAATGGGCCCGATTTTGGTCTGGATTTCAGCCACACCTGAATGGCCCCTATTTTGGTCTGGATTTCAGCCACACCAAACTCTACTGGACAGCTGAAATTCTGACTTAACCCCTAAAAGACACATGACATGTGTGACATGTCATGATTCCCTTTTATTCCAGATGTTTGGTCCTTAAGGGGTTAATGCTTCAAACCCAGGCCCAGATTTAAAATAAAAATCCCAGCAGGCAAAAGTTAAATTAGTGAATGCCAGATGGATAACATTATGTGCTCACCCTGAATATTATTATTAGGGCTCCCTATCAATCACCAATTGGGGGGACACCAGCCCCTCCTCTTATAATATATCAATCATACATGTGGTCATAAGGATGCCACCCCCTTGTTTATTTTATCATATAGCATCCACCAATGACCATGGAGGGACAGGAAGGTGAACAGTGATCCATCGTTAGCCGCTGGGCATCAATGGGTTTTTAATGTTTAGGAAATATGCCCCCACTCAGTGTATGGCAGGTGGGGGCATATGGAGGATTTAAACCTTATTTATTTAACTTTTTTTTAAATATGAAATCTTGCTAGCAAGCGCAGGCCAGTCCCCACATAATTAACCCTCGCATTGCTGAGAGTTATTTAAAATGATTCTCAGAACTTAAAATGATTGTTTGCTTGCATGAAAGCATGTGAACGATAATGTGCGAAGATACATCCTGCTGGATGTATTCAACTACAAATTTTATTAAAACAGATGCAATGTGAATTTTCCAAATTCTATACTTTTTTTTTCATTTTTATAATTCTTTATTTTTGCAGTGCATAGGTTAGTTAACAAGCTTACAGTGACATTTTTAAGTGACAAAATACAATGAGGTTGAGAGCAAGATTGTCATAAAATGTCAGCAATACAGCCCATTTTTTTTTGTATATAACAGGACAAATTATAGAACATGTCACTTAACCTGAACACGTTTTTGAATGTAAGTTGAAGATATACTTACAATAACAGTGCTAGAGCATTTCATTTGGCAGCCAACATGGATGTATCTCTTTGTTAAAATGTATTTTGTGTATATGCAGGCCTTTTTTGTAGTAGGCTGTAAAAAAAATGAACATAGGTGTAACTGCAGGGATGCATCATGGTAAAATCCTTATTCATATAGTTTCTTACTTTTTTTTTTATTGTTTAGCCTTTATAGAAATGACATGGTGGTACAGAAATAGACATAAAGAAATAAAAAACTGTGCAGTTCTGAAATCATTTGGCCAAAATATATGTACATAAATGTGAGGTCATCTTGACAAGTCAACAAAACAAGATTAACATAAACTAAAACAGATTTAGCCGAAACTGTGGTCCGAGAACAAGGACCTGCATGGAGCATAAATTACAGTTGGCTATTAGTGCCAGGGCTCGAAACGTTATCAGAGTGAGCAGCTGGATAGAGTCACTGTAAATAAAAATAAAGAGGAGAAAAATGGAAAAGAAACCCCACAAAAAACAGGTAGGAGAGGGTGGGAGGACAGTAAAGGGAATGTGAGGGAGGGTAGGGAGGGGAGAGCCCAGGTCCTAGGTGAAGGCAATGTAGAGACAGTAAGGGGAAGGAGGAGTCAATATCCCACGTTGCCTGCTCCCCCAGAGGCCGCAGACCGCTCAGAGAGCCAGCGTGTCCATTGTAACCACGCATCCCTGTAGTGTTGGCGGTTGTCAGTTGCCACAAGAATGAGATCCTCACTTCAGTGGATCTTCTCTACTCTAAGGACCAATCCTTCACACTCCACTTCCATTAAGTGTTTATTAAACTTTGGGCAGCGATTCACATTATTTTTTTTCCTAGACCTGTCCACTCTGTTTATTTATTCCTCAGTCATTCAACAGGTAATAAAAAATAAAATACTAAACAAATAATAAATTGTAAAATAAAGAAAACAAGTAGGAAGATCAAAAGAAATGTTTTGAAGAACTTTAGACTTACTTCAGGCTGTGTGTTTGGAGGACAAATTGGCTCAGATCCACACTCAGCGCACTTGCCCTTAATAAACGAAAACATATTATGGTAAGTTATTGTAAATGACCAGTCACAGAGCAGGTTTATGCTATACATGAGGTATAGTAGTAACCTTTAATGATACAAATTGATCTTTCAGATTGTACTATACACTCTACTTCTCTTATGGTAAGGGCATATGAAGTACCAATGCAACAACTTTGGACCTATTTTGAATATGCATTCTAACTGGGCAATCCACAAAGGTAATCTGGCTCAAAAAACGAAATTAGGAATTTATATTCAGCCGTTATGCCTGCTTTGTATGTTCTTAATACATTTATAAACATTAACACATTTGGTAGATGATGTCCGAGTATAAATTGACCGTTGTATTATTAGGTGCATTTACAAATATACTAAACTCTAAGTTGGCTGCAAATGGGTTAAGCTTTGTATGCTAAACTGCACTGTTGTGGTTAAGAAGTTGAGCAAGTCCCTATAATACTTGAGGGGTTACTACAACACGTTTCTCATCAGTACATTTTTCTCTTTATTATTGGGCACTACTGAATATGTCCACCTACCTTATTTAATTTAGAAAACCCTATGAGAAAAGTAGAAAAGTTTCCTGAAATCCATTGTTGGGTGAAGCCAGCTCCCTCATTTTCACTCCCCATCTGGAGTCCACCACATCATCTGCAGTGCAATCAAATGCTTCTCTAGGAGAAGCATTTGATTGGAACATTTTCCCCAGCTCGGAGAACATGTGGGCACTCTGAGCTGGAGAGGGGAGTGGAAGGAAGCAGTGTGGAATGGTTCTTACTATATTTGAAATAAAAGTTATTGCTAAAAACAGAGACTTGGAGTCCTGCTGATTACAGACAACAGATGTATATTTTACACAGTATTGGAATTTGAAAGAGTTTTGGAATGCAAAGTTACATGTGCTGAGGGTGTAAAAAGCCCCCAGCACAAAGTGCAAGTATCTCAGTATGACCTGAATAGTCCTGGTGGCTGAAGTAACCCTTGTTTATATTTAAGTAATTATATTAAGTGGTTCTTCAAAAAAGCAGCAAAAAAAAACCCAAACTTGCACAGACAGTATACAAATTATTGGAGATAAGAGTAGCAATTATGTTATATTAAGATCAATTATCACTAGGATTTCAAATGTTTTTTAAACAAGTAGACAATCAAAAGGAGCTTACTAATAAAGTAGTGGTTTCGTTAGTATCACATCGGTTCTTCTGAATTTCCAAAACCTTTCCCAATCCATGAATAACACCCTTGTTGGTTGCAGCATTGGTATAATTGACTGGCGCACCATTGACATAGACCTAAAAAGGAATTGTTTCATCAGTGTTTATGGTAGCAACAAACATTAGTCAAATCATTAACCTCAATGGGTTCTAGAAATCACATTGTAAAACCAAACCTAGGAAATCAGAATATTACACAATCCTATATTAATACATGCCACACCTGCTGTATTAACTCCAAACTATATACACTGCCTGGCCAAACAAAAAGTCGCCACCAAAAAAAAAAGTCACACACTCTAATTTTTTGTTGGACCGCCTTTAGCTTTGATTGGCATACATTATTTCGATAAGCTTCTGCAATGTCACAAGATTTATTTCCATCCAGTGTTGCATTCCTTTTTCACCAAGATCTTGTATTGATGATGGGAAAGTCAGACCACTGCGCAAAGCCTTCTCCAGCCCATCCCAAAGATTCTCAGTGGGGTTAAGGTCTGGACTCTGTGGTGTGTGAAAATTATGTGTCATGCTCCCTGAACCACTCTTTTACAATTTGAGCCAGATGAATCCTGGCATTGTCATCTTGGAATGTGCCCATGCCATCAGGAAAGACAAAAATCCATTGATGGAATAACCTGGTCATTCAGTATATTCAGGTAATCAGCTGACCTCATTCTTTGGGCACATAATGTTGCTAAACCTAGACTTGACCAACTGCAGCAACCCCAGATCATAGCACTGCCCCCACAGGCTTGTACAGTAGGCACTAGGCCTACTGTACAAGCCTCTCTTTTTACCCTGATGTGCCCATCACTGGTGGTTCCCCACTATCATTCCAGTTTTTAATAATGCATTGGACAGTTCTTAACCCAATTTTAGTCGTTTCTGCAGTTTCCTTAGATGTATTCTCAGCTTGATGCTGACTAACATCTTTTCCACGACCATTGGATGTGTCTTACGACATGGTTGTTTAAGAAATGAGAAGCTACTCATTACATCAGTTGGGTTTAAATAACTTGTTGCCAGCTAAAAGATAATCACCCATGCAGTAACTATCGCTATAGGAGGCTCTTACGTATTTGCTTAGTTAAATCCAGGTGACAACTTTTTTTTTGGGCCAGGCAGTGTATATTAACCCCTGCCCCACTGCATTAAAACCCTGCACCCAGAGCAATACACCTATAATGGCACTGACACAAATTATGCAACTGGAGGGGCCTGACTGCCATGCTGGCTGGCTGCATATGGAGTGAGCTCCGTGTGCTAAACTTTAAACTCGACAATTTTTATGTTTGTTCCTCTGAAGAAACTCTCAAAATTTGTAACTGAGACAAGCCCTACCCAGGACTTGAATTGCGGCACCGAAAGAGACTGGATCGATGGGCCATGCGTGTGGGCTCTCTCAGGGGTCTGAGGTCTGCGAAGTGGCCAGTACTGGAAGACTGGGACTCAGTGTGCCTCTGGGGCACTCACGGCAAACATGGGAATTGGGTGAATTATGTGTCTTGGGAGCAGTGCGCAGGGAATAAGGCTCTGTACATTAGTCGTTATTAGCACTTCTGTATGACAGGGCTCGCAGCTCACCAGTCAGCAACATGTATTTTTATAGCACCATTGTTTTGTTATGTTCCTATTTTTATTTATTTCACTAGAGTTACTAAATCACTCGAACAGGACATAGGTGGCTATTCTTACTGAACCAATTAGTCTAATTTTGTAACCTCATCTTTATTAAGGACGCATTCTCTGCAGTATTCACTGTAAAATGTAAAAATGTGCATGGTTTTCAAGGGTCATGGCAATGTCCCCACTTGAATGTTTGAAAAACGCTTGTATATGTTGTTGTGGCATCTCAAGCCTGCTTGTTCTACCTTGCACAATCTAAATAAAGAATGTAAAATATATTTAAAAAAAAGTAAAAACAAATAAGTTTAAAAAAATTATGCAACTGGATATGTAATTTCTCTTTCATTTTCACAGGTGACTCACAGGGGCTAACAATTGAATAGTGCCAATATTAGACCCAGGGCTTTTCAGAACCTCATCTGGGTCACCATCCAATCCGGCCCCTGACATTTAGGACTTCGGGCAACGCCTCTGCCAATCGGCATTAAGAAATAGAACTAACATTTCCATATCGGGATTTCTCCCCATTCTTCACAATACATTTTTTATTCCCAAGTGTAATTCTTACTTGTATATTGCCTGTTATTGCATCTAAACTGCTTGATATTTTCTGATAAAACTGCCAACCGTGACATTTAAAAACCACCATTTACCCAGGTCTCAATCTCTAAGATTGATAGCTACAACATGGTCATATACTGAGAACCACTTCACAGATTTCTGAATGCCAGTGATGGCTTCCAAGTCACATGTTCACCATAATAAACATGATCTATTATTACAAGATGGCTATGACACAAACGTACACTTGGATACATTTCATATCAGTGATAGTCTAATTTACAAACTGTATGAGCCACTTATTGACAAACCAGCTCAGGAGGAATACTATCTAACCATTAAGAAACAAATTTTCAACTGTACGAAACTGTAAGTTCGTTAAGTCTCTTAATAGAAATACTTGAATTTGCCGTGGTTAGAGAAGAACACAGTAACATTACATATATGTGTCCATACCTGTCCATCGTGAATGAAGAAACCAACTTGGAAAGAGAATCCCAGCATGGTTTCTCGATGCATGCCATTCTTGAGATCATTTTTCATGAGTTGCTCTCCTAATATGACATGATATAGTATTGTATCTTCATCCTAAAGTGACAAGTTAATAGATTAAGCCATTTCATTTTAATAATGCCCCGATTCATTATTTAGAACATTCATCTTATTGTGACTGTCCATATTTATGATACTTGTTCCCAAACTTCTATTGCCAACAGACGGATTTACCATTTTGATTTGCTAAAAGGTGTAATTTAAAAAAAAACAATACACATACTCATCGACTGTTGGAACACATTCATTTTTAACATATTTTTTAAACCAAGAAGTCAGCGTTAGTGTTCCACCTAACCACGTTCTTTCCGAGGAAGAGATATGTTACAAAAACATGACTTTAAAAATACACTGATAGCATCATAAGAAATATATTTTGGTGTGCATCCTTTGATCCACTAACTAGCTCCTTCGCAGACAGTGAATGAGCTGGTGACAAGTTAAAAATTATTGTTGCATTTATAGTTCTATTCATGAAATGCATGAATGGAGCTAGTGGAGAACATTTACAAGCCAGCCATAGCTTTTATCACATGCCATTCTAGGAATGTGATATAGCCTATAAACTGTGAACTAATAAGATATGAATGACAATATCAGTAACAACATAATGACTTTTGAAAGATTTACGGAACATGGGGGTATTGTCTTAAATTCAGACAGTATAATTTTAAATTCAATATGAACACTGTGTAGAGATCCGTAATGAAACCTTAGTGTTTTAAAATATCAGGGTATACAACTTGTAAAAAAAAAGAACTGGAGGGGCAGGATTGGGTTTTAAATCAAGATCGATATATACCAGTCACACATTTTAACAATCCTTTAGGCTTGAAGGCAGATCTGGAATTGTATAGTTTGCTCAAATATTTTAGAGTTTAACAAAGTTCCCCTACAACCTTACTTTATAAAAATGCATATTTTAAGAGAAACACTTCCCAGTTATCACCCAGACAACAATAATGTAAGGCAAAGTGATGCATTCTCATACAGAAGCACTGAGTTGAATGCTTCTCTGAGATGAAAAACATTGCTATCTGAGCAAGTGCCATGCATGCACCTTGACTCCCAATGCCACTCGATGAGAAGCATTGAATGGCCTGTTTGAGTATTGCACACTATAGTAGATGAGGATTAATCATACCAGCAATGATATGTTGGAGTTTGTGATATTGCCAATGCTCAGACCATACTTTGGCAGGGGCAATAATGTATCCTGTGAACATAAATGGTGTACCGATCACATGGGAACAAATGAACTCCAAATAAACAAAGGATTATTCAGCTCTAAGGATAAATTCAATGATTTACATGACATGTTTTTAATGGTTACAATGTAAATTACATACCAATGTTGCCGGCTGTTTCTTCTGAATGTAACTGTTGATGGCATCATTACTGGGTGCAAATATAGTGTAGGAATCATAAGCTTCGATTCGCTCTGCAAGCTTGTATTGCTGTGAAAAATCATTTAGAATTATTATTGCACATTTTTTTTACGCTACACATAAAGAGGACACACATAGGCTCAATAGTTTAGAATTTTTTCAGAAAGAATAGGGGATCTTGGTAGACGTAAACATGCACAAAGATAAGTACTTACAATAATATATCCACGGAAGATTGAATAATCAGGCATTTGGTCTAATCTGGCCATAAGATCAGGCATTGATGTAACCAAAAGTATGTCAGGTGTCAATACCTGAAAAATGATAAATAGCATTTACTGCATATTGTACATAAATGTATTAGTTTTATGCCCTGTATTTACATTTATTGTGTCTGACACATCATTGATATAGTGTTTTTGTTTTCATGTTTATACTCACATATCCATAGCTGAAATGTAATTACTCACTGAATTTTTTTTTCTTTTTTACATGTTTATTTAAATTTTGTCTAAATTCAGCATGATCATTTGTTTGAACTATCATCATTCACTATTATCTAAATAATTATCTTAGTCAAAAAGCAAGTTAATATGATGAACATTTATAGTCTGTCATAGAGTTCTGTAACCGATCAATAAAATTGATCTGCCAGACGATGTTTATTGAAGATGCACAACTTGCATCAATGAAGCATTAGGCAACAACTTTTAATGAAATAGGTGCAGTTATTACATTATAAAAATAAAAACAAAGAAAGAAGACAAGTGAAATTCATCTTAAATTTACTCCTTAAAAAAATTAGAGACTCAGGATTCAGGATCTTGTGTTCTAGTAGATTTACACAAAAAAAACAAAGCATCTCCCTGTATTCAGTGATCCTATTCCCTGGTATTTAGACCTGAATTCCTGCCTACGTGACTGGTTCCCCTCCTCTGACAATACACCCCTCCTATCCCAAATGCATATTTATTAATATCGGGAGGTAGGTGACAACCAAACTAACATTGAAACTATTTGCTAGGTAACTACATAGGAAATAATTGTCACCAACAGTAACGGTGAGTGAATAATGTAATTAATGATTTAGCTACTAATGTATGTAAACTGATACAGATAAATAAGAAAAACTGACATATTTATTGTTAGAAGAACACACTACTGCTATAAATAAATATACTTTTTAGTCTCCTAGGACCCTTTATCCCCCCCCCCCAAGCATACCAGTCTAGCGAAGCATTACACATGCAAGGTTGTTGCTGCGATGGCAATGATTATTTCTAAAGCTTTGACAACAATGACAGTGTGAGTGACTACAATATTCTCGTTACATTTTTACGTGTTACAATAAAATAGAGCAGAGAACTCTGCTGTCATAACTCTTTAAATGCAAGAGGTATTTACAAGGTGCTCGAAAATAATATTTTAGTTGAGCCCTTGGTACTGAAATCCATTCCCCAAATTGGTGAATTAAAGGGGGACATTAAGGGAGACGTTTACCTTGTCAATAAGATGAACAACTCCGTTTGTCGCGGCCACATCACCAACAAGCAAGTTAGCCCCTCCAACAGTAACGTTCTAGAAAAAGAAAATAAAGATTCCTTAAATAAGCAATATGGTAGTCTGGGACTACTAGCCAGGATTGTGTTGTTTCTTTTGGATTCATTTCATTAAGATATTGAACCTGGCTTGATGTGGGTATTATATTTCCATGGGCAAAAATAGCTGAAAGGCAATGTGCTTCAAGATCTGACCTAAAATGAATTCTTTATGTACCAAGAATTTTAATGGCCTGACTTCCGTATTGCATATAGCAGGGCAATTGGGAATTATACCACTGAGATACATTTACATATATCAAAACATGTCAAACAAGACATGATAAAATATACAGTTAGAGAATATAAATTACCCCATTTTCTTTTGATAATTTCAGAAAATTATTGCTGAGGGAGGTTGCCAGCATGTCCGATGACGACAAGTTCTTTAGATCATCAACCTTGTAGATTCCGTTTAATATATGGTACCTGTAGATGAATAATTAATATTCTGTTATAACATAAGGTTTTTTTTAGATTACCTTTTTGCATACAATCAAAACAGCAATATAAGGTCAACACAGTCTAGAAGAAAATTATAATCAATTTTATATATTTTTTAAACTAATATTTTAATATAGACCTTGTCTATATTGTTTTAAATGTTTTTTTTAATTTAACATTAAGTTCACTGTTTTATTTATTGTTGCAATAATTATATAATGTACACCTTTACTGGGCCATTTATTCCTTTGGAAAGAAACCTCGGATTGAAAATTATTATTGAAATATATAACATTGGCCTTGATTCAAACTTTTTGTATACTTTTAACAACAGTTAAAATTTTAAATGTGTATTATTGACACTTCCATCTTTTTTTTTCTTGCTGTCCTGAAAGATATATTGAAATTATGGTACTCTGAATAGATAATAGGGGAATGTTAATTTGTATTGACCTTTTATTGTTTGTCAGTAGTCTGCTGGAAAAATATTGAAAAAAAATATTTTTTTGAATAAGCTTTTCAATATATTTACAATTTTTGATACATTTTTCAATTAATTTTTTTTTCAAAATATTAAAAATGCTGAAAATACACCATACATAAAAATTTATCAACATATCAAAAAAAATAAAAATATTACAAAAATTTTCAAAATATTCAATAATATTGAAAGCTTATGCAAAAATGTTAAATCGTGGGCATTATTAGTTGACATTTATCTGTAAGCTACATTTTAGTTATTATTTTATATGAAATTGTATTAATTAAACATCAGTTACAATGTTACACAAAAAAAATCTTTGGAGGTGACCACAGGAAAGCATACATTTGAGGGAGACTTGGAAGCAGTTTAAACAATAAATATTAGTGTAGTACCCACCGATATTGGGGTTCTGTGGAGTAGGGATGAGCTTATGGTGTAACTGAATTCCCATATTAGCTTGCCAAGACTCCTGATTTTAAATAGCCTTGTAAAATGTAAAACTGTGTTTTTGTGTGTGTGTGCTGTTCCTTAATTTGTATTTAAGAAGACAAACTCTCAGGATTATTCACTAGAGTGTGTATTGCCAGGAATTAGAAGTGAATTCAAACAGAATTTCAGAATCAAGGCTAAAGCAGCCAAACTGAAAACATAGCTAACTTGTTCAGTCTTTCCAATTTGGCTATTTTAGTCTACTTTTGGAATAGTGAGCTGGCTGATGTGTACTGTAACTATTGATTGTTGCCACCTAGGAGTTGTGGGAGTTTGAGTGCAGGGCCTACTTTTGTATGCTTATTTTGGTCTACTGTGATTCAATTTGAGTTCCAGATAATTGACACTTTAGTAGCCTGTGACAGATTCATCTGTATTGCTGGTTCATCTATTTCCCTCTGTTCGCTGAATTGCCTGTTCACATAACCCCGTTCGTGGAATTTGCAAACTACCGATTGAAACTACCGAACGAACGACCACCCAGGAGAGGAGTGTGCTGCTGGTTAACCTCTTGGCCCCAATTAGAACGTTGTGGTTAACCGCAGACACCTCTCCATTCCATTCGTACGGGTGGTCGTCGTTCGCATGTCGACCACGAGGCAGCGGCCATTTTGGGACATACGAACACATAGCGGTGTTCGGTACAAACTGTATGGAACTAAAAACGGACACTTAAACTACCGAACACCGCTGGAAGCTGCTGCCTACCTTCCATTTCGACAAGGCATGCGAACGTCGGTCGTTCGGGAGTTTTTATTCATTCGTATGGACTTTCACCCAGACAGCCATCCCATGGAGTCATTCGTATACCGAAGGACTGGTGAAAGACTTTGACTCCATGGCGATTCGACTAGATACATCAGATCTGAGCGCTATTCGGTGAAAACATGCACTCAGATCCAGGCTGTCTGGGGATACGTTACACGAACCATATGCATTCGGTATTTCTGCAGTTATGTATTTTAATGTATTTTTATTATTGTAAGTTAAAATGGCGATTGTCTCTACCTTGGGAGATAATTAGGTTTCTTCCTAGAGAAGACGGAATTATGGGCAAGATGGGAAGGGCTATTATTGAAGCCACTGCGATTGGCTACTGTCCAATATGTCTTACAGTCTTCCACAAGGTCCCCTCGGGGAGTGTCCACCTTGTGGAGACCTGCATAAATACCGGGCAGGTAGCCCCCATTAAACAGATCTTCATTTGACCCTCAAGACGGAGCTTGGTCTCGTTTGTGGGGGAATTATTACTGGGACAGCGCTTTCGTTATTTTTAGCTGTGGAAGGAGTTCGACTGTTTTGCTGATCGGGAGTTGCCGTGTTCGTGGACTTCGTTCGGGAGTTTGGCGGTCGGCTGGATTTAAACTGCATTTCTGGAGAAGGGGATGATTGACTAAACGGCGGCTTCATCTACTCGACGGTACGTGTCGTAACAATTGGTGGCAAGCGACGGGATGAATCCTACCGCCCAGAAGGCCAGCTACACATCCCAGGTTGGAAATGCAGTATGAAGAGTTAAGGCGTGCTACCCTTAAAGATATATTGGAACGCAGAGGACGATCAGCGAGTAATCTCAAGAAAAGAGAGATTATTTCTATACTATTGGAAATGGATGCAGCACAGGGAACGGGAAGAGCTGATGTGCCTGGCATACTGGAGTTAACACCCGAGGAGATACAGTTTAACCGGGCAGTTCAGATCAGGCTGGCACATTTTGGCCCCAACCCCGCAGCAGATATTGTGGTGCAAGTGCAAGCAGCAGTAGCAGCACAACAGGCGCTTCAAGGAAGAGGCGCTGCAGCAGCTGAGGTACCGTATAATAATAATGGAAGGAGAAAAGTACCTTTTGCTGCATTTCGAAATTTTGTGGAAGCCGAAGGAGAAATTGATGGGTTCCTGGCTGATTTTGAAAGGCAATGTGCCTTACACCAGGTACCCGCAGGAGAATGGGTCCCCATCCTCTCTGGGAAGTTATCCGGCCGGGCCAGTGAGGCGTTTCGGGCCATCCCAGAGGAGGAACTTACCAGCTACAGGGCAGTGAAAGATGCCCTTTTGGCCAGATACGCTGTGACCCCTGAGGCATACCGGCGGCGATTCCGGGACACTAACAAGCAGGCTGGTGATTCTTATGTTGAGTGGGCATGCCGAGTACACCGCACAGCAGCCCACTGGATGGCAGGGTGCCAAGCAGTAACTGGGGAAGAAGTGCTGCAAGTATTTTTGTTGGAGCACTGTTTTGACCGCTTACCTGCAGGAGTCAGAGAGTGGGTTAGGGACCGCAAACCCGCTACCTTACCCGAAGCTGCTCGTCTGGCTGATGAGTACACTGACGCCAGGAAACTGGACCAGACAGCAGCCAAGGTCCCTACCCGAGTGGAGTACAAACCAGCAGCCCCTCCAACCTCTGCAGTGTATCAACACCCAGCACAACGCACCCCCACCATGCCAACAGCGAACAATTATGTTCAGCCAGCCCGGTTCAACGCCCGGGATTACTCACAGCCTATCCGTTGCTATGGGTGTAAGCAGTTGGGGCACAAGCGACCCGAGTGCCCATTAAACAATTCTAGCCAAGCCCAGTCGTGGAGAAGACCAGCCGGCGGGAATCAGCAACCACCTCAACCTTCCGCTCACTGTCTTGAGCAGGAGGAATTTTGGGGTATACTACATGAGGCGGATCCAGTACAAGCAGCGCAGCAGGATAACCGTCAACAGCACAGGCAGACCGTTAAACTAAATGGCAAAGCAGTAACTGGTCTAAGAGACACCGGAGCCACTATGACTTTGCTCCAAAAGAACCTTGTTTCCGAACACCAGCACACTAGAGATACTGTGGCAGTGAGGGTGGCGGGAGGTGCAGTGTTCCGTTTACCGGTTGCCTGGGTTCACTTGGATTGGGGGGTGGGCTCTGGACACGTGAATGTGGGGGTCATGAAAGACTTACCGGCCGATGTTTTGCTTGGGAATGACTTGGCCCCTTTGGTGTCCGCTTATGCTCCAATGGGACCTGCCGCTATCAACCCAGTGACTACCCGTGCCCAGACCCGTGCTGCTGGAACCAGCCCACCTGCTGCTGAGACCCAGGTAAGAACCGAGTCCCCGACTGGTACCCTAGAACCGACTTTTGTTAACTGGGATTCCCCAGAGGAGTTTGGGAGGGAAACTCAGACAGATTCGACCCTCCAGAAGTATAGGGACAGAGCAGACACGGGAGAGGAAGGATTAGATGGGGAACGGTATGAGTGGGTGGGGGACAGGTTGTATAGGATCCCCAAGCTTTCCCCGAAGAGTGTTGTCCCTCCGCCGAATCGACAGCTGGTGGTGCCCGCAAAATACCGGCAGGAGATTCTGCGGATAGGGCATGATGTTCCGTTAGCTGGACATCTAGGTTCCCGCCGCACAGCCTATAGGATCATGCAGAACTTTTTTTGGCCAAACTTTAATCAGGCTGTGCGGACATACTGCAGTACGTGTGACACATGTCAACGGATAGGAAAGCGGGGGGACCACCCAAGAGCTAGGCTTATGTCTATGCCTATCATTGGGGAGCCCTTTGCCCGCATAGCCGTTGACATTGTGGGTCCACTGGCCAGGGCTAGTCCATCCGGTAAGAAATATATTCTCACCGTGGTGGATTATGCCACTCGCTATCCAGAGGCAGTAGCGCTGTCTAATATAGAGGCAGAGACAGTTGCTGATGCCCTGGTTAGGATTTTTACCAGAGTCGGGTTCCCTCAAGAGATTCTCTCTGACCAGGGAACCCAATTCACCGCTGTACTCACCCAGCAACTGTGGAAGGTGTGCGGTATTAAACCGCTGCTTAGCTCACCTTACCATCCACAGACTAACGGTCTCTGCGAGCGATTTAATGGCACCCTCAAACAGATGCTGAGGACCTTTTCTGACACTTGCAGAGACTGGGAGCGATTCCTGCCTCATCTGTTGTTTGCCTACAGAGAGGTGCCTCAGGAATCTACTGGGTTCTCCCCCTTTGAGTTGCTATATGGGAGAAGGGTCCGCGGACCCCTTGATGGTAAGGTATGTCTTTTTGCTGATGATACTAAGATATGTAACAGGGTTGATGTTCCAGGAGGAATAAGCCAAATGACAAATGATTTAGGTAAACTAGAAAAATGGTCAGAATTGTGGCAACTGACATTTAATGTGGATAAGTGCAAGATAATGCATCTTGGACGTAAAAACCCAAGGGCAGAGTACAGAATATTTGATAGAGTCCTAACCTCAACATATGAGGAAAGGGATTTAGGGGTGATTATTTCTGATGACTTAAAGGTAGGCAGACAATGTAATAGAGCAGCAGGAAATGCTAGCAGAATGCTTGGTTGTATAGGGAGAGGTATTAGCAGTAGAAAGAGGGAAGTGCTCATGCCATTATACAGAACACTGGTGAGACCTCACTTGGAGTATTGTACACAGTACTGGAGACCGTATCTTCAGAAGGATATTGATACCTTAGAGAGGGTTCAGAGAAGGGCTACTAAACTGGTTCATGGATTGCGGGATAAAACTTACCAGGAAAGGTTAAAGGATCTTAACATGTATAGCTTGGAGGAAAGACGAGACAGGGGGGATATGATAGAAACATTTAAATATATAAAGGGAATCAACACAGTAAAGGAGGAGACTATATTTAAAAGAAGAAAAACTACCACAACAAGAGGACATAGTCTTAAATTAGAGGGACAAAGGTTTAAAAATAATATCAGGAAGTATTACTTTACTGAGAGGGTAGTGGATGCATGGAATAGCCTTCCAGCTGAAGTGGTAGAGGTTAACACAGTAAAGGAGTTTAAGCATGCATGGGATAGGCATAAGGCTATCCTAACTATAAGATAAGGCTAGGGACTAATGAAAGTTTTTAGAAAATTGGGCAGACTAGATGGGCCGAATGGTTCTTATCTGCCGTCACATTCTATGTTTCTATGTTTCTATCTCATTAGAGGCCACTGGGAGGGGGAGACAGAGCAGGAATGGACCCCCATAGTACCCTATGTTCTGGAACTCCGGGACCGCATGGAGAAACTGTCCCTAATGGTAAGGGAGAATCTCCAGGTGGCTCAGGGGAGACAGAAGAGGTGGTACGATCGGGGTGCCCGACAGCGAGTCTTCCAGGTTGGGCAGAAAGTGTTAGTACTCAAACCTGTGAAGGCGAACAAGATGCAGGCATCTTGGCAGGGCCCGTATAAGGTGTTAGCACAGATATGTGATACTACCTACCTTATAGCCAGCTGTTCAGATGAAAGGATCCAGCGATCCTTCCATGTGAACATGCTAAAGGAGTATCAGGAGAGACCAGAGAATGTCGCTGCAGTATGTGCCCCTGCTGCAGATGATACAGAAAGTTTACCCTTGCCAGACCTGTTAGAGAGGGACCCCCAGACGGATCTTACTAGCCTAGTACAGCTAGGGGACAGATTGAGCTCTACCGAGAAGGGCCAGGCAAGACAGCTTCTGTGGGAAAAGCAGGCGACCTTCTCCCAAGAACCTGGTTACACTACCCTAGCTGTACACAAGGTAGAAACCCCTGGACAGAACCCCCTGCGACAACCCCCTTACAGTATCCCTGAAGCAGTCCGGGAAGGAATGCGGAAGGAGATACAGGAGATGACTCAGCTGGGGGTCATCGAACACTCCGATAACCCTTGGGCCTCGCCTGTAGTCCTGGTGCCCAATAAGGATGGGACCACCCGGTTCTGTGTGGACTACAGGCATCTCAATGAGCGGACCACCACTGACGCCTACCCGATGCCCCGGGTAGACGAATTGTTAGATCGCATTGCCAGGGGACGCTATCTGACCACCATAGACCTGTGCAAAGGCTACTGGCAGATTCCCCTGGCCGAGGATGCTATCCCCAAGTCGGCCTTCGTCACCCCATTTGGCCTGTACCAATTTAAGGTCATGCCATTTGGGATGAAGAATGCCCCGGCTACCTTCCAGCGTATGGTGGATAGACTTCTTGATGGATTCCAGGAATTTGCTTGTGCATACCTGGATGACATTGCGATCTACAGTGAGTCCTGGGAAGAACACCTAGTACATGTAGGGGTAGTACTGGACAAGATTCGGGCCGCTGGCCTGACATTGAAGCCAGAGAAGTGCCATTTAGGCATGGCTGAAGTGCAGTACCTGGGTCACAGAGTAGGGTGTGGGAGCCAGAGGCCAGAGCCAGACAAGATAGAGGCAGTTGCTAACTGGCCCACACCTATCACCAAGACCCAGGTGTTAGCCTTCCTAGGGACAGCAGGGTACTATAGACGCTTTGTCTCCGACTACAGAACTATTGCTAAACCCCTGACTGACCTGACAAAGAAAAATCTTCCTAAGCAGGTCCTGTGGTCTCCAGCTTGTGAAGCTGCGTTCCAAGCACTCAAACAAGCTCTTGTGAATGCCCCTGTCCTGGCTGCCCCAGTCCCTAACAAACGTTTTCTCGTCCATACAGATGCTTCCATGTATGGACTGGGGGCTGTGCTGAGCCAGGTCGGGGAAGATGGAGGAGAGCACCCTGTCGCATATCTCAGCAGAAAGCTGTTACCCAGAGAAGTGAGTTATGCGGCAGTGGAGAAGGAGTGTTTGGCCCTGGTGTGGGCATTGAAAAAGTTAAGCCCGTATTTATATGGACAGGAATTTTCCCTGGTGACGGACTACAATCCCCTTGTCTGGCTTAACCGGGTCTCAGGAGACAATGGCAGACTGCTGAGGTGGAGTTTAGCACTACAACCATATAACTTCACCATCAGTTATCGACCCGGTAAGCAGAATGGGAATGCAGATGGATTGTCCAGGCAAACCGACATCCTCACCCCATCTTAGTCCGGTCATCCCCACGTTGACCCGCCAAAGGGTCAAGCCGGGTCTGCCGGAGTGTCCCACAAGGGGGGAGCCGTGTGACAGATTCATCTGTATTGCTGGTTCGTCTATTTCCCTTTGTTCGCTGAATTGCCTGTTCACATAACCCCCGTTCGTGGAATTTGCAAACTACCGATTGAAACTACCGAACGAACGACCACCCAGGAGAGGAGTGTGCTGCTGGTTAACCTCTTGGCCCCAATTAGAACGTTGTGGTTAACCGCAGACACCTCTCCATTCCATTCGTACGGGTGGTCGTCGTTCGCATGTCGACCACGAGGCAGCGGCCATTTTGGGACATACGAACACATAGCGGTGTTCGGTACAAACTGTATGGAACTAAAAACGGACACTTAAACTACCGAACACCGCTGGAAGCTGTTGCCTACCTTCCATTTCGACAAGGCATGCGAACGTCGGTCGTTCGGGAGTTTTTATTCATTCGTATGGACTTTCACCCAGACAGCCATCCCATGGAGTCATTCGTATACCGAAGGACTGGTGAAAGACTTTGACTCCATGGCGATTCGACTAGATACATCAGATCTGAGAGCTATTCGGTGAAAACATGCACTCAGATCCAGGCTGTCTGGGGATATGTTACACGAACCATATGCATTCGGTATTTCTGCAGTTATGTATTTTAATGTATTTTTATTATTGTAAGTTAAAATGGTGATTGTCTCTACCTTGGGAGATAATTAGGTTTCTTCCTAATTATCTCCGAGGTAGAGAAGACGGAATTATGGGCAAGATGGGAAGGGCTATTATTGAAGCCACTGCAATTGGCTACTGTCCAATATGTCTTACAGTCTTCCACAAGGTCCCCTCGGGGAGTGTCCACCTTGTGGAGACCTGCATAAATACCGGGCAGGTAGCCCCCATTAAACAGATCTTCATTTGACCCTCAAGACGGAGCTTGGTCTCGTTTGTGGGGGAATTATTACTGGGACAGCGCTTTCGTTATTTTTAGCTGTGGAAGGCGTTCGACTGTTTTGCTGATCGGGAGTTGCCGTGTTCGTGGACTTCGTTCGGGAGTTTGGCGGTCGGCTGGATTTAAACTGCATTTCTGGAGAAGGGGATGATTGACTAAACGGCGGCTTCATCTACTCGACGGTACGTGTCGTAACATAGCCCTGCTTGCAACATTTCCTTAAATGTTTTGAGTATTTGCTTTCTGCATACTTTGCCTTTTGCTATAAGACATAAGCAACACAATACAGGTTGCCAGAGCACATTAATGCAGTGGAACCTCGGAACTCGAACAGTGGAACCTCGGAACTCAAACGGTCCCTTTCTCGAACAATTCAGAAGTCGAACACAAATTTCGAGTAAAAAATGTCTCGGTACGCGAACAATCCTCGGTACCCGAACAAATCATGCCACAAACATGTTCAATTAGACACACTTCAGACACATTTAAATGCCAGAAGAACAGTTACCTACCCCATCCAAACAATAATTTATCTTCTCCTTTCCACTTACGCCATCAACATCAACATAATTACAGGTAAAGTAAAGTTACATTTTCAGTTAATTTACTGTACACTGTGTTCATTATTTTTTTCCTATATGATTTTATGCATGTAAGGTATTTTTAAACTGTAAAATTTGTGTTAAAATGCTGTAATTTTGTGGGGTCTGGAACGGATTAATTAAATTTACATTAATTCGTATGGGAAATGTTGATTCCGTTCTCGAACAAATCAGAACTCGAACAGCCTTCTGGAACAGATTACGTTCGAGTTCTGAGGTTCCACTGTAGATGATAATTTGGACATGGTCTTCACAAACCCATTCTGATATTTTAGCAAAGAAAAGATATAAAATTAAGGTAAACATTTGAAGAGGATATTACTTCAAAAGACTACACTATGTTAAAGAGAAGCAGTCACTTGAAACAATGTTTATGCTGTTTACTATATTTAACATATATGCATTTTACTGATTAGTCTGCGTACTTCAACAAAGCCGCCACAGATCCTTTATTCATCCAGTAGGTTTTGTCATGCTGGTTCATATTGCTAAAAGCTTGCTGGGAAGGTACAAGCACCGTGATATTGGGAGTCTGGGTTATCAATGACAATATAGAAGGATCCTGTAAAGTAAAGAATGCTGACAGTCAAAAGATGTACATACTGTGGCTTTTGATTAGTTTTTTGAATTACTTAGAACATTAGCATTACCTATTTGTTTTACTCTAGGAGGTACAATCCATTCTTAAGACAATCTCTCTCTTCATCTATATAAAAACACACACATCCCTTCCTGTAGGAGACAAGCTGGACAATGTGCTCTTAAAACTGGCACAATTCTGCCAAAGCCTGGCGCATCCAGCCCACACCAGAAATCAGGATGCCAGCCACTATGCTCCAGATTTGCAGCCTAACTCCTCTTGTTGGGATGTTTTTTGGGGTTGAGGACATTATGAGTTCCTTTTTGGTATTTGGTCTAGAAGGGTGAAACTGCAGTGTTCTATTATGGACCATTTATTGAGGACTGTTGTCATGGCTATTAACTAGCAGGCATATCTCATTCTCTGCCACTACAGGATAAGAAAATACCTTTAACCAGAGATAAACAGCTTCATATAAAAACTTACATGAATATTAAATGGTGTGAGTGTCCCAGGAAACTCCAAATAACGTGCAATAATAGACACAAAACACATTGAAGGTCTGTGTGCAATGTAACTGATGTTCCCCAGAATTTGTATCTATTTTCAATATATGTGATGTATTTGAAACATTTAAGGAAGACACTTAAGCACCAAACCACAATGTTTCTATGCTCTATTGAGAAGCATTTGATAGGTTGACGTAATTTGTCCAGATGATCTCAGATGAAAGATTTATGGCAAGAAGTGGAAGCTGCTGGGTGATAGGTGAATTTAACTTCAGCTTTAATAACTTTGTTGGGCCTAACAATCTAAAAGGCACCAAGAACACTAATGTTATAAACTGGGCCAATGCTACAGCTAGGCAAACAAGGTAGCCACCAAGGGTGCAGCCAGTGGTGGACCTACAGGGGTTAATGAGGCCCGAGTGCGACCAGGCCCTCTGTGTTCTGCCTGTCAAAGAGGTCCATGATCTGTCAGACTTAAGGCCCCTGAAGAGGCAGCTGGCTGTTCGCTAAGTCAAAGTAGGCACCTTCTTGTCTGAACGGCAGACGCCTACGCTGCGAAATACAGTGCGTCTGGGGGAGCACTGAGCACTGAGCATGGGCAGCGAGGGAGTGCTGATGCTCCTGCAAGTTTGATTGTATTCTTTTCCCACAAGTTCTTGAGGATAGGACTGGAACCTCAATAGGGTATATAATAAAGAAATTGTGAAACTTGCATGCTCACGGCTCCCTTGTGCGCCCTCTGTGGTGATGCTGGGAGCCGGAACATGACATCACTCCGGCCCCTGGATCACTAAAGGGCACATGAGGGAGCAGTGAGGAAGAACCAGAAGATTCTAACAAGCCCACACTAGGCCCCAGGGAGGACCCACACCAGTGTGTCAGTGTATGTATACCAGTGAGAGCATTCTTTGATTCTTACTCCTGTCACATTCACCTCTCTCAGTCTGCTTGATGCTGTCTAGGGTTCATAAACAAAGGGATTTAACTCCTAAATGGCAGAGGATTGAGCAGTGAGGCTGCAGGGGCATGTTCTATACACCAAAACTGCTTCATTAAGCTAAAGTTGTTCAGGTGACTATAGTGTCCCTTTAAGGTCTGGTGATATAAACGGCTGTTTTTCACGTGTTTTCTCTATAACATAAAAATGTGCGTTTTTTGTTCTGCCATGAAAATGATTGTTACTGCAATGCTCGCTTCAGCTGTTGTGGCGAAGTAAAACTGTTTGTTACGCTCAGCATGACAAATTAAAGAATTAAAAAACAAAAACAAAAATCTATCACTACACACAGTTTTTTATATTATAATTCTAATTATTTTCATTACAAAAGAATATAACCGTTTAATCTGATTTTACTCACTTCAAACCATTTCCAAAACTCAGATGCTTCTCCAAGAGATGAAATTACCTGGTGAAGAAATAAAAAAAGAAAAAAAGAAAATATATCAAGTTTGATTGTATTCTTTTCCCACAAGTTCTTGAGGATAGGACTGGAACCTCAATAGGGTATATAATAAAGAAATTGTGAAACTTGTGACACTTTATCACATTATAGTCTTTTCTGGACACCTTACTATCATTTCAAGAATGAAAGACAAGTATTTTACTTGCATTACAAAACTATACAGCCCAAAACAAAGATGACATATTTGCAAATAACATGAGATTTAACAAGACTTGTACATACTACTGTACATAATACATGGGACTGTAGCTAATTAGAAAAGCTATCAAAACTTACATTTGCTACATTCCCGAAGCAAACAGTACCATCACCTTCATAGGGATCTCTACAAACGCACTCCCAGAATCCTAAGGGCATTTTTTGACAAGTTGCCTGGAACCGAAAATAATAGAACATTTTAATTGAAACCAAACAAAAAAATATTCTGCTCATTTTACAATTTATTTTTTAAATAATGATAAAATGTTTGTTATAACTATTTCGGAGTTTAAATTTAAAAGCATATTTACACAGAGACACCATGAACAAATATAGAAAGTATAATTCTTTCATGACGTATAATGTAGACCGTAACATTGAGGTTATGTTACCACCATACAAGCTCTACAATTTTCCTATTACAAGATGAGTATATAAGCTTCTGAGCAGATTCGGAATTTTGGAAGTGCTCATTGAAAAGGCATGTATACTTTTAATGAAAGAAGCAATGTGAATTGTTAGTGTAGGACTCACTTAAGAGGTTTGACGTTGCAGGTGAGCTTACACTCAAATGGCCATTGGAGTGATACTAAAAAACCTCTAGTTATTTAAATGTGCATAGGGATTTGGGATAGTGCGCAAGTAGCTTTTTTCTTTGGTTTTTAATGTATATTTTCATGTTGTACAGTTCATTCACTGTAAATATCATAACACAGATACTTACCAAGGGATGGCACTTTGTGTCCTCTAGGCATGCATTTACTTGCTCACATTCAATACCATTCCCTCTGAAACCTGTGTTACACTCACAGTCACTCTATAAAACAAACAATGCAGTTTTACAAAGATTAACAATACTATATGTAAAAACACAAGCAGTTCACATAAACGGTTCATTAATGAAAACACTTTAAAGAAATGATCACAAGAAAGCATAGGCTACATGTGAGCCAAAAGGTTGTCTATTACTACTGTTCCAGAATTACTAACTTTCTGAACGTGGGGCCCGTTTTGTGCCATTTTTGATGGAGAACCATTGTATCTGGCTTTCAGATACAGCATTGAAATGGTTAAGTTAAAACAAACTAAGTGGTTTGTTCAAATATAGAGGCTCTAAAGGATGTAGCAAAATGAATAGAACACACCAACTCCATAATAGAAGACTGATCATTTTAGCGAACTGTTTTGAGTCAGGCATTACTCCTCCTTCCATCCATTATACCTCAAGTACCTTCTTCCCATCTTCATACCTCCAGCCTCCACCATTCCCATGGCCAACCCTATTACTGTGTACGTACACCTGCCCTTCTACTCTCCTCCTCTGTGTCAGAGATCATCAAGCACTCTAGTAGTCGTAGCCACCTGGTAGCCCTCACACTGACTCACTCTATTCTGGCAAGTTAACATTCCAAACATTGGCCAGTGAATTGGTTTGAAAGACTAAGTGATACAGAGGCAATCATCATCAACTAAGCATTCCTTCAAGTGTATCAAAAGCTCATGAGTCAGAAAGTGCACACATTTAGTTATTTACCTGACCAGGACCAATATATTCACAGGTAGCATTGGCATGACAACCTCCGTTGCTCTGAAGACAGTTATTGATCGCTGAGCAGTCTTGTCCGTCTCCTGTCCACCCGGGACGGCACACACACTTGTGCTTTCCTTGACCAAGGTGGAAGCATTCAGCCTGCATTTATATAACAAAGTCAGTGGAAGGAAAAACACTAGACTCTTAAACTTTGAGACTGTCAACTGTAATCTGTGTTCTTTAGGTTTATTTATGGTAAATTCTGAATGGAGGCCCCACGTTACATTTTTACTGAAGTGACATTTTTTTTCACAGAAAATGTAAATTTCAATAAATGATCACATGTGTAAAAAGTTTAGTTTCAATATCATTCAATGCCATTAAAATAACTCCGGTCTGAGATTGCATCTCACTGGGATCTAGAACCCTGTCATGTATGTGCATTCATTATTGGTGTACGTGACATTTTTGTGGACGAAAATTACAATATTCAAATGTGTTTTCCTTATTGTTCTGTCCTATTCCTAAATGTAGTGTTAGAGACTAGTACAACAATGACACTTACAGTTTAAGTTCTAAGAATAGTAGCAAGGTTATGGTGTATCTAAAGCTAACACTAACTTTAATGTCAAACTCTTATATTAGGTACTTAAAGCGGCACTGTCATGCCGAATTCTGTTTTTTTTTTAACCCCTCTCCCGCCTCCACTACATCCAATTGACCCACTAGTCACCCCCAAATGCCCCTAAGCCCCCAGCATTACCTATTTTTTAATCCTTATTTTCTGCCCCGATCTATATTCAGGGCGCCGCCATCTTTGTGTGGGTAGATGAAGTCCCTCAGGGACACGTCATCAGCCCACACTAGGCAGACTGTGAGATTCCCGCACATGCCCAGTGAAACACCTGGACATGCGAACGGGAATTTCATCTATTCATTCATTCATCAGACAGACGAATGAGTGAATAGAAATATCAGCCGAACAAACTAACACAATGTATCAGTGTTAGTTTGTTCGTCAGTTTATTACAGGAGGGAGCTACCGGCGTGCAGCTCCCTCCTTGTAATATGTAACTATAGAAGCGGCAGGGAGCAGTGCTCCCCACCACTTCATAAGCCCCCCAGGTCCCCCTCTCACTCTATGGGTGTCAATATGACCCCCATAATAGCACAAGGGAGATTAAAATCTCCCAAATGCCCCTACTCACTATACCGCGAGTAGGGGCATGTCCACTGTGGCTGCTCACTGTAAAAAAAAAAAACAACTATTGGCCCCCACCCCTAAACAGTGAGAATGGGGAGGGGGCAGTACTCCCCCCACCCCTGGGCGGCGGGTGGGGGCCATAATGAGAATGGGGGGGGACCTACTGCCTCCCCCGGCCCCCACCCCTGGGCGGCGGATGGGGGCCATGAAGATAATGAGGGGGGGGGACCTACTCCCCCCCCGGCCCCCACCCCTGGTCGGCGGATGGGGGCCATGAAGATAATGAGGGGGAGGGGAACTACTGTCCTCCCCCCGGCCCCCACCCCTGGGCGGCGGGTGGGGGCCATAGTGAGAATGAGGGGGGCAGTACTCCCCCCCGGCCCCCACCCCTGGGCGGCGGGTGGGGGCCATAATGAGAATGGGGGGGACCTACTGCCCCCCCCGGCCCCCACCCCTGGGCGGCGGGTGGGGGCCATAATGAGAATGGGGGGGTACCTACTGCCCCCCCCCCAGCCCCCACCCCTGGGCGGCGGGTGGGGGCCATAATGAGAATGGGGGGGACCTACTGCCCCCCCCGGCCCCCACCCCTGGGCGGCGGGTGGGGGCCATAATGAGAATGGGAGGTCTGCCCCTGGCCCCACCCTGGTGGGGTGGGGGCCATGAGTAAAGGGGGACCTACTGCCCCGGCCCCCACCCCTGGGCGGCGGGTGGGGGCCATGAAGATGAGGGGGGGGGACCTACTGTCCTCCCCCCCCGGCCCCCACCCCTGGGCGGCGGGTGGGGGCCCTAAGTCAATTACCCCCCCCAAGGTGACTAGGGGTCCCCAAGCCCCTAGTCACCCACCCCCCACCCAAAAAAAAACAAGTCCCTACCTACCCCCCTCACCCTAAAAAATAGTGAGGGGGGGATAAAATAACTAACCTGTAAAATAAAAATTAAACTTACCATTCGACGTCTTCTTTTTTCTCAAATTTTCTTTTTTCAGCCCCAAAAAAGGCCAAATAAAAAAACAATCATAACCGTCGAATTGAAAATAAAATAAAAATCCTGAGCGCAAAAAAGAAAACCCGACGAAAAAAAAAAAACCCAAGCGCAAAAAAATAATCCATCTTC
>OW240914.1:299850163-299865594 GCA_933207985.1 Pelobates cultripes
GGGCAGTAGGTCCCCCCCATTCTCATTATGGCCCCCACCCGCCGCCCAGGGGTGGGGGCCGGGGGGGGAGGACAGTAGGTCCCCCCCCTCATTATCTTCATGGCCCCCACCCGCCGCCCAGGGGTGGAGGCCGGTGGGGGCAGTAGGTCCCCCCCCCTCATTATTGCCCCCACCCGCCGCCCAGGGGTGGGGGCCGGGGGGGCAGTAGGTCCCCCCCCTCATTATTGCCCCCACCCGCCGCCCAGGGGTGGGGGCGGGGGGGGGCAGTAGGTAATTAGGTCTCCCCCTTATTTTATTTTAGGGCCCCCACCCGCCGTTTAGGGGTGGGGGCCAATAGTTTTTTTGTTTTTTTTACACAGGCTGCTCACTGTTTACCAGACATGCCCCTACTCGCAGTATAGCGAGTAGGGGCATTTAATTTACTAATACTAAGTAACCTTTACTCAGTATTAGTAAATGTGGCTGAAAGACCAATTTAGGTCTTTCAGCCTTTTAGTAGATAGCTCCCTGATACCGTGGGAATTAGGGAGTTATCTACTAAGCGGCTACAAGATGCAGCCACAGCAATGAATAGGATCAGAGTTTCATTCATTCGAATGAAATTCCGATCCGAATAAAGTGCCGAATTGAGTTCTAAAAGAAACGAACATACTGTTCTCATTCAGTTAGAACGCAATTCGGCAGTTTTGTGTAAAGTGACAGGAAGCATTGTGGGAACACAGAGGGAAGCTAGGGATCATGGGAAAATTGCTCTGTCCAGCGGAAATGAAGCACACTTTGCTCCTCCGCTGGTCAGAGCTGGTCAAGCGGAGGAATCCTCCATAAGGCAAATAGTCCCTCCTTTGTCTTATGATTTTAAAGAAAACTAAAGAAGACAGGAAGAAAAGAAGAACAGATCCTGAGAGAGGGGGAGAAGAGGAAGAGATTGAGGAAAGGTAAGTTCGGCATGACAGTGCCGCTTTAAATAGGTCTGAAATATTATTATTAAATTCTTAAATTTAGCTTTTTAACCCTAGCTCTAAACTGTTAAATGTAATGTATTCCTTAATCAAACTTTAATGGGTAAAAGTACAAATCACTTTTTAGTAGGTATATCTGCAGTGAATACACGTATGTCTTTTTCATGTGTGTATTCATTGGGGGTACATTCATCTTAAAAGATCTTGCAAATGCAGCAGAATCTGATCAGAGGTCTGAGAAGGAGCCATTTAGGTATGCGAGTTCAGGATAGCCAATTAAAACAGGAAGACCCTCCCCCCCATCCTGGATGTTTGATTCCCATTAATAGTTAATTATTAAAGTTCCAAATTCACATAGAAATTAGCCCTTTTATAAAGTGCTTTTTAAATGGAGTAACCCTCACCCATAATGCACTTCCATTAATATTTGGATTCTGAACCTGTGATAGTTTTATACCTGTGATTATTGCTATAGCCATGGCAAAAGGATTAATGTAAAAGACGGTGTATTAAAGAAGTCAAATATTTTAGCACAAAAATGCCCTTACATTAAGCTGCAGTTGTTCTGGTGACTATAGTGTCCCTTTAAGTAGTTCATCTGTGGAACTACATATAAAGCTGAGATAAGTGTCAGTATTTCTTTCCTTTTAACTTTGGTTCGACATAACCACAAATCACAATTATTGCATCTGCTCATTGCTATAAGATCATTTCTAGAACTAAACTAAAGGAATCGTATAAGTATCTGTCAATCAAACCCATTTCAAGTAAGGCAAACAGATATTTCTTTATGACGGTAATATTCCCATAGCATGTAACACTTACATTAATATTGCACACCTGCACACCTGTAGCAAAGCAGGGATTTACTTCTTTGCAGTAGGTGCCGTCTCCCTCATATCCAGCTTTGCAAACACAGCTGAAACCAGATACAAATTAATAGGGTTCAAATTTCACCTAAAATTTACATTGATTTATGTGTTTATTTATTTGGGTTCAGAGTTTGTTTTGTTTATTTTTGCACTTTTCTTTTTAGTTTAGGCAAACAATGTTCAAAGTGATCGTTCGCTCACACAATTATAATATTATTCACTGCAATTGCACGTTTATTATACTTTAATACTCCTTTTTGACATATCATTGGTGAGTAAAGTGCTTATACAGTTAATAAAACAACCTCAAATAGTGAATATCACTATTAACTAGTTAACTAGTTTTTTCCTTCTATCATGGACATGAGCTCAGTTCTGCTAGCTTGCACTTATGCATAATGAACTTGGCCTACAATTACCCTCTATGTATGCTACACAAAAATAATACTGGGTTGGACCGAGCTAAAACCCATGAAGGTGAGTCACTTAATGGTCTCATTAGAAAATGCCAAACTCTGTGAAGTAATACAGGAACCTCAAATAAAAGTATCTTTTTAATTTTTTATTAGTTTTCATTTATTGTTTTTACAGATTGTGTGATCCCCCTCCCCGCCCCCCCAAAAGACAGCTGAGCTGGAATTTATTTTTTCATTTGGCTATTTTGAAATAAAATTATGCAATTTCATTGTTACTTATCCAAAACCCCCAGCATAGAGACTCTTTCTATTTTTTTCTAACAGTAAACTTTGGTATCCCCTTTAACATGTTTTATAAAACAATAACAAATATTTGACAAGAATACCTTGGTATCCCGTCTTTGAACACACAGTCTGCATGTGCATGGCAGAATGTAAATTGAGGGCCACATGGAGTTGTATGCTGGTCACAAAACTTTCCGACGTATCCAGGCAAACAGGAGCCAGGAAGGCAACTACCATCACTGTGTATGTGATTATTACATCTCCCATGGATACAGAGACACTCTAGATTCAAAGGATAGATTATTTCTTAATATCGATAAAAGACCACAATGCTTCTAGATAGACAGACAGACAGAAAACTTTCAATTCTGAGAAAAGAAACCTGTAATTGAAGTAGCTCACTACTGCTTAGAGCATGTTGCTGAACTACAATTCCCATGATTCTATGAATGAAATAGATGGGCTGAGAATTATGGGAGTTGTAGTTCAGGAGGGCCGGAGTTTGGGGAAGCCTGGCTTAGAGTAATCACTTAATTAAATAATTAATTAAATGATCAAAAAGTCTAAGCTTCGCTGAGCAGTTCCAAATTAAGGCCTCGATTTTAATATTTTTGGATAAGATTTTTTTTTAAATGATTTAATACTTTTGGGTAAACATTTAATATAATTTTTTCAAAATATTCAAATATCAAAAAAGTACCATGTATAAAAATAGTTCACCATATCAATATATTTATACGAATATTAAAATATAATTTTAAAAGATTATGCAAAAATATTAAGTTCAGTTTCCGGCAGGACATATGGAATATGCTCAGCTCGTATTTAGAGATCAGGATTGGGTGAGCTAGGTTTTGGAGCAGTCTCACTCCTAGGTTTTGCAGATCATGAGGATTTACAGAAAACTCAGGAACTTGAGGTTACATTTTTAATTGTTACTCTTATATTATTTTATATGTTTGAAATTTGTAGATCGTTGCAAAATAAAGAGAAATTAAAATTATACTACTACTTTTAAAATCCTTAATCCAAGAAATGGTATAATGAAAGATTTATACCCAAGATCCCAAGAAACGGGCAAACAATACAAGACAGAATTACAAATAACACTACAGCATACAGAACAGGGTGTTCCCTCTCTCCAAAATACGAAGATAAACAGATTATCAAGGCTAATGCTAACATTGGAAGTCAGAAATATTGGGGTGGGTGGGAGGTAATAAATAGAATTTTAGCACTTATTTCCTCTGGTGTTTCGTTTCTATATTTTTACTTGATATAACAACATAATAATTATTAATAAGGAAAGGAATATATATATATATATATATATATAGACTTAAAAAAAAATAATGGATAGGGAGGAATATTAATGATGACAAGATATGGAGGCTAAAAGCAATAAACACTAAGCGCACTACATAAGCCAGGTATATGTCTGAAATATAAGAAAAAAAAGGGAAAACATTTTTAAAAAAATGATATTACTACTTAAATATTACCATTTATTATGTTTCCTTGTATATGAATGTTTACATCACTATTACAACATATTTCACATTTTAATCTTTTCCTATTATATTTTTACGGGTGTGTATGTATCATGCTAAAAGAGTGCAGGAAGCACAAAATGCATTGAAGTTTAGTTTGTTGTTCATTTTTTATTTTTTTTTGCACTATGCACTTTATATCTAATAAATATTGAAGATCGTAGTTGTCCATTTTGTTCTTGCTGTTGAGCCCTACTGTTTATTACTTTGTGAGTGTCAAGAGGGGCTCATTACGTGGAAGCATTTTAATTCCATACAACTGAAAATATGCTGTTTTGTCTTTTTAATATGAAATAGATACAGTTTTTCTAAACAACAGAGACTATTAAAATGCAGTGGCCATGTTATTTTTACTGCTCCTTTAAACATGTATATCTATATTAAGAGGACCACTTAAAGCGGCACTTTCAACCCCCCCTGTTCCCCTCCCATATCTACCCCTGACAAATGAGTATTACAAGATAGAATCTTCATGAATCTAAATAGAATCTTTATGAAATACTCATTTTGACTGTGCTGGAATTTCAGTGAAACTCCAACAAAATTTAAGAGCTATACAGAGACAAATTGGGGACTAGTGACATCACAAGTGATCGCTGCAGGTAATTGGCTTTGTCTATGGAGGATCCTGCAGTCTCGTGGGATCCTCCATAGACCTCAATGCTGCGCATGTGGAGGAAACAGGAACAGATGGAGGAGATGGTGGTGCCAATGAGGGACAGGATCAGGTAAGTAAATCTCACCTTTATCTGCCCCCCTGGCCACCGGACCCCCAGTGGTGATGTCAGTCGGGGGTCTTTGCAAATTCGGAAAGTCCCCAGATGGTGACAGTGCTGCTTTAAGTCACCCAATTCACTTCATCTCAATGTAATGGTCTGGGTGCAGTGTCCCTTTAGTTTTAACCCTAATGCTGGGTTTAATACATTTCTAACGGCTGTTTTCCTGAGTAAAGGTGAGTAAATCTCACCTTATATGCCTTCACAGGGACACCTAAATAGGTAGATTAAAACTATAGCATTAGGAATAAATAAATGTTTGTTTTACGAACGCCATAGTGTTCCTTTAAATGATTGCCAATATAAATTTAACTGGTAACAATTCAGGTTCGTTACTTACGTTTGTCACATCGAATTCCATAATTTCTGTCATCTGAGCAACGCTGACATTCTGTTCCAGTATAACCTGCATCACATACGCAAGTGCCATTTCCCTTCATGCCATCCATACACTGCAACATGTAAGTACATATAGTATGTTAACAATGCAGAGATATTTATTAACTACTTAAAGGCCGACTACAGTCTACAAAATATCCTAGTGATTTAGCGACAGCTGGGATTTATATTGATGAGATAATACGAATAGAATGCTCACTTCATGCTCAGAGATATATTTTGTAAGACAACATGGGAAGCATTGGGTCTGTATAGGATTAATGATTAATATGACTTGCATTATCCTTGGAATTCACATGTATATGGTATATATATGTAATAATACATAGGGAAATTAGTGAAATGAGTAACTCATATATATATGTGTGTATATATATATATATATATATATATATATATGATTTTTCATTTTATATTGAATAAATTCAATGAATTAAAAAGAAAAGAAACTAATATGTGATATATGTTGACACAATAACAGCGGGCGAAGAGCCGATAATGAAGTTGACAGAATCACAACCCTCATTTTTGGCACCGCTTGTGTCAGTAAAGGACCAGTTAAAAAGGGCTTTTAAATATTAGGTTAAACACTTTTTAGTGATCACAATCCTGTAGAAGAGGAACGCAAACCGTTAACATGCCCATTGAAGACTTAGTAAATTCAACATTTCAAAGAATCTGACAAAGACTTAAAAATGTTTAACAAATACCCTACAAATGTTTAAAGTACTATAGAATGAGCAGAACAAACACCTCCTCTGAATGGACGGCACATGTAAGAACTGTTAGCTAAAGATTTTTTTTTTTTCCAAATACAATTTTTATTGTGAATGCACAATACATGGCATACATGGAAGCCTCAATCATAGAAAATGATACAATTATAATAACAATGGCGATAATGCAGTTGGCGTATCCAACACTCACTTTTCCCATAAGAGACCATGTGAAAACAAAATAAATAAAAATGTAACTCAAATGTCCAGTCCTATTATAGTGTTAGTAAGTCAGTCTGTGTAGAGCTAAAGATTTTAAATCGACAATCGCAATCACAAGTTGATTACAAATTAAAATCAAATCAGAATTAAAGGACAAGTAAGCTCTGTAATTAAAATATAATATACTTAATCTGATAACATAATAAACACTCATGTGCATAAGACTGAAAAGTCCATTTGAACACTTTAAAGAAACACACACTGATTAAAATGGAAAATTATAGGTTAATTTCACATCTTTCACCTCTTATTAATTAAAAAAAAAAAAAAACACAAAACTGCAATTTTTTCTCATCAAACTCACAAAATTGGCGGTGAAGTCCACCATGGCAATATTAATAAAAAAATTCACAGTTTACACCTGTTTTTTATTTTATTAAAAATATATAGGTACAAAATATTTATGTTAAAATGGGCATAAGGAATCTTTCATTTTCCTGAGAAGTCGACATCTGCTTAATGTGAATCTTAGAATTCTTCTAAAAAGAAAATAACTTTTACAATAATCGCTAAAACATAAAAAATATTCTGTAGGTTTGCTGAAGACTACACTTAGATACACAGATATTTATATAAAGGATCAAGCGGTCAGTAAAAGCCTTCATTCCTATTAAAAATAGTGGTTTATTAAAATTGTTTAAGACATTTGGTTTTAAATAATTTCGTAACCAAAATATTAAACAGAACAAGGTTCCCAGAACTAGCCTTCTCAGTACTAGCCTCAATCTTCCTCATGCCCCCCTAAGAAAAGAATGTAAAACCTTATCTTACTTTGAAGAGTATAAAGTCAAATATAGACAACTTATGTGCTATTTTTTTCTGACGGCAGGTCAAAACTCATTCAGAATATAAGTGTTTGACTATTGGGTTACATCAGCCACCAAATGATGGTATATGGGAAACTATGCAATATGTAAATGTAATCAGATTACAACAATAGCTTTGAATCAAATTGAACAGGTGAAAATTGACAATAATTTCTGAGTATAAACATACCTCTCCATTTCCTGAGCAAGGATTAGAGTAGCCCCCTGGGCACAGATTGCAGTCTGGGCTGTAGAAACCTTTGCAACATTTGGGTACCTGCAACACATGTGACAAGTCAGGGCCGATTCATTCTCTGTGTTCAAAGCAATAGGTTTGTTACACCCATAGTCAGTGGCGGATGGTGTAGTTTAACCCCTTAAGGACACATGACATGTGTGACATGTAATGATTCCCTTTTATTCCAGAAGTTTGGTCCTTAAGGGGTTAAAGGTGGCTTGGCACTAGACTTTATGCCTAGTATTTGAATCTGCTCCTTGAATTGCTTGGATCTGCCTATTTCACTCCATAAAAACATAGAATGTAACGGCAGATAAGAACCATTCGGCCCATCTAGTCTGCCCAATTTTCTAAATACTTTCATTAGTCCCTGGCCTTATCTTATAGTTAGGATAGCCTTATGCCTATCCCATGCATGCTTAAACCCCCTCACTGTTTTAACATCTACCACTTCAGCTGGAAAGCTATTCCATGCATCCACTACTCTCTCTATAAAGTAATACTTCCTAAAATGTCCTCAACCCCTGATCTATCAAGAGATCACAGCATGTTCAAAATTACAAAATTATAGATATATGAATTTGGGAAACAACCACTTTGAAAAGGTCAAACATCACCCTCTGATGCAGACATGCCAATAAGCAAGCTTGTCTTTTAGTGTATACGGGATCTGAAGTCCCAGGGCAAGTCTAGCACTTGACAAGTGTAATGTTTGTGTTATCTATGTGACTGCAGAGAAGGTAAGCCATATATGCCGGGGAGAATTTTTTTTTTTCAGAAAATGAGGGGACAAACCCATAGACTCGTACTGTAATAAGCTGTAGTATTTATGTTGTTTAGCGTAAACAATTAATCTTTGCTTAAAACAGTTCTGTCACACCAAACTTATCTTCTTCCAGAGTTTTCCTCTTCTCAATCTCTCTCTCTTTTTTTTTTTTAAACAAAACATGGAGGCTTTCACAAAATGTATTGATTTTTTTGGAAAGATTAAAAAAAAAAAACCTCAATTTGGGCTTACAGCCAGCAGGTATAGTCCACTTTTAATGGATTTGCTTACCTTAACTGTTACATTGCAGTACCTAGAACAACCGAGCACTGGATAGTCGCTACCCATGATACTGGTTCTTTGGAAACATCGCCTGGAAAAAATATCCTAAAATCATAAGAAAAACAATTTAAACAAATTAATTCCAAGTAAGGTTCAAAAATCATTGAGAAGAAGTGATTATGGTGCTTCAAGTGTTCTGTTGAGAAGTGTTACAATTAAGGAAAATGTTATTTTACCAGACGCTTTGATCCTTCTGGACATCTACTGTAAACCATCATTGTACACGAAATACAGGATCCCTGTTAATAGAAAACAGAATTAGATTTTCATTAGTAACAAATCTATGCCAGTATGTTTAATAATGTTGAGGTGTACATTACTGACTCCCTGGATATCAATAATGGTTATCTGTGAACCATGTGACCCCCCCATTTATAAAAGTACCTTGAAAGAAAACTTAGCTTTTTCAGACCAGTTTTATGAATGGGGAGTCAATGATTGGGTGCGAGCGTCAACTGATAACTCTCAGTCAATAGGTGGCACCGCTGCCCGATTCTGTAAGAGCCTGCAGGATTCCAGAGCAAGTTGGAAGGACAAAGAGGCAGAAAGATTCGGAGCTGGAACACACACACTGGGATTAGACTGTTCGAGAACGGTTTAACCCCTTTAGGTGAGCCAGTGCCGGGGACCTCCTGGCACCATAGCAACTTCATTTTAGCAAAGTAGTTATGGTGTCCAGAGTGTTCCCTTAAACAGCACACAAATATGGGTCCAGTAAAAAAGAAAAATTAATTAAAGAAAAATAGATGTGGATTACACAGGGCATATTTAGTATGCATCATTGTAATCGGGCTGTTACACATCAATAATTTACAGGTGGGCAAAGATAAAATGAAGTTTAACCCCTTAAGGACCAAACTTCTGGAATAAAAGGGAATCATGACACGTCACACATGTCATGTGTCCTTAAGGGGTTAAAGATTAATCCTTGCATACCAGCATGGTGAAGCATCCATTTTCTCCAAATAATGCAGATGTATTAACGGTGAGACAGATAGATGAATTGAGGAGAGAACATAGAATGGAAAAGAAGGATAGGAATGGAAAAAGAAAACAGAAAAATAAAACAATTGATGGGGAATGGAGGGTAAATGAGAAGGTAGATTTTATCCTCTCCCTTCGGAAGAGTGCAGTTCTAGGAACAGCTAAGAACTGCTCAGAACCTTCAGACTTCCAGGAATAAGGAGCATATACCACCCAGGAGAGGTGAGAAAATTAATCAATAAGATATATTTATATATTTATTTGTATTCAAAGTCTGCCAACAGTATGAGTAAATTGTGTCTGGGATTTATGGGGTGAACATAGGCCTCGATTTAAAAAGCTTTCCAAATAGTTCAATACTATTAGAAAAGTTTCCAAATGATTTATGTACAGAAGTCACCATTATAATTTATGGGGATTTGGATTATTCTAAAAATAGATCATTTGGACAGTTTTCTAACCCAATTGAATCATTTGGAAAGCTTATTAAATCAAGGCTGTAGTGGGCTAATCAGGATTATCTACAGTATTGACAGGTAATAGTCTCCAAAACACCAGAGTATACATTATTTCAAGAACTCTGAGTATAATTATCTCTAAAAGGAGCTGATTATGGCCTAGATTTAAGCCATCCAAATGATTTAATATTTTTGATATACCTTTAAAATGATTTAATGTTTTGAAAAATATTTTTATATTTTTGATATATTGATTTTTTTAAAATATATGATTTAAGAAAAATGTTTTTACATGTTGAAAAAAAGCATTTGAAGAGCTGAACAATATTAAATCGAGGCCTAAATTAGTGTCCAGGTGTGCTTGTGAATTGTACTGGAAACGTGTTGAAAACATTGGACAGATTACACCAAAGTGATCTCTATATTTTATAGTAAGAGGAAAAAAAAGTACAGGACTTATCTTTCTGCATTTGTATCCATTTTTTGTATCACTCAGCCTTGTTACAATGCAGCCGCCCATCCCATGTGTTCCCTTATTAAGGGTTAATAATATATAGGGGCGAATATAAAAAATACCCCTTTTTGTCTTATTAGAGATCTTTGCCAGAAGCTCAAGGAAGGTGAATGGTTAGAGTTAGGACCCACCTAAGGGGGTCTGCCTTGACGTTGGCAGGTGGGCTTATCCTCTCATGGCCATTGGAGGTAACTAAAAAACCTCCATTTGTTTAAAAATACATAGGGATGTGGAAAGAGTGCAGGTAACTTGTTTTTCTTTGGTTTTTATTTATACAAATTATTAATAGTTTTCTGACATTTTACATACTGATATATTAAAATGTATATTTTACATAAAAGGCAATTTTAACATACATGTTGCAATTCATATCTGACGTCATCACATCGATGTGGCAGAATAGGTAATATTGATGGTGGAATAAGAACTCCATCCAAAGTGTAAATGCGTCCGTTTTTTGCTGCAACATCTGCTTCTTCAACCTCTTCTCCATTCACTAAGATCTGCCCCTTTTTAGAACATAAGGAATTAATAACAAGTCAAAATATTAGCTTCTAAATCAATGGCATTGACAACCAGAGACTGTTACCAAATTTGCCATCTAAGTAGCAGTTTAGAGCATCAATCTTATGGGTAAAGAATTTTTTTTACATGTACACAGTAGCTCCTGGATATTTAGACAAACCATTCTGCATTCAAATATATTACGGTTGCTCTACCTGTTATACTGTTATATACCTCTTGGTACTTATATCATAAAACAACTTTAAAATCTGCGTAGAATTGGCACTTACTTTATTGGTGGTATTAAACTGGATCAGTTGGTTAGCCATACTCATGATGTTATTAGCTGAGATTATGTTTGCGACATCCAGCTGGAGGAAACAAAATAATTCTATTGTGAATACTGCAAGTATAGTAGGAACATTATTAAAAAGGACCGTATGATATACAACTATATAGGCTCATTTGCAAAGTTCTATTATCCTCCACCCTTTAGTTTAAAGCATAATGGAATTGTATTCCCTAATTTTGCTAGAAATAAAATGGCCATCATGGGCCACCGACTTGTTTTGTTATCACATTTGATAATTCTGCCATAATTTTTTTTTTTTTCTGACAAGTCAGTGGTATCCAAAATTCTGAACCTCATAAATCATCCTCAGATCATTTAAAGTTTGTCTAGCCAGGAACATGAATTGTTGTGAGATGTAGTTAGGTCTTTGATTGAATATTATTATTATTTACTTAGAATCAATATAGTATGTAGGGCTTTACAGTGATGGAAAGGGTACAGTTGAAGATGAAGAAGACTCTGCTCAAACGATCTAACAATCTATGAGGATTTTCAGGCAGATAGGTATTGTTAGGTGATTTGCCAAGAACACTTTCTAATGGGATTTGTGTTTCCTATTTCTAAAACAGTGACATTACCACTGCTCTACCCAGCCAATATATACGTCTCTTATAATAATTAGCTCTGATAAACAAAACCTTAGATTGAGCGAATTGAAAAGTAAAGTGATATGATATGCATCATGCTAGTTTAAAGGTAAACGAAACTAGCACGAGATGTCATAATGGGCATATTAGTTATTTCAGTTTCATTTGACATCAAACCATATCATTCCATGATCTAAGTTAATAATGAGTTCAACAAAAAAATATGATGATATTTTCCTTCAAGATCATTTTAGGTAGGTGAAGTTTTGAGAAAAATGCATATTCAATTAATATATCTTAGTTCTTATTTACATTTGTAAAATACATTTTCCAAAAAAAAGGTAACATAATTTGCAAAAAAATAAATAAAAAAAATGAACTTAAAACAATTCTAGTATGGAAAGGGGGGAATGGCAAACAGTACATGAACATGTTAATAAAATAATATACTAATTATAAAATCTAACATATAAATAAATTGTCAAACACAAATGCGATGAACAAAATGTAAAAAAACAAATAAACAAACACTAATAAATATTTGATAAAACAAAGGATATCAGTTAAAAGGAAGAATCCAAAAAAAACCCAAATGGGTAAGAGGCTGCTCCTAAATGTTGTGGAAATACAATTGCTTGGATTTTTGTATTGCTTTGTCTCCTACATGGTTCATCAATTTATCTTTGAGAATATCAAAAGCTCGAGCCCCTGTCATGAACTTAACTAATGTTTTCTCACATATACATCCCTTGATGCATTTATAAAAATAGGTTTCTGGGTAAGAATTTTGAAAGTGCAGCAATTACATGAATATTGCCCCAGTTTCCACAACTACTGCTCCACTTTTCTAAATTTGCATCAAAATTAGTTCCATATTCGTAGTCTTCTCTGTCTAATTCTACTGATTTTTTAGGGTATTTATTTACTAGCCAGGGCAGAGTATATAAAAACTATAACATATTTTCTCATTTTTGATATATATTGTTTTCATATCACTTACGCCAATTGTATCCTACTGGACACACACTTGAGACTCCATCTCCATATCCTGATCGTCTCTTTACACACCACTTCAAGGTGGTTTGTCTAATACAGTTATGAAAAAAAGTAAAACCCCTACGCAATGTCTATACTTTCCTACCCTTTGTGTGCACTGCATAGTGATTTGTCACTGGCAAATGGTAACTTCTAAAACCCTTACTGTACACTTTACAAGCTGTTGTTATATCGAAAGAACACGTCTTCTGTCATGTGCTCCATAGAAGAGTGTTGTATTTTCTACTGTAACCTTAATAAAAGGATAATTTAATATAAAAATAAAAGCTCTACATATGTGTTGATTCAATATTCAGGTTCTAAACATACCTCTGCAGGAGAGACAATATGGTATCGGACAAGTTCCAAAAGTTTCCGTGAGCCCTAAATAAAGAAACAACGATTACTTTCCATGCGGTTTTTACTAAATGTACCTGTCTCCACAAGACAGTAAACAAAACAAAGAAGTACTTGTTAAACAAACGAAAGTGTAGGTGAGAACCGTGACAGTATGTTGATGAATATCCCCAGTCTCTCGCGCTGCTTGTAAAATTTCCTCTTTCAGGGTATAACTAGACTGACAGCATATTTACGAAGGTGGTCTTGAGAGTCTTCCTGCTCTGGCAGGCTGCGCAAGTGGAAGTTTTGGCGGCGGCCTCTGTTATCCAGATCTTCCAGGTGCAAGGCCATCTGTTGTAGCTCTGAGGTCTGGCAGTCTAGTGTGGCAGTTGTGGCCTCTTGAGCTGTCACCAGATTGTCATGATCAGCTTCCACCCATGCCATGCGGTCTGTGAGGCCCTCTAAAGCCAGGGGGAAAGGCTAAGTCTGCTGGTGTTGCTAAATACTGCCGCATGGAGGCACTTATGGGAGCCTGGCGCGACCCTGATTACTTGGGGGTGCTTAGCGCTCTGGAGTTCTTCCCCATGGTGGGCTTCGGATGCTTTCTGAGGTGCTGGGGATACAGTGGGATTGCGGAGCACCAAATTATGCCGCCATTACGATCGGCAGCTTGGCCACACCCCCCGGGTTATTTACTGGACGCATAGCTATTTACGTGATAGCTATGCGTCCAGTATTAATTATCATTATTAGAACACATTATTTAACAAGGAGATGTACATTTACATTTTTTACTAGTTTGGGACCCAGCTGTTACAATTCAAGCTAATGGTACTCATTTCACCAACCTCTTGAGAATGAAAATGTTGTCCTTTGCTGGAAATCAAACATGTGACTCTGCGATTCTGCAGCTGGACTTTTATGCACTGATATAATTTAAAATAAATTTTATGCACAAACTTTTTATCCCCAAAATAATTTAATAATAGAGCTATTAACTCAACTTGTTGGAACAAAACTAAATACTTTCCTTTTTTAATCTTGTGTTGTAAACCATTTGCCTGCATTCATGAACATCCACATTTTATCAAAATAAATGTTTTTTTTAATAATTTTTTTGAAAGATCTAAAACATTATTTTATTAAAAATATGTATTATTCTTACATCCTTAGAGAGCAGATAGTCCAGCGTCCCATTTCCCATTGCTTGCAGTGCTGCATTATTGGGAACGAAGACAGTGTAAGACCCGTCTTTTTCTAAACTTGATCCCAAATTTGATTTCTAAAAAAAAAAAAAAATACATTTTAAAAGTCATATTATCATATAAAAGCAGTAGAGGCAATAGATCACTATCTGACTTGCAATAACCTACCTCTAAAAGTGTATGAAAGAGATTGTATCTGCCATTTTCCTGTAAAATCTCCATGATTGATTCCTGAAAAGGAAAAGTTAAAGCAATTTTTTTTTTATAAATAATTTGAGTTCTTGTTCTTTTTAAAAAAACATCTGACTTTAATAGCACAGACAGATGACAATTTTAGATGCAACAATTTAATATTTCCAGAAGTCTTACTTTTTTGTTGCTCTCCAGAGTAGGTTCCACAAAATCCATGGCTTTGTCAATAATATGCAAAATACCGTTTGAAGCAATAATGTTTTCTTCTATTACTTTCCCTGTCTTCTTGCTTCCATGAATCCTTATCCTAAATTCCTATTTCCCAAAAAAAAAACCTCATGTTCATTTTTCTATGTAATGAACTGTAGTTACATTTTATAAGATAACAAAATGTTTGTCATTGAGGTAGGCTCTCAGCCTATCATCGACGGCTTGGCTAAACTTTCTTCCTACTGCAGAGGCATAAAGAAAAGGATGTTGGGGTACAGCCGTGTTGGGAAGCTGAGGCCCAGCTCAGGGGTTAAACCATTGTTAAATGAATTATTCCCTGAAGGTAAGACTGTGCCTCGATACTCCTTCCCCCATCACAACTTTGAAGAGCTGAAGTTGTTATTGTGGTGAGAATGTTTTTTTAGAAAGGAATGAACTTGAATAATATGTATCTTTGCATTCCGGAGTGCACACATGCCTGCATAGAACATCATGGGGTAATAACAAAACCCAGTTTATGCTGCAGAGGTGTGTTTTAACTATTTTCCATAGCACTAGTCATCACTAGTGTTTACTGAGATAAAGGAGCAGTGATCTGTCACGTCAAGACAGGAATAGATTTATAGCTCAGATACCTAGAGACA
>OW240914.1:299877353-300019780 GCA_933207985.1 Pelobates cultripes
GCCAATCCCAATCCCTTTCCAGCCAGCACCCATCACAAGCGATTAGCATTGCTGGAGCGCCTCCATTCTGTTTCCTCCAGACTTATATTTTTGGTGTAAGAATGTATATATGAGATTTGTGTTATGATCCCCACATACAAACTATAGCAAGTATAGAGGAAATAGTGTATCACAGGTCCTTAGAATGGCCAGGCTTAACACTTTACATTAAGTGATATGCCTATGGAAGGCAAGTATAGTCTGAGAGAAGGTCAAAGGGCAGGACAGGGCATGAAGAGGAAAGCCAGGAGTTAAAACTGGAAAAGCCAAATAGAATAATCAGAATGCGCTCTGAGGTACGATAAACCATGATAGGTCAAAGTTCTGAAGGTGGACCGAGCTTAAATAAGGACTATGTAATTCCTATAGGCCAATGTTGTATGAGTGACACCAGACTGACACTGGAAGGACACAGGGCAGGCAGGTCATATGACAGTATATTAAAACATCCAGAATCTTAAAGAAATAATGCAGATTTGAGTTCTGAGTTATTCAACAATTCCCAGCTCAATAGTGATCTTGTTGCAGTGGCGCTGTGTTTAAGGTCCAATAAATAGATTCATAGGATACACCTAACCTCCCAAGAAGAAATGTTAATCACAAATTGGTAACATTTACAGGACAATGTAGCGGGAGATGCAGGGAAATCTCAAGTGGTACTTGTGACAATCTGGAGTTTCTTTTCAATAAACCAGTCTCCCAGGTCTGAATGTGTACTAAGAGGATTTCAAAATTAGGCCACCAGGTGCACACCAGAGAAATGTGAACTAAGAATAATATTGCATAAGGTTATGTTACGCATCTAATCAACAAGAAAACAAGGGAATCACTCACACAGAAAGTGCAGAGCACTGACCCAGCTCTTTAAATGGATGACCTGCGTGCATTGTCCAATGCAAGTTCAAGAACAGACACACACAGGGATTTGTGAGAGATTGTAAAGGATAAATTCATCATATTATGGTTTCTCCCCCCTCCCCCCCCCAAAAAAAAAACCCTCTGGTTTGCTGAAGTCACAGAGGAGAGTGTTTATGTGATGAAGAAGAAAAATGGCCAACTTGGAGTGTCTCATATATATTGCACTGCTTTTTCTTCTAGATAATTACTTTTCTATGTGATGAAACCTAGGTAAATAACAATAAAACATAGGGCATCAACAACTCACATTTTAAAACTGCCATATACTTTACTGCCTGTCAAATACTAGTATTTAAGATTATGAAAATGAGGTTAAAGGGACACTGCCTCCAAAAAGGTGAGTATATTGTAGCAGAACCCTCTGGCAGTCCAACACATTTCCTTTATAATTTTTTATTTTGAACATAAAAGGTTTTAGTATGGACTTATGATAAAGACTTTCCTGTGAATAGATGTTACCTTAATAGTATTCGTCCGGTTGTTCGGTAAAAAGACATACAATTCTGCATTGAACTGCTGCATTCACTATTTGAACCAAAGTACTGAACAACCGGACCACCCTGATGTGAAGTGTGGCTGTAATTTAGCTCCCTGTTCATACATTACATTCCCCTGGTTAAAAAGCACAAACGCTCGCTGTAATCCCTGGGTGGCCGCCATTTAGGCAGCCGAGCACGTGGCGGCGGCCATCTTAACACACGAACAGCGGTGTTTGGTCGTCAGGTGACTGGAACTCAAATCGGACACTCGACTACCCGAACACTGCTAAGATCTCCAGGGCTCCAGAAAGTATCGTTGCAACTCCCCGCCCGCCGTTCGGTAGGATGAATCCCACGAACCAGGGGATTCATCTGAATGCCAGCTCAACCCTGGATGGCATATACTTTCGGGACTTTTTATGCACGAACAGAGACCGACCGCAAGGCCAAAACTCATGGAAATATTTTCGGCTACTTTGCCTGTGCGGTCGGTCAAATCTTTGCTTCCCCATAACTCCTGAACCCCTGGTCCGTTCTGGGTGATTTGTGAATATGTTGCTCACCCAGATAAGGGCTACCAGACCACATTTAGGGGTGTACCTATCATATTTGGTGTACATCCAAGAATTTAGAAAAAATATGTACATTTTAATTATGTTAACTGTTAAGCTGAGAGGAGGAGATGTGTGGGAGGTAACGTCTATGTGACTGGTTACTGTAGTAATTATTGTGGGTGTCTCCCTTGCAGAGGAAAACCGCATAAAAGCAGGGGTTGTGTGATTAAAGGTCAGTTCTACTCCTAATACTGTGTGTCGTCCAGTTATTGGGAAAGGTGATTACTGGATTGCCTTGCTGATTGTGCTTGTTACCCTATTGGATTTACTACTTGTTCCTGAGCCATTCTACGTAACCAGCGGAAATAGGCTGTGGGAAATCATCTCTCCGCTACATATATGTATGTGTTTATTTTATCAAACATCAGTGGCGTACACACACAACACATGGCGGCGGGCACCTGGTCGCAGGGCTGCGACCGCGGTATGTATGCCAGTGCATGCAGATACACATACACTAAAAGGACCCCTACAGACACCCATATAACATCAGCTCAATGAAGTGGTCTGGGTGCCAGGTCCCTCTATTTTTAATCCTGCAGCTGAAAACATAGCAGTTTCAGAGAAACTGCTATGTTTCACTGAGGGTTAATCCAGCCTCTAGTGGATGTCTCATCGACAGCCGCTAGAGGAGCTTCCGCGTTTCTCACTGTGAAAATCACAGCATTGAATGCTTTCCTATGGGCGGTTTGAATGAGCGCGCGGCTCTTGCCACGCATGCGCATTCGGAGCTGAGAGGCGGATCGGGGTGGGGGGATCCCCAGTGCCAAGGGAATCCGGCGCTGGAGAAAGGTAAGTGCTGAAGACACTCACACACACACTCTCACGAACAGGACGCATACACACTAGTTAACAGACACACACACACTCTCACGAACAGACGCATACACACTAGCTAACAGACACACATTTACTGACAGACACACACTCAGTGACAGACATACATACACACTCAGTTACAAAACACACACTCACTAACAGACAGCACAGACTCACTAACAGACGCACACAAACTAACACACTCAGTAACACACACAAACTAACACACACACTGACACAAAAACTAACACACACACTCTAACACTCACACATACTAACACACACTAACACACACACGTTCTTTTATAAATGTAATCCCCCAGCCTCCCTACCTTTGGGAGTGCTGAGGGGATTCCCTGGGGTCCAGTGGTGTCACCGGGTGGGCAGGCTGGTGGGCGCGCGAGGGAGCACTCCCCCCTGAGTGCTCCCAGTTCCGCTCCCTCGCGCGCTGTGTACTGATGCACGAACCGGCTCCTGGGCCCCCCAGGAGAAGAGGCTGGCGCCACACTGGGTACATACCGGGCTGCAGGGCGGCCGGGCCCCCTGGTGGTCCGGGCCCGGTCGCAGCTGCGACCCCGGTATGTGCGCCACTGAGCATTATATTTGAGTACAAAGCCCATTGTCAGATAATCACTTTCACATTAATATGAATGATACACATCAAATCAAAAGAACATTGTTACATAACATTATACAAAGACAATACAGAAAAAGACAACTGAACTTCTTCTCCCGCTCAGACCCCATCATCCAGCAGGTAGAACTGTCTAGTACCAGCACATACGCAGAATAAACCAGTGGTAAAATGATAATTATTAAAAGAACACTGTAATCACCATAGACACTACAGCACTTTGTAGTTGTTATAGTGCCAGGAGTGCATTGACACTCTTCAATCTAAGTAGTCAAAGCATTTTCTACTGAAATTGATAGCAGCTGTCTGTATTGAGCTAAGGCCAGCGTGTAGGGCTTAGCTAATTGACTAAGAGCGATGAGCACAGTAGGGTTCACGCAGGGAAGTACCAGCTCAAGGCGGTTGACATTTAAGTTGTTAAACAGAGTTTGACTACTCAGTTTGGGGGATGTCAGGACACTCCTGGTACAATAACCACTACAGAACATTGTGGTGGTTGTGGTGCTAGAAGATGGGCAGATGTCCTATAACTTTAAGCTACTAGAGGGTACATTGAAAAAGAAATAGATTAGTTCTGGAGGCTGGTGTTAAAGTTAGTGTCAGCTATTAAACAGTAGCAACAAGCAGTGGTGGAATTAAAGTAGGGAAAGCCCTGGTCCAAGAATCCTCCCCCTTCCCCCACCCTTTGCAAGGATGGTCAAAGTATAGATCCCCATTTGTTGTTCAACTCCCACAATAACTGGGTATTTACCATTTGCATGGTTCTATTTAGCACTGAGCAGTTTTTGTGTGTTTAAATGTAAGCATGTTTTTGTATAGAGTATGTGTGAGTGAATGTATTGGTGTATTTGTGTGTAGTGTTGTGTGTTTTTATGTACTGTTGCCATTTGATAGCAGTGGTTTACTTGTGTGTTTCCCTGTGAATGTAGAGGTGTGTCTGTATGCAGTGCTAACATTTAGATGGAGGAGTGTATTTGTGTGTGTAGAGAAACAAAATAAATAAAAATGTAACTCAAATGTCCAGTCCTATTATAGTGTTAGTAAGTCAGTCTGTGTAGAGCTAAAGATTTTAAATCGACTATTGCAATCACAAGTTGATTACAAATCAAAATCAAATCAGAATTAAAGGACAAGTAAGCTCTGTAATTAAAATATAATATACTTAATCTGATAACATAATAAACACTCATGTGCATAAGACTGAAAAGTCCATTTGAACACTTTAAAGAAACACACACTGATTAAAATGGAAAATTATAGGTTAATTTCACATCTTTCACCTCTTATTAATTAAAAAAAAAAAAAAACACAAAACTGCAATTTTTTCTCATCAAACTCACAAAATTGGCGGTGAAGTCCACCATGGCAATATTAATAAAAAAATTCACAGTTTACACCTGTTTTTTATTTTATTAAAAATATATAGGTACAAAATATTTATGTTAAAATGGGCATAAGGAATCTTTCATTTTCCTGAGAAGTCGACATCTGCTTAATGTGAATCTTAGAATTCTTCTAAAAAGAAAATAACTTTTACAATAATCGCTAAAACATAAAAAATATTCTGTAGGTTTGCTGAAGACTACACTTAGATACACAGATATTTATATAAAGGATCAAGCGGTCAGTAAAAGCCTTCATTCCTATTAAAAATAGTGGTTTATTAAAATTGTTTAAGACATTTGGTTTTAAATGATTTCGTAACCAAAATATTAAACAGAACAAGGTTCCCAGAACTAGCCTTCTCAGTACTAGCCTCAATCTTCCTCATGCCCCCCTAAGAAAAGAATGTAAAACCTTATCTTACTTTGAAGAGTATAAAGTCAAATATAGACAACTTATGTGCTATTTTTTTCTGACGGCAGGTCAAAACTCATTCAGAATATAAGTGTTTGACTATTGGGTTACATCAGCCACCAAATGATGGTATATGGGAAACTATGCAATATGTAAATGTAATCAGATTACAACAATAGCTTTGAATCAAATTGAACAGGTGAAAATTGACAATAATTTCTGAGTATAAACATACCTCTCCATTTCCTGAGCAAGGATTAGAGTAGCCCCCTGGGCACAGATTGCAGTCTGGGCTGTAGAAACCTTTGCAACATTTGGGTACCTGCAACACATGTGACAAGTCAGGGCCCATTCATTCTCTGTGTTCAAAGCAATAGGTTTGTTACACCCATAGTCAGTGGCGGATGGTGTAGTTTAACCCCTTAAGGACACATGACATGTGTGACATGTAATGATTCCCTTTTATTCCAGAAGTTTGGTCCTTAAGGGGTTAAAGGTGGCTTGGCACTAGACTTTATGCCTAGTATTTGAATCTGCTCCTTGAATTGCTTGGATCTGCCTATTTCACTCCATAAAAACATAGAATGTAACGGCAGATAAGAACCATTCGGCCCATCTAGTCTGCCCAATTTTCTAAATACTTTCATTAGTCCCTGGCCTTATCTTATAGTTAGGATAGCCTTATGCCTATCCCATGCATGCTTAAACCCCCTCACTGTTTTAACATCTACCACTTCAGCTGGAAAGCTATTCCATGCATCCACTACTCTCTCTATAAAGTAATACTTCCTAAAATGTCCTCAACCCCTGATCTATCAAGAGATCACAGCATGTTCAAAATTACAAAATTATAGATATATGAATTTGGGAAACAACCACTTTGAAAAGGTCAAACATCACCCTCTGATGCAGACATGCCAATAAGCAAGCTTGTCTTTTAGTGTATACGGGATCTGAAGTCCCAGGGCAAGTCTAGCACTTGACAAGTGTAATGTTTGTGTTATCTATGTGACTGCAGAGAAGGTAAGCCATATATGCCGGGGAGAATTTTTTTTTTCAGAAAATGAGGGGACAAACCCGTAGACTCGTACTGTAATAAGCTGTAGTATTTATGTTGTTTAGCGTAAACAATTAATCTTTGCTTAAAACAGTTCTGTCACACCAAACTTATCTTCTTCCAGAGTTTTCCTCTTCTCAATCTCTCTCTCTTTTTTTTTTTTAAACAAAACATGGAGGCTTTCACAAAATGTATTGATTTTTTTGGAAAGATTAAAAAAAAAAACCCTCAATTTGGGCTTACAGCCAGCAGGTATAGTCCACTTTTAATGGATTTGCTTACCTTAACTGTTACATTGCAGTACCTAGAACAACCGAGCACTGGATAGTCGCTACCCATGATACTGGTTCTTTGGAAACATCGCCTGGAAAAAATATCCTAAAATCATAAGAAAAACAATTTAAACAAATTAATTCCAAGTAAGGTTCAAAAATCATTGAGAAGAAGTGATTATGGTGCTTCAAGTGTTCCGTTGAGAAGTGTTACAATTAAGGAAAATGTTATTTTACCAGACGCTTTGATCCTTCTGGACATCTACTGTAAACCATCATTGTACACGAAATACAGGATCCCTGTTAATAGAAAACAGAATTAGATTTTCATTAGTAACAAATCTATGCCAGTATGTTTAATAATGTTGAGGTGTACATTACTGACTCCCTGGATATCAATAATGGTTATCTGTGAACCATGTGACCCCCCCATTTATAAAAGTACCTTGAAAGAAAACTTAGCTTTTTCAGACCAGTTTTATGAATGGGGAGTCAATGATTGGGTGCGAGCGTCAACTGATAACTCTCAGTCAATAGGTGGCACCGCTGCCCGATTCTGTAAGAGCCTGCAGGATTCCAGAGCAAGTTGGAAGGACAAAGAGGCAGAAAGATTCGGAGCTGGAACACACACACTGGGATTAGACTGTTCGAGAACGGTTTAACCCCTTTAGGTGAGCCAGTGCCGGGGACCTCCTGGCACCATAGCAACTTCATTTTAGCAAAGTAGTTATGGTGTCCAGAGTGTTCCCTTAAACAGCACACAAATATGGGTCCAGTAAAAAAGAAAAATTAATTAAAGAAAAATAGATGTGGATTACACAGGGCATATTTAGTATGCATCATTGTAATCGGGCTGTTACACATCAATAATTTACAGGTGGGCAAAGATAAAATGAAGTTTAACCCCTTAAGGACCAAACTTCTGGAATAAAAGGGAATCATGACACGTCACACATGTCATGTGTCCTTAAGGGGTTAAAGATTAATCCTTGCATACCAGCATGGTGAAGCATCCATTTTCTCCAAATAATGCAGATGTATTAACGGTGAGACAGATAGATGAATTGAGGAGAGAACATAGAATGGAAAAGAAGGATAGGAATGGAAAAAGAAAACAGAAAAATAAAACAATTGATGGGGAATGGAGGGTAAATGAGAAGGTAGATTTTATCCTCTCCCTTCGGAAGAGTGCAGTTCTAGGAACAGCTAAGAACTGCTCAGAACCTTCAGACTTCCAGGAATAAGGAGCATATACCACCCAGGAGAGGTGAGAAAATTAATCAATAAGATATATTTATATATTTATTTGTATTCAAAGTCTGCCAACAGTATGAGTAAATTGTGTCTGGGATTTATGGGGTGAACATAGGCCTCGATTTAAAAAGCTTTCCAAATAGTTCAATACTATTAGAAAAGTTTCCAAATGATTTATGTACAGAAGTCACCATTATAATTTATGGGGATTTGGATTATTCTAAAAATAGATCATTTGGACAGTTTTCTAACCCAATTGAATCATTTGGAAAGCTTATTAAATCAAGGCTGTAGTGGGCTAATCAGGATTATCTACAGTATTGACAGGTAATAGTCTCCAAAACACCAGAGTATACATTATTTCAAGAACTCTGAGTATAATTATCTCTAAAAGGAGCTGATTATGGCCTAGATTTAAGCCATCCAAATGATTTAATATTTTTGATATACCTTTAAAATGATTTAATGTTTTGAAAAATATTTTTATATTTTTGATATATTGATTTTTTTAAAATATATGATTTAAGAAAAATGTTTTTACATGTTGAAAAAAAGCATTTGAAGAGCTGAACAATATTAAATCGAGGCCTAAATTAGTGTCCAGGTGTGCTTGTGAATTGTACTGGAAACGTGTTGAAAACATTGGACAGATTACACCAAAGTGATCTCTATATTTTAAAGTAAGAGGAAAAAAAAGTACAGGACTTATCTTTCTGCATTTGTATCCATTTTTTGTATCACTCAGCCTTGTTACAATGCAGCCGCCCATCCCATGTGTTCCCTTATTAAGGGTTAATAATATATAGGGGCGTATATAAAAAATACCCCTTTTTGTCTTATTAGAGATCTTTGCCAGAAGCTCAAGGAAGGTGAATGGTTAGAGTTAGGACCCACCTAAGGGGGTCTGCCTTGACGTTGGCAGGTGGGCTTATCCTCTCATGGCCATTGGAGGTAACTAAAAAACCTCCATTTGTTTAAAAATACATAGGGATGTGGAAAGAGTGCAGGTAACTTGTTTTTCTTTGGTTTTTATTTATACAAATTATTAATAGTTTTCTGACATTTTACATACTGATATATTAAAATGTATATTTTACATAAAAGGCAATTTTAACATACATGTTGCAATTCATATCTGACGTCATCACATCGATGTGGCAGAATAGGTAATATTGATGGTGGAATAAGAACTCCATCCAAAGTGTAAATGCGTCCGTTTTTTGCTGCAACATCTGCTTCTTCAACCTCTTCTCCATTCACTAAGATCTGCCCCTTTTTAGAACATAAGGAATTAATAACAAGTCAAAATATTAGCTTCTAAATCAATGGCATTGACAACCAGAGACTGTTACCAAATTTGCCATCTAAGTAGCAGTTTAGAGCATCAATCTTATGGGTAAAGAATTTTTTTTACATGTACACAGTAGCTCCTGGATATTTAGACAAACCATTCTGCATTCAAATATATTACGGTTGCTCTACCTGTTATACTGTTATATACCTCTTGGTACTTATATCATAAAACAACTTTAAAATCTGCGTAGAATTGGCACTTACTTTATTGGTGGTATTAAACTGGATCAGTTGGTTAGCCATACTCATGATGTTATTAGCTGAGATTATGTTTGCGACATCCAGCTGGAGGAAACAAAATAATTCTATTGTGAATACTGCAAGTATAGTAGGAACATTATTAAAAAGGACCGTATGATATACAACTATATAGGCTCATTTGCAAAGTTCTATTATCCTCCACCCTTTAGTTTAAAGCATAATGGAATTGTATTCCCTAATTTTGCTAGAAATAAAATGGCCATCATGGGCCACCGACTTGTTTTGTTATCACATTTGATAATTCTGCCATAATTTTTTTTTTTTTCTGACAAGTCAGTGGTATCCAAAATTCTGAACCTCATAAATCATCCTCAGATCATTTAAAGTTTGTCTAGCCAGGAACATGAATTGTTGTGAGATGTAGTTAGGTCTTTGATTGAATATTATTATTATTTACTTAGAATCAATATAGTATGTAGGGCTTTACAGTGATGGAAAGGGTACAGTTGAAGATGAAGAAGACTCTGCTCAAACGATCTAACAATCTATGAGGATTTTCAGGCAGATAGGTATTGTTAGGTGATTTGCCAAGAACACTTTCTAATGGGATTTGTGTTTCCTATTTCTAAAACAGTGACATTACCACTGCTCTACCCAGCCAATATATACGTCTCTTATAATAATTAGCTCTGATAAACAAAACCTTAGATTGAGCGAATTGAAAAGTAAAGTGATATGATATGCATCATGCTAGTTTAAAGGTAAACGAAACTAGCACGAGATGTCATAATGGGCATATTAGTTATTTCAGTTTCATTTGACATCAAACCATATCATTCCATGATCTAAGTTAATAATGAGTTCAACAAAAAAATATGATGATATTTTCCTTCAAGATCATTTTAGGTAGGTGAAGTTTTGAGAAAAATGCATATTCAATTAATATATCTTAGTTCTTATTTACATTTGTAAAATACATTTTCCAAAAAAAAGGTAACATAATTTGCAAAAAAATAAATAAAAAAAATGAACTTAAAACAATTCTAGTATGGAAAGGGGGGAATGGCAAACAGTACATGAACATGTTAATAAAATAATATACTAATTATAAAATCTAACATATAAATAAATTGTCAAACACAAATGCGATGAACAAAATGTAAAAAAACAAATAAACAAACACTAATAAATATTTGATAAAACAAAGGATATCAGTTAAAAGGAAGAATCCAAAAAAAACCCAAATGGGTAAGAGGCTGCTCCTAAATGTTGTGGAAATACAATTGCTTGGATTTTTGTATTGCTTTGTCTCCTACATGGTTCATCAATTTATCTTTGAGAATATCAAAAGCTCGAGCCCCTGTCATGAACTTAACTAATGTTTTCTCACATATACATCCCTTGATGCATTTATAAAAATAGGTTTCTGGGTAAGAATTTTGAAAGTGCAGCAATTACATGAATATTGCCCCAGTTTCCACAACTACTGCTCCACTTTTCTAAATTTGCATCAAAATTAGTTCCATATTCGTAGTCTTCTCTGTCTAATTCTACTGATTTTTTAGGGTATTTATTTACTAGCCAGGGCAGAGTATATAAAAACTATAACATATTTTCTCATTTTTGATATATATTGTTTTCATATCACTTACGCCAATTGTATCCTACTGGACACACACTTGAGACTCCATCTCCATATCCTGATCGTCTCTTTACACACCACTTCAAGGTGGTTTGTCTAATACAGTTATGAAAAAAAGTAAAACCCCTACGCAATGTCTATACTTTCCTACCCTTTGTGTGCACTGCATAGTGATTTGTCACTGGCAAATGGTAACTTCTAAAACCCTTACTGTACACTTTACAAGCTGTTGTTATATCGAAAGAACACGTCTTCTGTCATGTGCTCCATAGAAGAGTGTTGTATTTTCTACTGTAACCTTAATAAAAGGATAATTTAATATAAAAATAAAAGCTCTACATATGTGTTGATTCAATATTCAGGTTCTAAACATACCTCTGCAGGAGAGACAATATGGTATCGGACAAGTTCCAAAAGTTTCCGTGAGCCCTAAATAAAGAAACAACGATTACTTTCCATGCGGTTTTTACTAAATGTACCTGTCTCCACAAGACAGTAAACAAAACAAAGAAGTACTTGTTAAACAAACGAAAGTGTAGGTGAGAACCGTGACAGTATGTTGATGAATATCCCCAGTCTCTCGCGCTGCTTGTAAAATTTCCTCTTTCAGGGTATAACTAGACTGACAGCATATTTACGAAGGTGGTCTTGAGAGTCTTCCTGCTCTGGCAGGCTGCGCAAGTGGAAGTTTTGGCGGCGGCCTCTGTTATCCAGATCTTCCAGGTGCAAGGCCATCTGTTGTAGCTCTGAGGTCTGGCAGTCTAGTGTGGCAGTTGTGGCCTCTTGAGCTGTCACCAGATTGTCATGATCAGCTTCCACCCATGCCATGCGGTCTGTGAGGCCCTCTAAAGCCAGGGGGAAAGGCTAAGTCTGCTGGTGTTGCTAAATACTGCCGCATGGAGGCACTTATGGGAGCCTGGCGCGACCCTGATTACTTGGGGGTGCTTAGCGCTCTGGAGTTCTTCCCCATGGTGGGCTTCGGATGCTTTCTGAGGTGCTGGGGATACAGTGGGATTGCGGAGCACCAAATTATGCCGCCATTACGATCGGCAGCTTGGCCACACCCCCCGGGTTATTTACTGGACGCATAGCTATTTACGTGATAGCTATGCGTCCAGTATTAATTATCATTATTAGAACACATTATTTAACAAGGAGATGTACATTTACATTTTTTACTAGTTTGGGACCCAGCTGTTACAATTCAAGCTAATGGTACTCATTTCACCAACCTCTTGAGAATGAAAATGTTGTCCTTTGCTGGAAATCAAACATGTGACTCTGCGATTCTGCAGCTGGACTTTTATGCACTGATATAATTTAAAATAAATTTTATGCACAAACTTTTTATCCCCAAAATAATTTAATAATAGAGCTATTAACTCAACTTGTTGGAACAAAACTAAATACTTTCCTTTTTTAATCTTGTGTTGTAAACCATTTGCCTGCATTCATGAACATCCACATTTTATCAAAATAAATGTTTTTTTTAATAATTTTTTTGAAAGATCTAAAACATTATTTTATTAAAAATATGTATTATTCTTACATCCTTAGAGAGCAGATAGTCCAGCGTCCCATTTCCCATTGCTTGCAGTGCTGCATTATTGGGAACGAAGACAGTGTAAGACCCGTCTTTTTCTAAACTTGATCCCAAATTTGATTTCTAAAAAAAAAAAAAAATACATTTTAAAAGTCATATTATCATATAAAAGCAGTAGAGGCAATAGATCACTATCTGACTTGCAATAACCTACCTCTAAAAGTGTATGAAAGAGATTGTATCTGCCATTTTCCTGTAAAATCTCCATGATTGATTCCTGAAAAGGAAAAGTTAAAGCAATTTTTTTTTTATAAATAATTTGAGTTCTTGTTCTTTTTAAAAAAACATCTGACTTTAATAGCACAGACAGATGACAATTTTAGATGCAACAATTTAATATTTCCAGAAGTCTTACTTTTTTGTTGCTCTCCAGAGTAGGTTCCACAAAATCCATGGCTTTGTCAATAATATGCAAAATACCGTTTGAAGCAATAATGTTTTCTTCTATTACTTTCCCTGTCTTCTTGCTTCCATGAATCCTTATCCTAAATTCCTATTTCCCAAAAAAAAAACCTCATGTTCATTTTTCTATGTAATGAACTGTAGTTACATTTTATAAGATAACAAAATGTTTGTCATTGAGGTAGGCTCTCAGCCTATCATCGACGGCTTGGCTAAACTTTCTTCCTACTGCAGAGGCATAAAGAAAAGGATGTTGGGGTACAGCCGTGTTGGGAAGCTGAGGCCCAGCTCAGGGGTTAAACCATTGTTAAATGAATTATTCCCTGAAGGTAAGACTGTGCCTCGATACTCCTTCCCCCATCACAACTTTGAAGAGCTGAAGTTGTTATTGTGGTGAGAATGTTTTTTTAGAAAGGAATGAACTTGAATAATATGTATCTTTGCATTCCGGAGTGCACACATGCCTGCATAGAACATCATGGGGTAATAACAAAACCCAGTTTATGCTGCAGAGGTGTGTTTTAACTATTTTCCATAGCACTAGTCATCACTAGTGTTTACTGAGATAAAGGAGCAGTGATCTGTCACGTCAAGACAGGAATAGATTTATAGCTCAGATACCTAGAGACACAGAATTTATCGATGCCTATTTATATACATTTCTCACTTCCCTTTTCATAAATAAAAAATACCATGCAGTAAAAAAAAAAATGTATATCAAATATATAAAAATATATCTAAAAATGAAAAAGTCACATTTGTTGTCATGGTAGGTAGATAGGTAGGTAGGTATATTAGGCAGTTGCCTACTTGGCCTTGTTGCAAACACATTTCAGTAGGTAGCCAAAAGACCCTACAATAATTACTGGGAATAAACATATTTTCCTGTACTTTCCACCAAAATATGATTTATTTTGGAGAAGGTAGACCCTCCCGCAAAATTGGTTTTAACAAACTCCCTTTCCAACAAAGGTTTGCAAAATTTGGTCAAGGAATTGCTAAACTGGGAAATAAAATCATCCAACTTTGAAATCCCTCTGCCTGTCGCAGTCCCTGTGGATGAATGAAAACCATCTGCATCTTAACATATGGAGAGCTTACTGATTTTGTCCTGCACAACTCTAACCTGGCATCACTATTTCATTTACTACCTAGACACAACCTTTAATTATAAATATAAATATTCTCACCTCATTTCCAGATGTTATCTCTCCAGATTTTCCGGTTAAAGTGTAAATTAAATTGGTGTTATTGAGCACATCAGTAGTCATTTGTCCTGCAATCATGTGAAGTTTTATAAAGTATAGGGCATTCTCCTTATTTGCTAAAATGTTCTTTACCTAAAATAAAATTATACTAATTACAAGAGAATACAATAATGATATAATCAACAAAAATACAAATAATCTCCATTTTGAACTGTACAAAACCAGAACTGTAAGTAGGGTTGCCATTTGAATGCAAAAGGTAAAACATTAATGACAGTCAATTTGCTGAAATATTTTATTTTGGGTCAAAAATAACCCTAGAATGCCAACAATCACACAGTCAGGTACAATAAATATTTTGTTAAATATTTTTTCAATGTAGCCAAGTCCTTTACACCATCCAAGTGGACCAAGTCAAGATCATCTACAAACAGCAGACGCTGGTCAAAATCAAAGAGATGAAAGTGATTGATGGTCTTCCTTATTTACATCATAGAGCAATATAGCATATGTCCACTTGACATGCATGGTTTGACTTCCTTTCGAAAAGGGGTTTGGGTCAACTGTCTGATGCTACGTCCATGTAATAAAATGAGATTGAGCCTGAACGACCCTCTATTGTACAGAACACATCAACCATATAACACCACATGGAGCTTGGATACATGCTATTACACTGGTAGGGCACTCATTCCAAGTATCCACAACTCCTACACATTTTAAAGTATGTTCATGCTTAGTGATGTCCCGAACGGTTCGCCGAACGGTTCGCCATGGACAGCGAAGGGAGGGTCTGCTGTTGATTGGCTGGAATGTGTCTGCTGACTGTGAGGTACAGGGTCAAAGTTTACTCACTGATGACGAATAGGGGGCGGACCGAACAGCGCATATGTTAACCATCCACGGCGAACCGTTTGGCGAACCGTTCGGGACATCACTATTCATGCTGTGTTGTCTATTCCCCCAAATAATTAATCCTCTCCACTCATTTTCTCATTTGATTACTAATATTATAAATATATCCTATTTACACACATTCCCCTTTAAATATTATTTTTTATGATTTAAAAAATTGTAAAAAACAAAATAAAAAAATAGTAAAATATTTAATATTTATTTATTAAATCCATTTTTTTAAAAAGAGAAAATAATATAAAGTAAAAAAAAAAAACCAAAACAGATTCTGACCTATAAACAAGTACCATAACTGGCATTATCTGGGAATATAGCAGTCAGTCCATGATCACATAAAACCAGTTGTAAAAAACGAACATTTGTAATCTACAAAACCCACTTAAAATTAGCTTTTTTTGCTTTTGTATTCCCTTTGTTGTAGTGGGTTTGATTCCATGTACATCTCACAATGACTTAAAATTAGATAATTAAATGACTTATATGAAATATCAAAAGTTAAAACAAAAAACTTACATCTTTCCCTTTCATTCCTCTGTTTATAGGTACCAATACCGTAAATGGTCCCATTGAAGAAAGTGGCCACGAATATACCTCTTTACATAAAACAAATGAGAAAACAGGTTATTTTCGTTATTAACTTTTATAGACTTTGATAGACTGTTGCTATCCATTTATGTAAACATGTCACCCTAATCTGGATAAAATATAAAATGTAACTATGATTCATATTCCAGAAAGTTTGTACAACAGTAGAAATTAGCATAATTAATAATTATAAATAATAATAATAATTAATACAAAGTAATTCATGTTGCTTTGTGTATGTTATGTGATGTGTGCATAAAGAATTATTTTGGACCAAGAGAATCAGCAAAAGACAAAAAAATAAATATATTTTAAAATAAATAAAATTCTTCTGTAGAAGCATTGTGTCATGCAGTGAAATATAAAACTGTAAGGTCTTAAGGGGCACTCAGACCACTTCAGTTAATTGAAGTGGTCTGCATGCAATATTCCAGTGCCACTTAGTACTGCAATGTAAATCAAAGAAACTGTCAATCAGACAGCCACTAGAGGCACTTCCTGCTTGCCAAGCGACTTTTGGTCACCTAACTGACACTGGATGTCCTCACACTCTACATGAGGACATCCAATGCAAGTGAAATCCCCAGTTGAGTCAATGCTTTCCTATGGGGAGGGTCTAATGCGTTTGCGATGTTCACTGCACATGCAAATGAGCCCCCATTCGGATGATGTAGGAGGAAGTGGAGCGCCGATCCAGCACTAAGAGAGATAGGGACTGGAACCGGGTGAGTATAGATAAGGTTTGCTAACCCATTCCATGCTGGGGGTAGGCACAAGGGAGGAATAGGGGCAGAGGGAACTATACTTGTATTCTAGACTTCCTTGCCCTATAGTATGTTTATTTGTAAGATCTGGCTTGGAAGTATCAACTTGTCACAAATGTAACATTGAGATTTAAAGGAACACAAACATATATTCCTGACCCTATAGCCCCCTCAGACCCCCATGGTGCTAGGAGTGTTCTTTTAATGTGTTTTAATTAACTAGTCAACACCAATAGCAATACAATATGCATTCTACACAACATAAAGCAACATTAAACATACATGCAGGCTATATTCCAGGTTATTTAATCACCAAATGCAATGAAACGGTATGATTTAAAGCTTACCAAACAAGGATATTGCAGTGGAGAGCTTGCCTCTCCATTGCCCTATGTTTTCATTCAACTGCTTCATACGATCCAATATGTTTCCAAAGCATGAAATCCCATCCCCAATATAACCTTTCCTGCATGTACACCTGCAAAACAGAAACATCATCAGTGTCCATTAATACCGTCTAAAGCCAGTAACATGGAATAAAGTCAGTGCAATGAATTAAAAAGGCACTTACAGTTAGTCATGTGTATTGATATTTAGTTTTTAAAACAATAATCAAATTTTTTACTCTGTAAACCTGCTAATTCAGCCCCTCACTCCCAGCTCTAAATGGCAGAGAATTAAGCAGTGGGACTGCTGGCGTATGATCTATACACCAAAACTGCTTCATTAACTTCATTAACTCCATCCGGCCCTATTTAACATCTGATGCGGCTAAGGTGCTTGTCCATGCCGCTGTCCTCTCTCGCCTTGACTACTGCTATCCGCTTCTCAGTGGTCTTACGTGTTTCCAACTTGCTCCATTACAGACTATAATGAATACATCGGCAAGACTCGTCTTCCTGTCTGTCCGCACCTCCCACGCCTCCCCCCTCTGTCAGTCTCTACATTGGCTTCCTGTAAGATATAGGGCTTAATTTAAGATCCTGATACTTGCTTACAAATCTCTACACAATGCTGCTCCAACCTAGTTATCCTCACTAATACAAATATGTCCTGTCTAGGCCACTACGCTCTGCTGAAGACCTACTTCTAACCTCTGTTCGTACTCCCACCTCTGATCCTCGCCTTATGGATTCTCTAGGGCTGCACCGTTCCTATGAAACGGCCTTCCCCTCTTTGTTAGACTTTCACCCAGTCTCCACTCCTTTAAAAAATCTTTGCAAACATACTTCTTCAGGAAAGCGTATCAATTAAACTGTTAGCAGCTTTCCCTCCTCGCACCCTGATTCCTCTCCTGCAACTGTCATCAAAACAAAACACTAAGCCCTCAATAAATACTATCCTAGCAACCTACTTTTCTACCCTACCCTTACCTTTTGTTTCACTATACCCCACTCCCTCTTGCATGTTAATTGAGAAGTGTCCTAAATGTGTTGCCCCCAGGATTTGCTTAACTTCACCTGACAGTGCATGCGCAATCTACATGTTTTATTACATAAGTTATATAACAAGAACTCACCATCAAAGTAGATATTTATAATCTTTATCTACGCCATATACTCGGTTAACATTCATCTTGAGGACATTAGATGTCCTCATTCATCTTGCTATAGGACATTAGATGAGACGTATTATAACCTATGCAGACAGGTTCGAATCCTCATGGAAGAAGTTATTAAGATAGACTATCAGAAAGCATGTGATCATTTATTCAGAATCCTTTATTGTCTAATGCTTACTCTGTTTTGCCTGGGGCAACGGTGGTGCAATTAGCATTTTTGCTGCATGGGTTCTTGGTTGCACATACATCGACCAGTTCACAACCTTTGCCATCTTGAAAGTTCTTGTACCCTGACTTACATTCACAGTGAGACTGTAAAAGAAAAAGTAAAATGAATCAGTATTTATCTACATGAAACTGCTACACCATAATACTTCCTATTGATTCCAATGTTTGTAATTACACAATATTAAATAATAGACTACAAATCTAAGATAGCTCTGGTCTTGATCTTTTATGTAAAATTATATCATTGCAACAAAAGAATGCAAAAGAATGTGAGTATTGTAAAACTCTCAGATGAATAGAGCGATTCGATGTACTGTCCACACTTTTCCATTTAATATTACTAAATTAAATAAATTAGACTTTGACTGGTCAAAACATTATGGAAACTCGTCCATTTCCTCATACGTTGAGGTTACTCTATTATGATCACTCTCACTCACTGGTAATTTCATGAGAAGATGAGAGTGATGTGGGCAGCACAGAGAAAAAAATGTTGAGGATAGGCACCATTTAAATTTAAAATTAAACTCTTTATCCTTATAGTAACAAAGTCATGCACTGATTGTCAACATTCTGAATGATTGCTCTTTACGCATCTATGTCACTAGATCAAGGATCCCAAACACTGGTTCTCCAGACGTTGATGGTCTACCGATCCCAGAATTCTTTGAAAGCACTAGGTCAGAAATCTTGGGAACTGTAGTTCAGCAACATCTGGGGGTCTGGATATCCACACTACTTGCAAGCTAACAATAATTACCTTGAATGAATACAGAGCCTCAGCAGTGGCATGCCATAAATCATAGATTATTACATCTCTTGACACAGATAGAGACCTAGCTAAAAACATACATTTTGCTGTCATTGGATGACCTTTCCTATTTTGCACTTTGAACAAAAGCCGTCAGTAGACACAGGACATTATTCATAATAACGCAAAAACTTTTATTTCATCTGTTGCCAAGGGTAAGACATTGCCCTGAACCTGGATACCTTCTGGAAAATTGTTAAAATTAACTTTGAAACCAGTGATGGCAAACACAGGGGAACATTTTTAGCACTTACAGTGTTTTCTTAACGTGTCTTTACTAAGTGACAAATGTAAAATGAGAAAGTCATGGTAAATGTATGATTGTTTAAAAGCTTAAAATGAAGATCAGAACTTGACATTTGTACAAAGTGTATCTTTGAAGAGATAAAATGCAGATCTCCTTTAACATGCTTGGAGTGAAAACAGATCAAAGCAAATATAATACAAAACAGCATGTCCTTGTATAAATCCATTTTAACACCGTGCTTTGTAGAGTTGTTTAATGTAGTTGATGCATTCCATTCCATATTGTCCTTATTCACAGTCACTCTCCATCAAGGGTTGTATTCAATAACCTGCAATGTTTTACGAAAATGCTACACTTATCCACTTGCCAGGATGGCTAAATAAAAGTCTGTTGACTTTGAGTCCATAGTGGAAGTCTATATTGACTTATTCATTAGGGTATCAATTATCAGGAATTTAAGTGAATACAAATTAATTTAATGTTTTAGGAAAAGACTGGAGATTAAACTGCCAACTTGGCTATTCTGGCCTAAAAACTTAAAAATTACTTAAATAAATAAATAAATGAATGTAATTATTCTGTCATTTTTTAAATTTTCTACAACTTGCAGTTTTGTGAATCATCCCCACAGTTAATCACCGTGTCCAGTGAGCTGTAGAGTTCAAATGAACTGGGCATGCCGTTTGTTTTGTTTTAATTATAGATATATTGATGAATGATGTCTCCAGCAAGTTATATTTTAATATATACAGCTGACATGGAGATTTGCACGTTTCATGGGCGGATTACCTATCCACTTTACAATAAACTCTTCCCATTTTTTCTTTACAAATTTCAAACAGTCATTGAGACTTTAGAAAAGTTCAGGTGCAAAGTGCAGGCAATTCCCAAGCAAGCGATCGAATTACACATAAATACCTTACTCAGTGAGAGATTTACATTTAACCTCTTTACTGTCTTGAAATGCAGAGCTAGCTGACATTAGACAGAACATTAGTTTCGGGTACAGATTGCTCTCCAGGTTTCTATAAAAATGTAAACATACATTTACAGAATTTATTTTGTTTATATGTTTGCACATCTTGCAGAAAGCTCATCAGTAGAGGCAGGGCCGAAGCTAGACTATTTTGCGCCCTAGGTGAGACCAGCTACTTGCACCCCTCATCCAAAACCTTTCCCCACCCCCCAAAAAAATTCCAACTTTGATTTTTATAAACAGATTTGTACAAAAGCATATGAATTGAAACCACTATGTCCCCCCTCTTCTACAGCCTCCATGTGTGTCTCTTTGTCCCAACAGCCCTCTGTATATCTCTTTGTCCCCTCAGCCCCACTATGTATCTTTATCCCCCACAGCCCCTCTGTGTGTTTCTTTGTCTCCCTAGGCCCTCTATGTATATTTATAACCAATACTCCCACTGTGTGTCTTTGTCCCCAAGCCCCATTGTATTTCTCTTTGTCCCCTCCAGTCCTTCTGTATGTCTCTTTGTCCTCCTAGCCCCTTTCTGTGTCTCTTTGTCCACCCAAGCCCCTCTGTGTATCTCTTTGTCCCCCCTCAGCCCCTCTGTGTTTCTATTTGCCCCTTTATCCCCCGAGCCCACTGTGCGTCTCATGAAGTGTGGCCGAGTGGACCGTAGTGGAGGATCTTCTGACAGGAAGCTGCTCAGTGTTCTCAGCGAGCAGCTCCTCAGCTCTATTGTATGTTCTTTGCTCCCCCCAAGTCCTTCTGCATGTCTTTTTCTCCTCCCAGCCCCTTGTGTGTCTCTTTGCCTCCCAGCCCTCTGTGTGTCTCTTTGTCCTCTAAGTCCATCTGTGTGTCTCTTTATCCCCCCACTCCCTCTGTGTGTCTCTTTGTCTCCCTCAGCCCCTCTGTGTGTCTCTGTGTCCTCTCAGTCCACCTGTGTGTCTCTTTATCCCCCCAGCCACTCTGTGTGTCTCTGTCTCCCTCAGCCCATCTGTGTGTCTCTTTATCACCAGCCCCTCTGTGTGTCTCTTTACCCCCCAGCCCCTCTGTGTGTCTCTTTGTCTCCCTCAGTCCCTCTGTGTGTCTCTTTGCCCCACTGTGTATCCCTTTGTCCCCCAAGCCCACTGTGTGTCTCTTTGTCCCCCTAACCCATTGTGTGTCTCTTTGTACCTTCATGTAGTGTGGCTGAGTGGCCATAGTGGAGGATCTTCTGTCTCCTCTACATGGTCTGACAAGAAGCTGTCAGTCCCGGGCAGATAGATCTCTCCACTGGCCCGTCCAGCTGCTGGGAGGCTCAACAGAGCCATCGCTATAACGGTAGCACTGACTCTGCAGTCAAGGTAGCAATTACAAATGGAAATTGTTTGCAATAAATAATTGTCATTTCAATTGTTAAAATAGTTTATGCACAATTCATGTAGTGAAGGAGTTAAGCTACAAGCTGGCTAGCATAACTATTGGTTTACACTTAAAGAGTTACTCACTAAAGTGTGAATTGTATGAATTTAAAGTGCATTTAAAATTCTAGGCTAAGGTAACCAAACTGGAAACATAGCTTTATGAATAATTTTTTTTTAAGACAAAAAAGTTCTATACTGTATTAATATTAAGTCTAATAATTGGCAACTTTACAGTAGACAACACTCAAAAGGGATAGTGTTTTTTTTTTTCATTTAAGGTTACCTGTTTACGCTAAAAATTATTTGCTTAGAGATTTTTCTAGATATTTTTAATATTACAACTTCTTAACTGTATCTATACCGCTAGAATAATTGGAGGGAGAGTGAGGAGGACTTCCTGCCATGGAATATTGATCGTTATATAATGACTTTCTAGTTACTATTCATATTACAGTGAGATGTATTCACTTAATTTTGTTCACTCCTCTCCTTCCTAGGCTGGTAATATCATAATTAATTTTACAATTTATGTTGGTGTTATATAAATTATCATGATTGTTATTGTGCAGCTCTGGACTTACATTCGGTTTAAGACAAATGTTATTGTTGTTAACGTTAACATGGATTACACATTCAAATTTCACATTAATATCTACACATTTAAACTACCATGAATGATATATATATATATATTTTTAGCCATTTTCAGCAGTTTTTTTTCCTCCTCTGCTGTTCTGTAGTATGTGGACTATTGGTTATTTATTTATGCTCAAAGTCTGAAATGTTTATATTTACATTTTTTATTTGTTTTTACGAAAACTCTTTAATTTTATGAAATTTTTTATTTAAATATATTAATAATGATATGAACAGAGTAGGCTAACCTCTGGTGCTTAAAGGGTGATGTGTATTTTTTTTAGACTTAGAGTGCCACCCACTGGTGTAACTTGAGAAAACATCATCTCTGTGGCCTTGATTCAAAATGTTGAATAATAAGCTTTAATATTTTTGAGTTCACTTTTATACAGATAGCTTTTTCAAAATATTAAAATATCAAAAATATATCATATATCAAAAAATATATCGATACTAAAAAAAATTCTAAATATTGAAATATTTTTCAAAATCATTTAAAAAGTTTATCCATATTAAATAATATGAAAAGTGTTTTCCCTGAGTAACTTCATATCTAAATATGGATGGTGCCACGGTATGATAATATGGTCCAGAAAAAGTCATCCCTTCTACTGAGATATTGTCCAACATATCTTGGTTCCTATTGAGTCCCTACTCAAGGCAACATTTAAAACTCCAGGGGGGCAAAGATAAGCTGAGTTTTTTTTTTTCATTATTAAGTTTGTTGTTTCATAAAATCAATTTGTTGATAGACACATTATTTCAAGGCAGTTCCAAAATTATATGATAAATCCTTACTAAAGACCCTAAGAAGACTTCAACCCACCTTTCCAGGTCCATCATACTTGCAGACAGAAGACGCTGCAGGACAGTCCCCAAAGTTTGTCTGGCAGGGGTCAACTGGTAAACACACTTTGCCATCACCTTTGTATCCTTCCTTGCATGTGCACTTGTGTTGATTTGGTCCAATGTAAGTGCAATCAGCAGCTGCATCGCAAACCTTTTTCGAACAGGGATTAATCGCTAGGAATCAAGAAGAATAGGTAAATATATAAGTTTTAGTATAGAAATTAATCTGTGTAACAAAACTACTGTTTTTTTTAAAAGTGTTATATAAGTATTATCAAAAGATAAATCCATTTGATGTGTAGATCACCCACTCTGATGATTAACCCCTCACCTTCCACTTACTGATTGAGGGATGTAGGGGAACTTGGGAACGTTTGTCGTTAAGCGTCTGAAACAACCATTTGTGAATTACATGACTGAATATTAGTCATCCCGCAATTCATATTTTTGAAGGAAGACTAATAAATCCGGTTTTCCTTCCCAAAACAACACACCACTAATCAAGTGTAAAACAATATAGTTGAAAGTGAAAAATGAGTAAATCTAATGTAATACAGTAAAACAGTATAAGTTTATGGAGAGCAAAAAACAGGGTGCAAGAGAATACTGAGAACGGGCAGCAGCTAAAATAGCCTGCCCTTCATTGGGTCCCCGCTCAGATCTCAAGCTGGTTTTAGCTCATCTTGTGCCTTTACAGAGAGAACATCTCTGAAACATATCAGACTGGTCCCACCCATATGGGCAGTACAGATCCAAAATGCCAGCATGTTCCCTCTGCACGAGAGACACAGCAACCCCAGACGATCGTTTCAGTCTTGTTAGGCATCATCAGTGAGGCATAGCTGATATCTCTCTAGGCACCGTGAGCAAGGGGTCCATGTCTGGATTGCCCTTTAAACTTGTGGAGAGCAAAAAACAGGGTGCAATAGAATACTGAGAACGAGCAGCTGCTGAAATAGCCTTCCCTTCGGTGGGTCCCCGCTCAGATCTAAAGCTGGTTTTAGCTCATCTTGTGCCTTTACAGAGAGAACATCTCTGAAACATGTCAGACTGGTCCCACCCATATGGGCAGTCCAGAGCCAAAATGCCAGCAAGTTCCCTCTGCACGAGAGACACAGCAACCCCAGATGATCGTTTCAGCCTTGTTACGCATCATCAGTGAGGCATAGCTGATATCTCTCTAGGCACTGTGAGCAAAGGGACGTCTGGTTTACCCTTTAAACTTGTGGAGAGCAAAAAACAGGGTGCAATAGAATACTGAGAAATTGCAGACAAGCACACCTGAGTATAATGTTATGGAATCACACTATGGTTCTATATTACACAAGGTTTTGTCTTTTTCTTCTTTTTTAGGTTTTTGAGAACATCTTTTTATATGTTGATGGGAGAGTGTTTAGTTATCTTCTAAAGTATAAAATGCGCCATTATATGTTGCACTGGTTTAGGTCACTTTCAACTATATTATTCATATTTTTGTCAAATTTTCACATGTGGTGAGGGGTGCATTTGTGATTCACATAAATTATTGAATTGCCAAAAATTTAGGGTGCTAACCTAATTTATTTATTGTAGCTATAGATAGATTGTAATGTTATAAGATTATTATTTAGGTTAGTGTTACTATGGTAATATGTAATGTACACACTGTATATATGTATGTATTGTTGTTGTGCATGATACATATATTAGTTTAAACGAGGTGCCTATCAAATATAACTAATAAAGGTGTAGAATATTGCCACAATGGTAATGGAAAAACTAAAAACTCAAAAAGAATTAACAAACAGGACTATGACACTTACGTTGGCATTTTGCTCCAATTTCCTCATAATTTGGCAGGCACTTGCAGGCAAGCACACCTGAGCCGTCGGACACACACCTGTAATTTTCTGAGCATTTCAGTGCTTTACATTCTGGTAAAGCTGTGGGTACATTAAAAATGAAATTAAACAAAGATTATAGCCATATCTCGCTCATTATAATATGATAACCATAACCACAACACAATCATACTGAAAACCTATTCTACTATTATTTGCTATCACACTCCACTCAACCCAAGCTACACACTTGTTCATCGTATACCATGAATTGAGTATGATTGTTATTATTTGTAAAGCACCAACAAATTCATAGGTTAAGCAACAGGCAAGTATTTACAACAAGACAGGTTGGACACACCGGAACAGAGGATGTTAAGGACTCTGCTCAAACTAGCTTACATTCTAGACCTTACATTCTTATATGCTCGATGTTCAGCAGCATCATGAGTAATAGCTGAGTGGACTCAGATTCTACTTTGAATTCAATTAACTTAAATGATAAAACACCTTAGGTATTGTCATGTGTCCTTGAGTTAACCTAGTGAGGGAGGTGTCAACACTGTACGCTCACCTCAACAGGGCACTATGAGCTTGACTATGGAGACATATTTATTGAACAAGACTCCACAGGTAATTGCTGGATGGATTATTTCTTAAGACATCGATTAAAAGGAATTTGATGTGTTTGTACCAGCTGAAAAGAATTTGTGCATAAGTTTACTAGGGGCCTTGGAACTGGAATCCAGTTACTTTTAAATCTTGTATGGTTTAAAGACAGTTTAGTGATACCTACGCTGATTATTTTCAGTGATCGTGTGACAGGTGTGCCTGTTTAACGCTGATAATATTCCCCCTCAGTGTCGTTTTCACACAGCGTGGAGGGTTCTTCACTAAGCTTCGAGTTTTAGTAATCTGAATGCCAACTGGCAAAATCAGGGCTAAAATACCAGAGCTGATTTTTTTTTTGCAATTCAGTGTTATATTTGCTACAAATTGGAGTTTACTGCTTAAACCCCAGGATTTATCTACGGTGACATAATTCCAGAGGTGTATGTAGTTAATTGATTTGCAATTGTAATAGAACCATACGTATCATAAACAGCCACAAAACACCGCCTCATTGAGCAACACATGTCCCAAACAATCCTGAGTCAGCACCTCAAGAAGCGATGAAAACAAGGGAAAGAACGGGTACATTTATAGACTGAATAGCTTGTATTCCCTGGTCGTAAAAGGTTGATAAAGGCTTTGATGAGCTATAATATTGACAATTCTAGGACTGATAAAAAAAATCCCTTAGAGCCACTAGATCACAGTTTTCATGTCTTGCCCTATGCAGCTACAAGTATTTTCAATAATGATATGGCATTTAGTTCAACAATGGGATTAGATTTAATGTCATTCACATCTCTTCCATCAAAAGAGTGTCCCATGAACAAATAGCAGCTTCCTATCCACTACCAGACAGTAACCCATCACACCACTAAACAAAGCATTCCATTTCGCTACTAAATAACAGCTTTCCATTTTACCATTAAATATCAGCTTCCCTTTCCACCACCGCCTTCCATTCCACCATGAAATACGTTTCTAATTCCACCACCAAATGTCAGCTTTCATCTCCACTACAGCTTTTCACCTGACATCTAAATAACTTTTTTCCTGCACGATTATCTAAAAGTGGATTTATTTATCTTTACTTACGCTGATCACACCTGAGCCCACCGTATCCTGACAAGCACAAGCATATTCCATCCCCCGTGATTCCATTATTGCAGACTCCATGTAGACAATCACATTCTGTAAGGTTAACCAGATGCATTAGAAATCAAATACAATTTTTTTTTTTTTTACATTTACACTATGCTATTTGATTTGCATCTTCTAGTGTTCACTAATGTTAGAATTAGAATTTGCATTGTTTCTGGGTGAAAGTGGGAATAACACCTACATAGAAATCAGTGCCTTCTCAAAGGGACACTGTAGTCATCAAAACAACTTTAGCTTAAACGATCACTCCACACTTCCAAACCCCCCAACAACGAAAAAAACACAGTTTAGTATACATACCCCCAATGAATACATACCTGCATATTTTTATGTATGTATTCATTAGGAATATAGTTTAAAATAGCTTACAAAACCTGCAGTTCTTATGACTGCAGCCTTTGTAAGCCCCTCCATCCCCCCCGCCCCCCCGCAAGAGTCATTCAGTCTCTTCACAAAGAAAATAACCAATGAGAGGCTTCTCATTGAGAAACCTCTGACTTGGTCCCCACGTGCACCACAATGTTGAGTGCACGTATATTGGACCATGCATGTGCGGCTATATGTGAACGCGAGCGCATCCGGTCGCATGTGCAGTGATGAAGCTGTTAAGCTGGTCTGAAGGGGAGGGAAGGGGACGAAGGCACACTCAAGAAGAGCATGCCTAACTCAGAGGAGCTAACGGAAGTAGGAGGAATCCTCTCTGGCTGTTTGATTGACAGCCAGGGGGGAGTTCCCTGGTTAATTTATAAAAGTGCTGATTTCTCATAGAAATCAGCACTTTTATAAACTGGGGTTAAATGAGGATACTCCTCACCAATAATCTTTTGAGGTGTGGATTGGTCCTTGTATGAAGCAGTTTTGGAATATAGATCATGTCCATGAAGTCTTAATTCTCTGAAATGTAGGAGTTAAATCACTATTGTTTCTGTTTACGCAGCCCTAGCCACACCTCCCCTGGTTGTGACTGACAAAGCCTATATGAAAAAAAATGGTTTAATTTGGGTTAATTTTCAATCAGATGTTAACTTTCCTATTCTTAATTTATTTCTCCTGCTCTGTATATGGAACTTTAATCACACACAGCAGGCTTCTGCAAGCTCTAGCGAGCTTTTAACAGAGCAGGAGATAGAAAATTCTAGATTAAACAGAATTTGCAATAAAGGAAGTTTAAACAATAGATGACTCTTTACAGGAATTGTTTAGGAAGGCTGTGCAAGTCACATGCAGTGAGGTGTGACTAGGGTTGCCTAAGCAAAGTGATTTAACTCCTAAATTGCAGAGAATTGAGCAGTAAGACTGCAGGGGCATGATCTATACACCAGTATTCCTTTAAGTACGTTATATAATGATGAAATGGATACAACCTATAGGTCATTAATGCTATAAATGTTGTAGACAGATGTTGGAATATGTCAAGTATACCTTGATAACTTTGGCACCCAGAATGTTTGGGAACTACTCCTGTACACAATGCATTTTGCGAAGGTCTGTTCTTATGTGTGTAACCATTGCTGGTACCTATTTAATAGTACCCATTTAATAGCATCTACAGCTTTTCTTTCCTTAAAACAAGACCATCAAATCTCATTGCCCTACATGTAATAAAAACAAAAAATACATGATGTACCAGAGCTGCAGTCTGTTCCATACAATGTATCTTCAGCACATGTCTCACAGGCCGTTCCACCAAATCCTGCCTAAAATTAGGGAAAAAAGAGATTAAAAAATATACAATTTACTCAGAGTTAGTAAAAATAAAATAGCAAATGAAATCTTATTTATCTGCAAATTACTATAATATACGTAGAATAAAAGTGTATCCTTTTATTGTTTTCTTGACGTTACTGTGCCATAAATCCAGTGTATGTATGTAATCAAAAATATATTAAAAAATCGGTATCCTTACTGCCAGTTGAATCGTACTCGGATCAACTAGTTTTGGGACCCAAAGGTAGCACACCAGTATGGACACTCCAGAAATGTCCTGGGGCTTAACCCCTTGAATGAATAACAAAATGATCTGTGGTTCCAGCATCCAGAGCTTTATCATTATGTATGTAATCACCCTATTCCCAGGTAATACAGAGGCCTCCACAATTAACACATACCTGTATACTTGCGATTGATGGATGCCAGTTACATCATTTATTTATTTATTTATTTATTTATTATCATCAATTTGGGAATGGGATTCATTTTAGAGGTGGCAGAGATAAATTGATAGTGTTTACTTTTAGCTACAGATTAGGATGAATTTTATTAAGAAAATTTACAGACAGAAAAGACTGAAGCAGAAAAAGAACAGCTTTTCCCATCTTCGCACTCTTAAATTATATCCCAACTCTACCTGGTATTTCTCCTGTTCAATCTGTCTCTCACCAACCACTCATACAGGGAGTGCAGAATTATTAGGCAAGTTGTATTTTTGAGGATTAATTTTATTATTGAACAACAACCATGTTCTCAATGAACCCAAAAAACTCATTAATATCAAAGCTGAATATTTTTGGAAGTAGTTTTTAGTTTGTTTTTAGTTATAGCTATGTTAGGGGGATATCTGTGTGTGCAGGTGACTATTACTGTGCATAATTATTAGGCAACTTAACAAAAAACAAATATATACCCATTTCAATTATTTATTATTACCAGTGAAACCAATATAACATCTCAACATTCACAAATATACATTTCTGACATTCAAAAACAAAACAAAACAAATCAGTGACCAATATAGCCACCTTTCTTTGCAAGGACACTCAAAAGCCTGCCATCCATGGATTCTGTCAGTGTTTTGATCTGTTCACCATCAACATTGTGTGCAGCAGCAACCACAGCCTCTCAGACACTGTTCAGAGAGGTGTACTGTTTTCCCTCCTTGTAAATCTCACATTTGATGATGGACCACAGGTTCTCAATGGGGTTCAGATCAGGTGAACAAGGAGGCCATGTCATTAGATTTTCTTCTTTTATACCCTTTCTTGCCAGCCACGCTGTGGAGTACTTGGACGCGTGTGATGGAGCATTGTCCTGCATGAAAATCATGTTTTTCTTGAAGGATGCAGACTTCTTCCTGTACCACTGCTTGAAGAAGGTGTCTTCCAGGAACTGGCAGTAGGACTGGGAGTTGAGCTTGACTCCATCCTCAACCCGAAAAGGCCCCACAAGCTCATCTTTGATGATACCAGCCCAAACCAGTACTCCACCTCCACCTTGCTGGCGTCTGAGTCGGACTGGAGCTCTCTGCCCTTTACCAATCCAGCCACGGGCCCATCCATCTGGCCCATCAAGACTCACTCTCATTTCATCAGTCCATAAAACCTTAGAAAAATCAGTCTTGAGATATTTCTTGGCCCAGTCTTGACGTTTCAGCTTGTGTGTCTTGTTCAGTGGTGGTCGTCTTTCAGCCTTTCTTACCTTGGCCATGTCTCTGAGTATTGCACACCTTGTGCTTTTGGGCACTCCAGTGATGTTGCAGCTCTGAAATATGGCCAAACTGGTGGCAAGTGGCATCGTGGCAGCTGCACGCTTGACTTTTCTCAGTTCATGGGCAGTTATTTTGCGCCTTGGTTTTTCCACACGCTTCTTGCAACCCTGTTGACTATTTTGAATGAAACGCTTGATTGTTCGATGATCACGCTTCAGAAGCTTTGCAATTTTAAGAGTGCTGCATCCCTCTGCAAGATATCTCACTATTTTTGACTTTTCTGAGCCTGTCAAGTCCTTCTTTTGACCCATTTTGCCAAAGGAAAGGAAGTTGCCTAATAATTATGCACACCTGATATAGGGTGTTGATGTCATTAGACCACACCCCTTCTCATTACAGAGATGCACATCACCTAATATGCTTAATTGGTAGTAGGCTTTCGAGCCTATACAGCTTGGAGTAAGACAACATGCATAAAGAGGATGATGTGGTCAAAATACTCATTTGCCTAATAATTCTGCACTCCCTGTATATGATGTTCCACTTTTACCCCCTCAGTTAGCTTTCACGTTTCTGACTTTTTTGAGTATAAGCATTCCATGTTATAATGATATGTAGCATCCCTTATTCACAGAATATAATCCAAAGCATAATGAAAGGATAAAGAATAGATTAGCATGCTATCGGTCCTTAGACAGTAAGATTTTTGACAGGTAACACAGTATCCACTAACAGAAAATTCCACTAAACAAGCTAGGTCAAGCAAACCAGAGATGGAATAATACAAACTAACCAAGAAAAACAGAATAATGTATTAGTCTTGGCCCATTAGGCTCAACCCTTCAGCGAGTTATTGTAGAAATGCTATTAACAAGGTTGGATTACAACCAAACCATATAAGGAAGTCTTCAGATTTTAGTTTTGCTAAAAGCTCCTTAAAATGTAGCAATAGGCAAATGATACAAAATTTTACAATTTTTTAATATGCAATTATTTCACCATTAAAAAGACCTTCATCAAACATCACACACTGAACTAGGACGGAGGTTTACAGCTGCAGTTGCTACGTTAGACAGAAGTTAGGCAGAATGTATGGAGATATTTGCATTTTCTTACCTTACATGAACAGGTCCCATTGCCTTGCATCCCGTCAGAACATATACCTCTGTTGTTGCAAGGTGTCGAAGCTCCTCCTGGGCATTCTACAAATATAGAATAAAAAAACGTGATTTATTTACATGGTAGCCTACTAAGCACTGACATACCGAAAATTACTGAGCCATATTCTCAATGTTTTAGTAAATGACTTGTGGACCCAACAAAACTAAATTTAGGCATGTGCATGGGGAAATTTTTGGTTCGGTTCGGCATTCCAAAATTCGGGACTTTCGCAATTCGGGACTTTGGCACTTCAGCACTTCGGAACGTCGGCACTTCTGCACTTAGACACTTCGGAAATTCGGCAACTTCGACACTTCGGAACTTCGGCACTCCGGGACTTTTCTTGCAGCCGCTTAGTAGACAACTCCCTAATTCCCATGGTATTAGAGACTTATCTACAAAAAGGCTGAAAGACCTAAATTGGTCTTTCAACCAAATTTACTAATACTAAATAAAAATTACTTAGTATGAGAAAATCTTGCCCCTACTCACTATACCGCGAGTAGGGGCATGTCTAGTAAACAGTGAGCAGCCTGTGGCTGCTCAATGTTAAAAAAAAAGGGTGGGGGCCCTAATGTAAAATAATGGGTGGGGGACCTATTGTCCTCTCCCCGGCCCCACCTCTGAGCGGCAGGTTGGGGCCCTACAGTAAAATAAGGGGGGGACCTAATGTCCTCCCCCGGCCCCCTACCCCTAAGCAGCAGGTGGGGGCCCTAAATACTAATAAGTGGGGGACCTAATGTCCTCCCCACTTGCCCCCACCCCTGAGCGGCGGGTGGGAGCCCTAAATTGGAATAAGGGGGGGGCCTAATGTCCTCCCCCCTGGCCACCACCCCTGAGCTCACTGTTTAATAGACATGCCCCTACTCGCAGTTTAGCGAGTAGTGGCGTAATTTACTAATACTAAGTAATATTTACTTAGTATTAGTAAATTTGGCTTAAAGACCAATATAGGTCTTTCAGCCTTTTAGTAGATAGCTCCCTAATACCATGGGAATTAGGGAGTTATCTACTTATTCATTCCTGTCATTACACTGACTGGCCAAGTAACTTACATTTTATATGAATGTATGTTACTTGATTGTTGTAAGTGTTGCAAATGCTTACAGCTGAATCCTGGCTATGTTTGTATACTTTTTATTTAAAATTAAATACAGTGTAACATTCTTCTTCTTTCACTGGGTAAGTATATTAGTACTTAGGCAATACTGTGCTTCGGAACTTCGGCACTTCGACACTTCGGAAATTCAGTAATTTCAGAACTTCGGGACCTCTGCAATTCAGCACTTCGGCAATTCGGACATTCGGAAGTACCCGAATTGCCCGAAATTCGGCCGAATTCATATTTGGACTGAAACGAATTGCACATGTCTCAAATTTATAATGATATATTCTAATGGTGAAGATCACTCTTTAAAAGAAGAACTAAAGCCATGCAGGCCATTTGATCTCAATGACTTTTTATGCCAGTGAATAGGTTATGATCTAAATGGCCCAATGTCTAATCCTAAGAAAGGCGTTAATATAAAAAATGCTGCATGTTATATTTGTATTTATGATTTTACTCTTTGTATTCTCAGTTTTTATCTTTTACATAATGAACTCTGAAGATATTTGTATAAGACCATGTCATACATGGTATAGAAGCTGGTTTTTAATCACATTGACACATACTGCACAAAATAATTCTCAAAAGAACATCATTTAAAATGCACATAAAATGACACTCTACTTTCCAAACAAAAAAATACATAAAAATCCCCGTTTAGCAGATATACCCAAAATGAAAACATGCATGCATTTAATTATGCATTTTTTTATTCTTGGTATTTCTAAAAAAACAGCTTGCAAAAATTGCAGATCTTTTGTCTGGTGCCTTGGCAAGCCCTCCCTTTCTTCCCCAGCTTTCTTTGTCCAGTCACAGACTTCCCAATGCAGCTCAATGAGAAGTCTTTGCAAGGTAGGTGCTCTGAGCAAGTGCTGCTTCTTGAATTTAGCTCCACTAAGCTAACCAAACCAGGAAGTAACAGGACCGGTTGTCTGATTGACAGCCATGATGGTGTGACATGGTTAATTTATAAAACAGCAAATTTCTGCTGAAATCTACACTTTTTGTTTCATGAAAAAAAGTGGACATACACTTCACCCTTAAAGTACTTCAGCAAGCTAAAGTGCTTTAGGGGTCAAGAGTGTCCCTTTAATAGCTAAGATGTATTTACTTAGATCAATTTGCATAGAGCATTATTCTGGGAGGAAGCAAGTATGTTCGGAGATTTTTAACAGAAATGTTTTAATATTTTGTATGCAACATTTTTCCCAGTTACTGAGTTACTCAGAAGTGAAAAACAGCCAAGAGTGCTTTATATATTGAGAATAAGCAATAACAGTGCTGACATGTAGAGAGTTGACCTCTTGGTCTTTTCATCTGCTATCAGTTCTCTCATTTGTTTTGACAATTCACGTGAAAGTGCTTACATGGAAATATTTTCATGTGAGAAATGGAGAAAGGAGAAAGCCATTGTTCTTTCGGCCCTTGGGGACAGGACATGCATTTCTATCTGAAATGAATAGTTGCAACATTTTTCAAAAAAAGGACACATTTCCTTGAAAAGAAAAAAAGCTAAACAATCTCCCATTAAAAGAAAAAATATTTTTATGATCCCAAAATGGCGGGAAAACATACAGACACTGGGATATTTTAAGATATTTCAGATTATTTTATTGTTATTATTGTTTTTACTGTATACATTGCATTCAATTTTTGATGGACAGGATATATATATATATATATATATATATATATATATATATACACACACACCAATTGAGTTGTGGTGGGGGAAAAAAAGTGTGGATGAAAACTCCTTCCACCTGAAGTAAGTGGATAGTTAATACATTTCTAAACACAAATGCAAACACCAGTCAAGCCAAAAGACTTGCTTTTCCCACAGAAATCTCACTTTAACAGTGCTCTCATTACTGCAAGGCATTCTGGGTAGGCGTATGCAAATGAGCTCAATGTAGGTAAATTCTACATTTGGGCTGCAAAAAACCCAATTTCTTTGTAACAGGTACATTTACAGATGTTTAACTATTCATTGCTACATTTCAGCATCCTTAAATGTGATCACCATCAATAAAGCCTTCACTTGCTACATTTCCTATCTTTTTGAGGAAGCACAGATGATACTGTTGAGCCTACTTTGTCATCACCAAAACAGGATCCATACATGTTCTAATCATTCAATTTGTTCCAACACAGGAAGTTACTGACTTCCACTAGTGTGTTTATAAAGCCGTTCTTTTGCACTAAATGATAAGGAGAGAGATGTGATGGCAAAACAAAACATACATAGCTTTATTCTCACAAGAAGTCTTAAACTACTTAGTCAGCAACAGTATCTTTTAGATGATTTTGAGTTCCGAACGACTTTAATTTAAGTTGGCAGAAGTTATAATTGTAATAAAATGTAAACTTAACAAGTTTATAGGCCACTATACTAACATATCTTTCTCCCACATACTGGCTCTTTGTAGTTTTGTCTACTTTTTTTCAGTCCTGCTGCTATTCACTAAAATGCCTGTTGATACGGTTAGCAAGTTGTGCATGTTTATGGACTAGAAAATGTAACAAGTAGTGTTACAAGCTGCCACTACTAAAAGCCATTTGCTATGTAGAGGCTAACGGCTTCTATTACATAGCCTCTACTTAGTGACTCTTGCTTCTACTTTGGCCTGGGGTAAAGGGGAGAAAGACAGTTAAACGGACACTATTGTCACCAGAACAAATACAGCTTATTGTATTTGTTCTGGCGAGTAGAATCATTTCCTTCAGGCTTTTTGCAACAAACACTCTATTTTCAGAAAAAACGCAGTGTTTACATTACAGCCTAGGGATTCCTCCACTGGCCACTCCTCAGGTGACTGCTAGAGGTGCTTCCTGGGGCAGTGCTGCACAGTGAGCAACACTGCCATTCAGTGTCTTCACCCTCTGCATGCAGACACTGAAGTTTCCTCATAGAGATGCATTGATTCAATGCAACTCTATGAGGAGATACTGATTGGCCTGGGCTGTGTTTTATACTTGCTGGCTCTGCCACTGATATTGGCTGATATTGATATTGATATTGATATTGACAGCCAGATCTGATTGGCCATGTATCTCGCAAGACCTGGTCAGAGGTTACCACGGCAACACTCTGATGGTCTGCAGCTCTCACATCACCCCTCCTCACACCATTACCCCCCACCTCTCACTATCACCCCCACCCTCACGCCATCACCCCCCTTCTATCACCCCACACCTCTCACCATCACTCCCCCTCCCTCTCACCATCACCCCTCCCTCACACTAACACCCCCTCCCTTACACTATCATCCCCTCCCTCACACTAACACCCCCCCTCCCTTACACTATCACCCCCTCCCTCTCACCATCACCCCCACATAAACCACATTATATCATATTTGTCTTGCTTAATAACCTCAATATCCGTTATAAAATCAGGAAAAGGTGGGCATGGATGGTGAGCTGATTCGATGGTGCAATGGGCCACTTGACTGGATTTGACCCCAGGCCCAAGCCTGCTGGCCCTCCCCTGGGATGAGTTGTAAAAGGTAATAAACCTCATTTCTCAATGATCATAAGAACTTTTGATTATGACCATCTGTGATGTGGTCCACAGAAAAACACAATTTTAATTCAAATACAAGTATCCTACATTACGTTCCAAATCATTATGAAATCTTAAATGTTTGTGATAATTTAGTTGGAGCAAAGAGCACACAGAGCTTGTTGGACTGTCATCAATTTTTTTACAAAAATGGTGATAGGAGCAGGACTCAATCCAAGCAGCCACCCGGTGCTCTGGAGTAGGACTAGCAATCCCACAACGACAAAACAGCACAAGAAATTCTCCAGGCACTCAAGGTGTTAAAGCCACAGGCAGTTTTAATAGAACAAAAGGGGCAGCAACGTTTTGACCTGCTAAGAGGTCTTTGTCAAGTTTGACTCTTGTGCTGCTTTGTCATCCATTTTTTGTCTCAATTATTCTTCATTTCATTAAGCAAATTAATTGCTGTGTCACAAAGATGCTAACGCTAAATAAGATGCTTGCTTTGCAAGGATGACCACTAGATTTTTGAACTGTGAGAATGACTTTTTGAATATAAAGATGTTTGCAGCAGCTATACTTTTGCTTAGAAAGAAGAAACCTGGGGGTGGGGGGGCTGAGTGGCATGCAGCTGTGAACAGTTGTGGTTGTGACAGTGAGTTTGTAAGGGTTTGAATGTATTCCTGTGAACGGAATGAATGACAAACTGAGAGGAGAATGCTTGCCAAGAAAAGTACTCAAGGTAAGCCCACCTGGGTGCAAGAGTTAGCATGGTCGGTATAATATATATATAATTTATATTACTTGATTAGGTTTATCCTACTTTTATTTTTTAGTTCTGCTTGTAGCTGGAATGTAACCGGGAGGGGTAGTCTGATGAAGTGTGTGTCTATAGATAACTGGGATAGGAGGTTTTGTGGTTAATTGTTTAGATTATCAGACTTGCCCATCTGTTAATTGTTATTATGTCAAATGTGTGTAGATTATGTTTACATTTAACATTGAGTTGAAAAAATGTATCGCCAATGAAATGTATCCATTTTGTCATCTTTTATAGCCATTTTAAAGACAAACATATGATTTGACATGTGTGGATTAAGTGAAATTAATTACTGAAAACTACTGAGCTGAGAGTGAGACATATTTTTACAATAACATTTTTATATTTTAATCCGGAAAGTAATTTTCTTCATTTTTGAATCTTATTAAATAATGTCAAATTTAATAAAATGTAATAAAAATATTATTGAATTTCACACTGAGGTGTCTATATTCTCAGCCATTTTTGGACATGTTTAACACCTTAAAGCCGTTAGGGCCTACTATGCCAACCCATAAAAGCAGGGCTTTAACATCGTTAGGGCAACACAGTATTCCCTAACGATCAAACTCTGCAGGAGAGCCGCCGCACATACCTACTGCAGTGATCCCAAACAGGAGACTGCCTGACAACGCTGGCAGTCCCCCTCTGGCAAATCCAGCCCTTCCGGGCCACGTGATCATGATGACATGACCGGATCGGACATATAAAAAAATATATATACATACACGAGGATTTAAAAAATACAGTGGTTCATATAGAACATGAAATAAAAACTCTATATAACATCCTATGCTAATCCCTAAATATAATTTTGACAACCATATAATATTTTGGACCATGCAATATTGACTCATTCATGACACAGTAAACTTATCTTATTAGAAGTTTATTTATCCAGACATTAAATACACTCATGTAAAATCAATACTGGTTTGGGGGGTGTAGAACTTACCCATACAGTCTGGTCCCCAATACCCGGGACAACACAGAGCCTGAGTTTTTCTCATTATACATGCATGCCGGCAACCAGGGAGAGATATAGCATAGTCCCTTATTTCCAGAGTATATCTAGACGGAATCACAAAGTGAGTACATTATTATATGGTATAAGCGATCTCGAAAAATTTTAAAATGTAGAATAACTGCCATGGACTCCAAACATACATAAATCTCAAAGAAACTGTAAAACAGGATGCACTCCTTGTCTATAATAATTTATTATAATAATTTGCGATTTTTGTAGCGCTTTTCTCCCTGTGAGACTCAAAGCACTTTGCAAGTATACAAACATAAAGACATAAAAGTTAGGAGTTTCTGAAGGTCAGCTGAGTCGACTGAATGCCTGATGGAAGAGGTGGGTCTTTAGCTTTTTTTAAAAAAAAGTCTGTAAGGACGGTGCCTCTCTGATTGCGCACAGTAAAGCGTTCCAGAAGGTAGGGGCAGCGTGGCTGAAAGCCCTGGAACCCGAGCAATCTAGTAAGTGATTGAGCCTTCCCACACTCAAAATAAATCACAAGAATATCAGGGACACCTTAGTTAATTCTGGCATGGATCCCTCTCCTCTAAAACACAAACAGGGTATTTTAATACTGCGAGATTTATTGGGAATTCAAAGTGAATTTCAAATTCAAGGCCAGAGTAGCAGAACCGTAAAAATTCTCCAAGCTAGTTATGCTTCCAGTTGAGCTATTTTGGCCTTATATTTGAAATTAACTTTAAATTCCCTTGGAATTCCTGACAATATTCACTTTAGTGAATAACCCTGCTTACTTTGTGTAATGTCCATTATAAAGTATATTTCCATGTCCTAATTGTGGGTCTTGGATTTTGTTAACTCAGGGGTGTGTGTGGTTAGGTGTGGGCAGTTCGGAGACAAATTATTTAACTTACTAATAACAATTTAGTAACCAAAATGTAATTTAGAACAAGTATAGTGTATCTACACAGCCTGATATTAAACACATTTGTTTAAAGACACATTACTGTGAGTATTACTGTGGTGGAGCTCTGTTATACGCTCATACACACCAAGAATATGGAGCTCCTAGGAAAGAGGGACATTAAGACATAAAAGGGACAGAGGGATTTGGGCCCAATATAGGGCCTGTCCCTCCCAAATATGGACAGTTGGTAGTATGTTAGCATAGGACTGTTCCTCCTGCAGCCTGCATAATAAGAGTTTAACAAGAGTTTATCCCATGTCAAAACCCTCAATAACTGACATGTGATCTTCTTCTACATTGCAATATGACAAGGGAATTGTAATTTTTTACACCATTAAAGAGAAATTGGAAAACAAACGAGTGAGCTGTATAGTGGGCAGGTGCACAGACCACGCAACGCTGTTGGAAGAGAATCGTGACTAACAGGATATATCTATTTCCCTAAAAGTCGCCAAGTGCAAACCCTCACTTCCTTTTCTTTCTGTCTCTTAATTTCCAGCAAATAAAACAATGAAAAAAAATTCAAATTAATAAATACATCTGCTGGGACATAATGTCTTTAATATACTCCCCTATTTTTTTTCTATTCAATAGTATTTTTCCTGGCAAAGAAATACTCTTTTACATTCATCCTCAACTCTCTCAGGGTTATTAATTAATGTTCAGGAATTCAAAATTAATGTTACCTTTTTAGGCCACTATAGCAAATTGTTCTAAAATGTTAAATTAATTTAGAATTTGTGACACAGGCCTGTGATTTCAGAGACATAATAATCATCTCTATGTTTATAGTAACTTTAAGATTTTTTTTGAAAGTCTAATTACCTGCAATCGCGTATTCCACTTCCGTTGCTGATTTTTAGGAAACCTTCATTACAATCTACTTGAGAGTTTAATGCACAAGAGCGACACTCCGTGTGTGATGAAAGAAAAATGTTTCTATCACATTTGTTACTAGCCTGTAAAAATTGACAATAAAAAGAAAATCAAAACAAGCAAAACAGTTGAAACATTTTAAAAAATTCATGTAAAATGATTCCCGCTTTCAAACCAAAAAGGAATCAATATGTGAGATTTTAAATCTATATATTGCTTTAAAATATGTGTGTTAATGTGGTGCATAAGTGGTAGGACCAGAGACCACTTTGTACAAAGGTCAAAGCATATTTCAATTTTGTAATGTAGAGGGACACAAATCTTTCCAAAAGTCCAGGTTGAGGGATGGGATGCCTTCATATTAACAATATAAAATAGCTAAATCTGTGGAATTTTAAGGATGATAGGACCAAAGAAACACATTTTAGGACAATTTCCAGCCAGCCAAGTGTGTGATCAGTAGATACCACTTTAGATTAGACTTGTGCATTGCTTCCCAAATGAACTGCAATTTGCATGAATTTTGGGTGACCGGCGGGTCAGCTGAATCTTGTAACACCAAATGGACATATTATGGAATGAGTAATGTCCCTCCTGTCTAGTTTTGGTGGTGGCAATTAATCTAGTGATGAAACTGCAGGCATGGTTTCTTTATCTCTGGCCCAGGAGGAACTCAACTATGAGCAAGAAGAATTACAAGGAGAGAGTCTGGAGAGGACAGGCAGCATTATATTAGAATTTCTTTCAACTAGTGTGCACTCTTTTGCTTCAGCATCTTTTCCACCTTGGCTAAGTCCATCTCTATCTGCTTTTGAATTGCCTCATCTAATTGACACATTTGTAGTATGATTTGCAACCAAGACCACAAGTAGATCACCCACTATTCCTATTCTTCTTACTATGCACCACCCCAAAAACTACTGTCACTACCACGAGAGAGAGAAAGAAGGAAGTAAAGAAAGAAATTCCTTTTGCTTTGCTACTCTCTCTCTTGCCAAAGTACCTCTTACGCCATCTTTGATTCACATTCTCTGATTTAGAACAATTTTACTGGTTTTACTGACATGATTATTTAATTTGCAGTGTGCCTCTGTGCCACTGCTTGTGCTTTGCAAATTGCAAGCTTCTTCCCTCAGCAATATACAGTGTGTGTAAAAAATAAATGGTGGTGTTGGTTGTAATGTTTTAAAATGCTTTTCACTGCTATGTTTTCACCCTGTCTGGCTGAGTCTTGCATTGTGACTAAATCGTCTACCTCCACAGAGGCAGTTGGTATAAACTGATACAGACCTTTTTTTCAAAATCTCACTCATGGTACAAACTAGATGCTTAGGAAAGCTTTGTTCATCTCAGGGGTGAGTAGAACATTGATTGTTGCCTATTTGTTTTTTTCTTTCAGTTTTCGAAAAAGACAATTTTTTTCAAACTAAAATGTCTCCTGCTGCTGCTGTAGCGTGAAGGACTGTCCTTTGGAGTGGAATAAAATGGTGCCCTATCAGCTTCTAAAAATGGTGTCTGGGGAGATAGCAAAAGTAAATACACCAGAAGACACACTCAGACACGCAGGGTGCAACCACTCCAATGAAAGGCATTTGAAAATAGGGAGAGCAGTGTCATTTAAGTTGAAAAAGGGAATTTTTAAAATAATGAGAAGAAAAAGTGAGTAGGTAACCGATGACCCACTCACCCATTCCAATTCTTCTGACTCTGCTATTGCTAGGGCACTATTTTGTTTCTCCAAATTGGAATTATGGTCACTTATGCTGAGACTGGATGTGCAGGAAAGCTGTGTTTTTCTCAGGGTGGAACGGGTAAGTGGGTCATCAATTGCCCACTGACTTTTTCCTTTATTATTATTATTTTTTAAATTCCCTTAAAACGATTCTTGCTGCTGCTCACCATTTTTTCATTAATACAGGATTGCAAAAAAGCAATCATCATTATAAAACTAAGGCCTCAACTAAACATTCTAAATGATTCAATGCTGATAGAAAAACATTCCAAAGGATTTATCTACAAATATTAGACTTTAATAGTGACTTCTGCAGAAAAATAATTTAAAACGTTTTTCTCATAGTATTGAATAATTTGGAAAGCTTATTAAATCTAGGTCTAATTTTTATTTTTACTGCTGATCAGCTACAACATTAAAACCACTGACAGGTGAAGGGGATAACATTGATTATCTTGTTACAATGGCACCTGTCAAGTGATGGGGAAATTAGGCAGCAAGTTAACAGCCAATTCTTGAATTTCATGTTTTGGAAGCAGCAGAAATGGGAAAGCAAAAAGGTCTGAGTGACTGTGACGAAGGCCAGTTAGTGATGGCTACACGACTGGGTCAGAGTGCCTCCAAAATGACAAGTGTTCTGGGTTGTTCCCGGAATGCAGTGGTTAGTATCCATCAAAAGTGGTGCAAGGAAGGACAGCTAGTGAACCGGTTTCAGGGTCATTGGGGACCAAGGCTCATTGATGCATGTGAGGAGTGAAGGCTAGCCCTCTGGCCCGTTCACACAGAATAGCTACTGTAGGTCAACCTGCTGAAGAACGTAATGCTGACCATGACAGAAAGGTGTCAGTCTACCTAGAGATTGTTGCAGACCATGTATACCCCTTTGCATGCACACATGGCAATGAAGTTCCCTGATGGCAGTGGCCTCTTTCAGTATGATAATGCATTCTGCCACACTGCAAAGATTGATCATGAATGGTTTGAGGGACATAACAAAGAGTTCAAGGTGTTACTTCGGCCTCTAAATTCCCCAGATCTCAATCAGATTGAGCCTTTGTGGGATGTGCTGGAACAACAAATCTGATCGATGGAGTTCCCCACCTTGCAACTTGCAGGACTTAAAGGATCTGCTGCTAATGTCCAAATACCACGGGACATGTTCAGAGGTCTTGTGGAGTCCATGCCTCGATGTATCAGAGCTGTTTTGGCAACACGAGGGTGACCTACACGATATTAGGCTGGTGGTTTTAATGTTGTGTCTGATCAGTGTATACAGATATAGTGCATATCTAATTTGACAAATAAGAATTGACATTGCAAACATGCCTGATATGGTGTAGCCATTAGGCTAGGCAACATTGTAGCAATTTTGCATTGCAGCAAATAGATAGGCACATTTTTTCCTGCTCTGTTGGCGTGTCCAAATCTTTTTTATAACATACAATTTTGCATAAATGATATTCGGGCGAGCCGAGCCAACTCATGGACAAAAATCATACTACCTGAATAACAAATGTTTCCATGTTTCCAGACGAAGTGATACTGCAACTATAGATGTAGTAGAACTTTACAAATGGCTTTTAAGTGGTGCAATGGATTTGGGATACTAGATCAATATCTTAGCCTTGGCATTTGGTTTCTCTGCATCACTGCAGAGGGACTGGAAATGACTTCTCCTTGTTCATCTCTAAGTACAGCAACTCACATTATTATTATTATTATAATTATTTTATTATTTATATAGCGCCATCAGATTCCGTAGCGCTGTACAATGGGTGGACTAACAGACATGTAATTGTAACCAAACAATTGGACGTACAGGAACGGAGAGGTGGAGGGCCCTGCTCAATAAGCTTACATTTTAGAGGGAGTGGGGTATAGTGACACAAAGGGGTACGAAGTAGGTTGTTAGAAGAATATTCACTGAGGGCTTAGTAGGTAATTTTTGACAGTTGCAGGAGAGGAGTCATGGGAAGTGGGGGATGAAAACCTGCTAACAGTTTAATTGATAGGCTTTCTTGAAGAAGTGAGTTTTCAATGATTTTTTGAATGAGTAGAGACTGGGTGAAATTCTTAGAGAGAAGGGAAGGGAGTTCCACAGAAGAGGTGCAGCCCTGGAAAAGTCGTTAGAGTGGGAGTACGGACAGAGGATATATGTAGGTCTTTGGCAGAGCATTGGGGCCTCGACGGGACATACATGTGTATTAGGGAGGATAGGTAGGTTGGAGCAGCATTATGTAGGGACTTGTAAGCAAGCACCAGAATTGGGCCCTATATCTAACTGGAAGCCAATGCAGGGACTGACAGAGCGGGGAGGCGTGGGAGGTGCGATCGGACAGGAAAATGAGATTTGCCGCTGCATTCATTATAGATTGCAACGGTGCAATCTGGGAACACGTAAGACCACTGAGAAGAGTATTGCAATAGTCGAGGCGAGAGAGAACAAGAGCATGGACCAGCACTTTAGCCGCATCCGTGGTTAAATAGTAAATCAAACTTCATTCCTCTAATTCCTGTATTATAGTAGCAGGCAGGAAGGAAGGGGAAACAAGGTATTCCTCTGAGCACAATGAATACACAACCAGGATTTTGTTACAAGCGATTTATGTAACTCTTGCATATCAGTCTCATACTGGGGTGAATTCATTAGGGAGGACCAAAAAGGAAAAATAGTTATAGATCTGCAAAACCCCAGCGTATGTTTGAGCCGAGGCTTAGCCTGAAAATAATTAACTCTTTCTCCCGTACCAACCAGATAATTATGCTACAGAAACACTGCTCCAGATATACCCAGTGGGGTCAATTCAGTAGCATTTCTCGATGTTCTTTTGTTGCCATTCTGTTGTTGTTGCCAAGCTAGGTCAAAATTTCATTTTCTAACTGATATATCTGAGCTGTGTTTGCAGCAAATAAAGCTTCTGACTAGGGAAGAAATGATCCACATGATTATAATAACAGCTGTGATTAGCGTCATTACACATTTGCTAAACAGGGCAACTGTTTTTCAGTAGTACAATGTCAAGATACATAAGGTGCCACTTGCCATATGATTTAATTTTAGGATACCCAACAAACATGGACTGAAAATGAACCTATTCAGTGCTACAGCTGAGAGCAGAATGGTGCTTGCATTATATAGCCAGGTGGTGAAGGAAAGGATGGAGGCTAATTCCCTATTCAGTGTAAACTATCCTTCTACCTCTTCACACATGGGCTAAAGGTACGACTGCCAGTAGTCAATATTTGGGATCTAAGGGATTCCACATGGTTTCTTAAGTCTTTCCCTTATCAGGCTGCTTGGTTTTCTTTGGTTAACACTAGGGACCAGAGACATGTGACATTATTACTTTTTTCAAGGTTAATTTGCAGTGTTATGATTAAATACAATGACAATATTTCACTACTTCAGTAGTAACATGGTGTGGCCTTCGGGCATAAGAAATAGCGAAACCAAAGTCCAGCCAGGTACGCCGTGGTATGAAGGATCACTGCCTTCAAACAAATAGTCAAAAGTAGAAAGTCCACACGTTCAACAGGATGGAAACTTCATAAAGGATTTACTGGGAACAATAACAAATATATGACATTTCAGCCTAGAGCCTTAGTCATGTTCCCAATGTTTCACTACTGGCATGTAAAAAAAAACACACTCTATGAGTAAAGTAAAGTTAATTAATTTCATGTGCTATTTGTTTATGGCTACTACTAAATAAACAGCAGTTGAACATAACTTATTATTACAGTTATTTTATATTTTCTACAGATAAGATTTAGAGAGTTCCTGCCTAAACTATAAGTTACCATGATCTGGAAGCCATATTGGAAATTTTGGCTATATCAGTCAAGTTGGAAAATATAATTAGTTTTTATATTTTTTACAAGTCACCTTGTTTCGTTTTAGAGATCAAAAATTGAAGAGGTAAATAAATATCAGTCATAGCCAATAATCTAGAGCAGGGGTCGGTAACCAATGGCACATGTGCCATACATGGAGTGCATTAAGCCTTTGGCATTGCCATTGGTTACCATGGCAACTATCTGTCTCACTGCAAAAGCACCAGAACAGAGACAGAGGCAGAAGGGGTCTGCACCCAAGGTGCAGACAGCTGGATCCACTGGACCACCAGGGGTTAATGAATTTTAATGCCCTCTAGGTAGGCAAGAAAGGGGGGTGCTAAAACTTTATAATAACTTTACTAAGCTATATATACAATACATTTTATTTAAGACCACCCCAACCTCCCTGCAAATACATCTCCCACATACAATCCCCACAAACACTACAGACAGTCACACATACACAGCTTTGCAAACAGTCCCCCATACAATACCACAGACAACCCACATCACACATACAATAACTACAAGCAATACATACAAACATTTACCATCACAGGCATTCACACACATACATAACAGAAAAGGCAGCCCACATAAACACAAACAACACTACAAATAGTTCATATTCACAGAACCCCAACGACAGCCTCCACCACACACACAAATAGGGCAATCGACCCACATACATACCCTAAACATCACAGATAGCTCCCCTACAGAGCACAGACAGTCTACACACATTCATAGCACAACCAGCCAACACACATAAGACAACAGCCAGCCCACAAACAATACCAAAAACAGTCCACATACATAAACATAATTTCATAGAACTTTCATATACAAATACCACAAACAGCACATAAACACATAACTCCAGAGGTGGCCCATAAACACATACACAATAATGCAATTGGCCCACTCATAACCCCACAAACATCCAACACACATGCTCACACAATCCCACCATATTTATTCAATAAACACCTATTAAACCCCTAAAAATCTAAATATCTGACTTAGAAGAAAAAGTTAGTTATAGTCACAACGTATGTGTTTTTTTTTGCCAAATTTTGTAATTAAATTTTAATTTTGCCTCAGTTTACTCTAATAAAAATAATGATAATAAAAAAACTCTCTATAAATGCAATATTGCTATAAAACCAATTTGACAATAATCTGCTTCTGAAAATTAAAGGAACACTTTAAGGTACAAAAAAATATTGCAAAACAATTGCTGCAATCCACCAATACAGTGCTTTTCGGTTTAAAATCATCATGCGGTGACGGCGGTGTGCAACCATGTCGAACATGAAACCTTTCAAAATTGAAGTTCTTAAGGAATAGCTCTAGTATCTATCTGTCTGACGTTTTACATTGTCCAAGAAAAGGTGCAATATAATGGCTTCTATTTAATCAGCAAACATTTTAATAGGATATGATCAATCTGCTTTGACAAAAACTTCAACAAAATGCACACACATAGCCTAAAAATTCACCTTGGGATGCTAAAAACCTTAAAATGCAGAAACATTAAAAATAAACTGTTACTTATCTGAAAGTAACAGTTCCGCATTCCTTGTGAATAACTAGCGGAAGGTGAGTAAACGACGCAGTTGCTTCTACACGGTTCAACTTTGTCTCAGGCGCACTTTGGGCAGCTACAGAAAAATGTTGTGCGAATGCATGTTTGCTGCCAGGGTTAATTTACATACCATGCCAGGGCAGACAAAGCAAGCAGGGCATATAAACTTTAAAAAAAACAAAAAACTTAGTAAGCATTTCTAAAAAGAAATAGCACAACCCTCATCTAACGTTTAATAAGGTGTTGTTTTTTGTAAACTGTGCTTTAACCTCACATATGATGATTCGTTAAAGTGGTATGGTCATGTCTCTGTAGGTTGAATTGTCTCAACCCCCAAGTTAAAGCAATTGAATTAAAAATTGTCTCTGAAGAACTTCCTTGTCTACGATAACATCATCCAACCAATGGTCAACTACAAGTAGCCCAGTAGGTATCACTTATATTTGTTAAATCTATCTGTAAAATCTATTATAAACAAACATACATACATTACTATGGTTGCTGTGGTAGCCAACACAGAATTGTTAGAAGCTTTGCCTCGATAAAAAATGGTCCTTAAAACTAGCTCTGAAGGTTATGTGAGACTCCCTTTTAATGTTTAGGACTGCCCATTGTGAATAATGAAAGCGAAACTCTATATGATTTAGTTAATAAATGGAGAATTACAGCGAAATAAAAACCAAATTATTCACCAAAATAGCAAGCTGAATATTCAATTTTTTCCCAGTATAAATGTTTTGGTCTAAATTTAGCATTTTGGTAGTTCATCATAATATCTTTATATTTTACTTTAAACCATATATAATTAGTTTAGCGATGAATTCGGTCATCACCGGGGTTATTTAAATTAGGGCCTAGATATTATGTTGAATAGCTCTGTATGGAACTTAAATATATTTAACATCACTTGCACAAACCCCAAAAAATAGTCACACGATATTTAAACATATGAATAATTCTATTAAAGAAATATATAGGAAGCCCCTCAATATCAGGATAAAAGAATATAATTGAAAAATTTCTGTTGATTGTTAATAAATGGTTAAAATTGTATTTCATATTTAAAATGTACATCCTGATCAGACTATTTATTTAATCTGTAAGCTTCCAAAACAATCTGGAAAAAAATACCCTTTACTTCATGCACCAAATAGTGAATTGTGGTGACTTGAAGACTAGATTGGTAGAATGTAAGCCAACCTTTGCCCAACTGGAAATGTTGCTACTTAATAAATGTGTGCCAACTAAAAAAATTGTAAAAAATACAGAAAATTAGTTTTTCAATCCAACGTATTTCAGTGTTTACCGAACAGTGATATATATATATATATTTTTGGAGATATTTACAGATCAAAGCAAGCACCACATTGTATCATACACAATCTTGTATCTTTCGCAAAGCCATTGCTGCTGAATACCAAACCGAAACTCTATAATGTGAATAGCTTAGAAATGCACGTAATGCTAGGTAATGCTATTATTATCAACATTCACTTGCTACTGCTACACGTCTTATCATATATAGCCAGCCCTTCTAACACAGCAACTATAGAAAAAGAACAATATTGTAAGATATCAAAAGTTAAACATGCTCTTAACTCTTGTTTCTTACATATTTTATGATCCATGTAATTGTATATATATATGCGCGTGTATGTGTGTGTTTAGATAAGTGTGTGTATGTTGTTTGTGCATGCAGGTTTTTTTGTGAATATTTATATATGCACGTGTTTGTGTATATATGTGTTTGAGTGTATGTATGTGTTTATGTGTGTATATGTGTGTGCATATATGTGCATGTATTTGTCTGTGTATAACGTGTTCGGGTTTTCTTACCATACACTCCACTATACAAATTCCTAGGAGGCTCACAGACACCGCAAAGCTATAAATAAGTGATTTTTTCTTCATCTTGTGTTAAACTGGTTTCATGTGGATTGTGGTAACATGAAATGGCCCCAAATGCTTATCATTTCACTGTGTTTGCAGTGGGTTTGTGGTCTCTTTAAATAGTTTTCTATACTTCTGTTCCACCTCTCTTTCCTGTAGAAACACAAGCCTGTGAAACTGGCCATCCACAGGAAATTCTGCTAGTCCTGACTGTATGATTGCAATGCACAAGGAATCCCTGCCAACTAAATGGCAGGATATCCTATCTAAGCTGCACTATGAAAGTGAAAAGCTGCTGACATCAATAAACTCTCTGAACGATATATATATATATACATAAAAGTACATATGAGAAAAAAAAGTAAATACAAAATAACAGCAATAGAGTAACGCAATTATTTAAAACAATTATGGACTTAAAGGACAGTTCTAGCATGCTAGGCATCATAGTCACATCAGCTAACTGAAGTGATTATGGTGTCTGGAGTCTTCTGGCATTCCCTCACTGTTTAGTATCTCCATCAGTTTGACTCTTTCTGATGAGCAGTCAGCTGAGTTGCCATTACTGGTATGAGATTATTATGGTTAATGCAAAGTGTAACTGCGTTAGCTATACTCTCCAGCAGGAGATATCAGGTACTGAACAACGGGATTGTGCCGGGGACTCCAGGAACTATAACTGTGTGAATGAAACAATAATAATAACCATAAATTATGGTCAGGGCCGGTGCAAGGTTTTTGGCCATTTTAGGTGTTTTATTAAAAGGTTATTCATTGCTAATGGTCATGATAATCAGATTGGTTTAAGTTATATTATTGCCAGTAACCTTCAATTCAAAATTGGCTTTCATATTCATTGGAGAGTGTCTGATCTGATCCAAAGACTACAAGCATGGACTTCCGCAGGAATTTCTGGGGGGAATCATAATTGAAATGACATCAATTTTTGAACCCTTTTTGCAGGGCTGGACTGGGGATACAAAGTAGGCCTGGATAAATTGTATGCCTGCCCCATAAGTCATTGTTGCATGTAGTGTGTGTGTGTGTGTGTATATATATATATATATATATATATATATAAAAAATTTCAACAGTTTCTGGCACTCATCCCAAAAAATAAATAAATAAATAAATCACGTCCAGCAATTACCAGGTGCCTCTCCGTGCAAAAATATAAACCGAAAAGATTGAGAGCACTCAATGGATTTTGTAAATCAATAATGTATTAAATATAATGCATACAAATCCACGTTTCGACCGTCTAGCGGTCTTTATCATGCGGACGCCCATGACTTCAAGCTCTTCTAGGGGTTCTAAGAAAGCATTGTCAATGGTTTCCTTTCTAGTTATTCTGGACACAATGACTCTATGGCTACGGTGTATCTGTACCATGGGATTGGAATCCTTTATGATTCTACTTTTACCTTTCTTTCATATCAATTGTGAACCCCCCACACTTCTCTAAGTTTTAGGAGATGGCAGAAAAAAGTCCACAACATTCCAAGTTGTGGTTTATTCTATTTGGATAAAGACACAGTAGTTAAGCTCTATTGACGTAACAAGAACAGCTGCATATAGTGCATGAACAGTGGTTTGTAGGATTATGAGTTCCCAATTCCCTGTTTTAGGGTAATGTGCTAAAGTGAGAGTTTTTAGGAACTCAAAGAAAATTCTGAGTGAATTTCAAATCTAAAGCCAAAATAACTAAAGTGGAAGAATCCTCTAAGCTACTTACACTTCCAATTCAGTTGTTTTGGCTTTAAATATGAAATTGACTATAAATTTCAGACGGTTCCCACTAGTGAATAACCCTGCAAGTTTTAAAGTTGTGGATTCAGTGATATTGTGTAATTTAAATTTTCTGTCAAGTTTATAAAATAATAATTGCCTATTTAAATTGGAATTAAGATTTCAATATATTACCTAACATTAGCTGTACATGGAAATTGACTTCAATGGACCCGCCATCATTTACATAAGCATGCAGCGGTGTAAAGATCATGGACTACATAACTCCCAACATTTCAAATGGACAAAGAGGGACACATTCATTTTAGGGGGTTGAGTGGGGGTGTGGCCAGGGGTGGGGCTGTTCTGAGAAATTTTAGGTGACTTACTAATAATTTATGGAACCAAAATTAAATTTAGAACAAGAACAATGTATCTTAGTTACACAGACTGATTTTGTTAAACACATTTATTGTAGTTATAAGATAGTTTTATCGCTGTGGATCTCTGTTATACACTCAAACACACCAACAATATGTTGGTTCCTGGAAAGAGGGACATAAGTATAGAAAAGAGGCAAAGATGGACTTAGGGGGTATGGGACAGAAGGTAGAGTTGCAGATCACCAACTTGAGAACCAAGGTTCTAGACTAGCTTAAAGTGTATCAAATACATGACATTTGCTTAAAGGGAAACTAAAGTACCAGCCAACAAAGCTGTTTTCCTGGCATTATAGCTCCTTTTAATGCTTACTGCCCCCTTTGTGGTGCAGAAGTTGTTAAAAACCCCTTCTGTCACTTACCTGAGTCCAATGCCAATGTCTCTCGGTGCTGGCTTGGGTCTGGCCTCTCTTCTCCCCTGCCGACGTGAGCCTGTGGTGACCTAATGTGTATGCATGACAATGACCACGCTCGCATAAGGATTTCCCCATAGAAAAACATTATTCAGTGCTTTCCTATGGGGATTCCGGTGACACTGGAAGTTCTCATACATAGCGTGAGGACGTCCAGTGTCAGTTAGGTGACCAAAAGTTGCCTAATGATGCAGAAGTCCCTTCAGTAGACAGCCACTAGAGGAGGAGTTAACCCATAAAGGTAATTATTGCAGTTTATAAAAACAATAATGAAATTTTCAGGGTTAAGGGTGCTGGGACATTGCATCCAGACCACTTCAATGAGCTTAAGTGGTCTGGGTGCTATTGCCTATAGTGTCCCCTTAAAATTTTGTGATTGGCACTTAGTAAAGTTTTAAGATGTCAGATAGGAAATTCTATTTTTCTCAAAATTTGGGTTGTGATTTGTAGGAAACGTTTTTTTTAAAAAAACTGCCAATGCACAACTATGCAACCAAATCTGTTGCCAATTTATTGAACTCTACTTTTACTTTTCATTTACACATGTAAGGCTGCCTATTGGTATAATCAGCTTGTTTTCAGTATTCTTTGTGAGAAGTAATATCAGGACAATTGCTTTGCAATGACCGATAAGCCACTGATTGCCCGAGAGCTCAATGCAAGTGCTATGAAATCCTTTTGTTTGTCAGCTTGTACTTGCAGTTGTTTTTAAAAACACAGAGTCCTACAAAAAAAAAGCCCAAATTTCTAGTAGGAACTCAGAGAACAAAGACACTTCCTGCTGATTCAGCAAATCCTTGTTGATTTCTAGGTATGCAAAGGAAAAAGCTCTCCATCATTTCACCAGCTCTCGTCTAATATGTTCACGTGATTTGGGATCACAGTGACAGCTGGCATGCTAACATATTAATAAATAACTTGAACTGATCATTCATGAATTGAAAAGTAACATTCAATTACCCAAAGGGAATTTAAAGGTAGTTTCACATTTGTGATAATTTACTCATTTGAATGTGTCTCAAATGGCCCAGCTATTTGTGAATTGTAATATGCATCTATGTACTTAGAGATAGCACATGCAAAAAAAAAAATAGAAACTAAAAAAATGCTTCTAAATAGTGAAAATGTGTCTGGTGGCAAGCACCTTATCATATGCTAGTCCCAGTGTTAATTTTGTCGACTAACAATTTTAGTCAAATTTTAGTCGACTAAAACTAGACTAAAACTAAATCAATCCAGATGACTAAAATACATCTAAAACTAATTTGAAATTTGCCACCAAAGTTAATATTGCACTGAGAGGCTGTGGTAGGGCAAAAGAGACTGAACATGGCTTGGGAGAGACATCTAGAGGGGCTGGGAGGACACAGAGAGACACAGAGGGGCTGGGGAATGGGCAAAAGAGACAGATAGAGGCTGAATCTAACAACCACATTCATTATAGATTGTAATGTGTCATTCTAAGCCTGAGTGAGACCCGCATGGACAAGTTTTTAGTAACGAGTCAGCTGTCTTGCTATTTAGGTCCCCCCTTTTTTTAAAAACCTTAACTTTAAAAAAAAACCTTACCTTTATTCCAGCGTATTTACATGGATTAACAAGGGCTGTAACATAGAAACATAGAATGTGACGGCAGATAAGAACCATTCGGCCCATCTAGTCTGCCCAATTTTCTAAATACTTTCATTAGTCCCTGGACTTATCTTATAGTTAGGATAGCCTTATGCCTATTCCACGCATGCTTAAACTCCTTTACTGTGTTAACCTCTACCACTTCAGCTGGAAGGCTATTCCATGCATCCACTACCCTCTCAGTAAAGTAATACTTCCTGATATTATTTTTAAACCTTTGTCCCTCTAATTTAAGACTATGTCCTCTTGTTGTGGTAGTTTTTCTTCTTTTAAATATAGTCTCCTCCTTTACTGTGTTGATTCCCTTTATATATTTAAATGTTTCTATCATATCCCCCCTGTCTCGTCTTTCCTCCAAGCTATACATGTTAAGATCCTTTAACCTTTCCTGGTAAGTTTTATCCCGCAATCCATGAACCAGTTTAGTAGCCCTTCTCTGAACCCTCTCTAAGGTATCAATATCCTTCTGAAGATACGGTCTCCAGTACTGTGTACAATACTCCAAGTGAGGTCTCACCAGTGGTCTGTACAATGGCATGAGCACTTCCCTCTTTCTACTGCTAATACCTCTCCCTATACAACCAAGCATTCTGCTAGCATTTCCTGCTGCTCTATTACATTGTCTGCCTACCTTTAAGTCATCAGAAATAAGGGTGTAAGGGTGCTCATTCAACACTCCTGTAAACTGTTCAAAAAACACTAAATGAGATGAAGTAGTTATGGTGCCCAAAGTGTTACTTTAATAAGGCATTGCAAGCTCATGTTATAACACAGACTGTCCAGTGTGTAAAAAAATTAATACTTTATTAGACATTGATTTAAAAGTCATGAGCACGGTTGTGTCTCGGGTATTGCCTCCTCAATCCCAGGTTATGAAACATTTATTGGACCTGGTTCAAAGTTCTCCTCCTCACCTACAAAGCTTTCCATGTCTGTGACCCGGCTTATATATTCTCCCTTGTTAGAAAATATATTCACATACACCCTCTATCAAGGAAGTACTGACATTAATATTAGAAAACAAAGCATACGAACTATCACATAGAAATAACACACACATTTTTGCACAATTAAAATACCACTGGGATCAATGGGAAACCGATGTCAAAAAAACACATAACCTGTAATAACTTGTAATGTAGTGTTATTCAACTCAAGTGCCTTGTACTTTAACGTATTTACTGTTATAATGGATGGATATCCCCTCCCCATTTCCCAGTTTTCACCCTTCCTTTCCCTTCCCCAATATATTGTTCTTTATTATTTATAAATTCTGCAAAAAATTTTCAATAAAAATTATTTGAAAAGAAAATATATTCAAGCACGGTCTCTTCACTTTCCCCAATGACAGATTCACATCCAGTGAGATAGCTCAGTGGGCTAATGCATCATCAGCAGAATCTGTTTAATCATTGGGTTGCATGTTTGAATCCTGGCAGGGTTGACCAAAGAAGATAAAATGTGTACCACTACATTGGGTAATAGTAACAACCCCTGGATTTTGGGCTAAGGTAACATCCCCAGGATGTACTTGAAAAATTAGGGTAATCTCAGTGTGCCTTTCCTGATTAAACACTTAGTGAAAATTGTTTTAGTAGACACTGGGCAAAGTTAGCGTTAATATTTGTTTGTGTGTGAAAAATGCAAAAAACTAATTTGAAAGCCAATTTTGACCAGTGTTTGTGTCTAAGTGGATACTAAAAAAGACTGGACATACCCCATTTGCAATACTGTTGTCTACTATTGCAAATGGTATGTCATCATGGGGCTAATTCTCATTCCTGGGCTACCATACGGTCTCAAAGGCAACGTAACCAATCTGGCGAATTTCAATGTGAAAAAACTGAAAAATAAATGTAACGTGCTATATTTGACCCCATAACTTTTCAAAACAGCACAAAACCTGTACATAGGGGGTACTGTTTTACATGTGAGACATTTAAAGTGATTTATGCACACACAAAAATTCAATAGAGTACACTTACTTTAATAACATATTTGAAGTGACTCTCAGTTGCAAAATAGTAATACATAGAAGAGAATAAAATACAAAAACCATATATAGTGAAATATTGTTTTAGTAAAACAAAACTTAAAAAGTTATGTGATTAAAGTAAGTGTACTCTATTGAATTTTTTTGTGTGCATAAATCACTTTAAATTTTTTATTTTTTTGCATCAAGCACTTTGAATATGTATGCACATTGCACTTTTTAAAGAGTGGAATGAGGTTTTTGCACTATTTTCACTTTATTGATGTAAATTATTTTAGCGCACTTATTTTTTTTCGTTGTTTGTATTCTATTTTGTGTTTCATGAGCTAATACACATATAGGTGCTGCTTTCTTTGTGTAATAAGGTCACTATTATTACAATTTAAGCGCCTTTTTTACTTGTTTATTGATATTCTACATGTGAGATATGGCTGAATACAAATATGTGTATTTTATTCAGGGGTCAAGTCCTGGGGAAAAAGGTGTGGGAACTCACCCAAGATTCCCGACTCCACCCCCTTAAAAAAAAATAAAAAAATAAAAAATTACACTCCGATGCATATAGTGCAGTGCAGGGTGTGTATAATGAATGTAGTGTGTTTGTAGTGAATGCAGAGTATGAATAATAAATGTAGTGTGTTTGTAGTGAGTGCAGTGTGAATAATAATTGTAGTGTATTTGTAGTGAGTGTGAATAATAATTGTAGTGTATTTGTAGTGAGTGCAGAGTGTGTATAATGAATGTAGTGTATTTGTAGTGAGTGCAGTGTGTATAATAAATGTAGTGTATTTGTAGTGAGTGCAGTGTGTATAATAAATGTAGTGTGTTTGTAGTGAGTGCAGTGTGTATAGTGAATGCAGTGTGTATAGTGAATGTAGTGTTTTGTAGTGAGTGCAGTGTGTATAATGAATGCAGAGTGTGTATAGTGAATGTAGTGTGTTTGTAGTAAGTGCAGAGTGTGTATAATGAATGTAGTGTGTTTGTAGTAAGTGCAAATTGTGTATAATGAATTTAGTGTGTTTGTAGTGAGTGCAGAGTGTGTACAATGAATGCAGTGTATGCAGAGTGTGTATAGTGAATGTAGTGTGTAGTGAGTGCAGAATGTGTATAATGAATGCAGAGTGTGTATAGTGAATGCAGAGGGTGTATAGTGAATGTAGTGTGTTTGTAGTGAGTGTATAGTGAATGTAGAGTGTTTGTAGTGAGTGAAGAGTGTGTATAATGAATGCATGTGCGCTGGATGATGTGTGTGAGTGCGCTGGATGACGTGTGTGTGAGTGCAGGATGATGTGTGTGAGTGCTGGATGATGTGTGTGTGTGTGAGTGCTGGATGATGGGTGTGTGTGAGTGCAGGATGATGTGTGTGTGTGAGTGCAGGATGATGTGTGTGTGAGTGCTGGATGATGGGTGTGTGTGTGCTGGATGATGGGTGTGTGTGTGCTGGATGATGGGTGTGTGTGTGCTGGATGATGGGTGTGTGTGTGCTGGATGATGGGTGTGTGAGTGCTGGATGATGGGTGTGTGTGTGCTGGATGATGGGTGTGTGAGTGCTGGATGATGGGTGTGTGAGTGCTGGATGATGGGTGTGTGTGTGCTGGATGATGGGTGTGTGAGTGCTGGATGATGGGTGTGTGTGTGCTGGATGATGGGTGTGTGTGAGTGCTGGATGATGGGTGTGGAGGGGGGGAAGCATTTTTTTCTTACTTTGTGTTTATTTTATTCCCCCCTCCCTGCTTCTTACCTTGTCAGGGAGGGGGGAGATCGCCTGGTGGTCCGGTGGTATGCTGGAGGGAGGCAGCCGCTGCACAGAGGGGCCATCACACGCTGTGTTCCCTCTCCAGCTTTAACTCTCGCGAGACTCGCCTGTGCGGAGCGTTGCCATGGTAACAGCCGCGGGTCTCGCGAGAGTTATAGCTGGAGAGGGAACACAGCGTGTGATGGCTCCTCTGTGCAGGTAGCAGGGCCGGTCCTGCAGGACAGGTAACGGGAACGGCGTTCCTGCTATGGAAAAAGTGCAGGAACGCCGTTCCCATGCGTTCCTGCAGGACTCGAGCCCTGATTTTATTGCAGTGAAACCAAACAGTATCATGACATTCACAGTTAAAATGTCATGCAGAACTAAAAAAATAACATTCCTTAATTTCTCCACTTTTTAAAATATTTTATTCATATTAAATTATGTTTCATAGCTAAATATTTGATGTTAAATGAAAGCCCTGCTTTCCCTGAATAAAATTATATAGAATAAGTGTGGGTGCACTTAATATAAAAGAGGTGAATTACTGTTGAACAGACATACAGTAAAATTCCAGGTTTTGTTTAAGTTTTATTTTGATCAAAACGTGTACATTTGGCTCAGTCCTTAAGGGGTTAAATTCTCCCTATTTAGTTGAGCCTTACCCCTTCTAGTTTGTCAGTTCATTCATTTTAATGTTGTTGATCTGGTCCTTTTGTCCTGAGTTCCTGTGCTAGCAGCCTGCCTATCCTGAGTTCCTGAGCTGGCTATCCTGAGTTCCTGAGCTGTATCCAGAGGACTTTCCTGAGTTCCCTGCATCCAGAGGCCTTGCCTGAGTCCCCTTTATCTAGAGGCCTTTACTGCGTTCCCTTTATCCAGTGGCCTTTCCTGCATTCCCTATATCCAGTGGCCTTTCCTGTGGTCCCTGTATCCAGTGGCATTTCCTGCGTTCCCTATATCCAGTGGCCTTTTCTGCGTTCCCTGTATCCAGAGGCCTTTCCTGTGGTCCCTGTATCCAGTGGCCTTTCCTGCGTTCCCTATATCCAGTGACCTTTTCTGCTTTCCCTGTATCCAGAGGCCTTTCCTGCGTTCCCTGTATCCAGAGGCCTTTCCTGTATTCCCTGCATCCAGAGGCCTTTCCAGCGTTCCCTGCATCCAGAGGACTTCCCTGCGTTCCCCATATCCAGAGACATTTCCTGCATCCAGTGACCTTTCCTGCGTTCCCTTTGTCCAGGGGCCTTTCCTGCATTCCCTGTATCCAGAGGCCTTTCCAGCATTCCCTGCATCCAGAGGCCTTTCCTGCGTTCCCTATATCCAGTGGCCTTTCCTGCATTCCCTGTATCCAGAGGCCTTTCATGTATTCCCTGCATCCAGAGGCATTTCCAGCTTTCCCTGCATCCAGAGGCCTTCCCTGCATTCTCCTTATCGAGAGGCCTTTCCTGCATTTCCTGCATCCAGTGGCCTTTCCTGCGTTCCCTGTATCCAAAGGCCTTTTCTGCGTTCCCTGTATCTAGAGGCCTTGCCTGAGTTCCCTGTATCCAGCGGCCTTTCCAGCATTCCCTGCATACAGAGGCCTTTCCAGCGTTCTCTGCATTCAGAGACCTTTCGTGCGTTCCCTGTATCTAGAGGCCTTGCCTGAGTTCCCTGTATCCAGAGCCCTTTCATGAGTTCCCTGTATCCAGAGGCCTTTCCTGTGTTCCCTGTATCTAGAGTCCTTGCCAGAGTTCCTTGTATCCAGAGGCCTTTCCTGTGTTCCCTGTATCCAGTGGCCCTGCCTGAGTTCCCAGTATCCAGAGGCCTTTCCTGTGTTCTCTGTATCCAGAGGCCTTGCCTGAGTTCCCTGTATCCAGAGGCCTTTCCTAAATTCCCTGTATCCAGAGGCCTTTCCTGTGTTCCCTGTATTTAGAGGCCTTGCCAGAGTTTCTTGTATCCAGAGGCCTTGCCTGAGTACCCTGTATCCGGAGGCCTTGTCTGAGTTCCCCGTATCTAGAGGCTATGCCTGTGTTCCCTGTATCCGGAGGCCTTGCCTGAGTTCCCTGTATCCGGAGGCCTTTCCTGTATTCCCTGTATCTAGAGGCCATTCCTGAGTTCCCTGTATCCTGAGGCCTTTCCTGTGTTCCCTGTATCAGAAGGCCTTTCCTGTGTTCCCTGTATCTAGAGGCCATTCCTGAGTTCCCTGTATCCAGAGGCCTTGTCTGAGTTCCCTGTATCCAGCGGCCTTGCCTGAGTTCCCTGTATCCAGATGCCTTTCTTGAGTTCCCTTTATTCAGAGTCCTTTCCTGAGTTCCCTGTATCCAGAGGCCTTGCCTGAGTTCCCTATATTCAGAGGCCTTGCCAGAATTCCTTGTATCCAGAGGCCTTTCCTGTGTTCCCTGTATCCAGTGGCCCTGCCTGAGTTCCCAGTATCCAGAGGCCTTTCCTGTGTTCTCTGTATCCAGAGGCCTTGCCTGAGTTCCTTGTATCCAGAGGCCTTGCCTGAGTACCCTGTATCCGGAGGCCTTGTCTGAGTTCCCCGTATCTAGAGGCTTTGCCTGTGTTTCCTGTATCCAGAGGCCTTGCCTGAGTTCCCTGTATCCGGAGGCCTTTCTTGTGTTCCCTGTATCCAGAGGCCTTTCCTGAGTTCCCTGTATCCAGAGGCCTTTCCTGTGTTCCCTGTATCTAGAGGCCTTGCCAGAGTTCCTTGTATCCAGAGGCCTTGCCTGAGTACCCTGTATCCGGAGGCCTTGTCTGAGTTCCCAGTATCTAGAGGCTTTGCCTGTGTTCCCTGTATCCGGAGGCCTTTCCTGAGTTCCCTGTATCTAGAGGCCATTCCTGAGTTCCCTGTATCCTGAGGCCTTTCCTGTGTTCCCTGTATCAGAAGGCCTTTCCTGTGTTCCCTGTATCTAGAGGCCATTCCTGAGTTCCCTGTATCCAGAGACCTTGCCTGAGTTCTCTGTATCCAAAGGCCTTGCCTGAGTTCCCTGTATCCAGATGCCTTTCTTGAGTTCCCTTTATTCAGAGTCCTTTCCTGAGTTCCCTGTATCCAGAGGCCTTGCCTGAGTTCCCTGTATTCAGAGGCCTTGCCAGAGTTCCTTGTATCCAGAGGCCTTTCCTGTGTTCCCTGTATCCAGTGGCCCTGCCTGAGTTCCCAGTATCCAGAGGCCTTTCCTGTGTTCTCTGTATCCAGAGGCCTTGCCTGAGTTCCCTGTATCTAGAGGCCTTGCCAGAGTTCCTTGTATCCAGAGGCCTTGCCTGAGTACCCTGTATCCGGAGGCCTTGTCTGAGTTCCCCGTATCTAGAGGCTTTGCCTGTGTTCCCTGTATCCAGAAGCCTTGCCTGAGTTCCCTGTATCCGGAAGCCTTTCCTGTGTTCCCTATATCCAGAGGCCTTTCCTGAGTTCCCTGTATCCGGAGGCCTTTCCTGTGTTCCCTGTATCCAGAGGCCTTTCCTGAGTTCCCTGTATCCAGAGGCCTTTCCTGTGTTCCCTGTATCTAGAGGCCTTGCCAGAGTTCCTTGTATCCAGAGGCCTTGCCTGAGTACCCTGTATCCGGAGGCCTTGTCTGAGTTTCCCGTATCTAGAGGCTTTGCCTGTGTTCCCTGTATCCGGAGGCCTTTCCTGTGTTCCCTGTATCTAGAGGCCTTTCCTGAGTTCCCTGTATCCTGAGGCCTTTCCTGTGTTCCCTGTATCAGAAGGCCTTTCCTGTGTTCCCTGCATCTAGAGGCCATTCCTGAGTTCCCTGTATCCAGAGGCCTCTTGCCTGAGTTCCCTGTATCCAGATGCCTTTCTTGAGTTCCCTTTATTCAGAGGCCTTTCCTGTGTTCCCTGTATCCAGAGGCCTTTCCTGAGTTCCCTGTATCCAGAGGCCTCTTGCCTGAGTTCCCTGTATCCAGATGCCTTTCTTGAGTTCCCTTTATTCAGAGGCCTTTCCTGTGTTCCCTGTATCCAGAGGCCTTTCCTGAGTTCCCTGTATCCAGAGGCCTTTCCTGTGTTCCCTGTATCTAGAGGCCTTGCCAGAGTTCCTTGTATCCAGAGGCCTTGCCTGAGTACCCTGTATCCGGAGGCCTTGTCTGAGTTTCCCGTATCTAGAGGCTTTGCCTGTGTTTCCTGTATCCGGAGGTCTTTCCTGTGTTCCCTGTATCTAGAGGCCATTCCTGTGTTCCCTGTATCAGAAGGCCTTTCCTGTGTTCCCTGCATCTAGAGGCCATTCCTGAGTTCCCTGTATCCAGAGGCCTCTTGCCTGAGTTCCCTGTATCCAGATGCCTTTCTTGAGTTCCCTTTATTCAGAGGCCTTTCCTGAGTTCCCTGTATCCAGAGGCCTCTTGCCTGAGTTCCCTGTATCCAGATGCCTTTCTTGAGTTCCCTTTATTCAGAGTCCTTTCCTGAGTTCCCTTTATCCAGAGGCCTTGCCTGAGTTCCCTGTATTCAGAGGCCTTGCCTGAGTTCCCTGTATTCAGAGGCCTTTCCTGAGTTCCCTGTATCTGGAGGCCCTTCTCCTACATTCAGTTAGATGTGTTTGCATTTTATTTAACTGTCTTCATTGAAAATATCAATACACTTATTTTTGCTTTGATTTGTGTGTATATTGGTTTCTTTGCATTCTATGTTCCACCCTATAGAGGTTGCTGCACTGGTTAGCACCCCTTCCTGACCAGACCTGTGACAGTCAGAATTCATTTTTGTCTTAACTATATAAATGATTGTAACTGCATTGTTTTTATCTCTCTCTATGTTCTGACTGGATATGTGAATAAATAGCAGTAGATTACAATGTTTTGTTTTCTAGAGTTAGTAGCACCTGAATTACAGCTATTTATTTTTTAAATTTTTTTTCCATTTGAATTTATCCTGTGATGGACGGTAACAGAACATCATTTCAGCTGACTCAGCATTAGGAGGAGATTTTTAGTGCACTGCATTTCCTTTTTTGTTGAACCACATTCAATCTTGTGAATGGATTGTGCTTGAATCTGCTAACACTCAATCAAATATCTGAGCATGGACACGTGAGTTTTACTGATAAGAGCGGCACAATATACAAGTGTCTTCATGACTTCTTCCGTTCCCGGACATTGTACACAGCATACCCTGCCTGTCCTCTTATGCACCTTGATCTTGCAAAGCTTTATCTTTAGCCTTTCATTAACCCCTTAAGGACACATAACAGATATATTCCGTCATGATTCCCTTTTATTTCAGAAGTTGTGTCCTTAAGGGGTTAATCAGATGGAAAATGTTAAATGGGCTTTACTGTCACTTTCCTTACTGTCATTTATGTAATTGAGGGTAATTTTAGTACCTCTGAAAATAAAACTTAAGGTATAAATGTTTACTAAGACACCTTACTGGAAATTATAAACACCAACCAAATTTTAACCATTTTTACTTGAGAAAAATAGAAATAAAATAAGGACTACAGCCTAGACTAGAGAATTAAAAATCAACAAAATAATAGTTTAAAATTACAGATTGTACACGTTAACTTGCTCTGATTCCCTAAGTACTCACTATAATCATGCATAACATTACTGTCCGTGCAGTGTTACGGGAAGTGGTAGAACCAGAATTGAATCTCTTTTAAAAATAACATTCTACAGCAACAAAGCTGTAGAACGTATAACGTATAACAAGTATGATGTCTTTCCGACTAAATTCTAGGAGGTGCTTTCTGGACCAGTAATGAAGGGGTGTTTCCCTTGTATAATGTTCAGAAAGCTGAGGGATCAAAATAGACATTTTTGATTTTGAGCCATGAAAAATGCAGAGATCCAAAGATTAGTATGATAAAAAAAAACTGCTTTATAGACTTCCTACAGTCTTCCTCCCTCCAAATATCAATTTAATTTTCTAAGCCCTTGTAGTAGTGCTCCAATACCTTGACAGGGTATCTCCGTTAATTCCTCCTCGAAGCTAGAAAAAGCTAGTTAGTGATTATAACTCTCCACCAATTAACTAGACGACACAGTTCTGGGAGTACAACTGTTTTTATTGAGCCGAATGCAGCCTTTTATGCAAAGCCCCAGAGTATGGGGTCTCCATTCAATAAATACAGTGCCCACCCAGTTGACTCTGTGTGTCTGTGAGATAATTGAGTTGTTTCTAGCTAAACAAATTATCCCCCTGGACACAGAGTGCTTAACACAAAAACACCCCGAAAATACAATAAATGCACATAGGAACCCCACATATTATATAACCCCGGATAGCTCTAGTTTGAGCGCCCATCAGGTGAAATAGCGCCCTGATCCATGAAGAGGTGGCAAATCGCCACTGGGGTAAATATTTTTACTGGCTGCCCATAAGGTCTAAGCCCAAAATGGTTCCAATGCGAATGGAGCTTTTGCGGGTCAAACATCAGGAGCTCCTGTGGCTTAATGAAAGGGGGCTCCCCCTGGCTCTCTGGGAGCGTTTGTTCCATTTGTTCCATAGTACCATAGCAGGTCGGCAAGTGGGGCAAAACAGTTGGTCAAGGTGACCAGGAAACCAGAGGTAACATGGCCGTGTTAGAGTTCCAAAGGGTTTGCGGCCATGTGCCGCTGGGGACCTTTCGGTAGTATTAGGGCTGAACGTCTACCAGAGAGTGGGCACTTTTGGCAATAGTGTTCAGGAGAAGGGAAGACACTGTACCAGGGGTAGTTATAGCTCCTTTGGGAAAAAGGTACGGGGGTCAGAAACAGGGTCCGCCACAGTCCTAATTCTTAACAGAGCATGCAAGCGATAACTGGCTATATTACACAGTTACTGTTTCTACACTGTCATTATTACTACACTGTTACTCACTATTACCACTTGGTCCCTGTCACTACACTATCATTGTTACTACACAGTCACAGTCACTACATTGTCACTATCACTACATAGTGACTGTATCTATAAGAACACTGTCACTACACTATCATTGTTACTACACTGTCACTACACAATCGCTGTCACTACACAGTCACTTTCACTACACTGTCGCTACACTATCATTGTTACTATACTGTAACTACACGATCAATGTCACTACACAATCACTGTAAATACACTGTTGCTACACTATCATTGTTACTACACTGTCACAGTCCCTACACTATCATTGTTATTACACTGTCACTACATGGTCACTGTCACTACACAGACACAGTCACTACACAGTCACTGTCACTACACTTTCACTACACTGTCAATGGCAAAGAACAATTCTGCTACAACAATGAAATATACAAATACAATAAAAATAATGAAGCTTGAGGCTAAGAACCAGACTGGGACATTGAATGCAATACAATAGTTTCTCTATTTTGTTTGATTCCGCTGAGCAACAGTATAACTAGATAATTATATCAATGTGGAAACATTAATGGATTGAAAGGACGCCTCAATTTTACAGATTATTCAACTATGTGGGACCAAAGGACAGTGAATGTGGGGATATTACCTAACTCCCATAAACAGCTATATGCCAAGATTAGGTTCATCACAACAAAGAATGAGCAGTACTGACTATGTTAAAGGACCACTATAGGCACCCAGACCACTTCAGCTTAATGAGGTGGCCTGGGTGCCTGGTCCATCTAGGGTTAACCCTTTTTTCTATAAACATAGCAGTTTCAGAGAAACTGCTATGTTTATGTTAGGGTTAATCCAGCCTCTAGTGGCTGTCTCATTGACAGCCACTAGAGGGCTTCCGCGTTTCTCACTGTGAAAATCACAGTGAGAAGACGCCAGCGTCCATAGGAAAGCATTGTGAATGCTCTCCTATGGACTGGCTGAATGCGCACGCGCGCGGCTCCTGCCGCGCATGCGCATTCAGCTGAAGAGGAAGAGAAGAGGGAGGAGACGAGGAGAGCTCCCCGCCCGGCGCTGGAGAAAGAGGTAAGTTTAACCCCTTCCTCTCCATCCAGACCGGCGGGAGGGGGACCCTGAGGGTGGGGGCACCCTCAGGGCACTATAGTGCCAGGAAAACGAGTATGTTTTCCTGGCACTATAGTGGTCCTTTAACATACAGGGACTGACTTTATAATGCAAATCCATTTGCAGCTGTATTAAATCATTCTACAGAAAATTTCAACATCATTTGGGGAAAATACCATTAACATTTTCTGTACAGTATTTTGAAGCTTAAATAGCTAAGATATTATTTAAATATAGTTATTATAATGACTAACATTAAAAATGCAGCATTAACATAGGCCTTGATTTAAAGGCACACTCCACTGCCCAAATACAAAAAAATAAAATGTACAAAAAACATATAGAAGTTATGCATTTTTTTCATTTGGTTATATCTAAAAAACAACTTGCAAAAGCTGTGGATCTCTTGTTTACCTTTCCAAGCCCTCCCCTTCTTCCCCAGCCCAGACATTCTGTGACTGTCCAATCACAGACTTCTCAGTGCATCTCTTTGCAAGGTAGGTGCTCTGAGCAATTTCTGCCTTTTGAGGTCCACTGAGCTAAACAACCAGGAAGTAACAGGACCTGTTGTCTGCTTGAAAGTCAGGAGGGTATAACAAGGTTAATTTTTAAAAAGTGCCAATTCCTAATGAAATCTGTATTTTTTTTGCAAAACTGAAAAACGAGTACACACCCATTACAAATAAAGAATTTCAGCAAGCTAAAGTGCTTTAGGGGTCCAGAGTGTTCATTTAATATTGTTGTAAATGCTTTCCAAATTATATAATATTTATGAATACACTTTTAAAATGATTTAATATTACGAAAAAAAAAAAAATACAATATATATATATATATAAATGCAAAATATAAACATAGGCTAGCAGTCACGGTCTTTTGAAGTAAAATCAGTTCTTTATTGAAGAATCTTAAAAAATCTTGATTTTTTAAGATTCTTCAATAAAGAACTGATTTTACTTCAAAAGACCATGAGTGCTAGCCTATGTTTATATTTTGAATTTTTGCTTGTGGCTAAATTTATGCACCCGGCAACAACATATAGCATTATTTGCTGGATATATCTGAGTGCAAGGACTGGACTGTTTTATATATAAAAATATGTATATATATATTTGTAGTCAGGGACAATAAGCCGTACATAATGCTGTTGGCTATGCGGTGAGAGTCGGTCGTGGTGTGCCTAAACCGATGATCATGTAGGCCTGAAATAAAGTAGGGCCCACCAAGGAAGTGTTTTGTTAAGGGGTGTTGTGGGTGGGAGTCTGGATCTGTGTCGGCCCTGAGTAGAGCTGAGTCTGGGTATAAATAGGCCGGGTAACCCCTTCCACAACACCAGGCTCCTTTTTAACATTTGTAGTCGGGGACAATAAGCCGTACATAGCGCTGTTAGCTATGTGGTGAGAGTCGGTTGGGGTGTGCCTAAACCAACGATCGGTAGGCCTGAAATAAAGGAGGGCAAAAACATTTCATCATAACACTTTAATGCTTATATCAGTTACATAAACAATTCTTTGAAGGCTTTCCTGAGTTCTCTCTTAGATTGTGGATGGTACTTGCTGTAAGCCGCTGATTTCCACCTAGCTAATTTCTTGATTATATGTACTGGCACGTTCTTGCTGGAAGAGGCAGATGTGACGCCGATCCTAAATGAGTGACCTGTGATGGTCAATGGGTTGTCTCCTAATCTAGTAGCCAGGGTCCTCACATAGTATATATTTTTTTAGCGGTAGTGAGATGTTTGTCGTGTATTGTGAATAGGGGTGTGTAGCTCTGTTGTTCTGTGAGAGAGAGGCAAAAAGTATCCAATACTATCACCGTTGGTTGTGCGAGGTCCAAATGGGTTGGTGTTGGTGCGGTTTTCGCCAAAGTTTTGGCATGTTGCATTAGGTGGATTAGTCCTTTATCAGGTCTTGGAAAGCGGGGTTATCTCAGGCGTACTGACAGCTGTGGGCTGTTGCTTGAAAAATGCCTGAAAGTTGGAACGAGAGAGCGTCAGCCGCGATATTTTTACGGCCAGGTACGTGTATGAAAACCAAATAGAAGTTGTGTGATGCTGCTAACCCGGATGAGTCTCCTTATGAGTCTCATGATTACTAGGGAGGAAGACCTCCCTTTATTTATAATTTCGCAAATGGCTTCGTTATCGGAGAGGCACTTGACAGCTTTGCCTTCCCATAATGAACCCCAGGTGTGATCTGCTGTGACTATGGTGTATAGTTCGAATAATGTGGAAGTGGTGCAGAATTTTGTAGTAGTATCAGTGTTTCAGGGGGCCATGAGTCATGGAACCACTGATCTTGGTATAGGGCCGCGAACCCTGTGTGGGCTGCTGCGACGGTCCATACAACCGGTGATTCTTCGTCTAGTGGGGGGATGAACATCAATTTCCCGTTCCAATACGTAAGAAATCTACTCCACATTAGCAAGTCTGCTTTTGCGTGAGAGTCACGAGAAATTGTGCTATTATCATAAGGGCCCTCCGGTAGGAGGTGTAATAGTCGTGCTCTGAATGAGCGGCCCTGTGGTATATTGTACGAATTGTGAAGTTGAGAGAGACGAGTATTGATTGTAGATCTTTTCAGGAGCAACTAGTCTTGTGTAAGAACCATGTCTGATGTGTTCTACTTTGTTGTCTGGTAAACTGCCTAGCATGGTTGCGGAGTCTAGGTGGATATCTAAAAAGGTTAGGTCAGTAGAAGCACCTATTGTTTTTTCTACGGATAGGGGTACTCCTAAGGTGGAGAATAGAGCCACAGTTTTATTAATGCTTTGAGGAGTTTAGTGAGGATCCTCAACTGTGAGGAAGTCATCGAGGTACTGTATTGCTATTGGGCAGCAGCCTACGTTTAGGAGAAGCCAGCATAGTGTTTCCACGGGACCGTGTCGAAAAGTTTAGGCTGCACTTAGCCCCAAATGTCAGATATGTGGCGAAATAGAACAGACTTTTCCCTTTGATGCCGTGTAAATGCCACAGTGATGGGTGCATGGGTAGCAACTTGAAAGCATTGGAGATATCCGTTTTTCCCAGCCAAGCACCATACCCAGCTTTCAAGATTGCTCCTATGGCATTGTTCACTGTGGCATATTGAAGTGAGAATTCATCTGAAGGTATGAGTGAATTTAGGCTTGGAATACATGAGGAATGAAGTGCTGAGAGGTCAATGATGAAATGTTTTTTATTATTGAACTTGCCTGTCGCGATACAGATTGGGTTGGTTCTCCAATTGGAATAAGGGGGCTGTTTGAAGGGGACTACTAGAAAACCATGGTTTAGTTCTGCTGCAATCAGTGTGTCTGTGGTGTCGGGATCTACAATGGTTGGAGGATAGATAGGTGGGAGCAGCATTATGTAGCGATTACATTCTAAAGTGCCCTTGGGAAGTGCCACTAGCCCAGTGTGGAATCCTTCTGTGGACCTAGTGATGAGGAAATCGACTAAGTGCATAGAGGGGTGATTGGTGAGATAATGAGCTGAACTGTGAATGTTAATTTCAGTGAGTCATTGCTTGGGGAACAGCCTGTTGGGGCACATGGTCTTTGTGTGGGTTTTGAAGCAAAGGGAACAGACATGTAACAACATACATGTGCTGAAGTTGCAGCCTCTGGCATTAAAGTTGTTGCATATCTGTGCCTTGCCCAGGTACACAATAGACCTGCCAAGCTTGTCTTTGAATATCCTTTTTGACTTGTTGGGTGCGGATGCATCATGGCTGGTAGTAGGCATGCTAGGTTCGTTGGGACACAAGTTAGTAGAGTGTGTGCTTGAAGCGCATAAGGCACAAGACGGTGGCTTGAGGCTAGCAAAATGGCGGCAGAACAGCTCCATGTCAAGTTGGCTTCAGTCAGGGTGGATATTAAATTGGATCAGTGCTGCCGCCGCTTTGGCTAAAAATGATCTTTGATAATCATAGAAAGAATGGCCTCCGTACTTGTTCCCTAGGTCTACCAATTTGTGGAGATATAAGTATAGTTCTTCCCTACGATGGGGGGAAGTGGACCAAATAACGTCCCTGTACAGGTCAAATGCTATCACAAAGTTGGGAATGGATAATTTTTTAATTAGCCTAGGGTCCATGGCCTAGAGCACCACGGACACATAACAGTAGAAACGGCACTTACCAAAGTATCCAATGATCTACTTGCTGCAAAACTACTCTATCCTAATTCTCCTTGACCTGTCTGCAGCTTTTGACACTGTTGATCATCAACAGCTTCTTCTCAGCCTCCGCAATATCAGTCTACAAGATATTGCTCTCTCCTGGTGCTCCTCCTACCTCTCCCAGCAGTCTTTCAGTCTTTCTTTCTCTGGCTCTGCTTCTTCTCCCCAACTCCTCTCTTTTGGTGTCCCCCAAGGTTCAGTCCTTGGTCCCCTACTGTTCTCCATCTACACTGCCTCCCTTGGTAAACTCATTAGCTCCTTTGGCTTCCTATATCATTTCTATGCAGATGACACGCAAATCTACCTGTCCTCTCCTGATCTCTCCCCGTTCCTCTTGACTAGTGTCTCTGACTGCCTCTCTGCTATTTCTAACTGGATGGCTGCCCACTTCCTTAAACTAACTTGACCAAAACTGAAATTCTGGTCTTTCCTCCCTCAACTGTTGTTACTCCTGTGTCTGTCTCCCTCCAAGTCAACGGTGCTACCATCAGCTCCACCATGCAGGCTCACTGCCTAGGTGTTCTCTTTGACTCCGACCTCTCCTTCAAGCCTCATGTTCAATCTATCGCCAAATCCTGTCATTTCCATCTCAAAAACATTGCGCGCATCCGCCCCTACTTAACGCCAGATGCGACTAAGGCGTTGGTCCATTCCACTGTCCTTTCTCCCTTGACTACGGTAATCCACTTCTCAGTGGTCTTACGTGCTCCCAACTTGCGCCGTTACAGTCCATAATGAATGCGACAGCGAGGCTCATCTTCCTGTCTGCCCGCACCTCCCATTCCTCACCCTTCTGTCAGTCCCTACATTGGCTTCCTATAAAATATAGAGCTCAATTTAAAATTCTGGTTCTTGCTTTCAAATCACTACATAATGCTGCTCCCACCTATCTATCCTCCCTTATATATATATGTATATATGTATAGTATGTCCCGTCTAGGCCCTTACGATCTGCTGAAGACTTACATCTATCTTCTGTCCGTACTCCCACCTCTGATGCTCGCCTTCAAGATTTCTCGAGGGCTGCACCGTTCCTGTGGAACTCGCTTTCCTCCTCCGTTAGATGCTCACCCAGTCTCCACTCCTTCAAAAAATCGTTAAAAACCCACTTCTTCATAAAAGCGTATCAATTAAACTGTTAATAGCTCCTGACTGATTCCTCTTCTGCAGCTGTCACTAGTCTAATACTATCCTTACCTTTTTGTGTCATTTTACCCCACTCCCTCTAGCATGTAAGTTCATTGAGCAGGGCCCTCAACCCCTCTGTTCCTGTGTGTCCAACTTGTCTGGTTACAACTACATGTCTGTTCGTCCACCCATTGTAAAGCGCTGCGGAATTTGATGGCGCTATATAAATAACATAATAATAATAACAGTAAGCCTTATTTTCTTTTTTTCTTCAAAATTATTTTTTATTTGTTTATACTTAGTTATTCACAAACATAGTTGAATAGCCAAAAATGAATACGTTTATAATTTCTATCACATTTCTCCAACCTCACATATACAAACTTCATTTAGAACATAGAAATATTTATCAGATCGAAAATGATTATAAAATTGTCTTAATCATGTTCCATAATATACAACTACCAACATAGGCAAAACAAAGGACCATTAGACAAGGTTTGCGCAACTGGGTGTATCACTCTACCCAATAATATTAATCTGAAAAGGACAGGACCAGTTAGACTATAGATCTCTCGAGATATGAGCTCAACCAAGGTTCCCATATTTTTATGTATGCATGATATCTTTGAAAAGCCAAAAAATAACCTTTTCTATCGTAGCTTGAAAGTTTATTTGGTTCATTACCGCTATCATAGGGATTTCTTGTTTTTTCCTCCACATTCTAGATATAACTACCTTTGTGGCCATAAAAATCTGAATAGCCAAAAAATTACCTAGTTTATTGATATTATCTAAATTTAAATGTAAAAGGGCTTTATCTGGGGTGTGAAAAGGTGAATGGGGTGGTCTGTGAGGGAGTTTATATATCTACTGAATTGTTCAGAGAGGCATATGATTTTTAACCCCTGGGGTGGAGCATTTGGAGAGCAGGGTGGGCCAGTGCTCCACTCCGCAGTTTAGCGGTTTTCTTGGGAGACATAGATCCAGGCCAGGGTTTTTGGACTGTCTCCAACCCACTGCTCAGCTGCAGGTAATCAGCTGCAGCAGTGGGAATAAACCCATCCCTGCTAGGCAGGTAAGGAGAGAATGTTTGTTTTCTCTCTTGAAGAGCTGGAAGCAGCAGGCTGACTAAACACTGGAGTGCTGAGAGCTGACAAAGACACTAGGTTGGTGAAACCAATATTATTTTGTTATAGTTTAACCCTGAGAGATAGGGGATCTGATGTTAGTTAGTGCTCAGACGAGCTAGGTTTTTGTTTATGGGGATTTTGTTACATTATTGTTTTTTTTCATCTACTGCTGTCTCCTGTGTGGATTTACAAATAAAGTGCTTGGAATTAAGTTACTTTTAAAGACTGTGCCTGTTTTTACCCAAAAGGACCGTGCTAACTGCAGACAAGGATCACAGGGGATACTGTAATTTTTATCTTTTTACCATATCTGAGATTATTTGAAAAAAATTTTGTCCATATGTTATGTACTAAACTACAGGACCACCAGATATGTTAAAATGTTCCTTTGCATAAACCACATCTCCAACATAAGGAGCAGTAATTATGGTCAATTTTATGCATTCTAGTGGGGACAAAATGCCATTTATGCATTATTTTATACTGAAATTCCTGATAATTTAGACAGTGAGTAACTTTCCCAACCTGTATCTCGATATTTCCCAATGCATTATTATCCAACACTATGCCAAGATCATTAGGCCAGGACATTTGAGCTCTTTAGTTAACTTTTCAAAAGATTTTAAAAAAAGAATGAGCTTTTGCAAATATATTTTTATTTGAATGAGTAGCAAAGAGGGTCACTAATGATTCCATAGTCTTAGGATTCAAAGTAGTAAAAAGATGCATCGAAATATAGTTTTTAATACGAATCAAGTTATAATAAAGCTTACTAGGAATATAATGCTCTGTTATTAATTGTTCGTATGTTTTAAATTGAGCACCCTTTAAAAAATCTTCAACCTTTACGTTTTTTGTTATTATACCACCTCGTGTTATTCGTGAGAATATTCTATTCTATTATTTCTATAGCAGTTTGTGATAATTTTATCCTTTAAACCGATACCATTCTTCAATTTCAACCAGAAGGAAATATTTTTAATAATAAAATTCCCTTTGGGATTATCTATGATTTTTTTTAACTGTTGCATTATTCACCCCTAAGATATTATAATTTCTAATATTCAATATCTTTTGTTCAATTACGAACCAGTCTTCAGATCTAGAGGAGTGTGAGTGGATAGCGTGTAGCATTGCATATATTCAAATATATAAAACATGTTGGGAAAGCCCATACCCCCATTTCCATATAAGATTTTTTTTTAATTCTTGATTTCTTATTTAGCCAAATACATTTTCTATGGCTATTTGAAATTGTATATAAATATAGGATGGATGTTAAAGTCATCTACTTAGAATATATGATTTGATGACATTAAGTTTACCCATCGATGATATGGGAAGTTTTTTCCATTCTCCCAATTTCTTAAATAGATTATTTAAAAGGTCTTGATAGTTCGATTTAATACAAAATAGAGTATCCTTTGCAATTTTAATCCCCAAATTATCTATAAATTTGTCTTTTCACATAAATGAACTTATGGCTCAGTGCTATACTTCTATTTTCAGTCATTTCTACTGTCATCGCTTGTTATTTATTAATATTTAGTTTGTAATTGGAATGTTCCCCATATAATTTAATCTCTTTTAATAGAGTTTCTATCAAGATTTCAGGGTCCGTTAGTGTCAGTAGAATATCGCCCGCATAAAGGCTAGCCTTGTTTTCTGTATCACCAATAGAGATTCCCATTATTTTTTGTATTATCTCTAATTATTGCTGCCAGTGGTTCTAGAGTTATGATACAGAGAAGAGGGGCCAAAGGACAGCCCTGTCTAGTACCATCCCTAACTCGGAACCACTGGGATGAAAAACCTTGCCCTGCAATCTTAGCTGACGGATCGAAATACAGAGCCATGATAAATTTTATTATATTTTCACCAAAATTAAATCTTTTAAGAACTGACTCCCAAAAAATCCAGTCTACCCATTTAAATGCCTTTTCCGCATTCAGAGAGAGTTACCAGAGATTTGTTGTTCTTTATAGCAAAATCTATTATATCTATAATTTTCCTTGTGTTACCATATGGTTGATGACCACTAACAAAAAAACTTGATTTTTATGAATTATAAGTGCTATTATCTTTTTGATTCTATCTGCTAAGGAAATAGGTCTGTAATTTGATACTAGTTTTGTATATTCACCTTGTTTAGGGATTGGAATAATGATCGCTTGCAACATTTCTCTAGGGGATGGCTTATTTTCTAAAATGTCATTAAATACATTTGTTAGATTGGAAGATATTACAAGACTTTTTTTATGGATATAATTAGAGAAGCCGTCTCGGCCAGGTGATTTGTTCTTCTTTAACCTGTTAATAGCTTGGATAACGTCTTTCGTTTCAATCAGCTTTTCTAATGCTTCTCTATGTTTTATATCCAAAGCTTGTATATTTGAATTTTTTTTTATTTTTTAGATCTGCAATTTGCGATTAATTTTTTTTAAGATCGCTAATATTATATAATGAAGAATAATTCTCTCTGAATGCGGAGGCGATTTGATTGGGTAACCTGCAAGAGTTGTTTTCTGTTTAAATTTCAAAGATTCTCTCCCTAAAATTAGAGTTTTTAAGTTAATTAAAAAATAATGTATCTGCTCTGTTTCCCAGGTAAAACCACTTCTGTTTTCATTTACAGTATATACTCGAGTATAAGTCTAGTTTTTCAGCACATTTTTTGTGCTTAAAAACCCCCACTCGACTTATACTCGAGTCACTGTCTGTATTATGGCAACTTAGAGAGCCGCGGCCGTCAGAGCCATGGCAACGATCCGCGCGGCAACCAGACTGTGAGACTTACAGTGGAGGTGACCGGAACGGAGGAGAAGGGAGCTGACAGGAGCTGCAGGAAAGGTAAGTAAATGCTTCCTGCCGGCCCCCCCACTTCACAGCCCATGCCACTGGACCACCAGGGATTAAGATAGCCCTCCTCCCTGACCAGTTAACAAGCAGGGAGGGGGGACAAAATAAAATTAAAATAATAAAAATAATAATATTAAAATAAAAAAAATTTAAATAATAAAAATGCCCTCCCCCCACCCAGTTCACACACACTACACAAACACACACTCTGCATTATATACACAGTGTGTGTATATAATGCAGACTGTGTGTTTGTATGTGTGTGTGTGTATATAATGCAGAGTGTGTGTGTATATAATGCAGAGTGTGTGTATATATAATGCAGAGTGTGTGTTTGTATGAGTGTGTGTTTGTATGAGTGTGTGTGTATATAATTATAAAACTCACAGAATTTCATAGCCCCAAGTTTTACCCTCGACTTATCCACGAGGCATAGCATATTTCACAATTGTTGGTCACAAAACTGCACTCGACTTATACATGAGATCGACTTATACACGAGTATATACGGTAGTTAGAATTTTGTTTGCTCTCTCTAATATAAAATCTCTAATTTTACTCTTGATCTATTTCTAAGAGGGTTCGTAGCTCTTTGGGGATGATTTTCTCTAGATCGTCAAGTTTCAAATAAAGATACCATATATACTCGAGTATAAGACGAGTTTTTCGGCACAATTTTTGTGGTGAAAAACCCCCACTCATCTTATACTTGATTGAGTGTCTGTATTATGGCAACTTACATTGCCATAATACAGACCAGGACAGCCGGGCTTGTAATCCTGTTGGAGGCTGGCAGGAAGCAGTTACTTACCTTTCCTGCAGCTTCTGTCAGCTCCCTTCTCTCTCTCCTCCGGTCCGGTCAGCTCCCCTGCAAGTCTTGCGAGAGCCGTGGGGTCAGAGGCACTCAGCGGCACTCAGACCGCGAGACTTACAGGGGAGCTGACAGGGGAGCTGACCGGACCGGAGGAGAGAGAAGGGTGCTGACAGGAGCTGCAGGAAAGGTAAGTAAATGCTTCCTGCCAGCCCCCTCCTACACAGTGCACACCACTGGACCACCAGGGAATGAGAGCCCCCCTCCCTGGCCAGCTAACAAGCAGGGAGGGGGATGAAGAAAAATAACATAAAAATTTTAATAAAATAATGTAAAATTAATAATATTAACAAAAATATTAAAATAATAATAATATAAAAAAATAATAAAAATGCCCACCCCCCCACCTCTGCATCACGCACTCATACACACACACACTGCACTCATTTATACACACTGCACTCATTCATACACACTGCATTCATACACACACACTGCATTCATACACACACACTGCACTCATACACACACTGCATTCATACACACTGCACTCATACACACACACACACACACACTGCACTCATACACATACACACACACACTGCACTCATACACACACACACTGTATTCATACACACTGCACTCATACACACACACACACACTGCACTCATACACACACACACTGCATTATACACACACACTGCACTCATACACACACACACACACACACATTGCATTCATACACACACACACACACACTGCACTCATACACACACTGCACTCATACACACACTGCATTCATACACAAACACTGCACTCATACACACACGCACTGCACTCATACACACACACTACATTCATACACACACTGCATTCATACACACACACTGCATTCATTATATACACACAATGTAAATAAATATTCAAATAATATAATTTTTTTGGGATCTAATTTTATTTAGAAATTTACCAGAAGCTGCTGCATTTCCCACCCTAGTCTTATACTCAAGTCAATAAGTTTTCCCAGTTTTTGGGGGTAAAATTAGGGGTCTCGACTTATACTCAAGTATATACGGGTATGTCAGGGTTTGATAATTTAATTTCTTATTTTGAGCTAAACTAACCCCATCATTTAGATTCTATTTAAAATATAGGTTAGAGTTCAAAATTATTTCATTTAGAGTTTTCTTATCATTCATTGTGTCTCTTAGTTTCCAGCCACCTCTTCTTAAAATGTAATCCATTTCAATTTCCATACTTACTGGATTATGATCTGATATAGTCACCTTGTTGATTTTTATTCCTTTACATTTCCTAACTGTATCACCAAATGTCATGATCATATCCAATCTAGAAAACTTTTTATGTCTATGAGAAAAATAAGTAAATTCCTTTCCGGAAGGGTTTAATGTTCACCAAATGTCAAACAGTTTAAATTTCCCAATAGATTCTTGTTACGATCTGGCTAAACCTCTTGGATCTATTCTTTTATCCTGTAACGGAGATTTATCTTTCTCTACGTCTATAACGCAATTAAAATTGCCTAAAAGCCCCGATTTGATCCCTAGAAGGCTCCAGCCTATCACATTAGGGGAGGGAGGAAGGTACAGAGGCATCAGAGGGCACCCTACAGCTCTTATACATCTCACTCGATCCACTACACCAGTCTGGAGGGTCGGTGGATACCACTATGGCTTCGGCCATGGGCTAGCCCAATAGGTGGCCACCAAGAGCAGGGCAGTAGACGCTAAATGTAGATTAGAACCCCCGTTTCACGATGTAGCAGGGAAAGCTGCGCCTCCCACGCCCCCGCTTTTCGCATCTATCCCATGTGTCCCTTGGTTGTCTTGGGATTGCGGCCCTGGTTGTTGCCAAGCTGTATCTTTGCTGTCTTAGTTATGGTTCTATTCATTTGTAAAGATGCTGTCAAATGTCCTGCTGTATTATCTGCCTACGTGGTATATTGTGTCCTTCCTTCATTGCCTGTGTAAAGGTTGCCAAACATGTTTGAATTTGCTTGTTGTACTAAATGTGCTGTATTAAATAAAGGAAAAATAAAGAATGTCAAAAAAAAATTTTTTTTGCCTAAAAGCATGAATGTACCCTTAATTCTGTTAATAAATCTGTTGAAAAAATTGACTTTTCTCCCATTTGGCGCATATATATTTAGAAAAGAAAAAGTCATATCATTCAATTTACATATTAATACGATTACTCTTCCCTTAGGATCACAATATTTATGTATTAATTCATATTTAACATTTTTAGAAATAATAATTGCTACTCCACATTTTAAAAAAAATCTTTTAGAGATGCATGAATAATATTGGGGTAGTTTTTTTGTAGTAAATCTATTTGGATCATCACACTTCCATTGGGTCTCTTGTACTCCACAGACTTCTATATTCTGTTTAAAAAGCCAATCATATAAGGCTATTCTCTTTTGGGAATATTGAAACCTTGGGCATTAAATGTGGCTATCTTTATTAGAATCTTCATCCACCTATCACGATCAGATTTTCACATAGGAGAAGACCACTCACCTAGGTGCGCAGACATAACATACAATAAACCCATAACACATAACAAAAACCTGAGAGGAATCCCAAAGCCCAACTCGGGCCACAGCCCACAACCAATCCCACAAATGGGATAATGAAGAGATTATCTCTACCCCTTATCGCTACCCCTTACCTCTTCCTAAGAAAAATTATTGTTTACCCTGAGGCAAGAGCACCTTCACGCCTATTATTTATAAAGTACGCTAACAATATTAACAGAGAAGGGGTGGGAATGGGAGGATTAAGGTCCTTAGATACCTTCTCTAAGTTGTTTCTAATAAATATAAATCCTTTAAAATTTGGCCTTCTGATTGGGGGTGACCAGAAGCCGAGCCGGATGGTCGCGGGCTGAGAGAGCTCCGACGGCCGGGCTCGGGAAAAGCTTATACTACAGCAAAAAAAGCACCCACAAGTAGCAGAGACGCTCACCAATATGTCCCAACACCGCACGAAAAGACCACCGGAGGCCAAGGACAAAGCGTCCTTTTTCACGGCCCGCGCACCGCAAAATAAAAACGCGGATGCATCAGTCCAAGATGGCGCCGAGTCAGACGCCGACGGCGAATCCACAACGGGAATGGCGGTGGATAGGTCGATTCTGCAACACATGCTGGACTCCCTAGCACACAAAATGCAAATGACAATACAGTCAGCAGTGGCAGATCTACGTAAAGATATAGCAGATATTGGCAACCGCACCTCACACTTAGAAAATAAAATGGAGGAATTCACTGCGGCCCACGACTCAATAGCTGACAGGGTGGAGGAGCTGGAAAGCAAAATAGAACGCTGTGAGTACAAACTCATGGACATGGAGGACCGCTCACGCCGCAATAACCTGGGGTTGCGGGGCATACCAGAAGCAATCACCCAAATGGAGCTCACAGCTTACGCCACTGAATACTTCCACTCTATGCTGCCTGACATCCCGGCGGATATGTTGATCCTGGACAGGATCCACAGAACAGCGAGACCAGCACACCTACCCACCTCCACCCCGCGAGATGTCTTTCTGCGAGTCCATTATTTCCACGTGAAAGAACAGATCCTCAAAGCCAACCGAACAGGAAGGAGCGGGAACGAGAAATTCAAAGACGTCCTGATATTTGCGGACCTGTCAGCGGAAACCCTGCGGAGAAGGAGATCGTACCGCAACATCACGGAGACCCTCCGCCATCACACTATCCAATACCGCTGGGGCTACCCAGTGAAACTCCTGATCCACAAAGGAGGCAAGATACACGTGATAACCTCTAACCAAGAAGGCGTAGAGCTTCTACAAACCGGGGGACTATCTGAAACCACGTCCGAAAAAGGACCATCACGAACCGACAAGATCCAAAGGGAATGGAAATCACCTAAGCCGAGGCGGAACGCCCAGCGACTGATGCGATGAACTTTATGGGACACTCACCACAGGTTTGGTCTGCAGGGGCATGTTGGTCTGACAAGACTGTGAGTGGGGGACAAACATCTGTTGGATAGGAGACAGGGGACAGGGGAATATGCCCATGGGCTCAAACAACAGGGATATAACGAGGGAACAGTTACTAGACATGCATGATGCTAAGCACAGACGACTGCGATCGAGACATAGGTCACGAGGACCTACAGCAGATTTAGACAGCCCCGCTTTCTCATAGCCCTGACAAACCCACTGACCACAGGCCCCACAACTACTAAGACATCACGACGCAAGACAGACAAAACAAGATAAACCAAAAAAAAAAAAAAAACACCACACGATGTGGGAGACCAGAACAACAGACTCCCTCCATAGCCAGATGAATCAAAAGCAACACCCCACAGGACAGTCCCCATGACTGCACCGAGACAGACTAAACCCCCTACATAGCACTGACTCCCCTGCAGACCCCAACCGACCTACAGTGCACGCAGCTACCGAGCTCTGGCCACCGGTGAGGGACAGGCTCAGACCCAGACCGGCCAGACACGGCCACCTACCCCCTAACCAAGGAGGTTAGCCACATGACCTCCAAGATGATGCCTATGGACGCCCCAATAGTGGCGTTCCCATGTTGTTTTAAGTTTGTATTGATTATGTTATGGTTTACGTTTGTATGTTTTTTTTTAACCAAATGTGTCAGTATTACACTCCAACATCACATGGCAAGCCCTTCTTTTCGATGCGCAACCCAAACACCCCAAGATATACACAGAGCTCCAGAACAGCATACCCAACTCTTAACACTGTAGTATGAAGATATACACACACAACGTTAGGGGCCTGAACACCCCGCACAAGAGGCACACCCTACTCAAAGATCTGAAAACCTCCCAAGCAGACATAATTTGTCTGCAAGAAACACACTTCCAATCCACCACTAGCCCGGTCCTAGGAAAGGCAACATACCCGCACCAGTATCACGCCACCGCGCCCTCAAAACGTAAAGGCGTCTCCATCCTAATCAGCCGACACCTTGCATTTGACGAAATAACGGTCACAAAAGACCCACATGGGAGATACATTATACTGATCTGCACCATTAATAGCTCTACATACACAATAGTCAATACGTACATGCCAAATGCAAACCAATGTGGATACCTCCACAACCTCTTGAAGCTCATAACCTCAACACAAACGGGCACAACGATCATATACGGAGATTTTAATCAGATCCAAGACCCCGCGCTAGACTCAACAGCGCAGCACACACCCCATAGGAACAAGGTAATCCACAGGCAATGTAAATCTCTAACCAGGCTCCTACAGTCACATGGCCTATACGACGCATGGCGCACACTACACCCAACAGAGAGGGAATACACACACTTCTCCCAGGTACACAACACCTACTCAAGAATCGATGGCTTCCTCTTACAGAGCGCACATCTGAATCGTGCAGTAGCGTGTGAGATAGGTACCTCTGCCTGGTCAGACCACAACCCAGTGGAACTTACACTAGCTGACCACTACAACTACAAAAACAGGGGCCCTTGGAGGCTCAATGAGCAACTTCTCACTGATCCTCAATTCATCCAATCACTACGACACGACATGCAGACATACTTTCATACCAATGACACCCCGGAAGTTACCCCGCTCACCCTTTGGATGACCCATAAACCGGTCATCAGGGGCATACTCATAAGACGGGCAGCCCACCTCAAAAAACAGCAACAGCACGCACCAATACAGAACCTCAAAAGATTACAAGACCTGCACAGAACAAACCAAATAACTCCCTCCAAGGCCACGCGGGCTGAGATCACTGACCTGCAAAAACAAATCCACACTGTCAACTTCCAAAAAGCAAGCTATGCACTGAAGCGGCTCAAAGCGTCCACCTTTGTCATGGGCAACAGAGCCAGCAAAACTCTGGCCCAAAGACTGAGAGATAAGCAAGCCCAAACCAGAATCCCATACTTACTCTCTCCCCAGGGACAGAAACTGCCCCAACCCACACAAATCTGCAATGAATTTGCAAACTACTACAGCTCTCTATACAATTTAAAAGACAACCCGCAAGTACCCCAGCCAACCCGCAGCACCATCTCGGAGTACCTCGGCAAAATTGACATGCCCAGACTCCAAGCACACCAAGCAGCCAACCTTGCGGCTCCCATCACCACCCTAGAAGTAACACAGACCATTGATACCATGCCAAAAGGCAAAGCCCCAGGCCCCGATGGCTTCACCAATCTGTATTACACCACCTTTAAGGAGGTACTAACCCCCTACATCACACAGGCCCTAAACCTAGCCACGCAACAGGGAACCCTACCGCCCGAATTCTTAGCGGCACATATTATAACCCTACCCAAACCGGGTAAACCACCGATGGTCTGCCCGAATTTTAGACTTATCTCCCTGCTAAATGCCGACGCCAAGCTATATGCTAAAATATATGCGGCTAGGCTCAAAACACTCCTGCCCAGCTTGATCTCGACAGACCAAGTGGGATTCGTGGCAGGCAGACAAGGCCCAGACAACTAGTATTGGATATACTTCACTACCTCAACCACTCCACACTACAGAGCACACTCCTCTCCCTAGACGCCGAGAAGGCATTTGACCGTCTCAATTGGCAATTCCTACATGAAGCGCTGTCGAAATACGGGTTCCCACCGGACTTCCAAAACATGATAAAAGCCTTGTACAGCACCCCATCGGCCACAGTTCTAAATTCAGGGTTCAGTTCTGCCCCCTTCACAATAACCAACGGAACCAGGCAAGGCTGCCCCCTATCCCCTCTGCTATACGTGCTTGCGCTGGAACCACTAGCGATAGCCATCAGAAATAACCATAACATAAAAGGGGTAACCATAGGCGACAGGGAGTACACACTTAATCTCTTCGCAGACGATATACTCCTCACAATAACCAATCCAACAATTTCACTCCCCAACCTCCACAAAGAAATACTAGAATACAGTACACACTCATATTACCAGCTGAACCTAACCAAAACACAGGCCATGTGCATAAACATGCCCAAAGCGGAGGAGGAACGTTTTAAACACAATTTCAACTATGACTGGAGGAATGATTACTTAACATTCTTAGGCATTAAGCTAACGAAACATCATTCGGGCTTATTCGCCACCAACTATATCAAGCTCCTCAAAGAAGTGGAGCGAACGCTACACACATGGCAAAACAAGTTCCTCTCATGGCTAGGCCGCATAGCGGCCATCAAAATGACGATTCTACCTAAAATCCTCTATATGTTCCGCTCCCTACAAATCCCCATACAACAGTCGTACATCCAAAGACTACAATCGCTCCTAATCAGATTTAGCTGGGGAGGAAAACACCCCAGAGTCCCTCGAGCTTTATTAATGAGACACCCGGAGAATGGAGGCCTGGGATTCCCTGACCTCAGGGCATACTACCATGCAACACACATCGCCAACATGCTCCAAATGCACTCCACCACATACACCCCCCAGTGGATCTCCCTTGAAGCCAGCTGCGGAGGACAAACAGACCTTGCAGCTGCTATGTGGATGCCCAAGACACTACGCATCGTCCCCCGGAACACCCTACCCACCACAAAACTACTATACAACATATGGGATAACCACAGGACCGCATTTTGCTCAGTCAGACCATGGTCGATGGCAACACCACTAACAACAATTGCACTCCATAACAACACATTTCCTCACAGAACGTGGCAAGCCCACAACATCACCCACCTACACCAAATCTGCACCGAAAAAGGCCCACTCCCGTTCTCAACACTGCAGACCACATATAACATTCTAGCCAAACTAACATTCTCGCATTGGCAACTGAAAACACTCCTAGACAATACTGCGGGCAACGAACCACCACCACGATTTAATCCCAACCTCACATCATTCGAAAAAATGTGCCTCCACCTCACACCCACCCAAAAAACATTATCAGTGTGTTATAGACACATAAATGCACACAAGCCAGACCCGGAGTGACAATTTAAAAAGGACTGGCACAGGGATATCGATAGAACCCTCACGCCAGACGACTGGAACCTCATATACGCCAACCACAAGGGACTCACAACGTGCGCCTCGCACCTAGAAGCCTCACATAAACTATTATACAGGTGGTACATGGTCCCTACGAGACTTAAGAGAATCTACCCTAACACGAGTGACAAATGTTGGCGATGTCAGACCCAAACGGGAACCATGTTACACATATGGTGGTCATGCACCCAGGTCCAACCGTACTGGTCCAGAATAGCAGAGATAATAAGGGGGGCCACAGGATGCATCCTCGAACACAACGCTGAAACATTCTTGCTCAAACTTCTGCCCGCCAATATACCCCATAGTATAACTAAACTGATGTTCCTCAGGCTCACCTCAGCGTCCATCTTACTGGCAAAACACTGGAAGACCCCCCAGATCCCCTCCACAGCGGAGGTGACAGCAATGGTCACTACCACCCTGGACTATGAGGTGATCTTGTGGAACCAAACAAAAATAGGCAAAGGGAGTGCTACAGCGAAAAAGATTTGGACCACTTACATAGAGCAGAGAACCCTCCAAGCTGCAGCTAGGGGCACTGCCAACACTGATACAACTGAGTAATGATAGAACCTCGGCGGTTCACAGCAGCCACACATGACACATTAGTTACCACAGTTATTCCCCGCCCCATTTCACCCAGCCTCACCCCCCCATCTCCCATCCTGGAACCGTTCAGGGGTACACACCTGAGGAACAACACCAGATAGCCTGAGAAGGCGAACGATAATTAGGAACCACACACCATAGACAAACAGACAGACTTGCCAGTGGCGATCGAAATAACCCGCCAGGGAAGGGTGGCCTAATAACTCACAGCCCTCCCGCAACGGGGGTCCTTGTTCCCACAGACGAGCATACCCCATGCGCCTCCTTTGAGGAGATTAGCTCAATTAGCACGCCACCATAGGAGGACCCACATACAGGGGTAACAAGTAACAACCCTCCATACACAGTAGACGTGCAGGGCCGAGTACAACAACCCGCACTACTCACTGTATAACCGATATGTAATCGAAGGGAAACACAATCAGTATTACACACCGTAAGCAAGTAGAATTGTCGGGTATTGTACAAACGATGTTAAGTGGTATGATCAATTGCACTGCCGACTCTAACGGAATCTGTATGCACCCCCCTGATACCCTCCCTTTTTCCTTTCTGTACCCCTCTGAACCTCTGTTTTCCGACAAAAAAAAATTTGGCCTTCTACAGTCATTAAATATAATACCAGAGTTAAAGACAGGATTTACACCTTCAATACCTATGACATATTATATTTATTCATATTTCTTTACTATATTTAGCAAACAGTGTCAATGATATTCGCAAAGTTATAAGTGATAGTGCAAAAAAATAAATGAAAAAAGTGTTATCCTATATATACAAAATCGTGTCTAATTTTAATTTACGCTATTAAGCATCATAAACCCTTCACGTGGCTATATCTGCTATTCGTCTCATATATCCTTTAATTAATCCCTTCCCTCTTCTATTGCTCAAAATATTCTTTTATATTGACTAACTCATAATATCGCAGAAGTGTTGGCAGGAACCGCACTCAATCCCTAAGCAGCCACCCAGTGCTCCGGAGCAGGACCAGCCATCGCACAACAGCAAAGCAAATAGAAGAAATACCTCCAGGCACTCAGGATGTTAAAGCTGCAGGCAGTTTTATTGTAACAAAAAAGACAGCAACGTTTCGACCTAACAAGAGATCTTTGTCAAGCTAACACCACAGAACAGCATAAGTGTATATGTCCCCTTTATTTGGCGATAACCAATATAATTTAAGTGAATACTTAGATGGAATTACATGCTATTTATAGAAACATAGAAACATAGAATGTGACGGCAGATAAGAACCATTCGGCCCATCTAGTCTGCCCAATTTTCTAAATACTTTCATTAGTCCCTGGCCTTATCTTATAGTTAGGATAGCCTTATGCCTATCCCACGCATGCTTAAACTCCTTTACTGTGTTAACCTCTACCACTTCAGCTGGAAGGCTATTCCATGCATCCACTACCCTCTCAGTAAAGTAATACTTCCTGATATTATTTTTAAACCTTTGTCCCTCTAATTTAAGACTATGTCCTCTTGTTGTGGTAGTTTTTCTTCTTTTAAATATAGTCTCCTCCTTTACTGTGTTGATTCCCTTTATATATTTAAATGTTTCTATCATATCCCCCCTGTCTCGTCTTTCCTCCAAGCTATACATGTTAAGATCCTTTAACCTTTCCTGGTAAGTTTTATCCCGCAATCCATGAACCAGTTTAGTAGCCCTTCTCTGAACCCTCTCTAAGGTATCAATATCCTTCTGAAGATACGGTCTCCAGTACTGTGTACAATACTCCAAGTGAGGTCTCACCAGTGTTCTGTACAATGGCATGAGCACTTCCCTCTTTCTACTGCTAATACCTCTCCCTATACAACCAAGCATTTTGCTAGCATTTCCTGCTGCTCTATTACATTGTCTGCCTACCTTTAAGGCATCAGAAATAATCACCCCTAAATCCCATTCCTCAATTGCTGAGGTTAGGACTCTATCAAATATTCTGTACTCTGCCCTTGGGTTTTTACGTCCAAGATGCATTATCTTGCACTTATCCACATTAAATGTCAGTTGCCACAATTCTGACAATTTTTCTAGTTTACCTAAATCATTTGTCATTTGGCTTATCCCTTAATTCACCTTATAATTTTAGATATATCTTCAGATATATGTCTTAGATATATATTTTTTGTACACTCTCTGACTTCCCTCTGTGTGTCTAGTTGGGAGTTCCTTTTATTGTATTTTTCATTTTTATTATTTATGTTTTATTGTTTTTATTTATTAATTTTTATTTATTATTTTTGATTATTTTTTAAGTCACAGATGATTATATTTATTACATGTATGGATCCTTGTAATTTGCACAGTTTGTTTAAACCAATTATGTTAATCAATTATGTTAATATTTTTAGTGATTTTTTTTAAATTGAATTATTTGCTGACCTTGTACACACTGTTTGCTATTTAAACACTTATGCTGTCCCGTGGTGTTATCTTGACAAAGACCTCTTGTTAGGTCGAAACGTTGCTGTCTTTTTTGTTTCAATAAGACTGCCTGTTGCTTTAACATCCTGAGTGCCTGGAGATATTTCTTCTATTTGCTAACCCATAATACCATCCAAGACTTCATTATTAACTATGTTATACTAATTTGTGTGTGTGATGAAAAATATCTTTTAACCTTCAATTTTATAAATCTTAAAAGACCATAGAAAATGTTATAGTATGTGTATAAAATTACTAGTGTAACAATATTATTTAATAAATAGCTTTTAGTATTATAACTGTGAGACTTGCAACTTCCAGATTTTGAATGATCACATATTTCTTCAAATCCTATTTCGGTTCTTTTTCTCTAGGGTTAATAAAATTAAAATAAAAATAATTTTTTTTAAAATAGTTTTTCCCTTTTTTCCCTTTCCTTTCTCTCTTTTTTCTTCACTCAATCCCTACCCCCCTCTTCACCCTCCCAATTAAAATTACCATAAAGTCTGCCTTTTTGCATCTTCTAGAACTACATTTGAACTTGCTTCTTTTGAGTTGATTAGAGAATTGTTCAGTCAATCCTGAGCTTGCCTAGCAGTATTAAAAATCAGATTTCTTCCTTCATAAATAAGAATTAATTTTATAGGGGAACCCCATTGATACTTTATGTTCTTGGTTCTGAGAGCGTCCAATGTTGGTTTAAATTCTCTTCTCATTTGTCTAGTTTTGGTAGAAAGATCTTGATAGAAGTAAAGATTCTGGAATTTTCCTTCCTCTGTATGAAAAATTCATGCAGCGGATAAGATTTTTTGTTTTATATAAAATGAATTAAACCGTATGATAATATCATGTGATATTTCTTCGGGGAGATAACTGGGTTTAGGGAGCCTGTGGACTATTTCAATTATTTCTACTCCTTGTTCCTTGTTCTTTCGCCTTAAAAAGTGCCATTAAATACGGTCTATTTTTTTCTGTATCCACTAGTAAGCCTTATTTTCCACCAAATCTTGGGACACAATCAGGAGGGAGACTAAATTTACGTCTTTACCTTCTAGTATGTTTTTTTTTTTTGATGGTCTGGTGCACTAAATGCGCAGGTGTATTGATGTGTTTGGTGGCTAGTGCAGGGGTAGTTGTAGAGCTATTACACAGGGATAGGTCCCCCACTCTCTTGGCACCCCTCCCGCTGTGCTGAAGGGGTTAAAACCCTTTCCGCCACTTACCTTAATCCAGCGCCGGGCTACCTCTCCTCCCCCTGCCGACGTCAACTCCCGAGTGGAGCCGAATGCTCATGCGCGGCCAGAGCCGCGCGCGCATTCAAATCGCCCATAGGAAAGCATTACTCAATGCTTTCCTATGGGGATATGAATTCACGCTGCGTGAGTTCAATGCGATTTTTCTCACTGAGAATCACGGAAGCAGCCTCTAGTGGCTGTCAGGGAGGCTTGATTAACCCTGCAGTGTAAACATAGCAGTTTCTCTTAAACTGCTATGTTTTCAGCTGCAGGGTTAAAACTAGGGGGACCATGCACCCAGGCCACTTCATTGAGCTAAAGTGGTCTGGGTGCTTATAGTGGTCCCTTAATAGTATTAACGGATGACAGTAGAGATGTCATAGTAGCCTGCAGTCCTGCCATGCTTTCAAAGCCGTTCCCTTGTGTGCTAGTTCCTGGACGAGGGGTATCAGGGTTAGCGTTCAACAGGCGATATAGTTCCACTTTACGAGCTGTGGCTGTATATGGAATGTCCTGTCGCTTAAATTCGTCCGCAATCTTGGGAATAGTCCAAGATCGCAGAGATCCTGGGCTTGCTATCTCTGTGTTCTCATTCAGGGTGCTTGATCTGGCAGGGCTGGGGACTCTAACGAGGGTGCTTGGTAAGGAGATAGTTACATAGCTGAAAAGAGACTTGCGTCCATCATGTTCAACCTTCCTCTCATATATTTTTGCTGTTGTTTCAAAACAAGGCAAAAAACCCAGTCTGAAGCGCTTCCAATTTTGCAGCAAACTAGGAAAAAATTCCTTCTTGACCCCAAAATAGCAGTCAGATGTCTCCTTGGATCAAGCAGCTATTACCCCACTAATTAGAAATTATATCCCTGTATGTTATGTTTTTGCAAGTATTTATCCAATTGCAGTTTAAACATCTGTATAGACTCTGACAAAACCAGCTCTTCAGGCAAATAATTCCATATCCTTATTGCTCTTACTGTAAAAAAAAACCTTTTCTTTGCCTTAGATGAAATCTCTTTTCTTCCAGCCTAAATGTGTGACTTTGTGTCCTATGTATAGCCTTGTTTATGAATAGATTTCCAGATAAAGGTTTGTACTAGCCCCGAATATATTTGTATAATGTTATCATATCCCCTCTCAGGTGCCGTTTTTCCAAACTAAAGAGATTTAAATGTATTAACCTTTCTACATAACTAAAATGCTCCATTCCTTTTATCAATTTTGTAGCTTGTCTCTGCACTTTTTCTAGTACCATGATATCTTTCTTTAGAACAGGTGCCCAAAATTTTATAAAGAGGCAAAATTATATTTTCATCTCGAGAATTTATGCCCCTATTTATACATGACAAAACCTTACTGGCCATAGCAATGGCAGATTGACATTGCATATTGCTGCCTAATTTGTTGTCTATAACAATTCCCAAATCCTTCTCATGTGTGGTTATCCCTAGTTCACTACCATTTAGTGTGTAAATTGCTTGTGCATTCTTAACCCCAAAGTGCATAACTTTGCATTTCTCTACGTTAAATTTCATCTGCAATTTTAGTGCCCAGTCCCCCAATCTATCCAAATCCCTCTGCAGGAAGGAAATATCCTGCTCACATTTTATTACTTTACAAAGTTTTGTGTCATCTGCAAACACTGATGCATGGCTTTCAATGCCCATTTCAAGATCATTTATAAATATGTTAAATAGAAGCCAAAACAGAACCCTGATTTTGACACCACTTACCACTTTTGTCCAGCTTGACAATTTACCATTAATGACAACTCGTTGTACTTTATCCTTAAGCCAATGTTCTACCCAAGAACAAGAATATTAATCGAGACCAATTTCTTTTAGTTTGAAGACTAACCTATTATGAGGAACCATATCAAATGCCTTGGCAAAATCCAAGTAGATCACATCCACTGCAACACCCTGATCTATACTTACTTACTACTTACTTCTTTGTAGAATGCAATTAGGTTAGTTTGACATGACCTATGTTTCATAAAACCATGCTGATTATTTCTAATAACTGTAGCGGTATTTACCTTACCCGGGGGCCGGCCAAGGTCCTCTCTTCCCGCCGCACGCGGCTCTCGAATGAAGGCGGGCACGGACCGCGAGATGCAGTCACGTGTCCCATCTAGCTCTAAGAGCATGCCGTGTGTCTCGGGCACGCTCTTAAAGGGGCAGTGGGAGCCAAAAAATGCAATGTGCTTGTAACGAGAATATACCCCTACACGCAGGATCCAGCTAAACAGAGGCAAATACAGAGGAGAGATACGTCTACCGGACCTTAGAATGGCCGGACTTGACGTATATGAGAGAAGACAGAGCCAGGAACAAACCGAGGTCAAGGGCACAGAGAGACAGCGTAAACTAGGACAAGCCGGGGTCTGGTACACGGAAAACAGCAAGCCGGCAAACAGTACAGATAAGGATAAAGCGAAAACGAAGTCAGAATACGAAGCCAAAGTCAATACGAGAAAACACAACTGAACACCACAAGCGCTAAAGGGAACTGAAACAGAAACCACGATAGGGCAAGGAACAAAGGGAAGAAGGTGAGTATAAATACCTAAACCTCTAATTTGATTGGTCCCTGTCACATCCACGCCCCCAAAAGGTAAGTGTATGGGGAGTGTGGCGTGACAGGGACCAATGGGATGCCTTTTCCAATTTAGGCACCCACTGTCCCTTTAAGAGCGCGCCCGCAGGCCTTACTCCATGATTTTATTTGCCCTGTCTCCCAGTCAAAAATGGGATTGTGAGCACGTAACCATGGATACCCTAATACTAACTGTGAAGAGGGAGAGGTGATAACCTGGAATCGAATGGTTTCGTAGTGTAAAACCCCTGTGTACATGTGTAGTGGTTCAGTCTCATGAGTAACAACTGGAGAACTTAATGGTCTACCATCTATGGCCTCAACGGCCAAGGGTATCTCCTTCTCTCTGATGGGAATGTTGTTTCTCTTTATAAAGCCAGAGTCTATAAAATTTTCAGCTGCCCCAGAGTCAACCAGAGCATATATGTTGTCAACTATACAAATCTCTCCCATATATAAAGAAACCGGGAGAAGCAAGCGGTTAGGAGGCAATTTAGGAGACTTAGATATCACACCCAAGGCCAGTCCCCTATAAGGTCTTAGGTGCGAGAGTTTTCCGGGAGTAAAGGACATTCCTTTACCATATGGTCTCTCCTACCACAGTATAGGCAGAGTCCCTCCCTTCTCCTGTGTAATTTCTCAGTATCAGAGAGTTTGGCAACCCCTAATTGCATAGGTTCCTCCTCAGACACTTTAACACTCTCTGGTATATTAACTCTGGGGTTAATGGGTGTAACAAAACGTCTATTCCTGTTCTTGTCACGAATTCTATTATCAATATCAATGAGGTAATCGATAAGGTCCTCTAAGGCAATAGGAAGCTCCTTAGCTGCTACCTCATCCAATATCGTATCTGACAAACCTTCCATAAAGGCAGTAGTTAACCCATTGTTGGTCCAATCTACCTGCGAAGCAAGAGTGCGAAACTGAATAGCATAATCAGCCACAGACCTAGAACCCTGTTTAATTCTCATTAATGCTCTCGCGGCATTCTTTGACCTTTTCATTGTGTCAAAAGTTCTACGAAAAGCCGTAAGAAAACTGTTGAAATCATGTACCATAGGCCCATTAGCTTCCCAAATAGGATTTGCCCACTCAAGTGCCTTATCGGTAAGTTGGTGCATAAAGAACCCAACCTTAGACCTCTCTGTGGGAAATGAACGTGGATACATTTCAAAGTGAAATTCAATCTGATTAATAAACCCTCTGCAAGTCTTAGAGTCCCCTCCATACCTAGGAGGAGGTGTTAAATGGGCCGAAGTATTAGGCAAAGTAGATACTTCAGGGAGAAGGGGCGTAGGAGGGTTAGGTGTAGTTGCTGGAACGGTTCTAGCTAGGAGCGTCTGGAGAGCCTGAGCTATTTGATCCATACGGTGATCCTGCTCTACAAATCTTGCCTCATGGGACGCCATCTGTTGAGCTAAATCTGCGGGGTCCATGGCCCTATCGTAATGTAACGAGAATATACCCCTACACGCAGGATCCAGCTAAACAGAGGCAAATACAGAGGAGAGATACGTCTACCGGACCTTAGAATGGCCGGACTCGACGTATATGAGAGGAGACAGAGCCAGGAACAAACCGAGGTCAAGGGCACAGAGAGACAGCGTAAACTAGGACAAGCCGGGGTCTGGTACACGGAAAACAGCAAGCCGGCAAACAGTACAGATAAGGATAAAGCGAAAACGAAGTCAGAATACGAAGCCAAAGTCAATACGAGAAAACACAACTGAACACCACAAGCGCTAAAGGGAACTGAAACAGAAACCACGATAGGGCAAGGAACAAAGGGAAGAAGGTGAGTATAAATACCTAAACATCTAATTTGATTGGTCCCTGTCACATCCACGCCCCCAAAAGGTAAGTGTATGGGGAGTGTGGCATGACAGGGACCAATGGGATGCCTTTTCCAATTTAGGCACCCACTGTCCCTTTAAGAGCGCGCCCGAGACTCGCGGCGCGCTCTTAGTTTCAGGGGAACACGTGACCGCTACTCACGCGGTTGGATGAGCCGCGCGCGGCTCGTGCAGCCGCAGGACCGCGCGCGGCTTGAAGAGAGGACCGCGACCGGCCCCCGGTTAAGGTAAGTAACGCTACAGTACCCCCCCCTGAGGACACGCCCCCCGGGCGGGGAGGACCAGGCCTGGCAGGAAAACGAGAATGGAAAGAGCGCACAAGACGGGGAGCATGGACAGCATCGCCGAAATCCAACTGTGCTCCTCAGGCCCATAACCCTTCCAATGTACCAAGTACTGAAGTCGACCCCTAAGGAAACGAGAGTCAAGAACAGCAGACACTTCAAACTCCTCATGACCCTCCACCGAGATAGGAGGGGGAGGAGGAGTATGCCGGGTATAGCGGTTGCGTACGAAAGGTTTCAACAATGAGGTGTGAAAAACATTAGGAATACGTAGATTCTTAGGCAGGCCTAAGGCATAAGAAACAGGATTAACCTTATGTATAATACGATAAGGTCCAATGAAGCTGGGAGCCAATTTCATAGAAGGCACCCGGAGACGAATATTCCGCGTGGAAAGCAAAACCCTGTCCCCCACAACATAGGACGGAGCTGCTCTGCGATGCTTGTCAGCCTGAGCCTTCTGGCGAGTAGCAGAGTCCACCAAAGAACGCTGAACCTGCTCCCAAGTATTACGCAAACCAGCCAAATGCTCATCCAGAACTGGCATGCCCTGTGAGGAGAATGCAGCCGGAAGAACAACGGGATGCTGGCCATAGACAACGTAAAAAGGGCTCTTGCCGGAAGAATCATGAGTGGCGTTATTCCGAGCAAATTCAGCCCAAGGAAGCAGGTCAGACCAATTGTCCTGATGGTGAGACACAAAACAACGGAGGTATTGCTCCAGAGACTGGTTGGCACGTTCAGCAGCCCCATTAGACTGGGGATGATAAGCGGAAGAAAATGAGAGAGAAATACCCATTTCTGAACAAAAGGCCCTCCAGAACCTGGAAATAAATTGGCTACCCCTATCGGATACAATAGATACGGGAATCCCATGTAATCGAAATACTTCTCTAGCGAAGATATGAGCCAGTTCCTTAGATGTGGGCAACTTGCGAAGAGACACGAAGTGAGCCATTTTGGAGAACCGATCCACTATCATCAGGATTACTGTGTTACCATTTGAAGGGGGTAATTCAACAATAAAATCCATGGACAGGTTAGACCAAGGTCTCTCGGGAACGGGTAACGGATGCAACAGCCCACAAGGAACTCTACGGGAGGATTTCATACAGGCACAAGTAGTACAAGCACTTATATAGTCAGTGACATCCTTTCGTAAGGAATCCCACCAAAAATACCGAGAAACAGCTGACACCGTTTTGGAAATACCAGGATGTCCAGCGGTCTTAGTATCATGATATAATGACATAATATCCCGTCTCTCAGGAACATCAACGAACAGTTTATCATTAGGCCTCTCGCTAGGTGCCATGCTTTGTTTCGCTTGTATGGTCTGCAAGAGGGACGAGGAAATAGACAAAATAGTAGTAGCTATTATCCTGTCTGGGGGAATGACAGGAGTAACATCAATCTCCTGTTTGTCAGTAGTTTCGAACTGTCTGGACAGAGCGTCTGCTTTAGTGTTGCGATCACCTGGCCTATAGGTGATAATAAAATTGAAACGAGACAAAAATAGTGACCACCTAGCCTGCCTGGAAGACAATCTTTTGGCTTCGCTAAGATAGGATAGGTTCTTGTGATCCGTAAAAATGAGGATAGGATCCTTAGTTCCCTCTAACAAATGTCTCCACTCTTTAAGTGCTAAAATAATAGCAAGGAGTTCACGATTACCCACATCATAATTTTTCTCTGCTTTGGACATTTGTTTAGAAAAGAAGCCGCATGGATGCAATGGCTTCTCAGGCGACTCTCTTTGGGACAAGACAGCACCTACCCCAATATCCGAAGCATCAACTTCAAGAATATAGGGCAGTGAGGGGACAGGATGCTGTAAAATAGGTGCAGAGGCGAACGTAGTTTTAAGAAATTCAAAAGCCTGAAGTGCCTCGGTAGACCAAACACGAGTATTGCCATCCTTTTTAGTCATACGAGTGATAGGTGCTACAATGGACGAGAAACCTTTGATAAAACGTCTATAATAATTGGAGAACCCAAGAAAACGCTGAATAGCTTTCAGACCTTGCGGTAGAGGCCATTCTATTACAGCAGCTAGCTTCTGGGGATCCATACGAAAACCTTTAGCGGAAATCAAATACCCCAAGAACTGGACTTCGGTTTGGTCAAACAGACATTTTTCTAGCTTGCAATAAAGACCATTAGCAAGAAGGGTCTTCAAAACTGTCGTAACATGTCTGTGATGAGTGTGTATATCTGCAGAATATATTAAAATGTCGTCCAAGTATACGATAACAAATGTGTGAATAAAATCTCTCAATACATCATTAATAAATTCTTGGAATACTGCTGGGGCATTGCAAAGCCCAAATGGCATAACAGTGTATTCGTAATGACCGGATCTAGTGTTGAATGCAGTCTTCCATTCGTGATTTTCCTTTATACGTATCAAATTGTATGCATTCCTAAGGTCTAATTTAGTGAACACAGTGGCATGTTTCAGCCTGTCAAATAATTCTGTAATCAAAGGTATAGGGTATGCATTTTTGATAGTGATTTTGTTTAGACCTCTATAATCTATACACGGTCTTAAATCACCTTCTTTCTTCGATACAAAGAAGAACCCTGCTCCAGCTGGAGAAGAGGATCTCCTAATAAACCCTTTTTCTAATGATTCCTTGATGTACTCCTCCATGACACGGTTTTCTTGAACCGATAAGGGGTACACCCTGCCCTTTGGAGGTATAGTGCCAGGCAACAAGTCAATAGCGCAATCATAGGGTCTGTGAGGCGGTAATTTCTCAGCCTCCCTTTTATCGAAAACAGTCTTTAGAGATAAATACTGAGGGGGTATAACCATAGACAAAGGAGGACTGGTAGGTACCTCAATAGAATTCAAAGGTGTGACTTCCAACGTACAAGACTCGTGGCAGGCCTTACTCCATGATTTTATTTGCCCTGTCTCCCAGTCAAAAATGGGATTGTGAGCACGTAACCATGGATACCCTAATACTAACTGTGAAGAGGGAGAGGTGATAACCTGGAATCGAATGGTTTCGTAGTGTAAAACCCCTGTGTACATGTGTAGTGGTTCAGTCTCATGAGTAACAACTGGAGAACTTAATGGTCTACCATCTATGGCCTCAACGGCCAAGGGTATCTCCTTCTCTCTGATGGGAATGTTGTTTCTCTTTATAAAGCCAGAGTCTATAAAATTTTCAGCTGCCCCAGAGTCAACCAGAGCATATATGTTGTCAACTATACAAATCTCTCCCATATATAAAGAAACCGGGAGAAGCAAGCGGTTAGGAGGCAATTTAGGAGACTTAGATATCACACCCAAGGCCAGTCCCCTATAAGGTCTTAGGTGCGAGAGTTTTCCGGGAGTAAAGGACATTCCTTTACCATATGGTCTCTCCTACCACAGTATAGGCAGAGTCCCTCCCTTCTCCTGTGTAATTTCTCAGTATCAGAGAGTTTGGCAACCCCTAATTGCATAGGTTCCTCCTCAGACACTTTAACACTCTCTGGTATATTAACTCTGGGGTTAATGGGTGTAACAAAACGTCTATTCCTGTTCTTGTCACGAATTCTATTATCAATATCAATGAGGTAATCGATAAGGTCCTCTAAGGCAATAGGAAGCTCCTTAGCTGCTACCTCATCCAATATCGTATCTGACAAACCTTCCATAAAGGCAGTAGTTAACCCATTGTTGGTCCAATCTACCTGCGAAGCAAGAGTGCGAAACTGAATAGCATAATCAGCCACAGACCTAGAACCCTGTTTAATTCTCATTAATGCTCTTGCGGCATTCTTTGACCTTTTCATTGTGTCAAAAGTTCTACGAAAAGCCGTAAGAAAACTGTTGAAATCATGTACCATAGGCCCATTAGCTTCCCAAATAGGATTTGCCCACTCAAGTGCCTTATCGGTAAGTTGGTGCATAAAGAACCCAACCTTAGACCTCTCTGTGGGAAATGAACGTGGATACATTTCAAAGTGAAATTCAATCTGATTAATAAACCCTCTGCAAGTCTTAGAGTCCCCTCCATACCTAGGAGGAGGTGTTAAATGGGCCGAAGTATTAGGCAAAGTAGATACTTCAGGGAGAAGGGGCGTAGGAGGGTTAGGTGTAGTTGCGGGAACGGTTCTAGCTAGGAGCGTCTGGAGAGCCTGAGCTATTTGATCCATACGGTGATCCTGCTCTACAAATCTTGCCTCATGGGACGCCATCTGTTGAGCTAAATCTGCGGGGTCCATGGCCCTATCGTAATGTAACGAGAATATACCCCTACACGCAGGATCCAGCTAAACAGAGGCAAATACAGAGGAGAGATACGTCTACCGGACCTTAGAATGGCCGGACTCGACGTATATGAGAGAAGACAGAGCCAGGAACAAACCGAGGTCAAGGGCACAGAGAGACAGCGTAAACTAGGACAAGCCGGGGTCTGGTACACGGAAAACAGCAAGCCGGCAAACAGTACAGATAAGGATAAAGCGAAAACGAAGTCAGAATACGAAGCCAAAGTCAATACGAGAAAACACAACTGAACACCACAAGCGCTAAAGGGAACTGAAACAGAAACCACGATAGGGCAAGGAACAAAGGGAAGAAGGTGAGTATAAATACCTAAACATCTAATTTGATTGGTCCCTGTCACATCCACGCCCCCAAAAGGTAAGTGTATGGGGAGTGTGGCATGACAGGGACCAATGGGATGCCTTTTCCAATTTAGGCACCCACTGTCCCTTTAAGAGCGCGCCCGAGACTCGCGGCGCGCTCTTAGTTTCAGGCGGGACACGTGACCGCCTCACGCGGTCACTGCCCGCCCTCCATCCGAAGTAGTTGGATGAGCCGCGCGCGGCTCGTGCAGCCGCAGGACCGCGCGCGGCTTGAAGAGAGGACCGCGACCGGCCCCCGGTTAAGGTAAGTAACGCTACAGTGCTCCCATTGGCCCCTGTCATCCCACATTCCCCAGACACTCGCATTTTGGGGGCGTGGATATGACAGGGGCCAATCAAAGTAAAGTTTAGGGTATTTATACTTAACTCCCTGCCCTATCGTGGTTTCTGTTTCAGTTCCCTTTAGCGCTTGTTGTGTTCAGTTGTGATTTTCGTGCTTGACCTTGGCTTTGTAGCTGACTCCGTTTATCTCTCTATCCCTGTTTTGTCTTGTTTGCCGGCTTTCTGACTACTGTGTACCAGACCTCGGCTAGTTTTTGTTCTCGCAGTCTCTTTGTTCCCTTGACCTCGGCTTGTTCTTGACTCTGTCTATTCTCTGCTGTGCGGCGAGTCCAGCCATTCTAAGGTCTGGTAAGTCGTATCTGCTCTATCTGTCGATTGTTGGACTAAATCTTGCGTGTAGGGGTAAACTACCGTGACAATAACACAGTTCTTCCCAATGAATTCCTGAATATTATCCCTTAATAACTGTTCAAATAATTTCCCAGTCACAGAAGTTAAGCTCACAGGTCTATAATTTCCAGGCATGGATTTTGAACCCTTTTTAAATATAGGAACAACATCTGCCTTCCTCCAATCCTCCGGTACAATACCTGAAACAAAAGAATCTTGAAAAATTAAATATAGAGGTTCACATATTTCCCCACTTAGCTCCTTAAGTACTCGTGGGTGAATACCGTCCCGGAGCTTTATTTACATTAATTCTCTTTAATAGCTGTAGCACCTTGTCTCGAGTTATCCAGTCACAAATTATCTGCAAGTTTGTTGCAGCAATCATTTGCTTATATCTTGCCATAGGATCCTCATTAATATATACTAAAGAAAAATAGTTATTTAAAATTTCTGCCTTTTCCTGGTCTTCATTAACTAACAGACCCATCTCTCTTTTCAGTGTACTTACACTTTCATTTTTTTGTTTTTTTAGAATTGATGTCCAGAAGGCCTGTGCTTTTGGGCAGTCCCACCACATGTGCTTGTATGTCCCTTTGTGCCCGCAGCCCCTCCAGCACAAGTTGTCTGGGGTGGTACAGCTTTACTGAGGTGGTATACCATCTCAGCATGGTTTTGTATGCTTGTTCTTGCTGTGTGACGCATATTGAGGTGGCTTTGTTTGCGTCCCAAATTTCCCTCCATTCTTTCAAAGCCTGTTAGTGGAGTTTGTGCTGCGGTTTTTGCCAGATTGTGTTGTGCGAAGTCTCTGATCTGAATGTACCTAAAGAGATCTGAGGGTGTTAGTCGGGTCCTTTCCGTCAGTGCTACGAATGTCACTACTTGGTTGCCTTTGTATAGGTGAACTTCTCTCTGTAGGCCCGATACCTCTATGTTTTTGAAATCTCTGGTCCGCATTCCAGGGGGGAATGCTCTGTTCCTCAGAAGGGCCATCAGTGGAGAGGGTGAGGTTGTCAGTTTGTATTTTAGGGCCACAGCCCTAAAATACCCGGAGGGAGTTTAAGATTGCAGGGCACTGGGCACGTAAGAAGGCCCTCCAGATCCAGATCAGCCCTTCTGCACTTGTCTGGTGTCGAGTCCCAAATGGCAATCTGAGCTATTTGAGCCGCCAGGTAGTATTTGTATAGGTTGGGAAGGCCAAATCCTCCCTCGTCTTTGGGCCTGTAAAGTAAGTTATGTGAAACCCTGTGTCTTTTGTGTTGCCATATGAAATCCCCTATTGTCTTCTGCAGGGGGGCTAGGTCTGTTTTGGTGACTGGTATGGGCAGCGCCTGGAAATAAAACAGGAGTTTGGGGAGTATGTTATTTTTTATTGTGTGGACTCTTCCTATCCATGATAGTGGTTTGTCCACCCATTTGTCTAGGTCGGCACCAGGAGTCCTGAGGAAGGGTGTGTAATTAGCTCTGTACAGCTGTTTGGGGTCTGCAGTCAATTGTATCCCTAGGTATTTTATGGAGTTCTGTGCTATGGGTATGTGGTATTGGTCGCGTATGTGTGTCGCGTCCGTTGTTGTCATGGCTACAGGGAGTGCAGTGGATTTGGAGAGGTTGACCTTGTACCCCGATAGGTCGCCGTACTCTGCCAATTCCCCAGTTAAGTCCCTCATTGAGTCCACAGGGCTCGTGAGAGTAATGAGTACATCTGCGTATCCGGATACCTTGTAGGTTTGGCCACCCACCTTGATACCCTGTATGGATTGGTTAGACCGGATTGCTTGCATTAGGGGTTCCAATGTGAGTACGAATAGTAATGGAGACAGTGGGCAGCCCTGTCGTGTGCCGTTGTGCAGAGCAAAGGGGGTGGTTGGAGTTCCCGGGATCCGGATTTGTGCTTTGACGTCGGTGTAATTATACGTTTTAATATACCCCACATGCTTTTGCATTTTTGAGTTTATTTCAAAAGTTACCTTATTGTGATCACTATTTCCCAAATGCTCCCCTACTTGAATGTTGGTTAAAAGATCAACATTGTTTGTTATAATGAGATCCAGACAAGCATCCTTTCTAGTTGGTGCTTGTACCAGTTGTGACATAAAGATGTAATTTAACACATTCAAAAAACGGATTCCCTTTGCTGAAGTACTAGTCCCTCTATTGTTGAGTCATAGTAATGATCAGCCGGGTTATGGGAGCTTTAGTGACATATAAAATTAGGGCAATATGTGCTGGCCCCTAGTATCTATTGAATTACAGTATGGAAAGGTAATACTTGTAGTTTGAACGGCTGGGTGTTGCAGGGTGCCGATGTTCTTAAGGTACAGGGTTATGACCACTGGAGGCCAAAGACAGTGATGAAGGTGAGTAGTAACTATGAAAAGGATTTATTTTATTTTTTCCGAGTGTGGTCCTTAGGTTACCTGTATCCAAAGTGTTGGGGTTGAGTCTGGAAAAGAAACGAGTCTAGTTCCGTTATAGTGCCAGACCGAACTGGAATATAGATATTGAGGTGTAAATCATAGGAAAAGAAGGTTGTGAGAATGCTTAAAGACATCACTATATGCCACAAGGCATTTGGCCTACTTATATATGCACAGAGTGAACTGGAAACTTCGGTTTCATGGTGATTGTGAGGGAGTGTAGCACCCCTTCTATTGAAATGGCAACCTGGGAAATTTCGACCTATTGTATAGTAAGTGGTAACAGTCAGTGGAACTTGCTACTGAGTCCTACAGCTTGTACTGAACATTTAATGTATAGGAGGACCGAACCCCCCCTTCTTTATGGTAACCCTTTAAGTCCCTAACGATAGCCCGTGACCCTAGGAGGTTAATAATTGTTTTGGTTTTGTTCAGGAGGGAAAGTTCTTTTGGCATCAATGCCGTTTGTATATTAGTGTTTGTTTTATCCGATGGCATGAACACAGGGGAATGTGCTGAGCCTGTCATGTTAAATGATACAAATTTGGTATGCCAGTGCGGTTCGTGGGAAAAGGCTTAGTTATGGTCATCAGTGTGGGTCACATGAAATACACATTTGTCAAGTGGTAAGCTGTCGAACGTAGCAGCAAACCATGAATGCAAAGTTCGTAACTGTTGTGGGGTGAAGGGGTACTCACGTTACCGACGTATCTCGCGGCACGAATGCGATGCCGTAAAGCCTCAGCGGGAGCGGGATGTGGCAGGTTGGTTTGTGGCAGGCTGACTGGATCATTGGCCGGGATGAGTGACTTCTGTGAGCCTGGAAGGTGCGGTTGGCTGTGGGTATGGGGCGACAGTCTCCCGGGATTAGGTGGTACCAACGCTGAGGCGTTGAACGCAAATGAGTCTGGATCTGTGTCGGCCCTGAGTAGAGGTCTCTCTGGGTATAAATAGGACGGGTAACCCCTCCCACAACTCCAGGCTCCACCTTAACATATACAGTCACAACAATAGACAATCACAGTCTGCTTAAACTAATAACACACAAAGAATGAAATGTTGCCATGTTTTTATTGAACACACTATGTAAACATTCACAGTGCAGGTGGAAAAAGTATGTGAACCCCTAGACTAATGACATCTCCAAGAGCTAATTAGAGTGAGATGTCAGCCAACTGGAGTCCAATCAATGAGATGAGATTGGAGGTGTTGGTTACAGCTGCCCTGTCCTATAAAAAACACACACCAGTTCTGGGTTTGCTTTTCACAAGAAGCATTGCCTGATGTGAATGATGCCTTGCACAAAAGAGCTCTCAGAAGACCTACAATTAAGAATTGTTGACGTGCATAAAGCTGGAAAGGGTTATAAAAGTATCTCCAAAAGCCTTGCTGTTCATCAGTCCACGGTAAGACAATTGTCTATAAATGGAGAAAGTTCAGCACTGCTACTACTCTCCCTAGGAGTGGCCGTCCTGTAAAGACTGTAAGAGCACAGCGCAGACTGCTCAATGAGGTGAAGAAGAATCCTAGAGTGTCAGACTTACAAAAGTCACTGGCAAATGCTAACAATACATAAAACACTAAACAAGAATGGATTTCATGGGAGGATACAACAGAGGAAGCCACTGCTGTCCAAAAATAACATTGCTGCAAGTTTACAGTTTGCACAAGAGCACCTGGATGTTCCACAGCAGTACTGGCAAAATATTCTGTGGACAGATGAAACCAAAGTTGAGTTGTTTGGAAGAAACACACAACACTATATGTGGCGAAAAAAAGGCACAGCACACCAACATCAAAACCTCATCCCAACTGTGAAGTATGGTGGTGGGGGCATCATGGTTTGGGGCTGCTTTGCTGCGTCAGGGCCTGGACGGATTGCTATCATCGAAGGAAAAATGAATTCCCAAGTTTATCAAGACATTTTGCAGGAGAACTTAAGGCCATCTGTCTACCAGCTGAAGCTCAACAAAAGATGGGTGTTGCAACAGGACAATGACCCAAAGCATAGAAGTAAATCAACAACAGAATGGCTTAAACAGAAGAAAATACTCCTTCTGAAGTGGCCCAGTCAGAGTCCTGACCTCAACCCGATTGAGATGCTGTGGCATGACCTCAAGAAAGCGATTCAAACGAGACATCCCAAGAATATTGCTGAACTGAAACAGTTCTGTAAAGAGGAATGGTCAAGAATTACTCCTGACCGTTGTGCACGTCTGATCTGCAACTACAGGAAACGTTTGGTTGAAGTTATTGCTGCCAAAGGAGGTTCAACCAGTTATTAAATCCAAGGGTTCACATACTTTTTCCACCTGCACTGTGAATGTTTACATGGTGTGTTCAATAAAAACATGGCAACATTTCATTCTTTGTGTGTTATTAGTTTAAGCAGACTGTGATTGTCTATTGTTGTGACTTAGATGATGATCAGATCACATTTTATGACCAATTGGTGCAGAAATCCATATCATTCCAAAGGGTTCACATGCTTTTTCTTGCAACTGTGTATATATATATATATATATATATATATATATATATATATTGCCATGAATTTTGTTTGTGTAATATAGGATCATTGATCTGGCTGCATATACACATTGGGGCTTTCTATTATAGTATACTTGTCACCCTTAGATTGAACTCAGCATACCATCTGCAGGAGTGCACATTTAGATGTACTTATGTTCCTTGGTCACTTTGTGTGTTCACTTAGATACCTTAGTTATTCACTCACTTAGGCACACTTTTGTTTGCACTTCATCTAAATCTTGTACCCTCTGATTTGGTTATCTGGTATATTATTTGTAAATATCGTACATTATCCTCCATATACATTATTCCTTAATGTATTTTAGCACACCACACATTCTTTCACATGGTGCTTCATTCACTACTCGATTTATCTTTGCATCTTTTGTATAGCCGGTTACACTGAGAAGAACGTACAGAGTTTGTATACACGTTGCCCAGCAACGCCGTTCATCTGCACGTCATCACGTTTGTCACGTGGTCTTTTGGTGCACTCCTGGGTTTCGGACAGCTGGCGGTTTTCTCATGCACTGATTTGGTAAGTTGTTGTTGTTATTAATATTTTTCTATATATACTTACCTCTTACACTGTATAACTGATCTTGAAAAAGACCCTATAGGGGTCGAAACGTAGATCAAGGATTTATTCTGCACATGTCATTTGCACCAGTAAATAAACGAACCTTTGAATCAAGACCTGTGAGTGCACCTTTCATCTATTTTTTGTTTTATATTTATGCTGAGGTTTGCACCCAGACGAGAAAAAAACTTTTTTTACTTAAATAGTGTGAGTGCCAAGATTACTCACTCTCTCTCTCTCTCTCTCTCTCTCTCTCTATATATATATATATATATAAATATGTAATATTTTTGTTGATGTTGATATATTAATTTTTTTTTTATATATATGATATAGCTTATCCAACAATATTAAATTGAGCCCATTTAGGATTACTGCGACATTATTGAAGAATTTATTTTTGGAAGAGTTTTGAGGGCATTTAATTACATCACACAATTCAATGCCACTATTTATGCACTATATAACTATTACATAATATAGTCATTTGAGTCTGGTCTATGTTACATCCGTATTATATCACAACAAAGCAAAACGTTTCTAGAAACCTGGGGAACAATAGAAAGCAGGAAACGACTAGTTCATAAAATAAAAGTGTATATAGTGCTGTCAGCCTCATTAAAGGAACACTCCAAGCACCATAACCACTACCAACGTAGGTAGTCAACTAGGGATGTGCATGGACAAAAAATTTGGTTCGGTTCGACACTTCCCAAATTCTGGACTTCGGCAATTTGGCACTTCGGTTTGGTTTGCCACTTCAGAAAATCAGGACTTCGGCGGTTCGGCACTTCCGAAATTCAGGACTTCGGGAATTCTGGACTTTGGCATTTCCATAACCTTAACCCTACCCCAACCCTACCCTTAACCCTACCGCTAAACTAACCCTAACCCTTACCCTTACCCTATCCCTAACCTTAACCCTACTTGGGGTTGGGGAAGGGGTAGGGTGAAGGTTGGGGTAGGTTTAAGGGGTAGGGTTAGATTCCTGTCATCAATCCCTTAATTTTCCCTCCCTCTCCTGTTTTGCAACTTTTCAGAAATCCAAAGCACTTCCGAAATTCGGCACTTCGGCGGTTCAGTTCTGCACTTCGGCAATCTTTTGTATAGCCGGTTACACTTCCGAAATTCGACAATTTGGACATTCGGAAGCATCAGAATGTCTGAATTACCAAAACTTGTCCGAATTTAAATTCGGACCGAAACGAATTGCACATGTCTAAATCAAACCTTTCGTTCAGGGCTGTCTTTAACACGGGGCAAACGGGGCAGCTGCCCCGGGCCTAGTTGCTCCTGAGGGGCCCCAGAGCAGCTGCCTCGTGGCCCCGTGATTTGAGCAGCCCCCATGGACCTGGCGGGGCGGCTGCACAGAGCCACACCAGCCGCACTCTAAGGAGGCCCCCGGGTGACCCATGCACTAAGGGCCACCCGGTGGGCATGTGTCAGCAGGGGCCCGGTCGGGCGTTGTGACACTTAAACAGCGCGACTGGGCCCCTTCCTGTTCGGCAGCCGGCTGGGAGGAAGTGAGTGCCGCGCGTCACTTCCTCCCACCGGAGATCACAACCGCACGGGAGGAGAAAGGCAGGGAGGAGAGGAGTTCCAGAGGAGAACTCCCATCTGCCTCAGCCTGCCACTGGACCAGGGAAACCACCCTCCAGAAAAAGGTAGGAAACTGGAGGGTGGCTAAATGTATGTCTGTGTGCATGTCAGTATGTCTGTGTGTGTGTGTCAGTATGTGTGTATGTATGTCTGTGAGTGTCAGTATGTCTCTGTGTGTCTATGTCTGTCTGTGTGCATGTCTGTGTGTGTGTATGTCAGTATGTCTGTGTGTCACTAAGTCTGTGTGTGTGTCTATGTCTGTCTGTGTGTGTGTGTGTATGTCTGTGTGTGTGTGTGTGTGTGTATGTCAGTATGTCTGTGTGTGTGTGTGTCAGTATGTCTGTGTGTATGTCTGTGTGTGTCTGTATATGTCAGTATGCCTGTGTGTGTGTTTGTCAGTATGTCTGTGTGTGTCAGTATGTCTGTGTGTGTCAGTATGTCTGCCTGTGTGTGTGTGTCAGTATGTCTGTGTGTCAGTATGTCTGTGTGTTTGTCAGTATGTCTGCATGTGTGTCTATGTCAGTATGCCTGTGTGTGTGTCAATAGGTCTGTCAGTGTATGCGTCTGTGTGTGTCAGTATATTTGTCAGTTTATGTGTCTGTGTATTCATGAATGTATGTCTGTGTGTGTGTCAGTATGTCTGTGTGTGTGTGTCAGTATGTGTGTATGTATGTCTGTGAGTGTCAGTATGTCTCTGTGTGTCTATGTCTGTCTGTGTGTGTGTGTATGTCAGTATGTCTGTGTGTCACTAAGTCTGTGTGTGTGTCTATGTATGTCTGTGTGTGTATGTCTCTATGTGTGTGTGTATGTCAGTATGTCTGTGTGTATGTCTGTGTGTGTGTCTGTGTATGTCAGTATGCCTGTGTGTGTGTTTGTCAGTATGTCTGTGTGTGTGTCAGTATGTCTGTGTGTCTGTGTGTGTGTCAGTATGTCTGTGTGTGTCAGTATGTCTGCCTGTGTGTGTGTCAGTATGTCTGTGTGTCAGTATGTCTGTGTGTTTGTCAGTATGTCTGCCTGTGTGTCTGTGTCAGTATGCCCGTGTGTGTGTCAATAGGTCTGTCAGTGTATGCATCTGTGTGTGTCAGTATATTTGTCAGTTTATGTGTCTGTGTATTCATGAATGTGTGTCTGTGTGTGTGTCAGTATGTCTGAATGTGTGTCAATATGTCTGCCAGTATATTATTGTGTGTCAGTGTATGTGTATGTCAGTATGTATCTGAGAATGTTTTAATATGTCTGTCTGTGTGAGATGTGTCAGTATGTCTGTCAGTGTGATTGCGGGTTGGGTGTAATTAGGGGGATCGGGGGAAGGAGCAGGTCCAAGAAAATGCATTGCCCAGGGTCCTAATCATATTATAGACGGCCCTGCTTTCGCTAATAGTATGACTTCTTACCTACTATAAACCTCTCTGAAAGTCAGACACTCTCTGTCTGAGCTAAGCCCGGCAGTGCAAGCTTAGCTCATTGGCCGAGTGTGATCAACTGACACTGTAGTGCACTTCTCTCCAGGGGTGAGAGCCAGGGGGTCAGGCTTATGGCTACAGATATTTTTGTCAATCAGAGCAGTTGTAAGCCTATCTCAGCAGGGTATTCTCTGCATAACCTTCATAACCCTCATGCACAAACACACTAAATCCCTCAAACACACTGCAACCTTCACACACATATTGCACCTCTCACATGCATTGCACTCCTCACACACACATTGCCCCTCACAAACACACATACTGCACCCATGGCAAGCACACACATTGCTTCCCTCACACACACAGTGCACCCCTGACACACACATGGAACCTCTCACACACACATTGCACCCCTCACACACATTGCATTATTCATACACACACACTGCACTCCTCATGCACACATGGGACCACACACACACACACACTGCACCCCTCACACATATTACATTCCTCACAAACACACACCGCACCCCTCACATACACACCTCACAAACACACATGGCACTCATCACAAACACACTGCACCCCTTACACACATTGCATCCCACACACACATTGCACCCCTCATACACACTGCAACCCTCATATACACACACACACTGCACCCCTGACACACATTTCAACCTTCACACACATTTCAACCCTCAAACACACTGCACCCTTCACACATACATTGCAAACCTTTTACATACACTACACCCCTCATGCACACACTGCAACCCTCACACAGACTGCATCCCTCACACACACACACTGCACCCCTCACACACATTAAACTCCTCACACACATTGCACCCCTCAAACACACACACTGCACTCCTCACACACACTTCAACCCTCACATATACACTTCACCCCTCACTCACACACACTTCAACCCTCACACATACACTTCACCCCTCACCCACACACTGCACCCCTCACACACATACATGGAACCTCTCATACACATTACACCCCTCATACGCACTGCATCCCCTTTAGAGTCTGCAGTTCTTGAGGAGTTCAGTGTCTACCAGGGGTGCAATGTGTGAGAGTGTGCAATAACTTTACATGCGGTCCTCGGATAAATCTTGTATTTTTAATGTGGTCCTCGTGTTACCTAAGGTTGGACAGCCCTGAACTAAGTAATACACCATAAAACTGAGTTAACTCTTAGCCTTGTGTGTCCTAAAGAACCCTCAGAGCACCATAACCACTACAGCATGCAGCACAAAATTAACAAAATTAAGAAACAACTGTCAAAAATAGCTTTACCAAAAGATGCACTAAAAATGTCAGAATAAAATGTCAGTTGATTTAATCATTTGAAGATGACCTTTGTTATGAGATGGTTAATTAACAGCATAATGTGAAAGAAAAAATGTTTTTTTATTATTAGAACATAATTAACAATATATGATTTGTGTCTTTGTAAATATTAACAGTTTGAGCTCCGGACGGACATGCAAAGCTTACTTTATTATCCCCCCGTAGTTAGGCCTTGTTATCATGACAGTGATGGATTAACCCTTTAACATAAATTAAAAGCTATATGGCAAAACATGTTTTTTAAGGTCAATATTCCAGTGTAGCTTGTATTTAATTAGAATGTATCATTCTTCAGAAATGTGCTACGGCTATTTTTTAAATACATGTTTCTGTCTGCACTATCTTTCATTAGATATACATTGAATCTACTTTATTGTGATAGATGTTGAAGCTGTGTAGCTTGCACAAAATAAGTCTTTTTCCTGTTGTCCTTCAATTTTTTTTTTTATTGCCTGGAGAACTGATTATTAGACACATCCTTTTCCTGCCCTGTGGTTTGAGGAGACAAATGGAGTGGTGTTATCTGATAATTAGCATGTGATGCTTGCTCAAACTGAAATATTAACAAGTGGTATAGCAAATCATAAAAAATATTAGATACCAGTGTCCCAGGAAGACACAAGAGTTAATAAAAGAAACACAACACAAGATGAAAATATCATTTATAAATAATCATATTCATAAAAATTTTAACCATTTGCAAAACATTAAATTATTGTATCCAAATTGCCAATCCAAATTCTCAATTCAGAGGCAGATTTGGGATTTTAGTCTTCCTGCTTTTTAACAACGAACCAAAACAAAAATGAATAATTCAGCCTTGAGCACTCATGGGTAAATTGCTAACGTAAATAAATATAGAAATCAGGGTCGCCATCAGAAATTGTGGGGCCCCTAGCATAGCTCAAGGTCTGGGCCCCCGGGTACCCGCCTCCAAGCCCCGCCTCCAAATCCCGCCCACAGGAATACACACACACACAGACACAAAAGGACACAGACACAAACAGGAAGATACACACATACTAACAGACACAAATACTGAAACAAACATACACACATATAGACACAGATACAGATACACACACACACACTGACACACACACTGACGTACATACATACATACATACAGACAAACTGACATACATACACATAAATACATACTGACATACATACTGATATACATACATACACACACACACAGATACATACAGACATACTCACACACAGACATGCATACTGATAGATATATACATACACACACACACACATACATACTGACATACACACACACACACACACACAGACATACATGCATACTGACATACATTCATACATACATACTGACATACACACATACAGATAGATAGACACGTACACACACACAGACATACATGCATACTGACATACATTCATACATACACACACACACACACACACACAGACATACATACTGACATACACACACACACACACACACAGACATATACACACAGACATACACACACAGACATGCATACTGACATACATACACACATACATACTGACATACATACTGACACACACACAGACATATATACATACTGACATACATACAGACATATATACATACTGACATACACACATACATATATACATACTGATATACACACATACATACAGACATACTGACATACACACATACATGCATACTGACATACATACAGACATATATACATACTGACATACACACACACACACAGACACACAGACATACACAGACATACATGCATACTGACATACATACAGACATATATACATACTGACATACACACAGACACAAAGACATGCGCAGACATACATGCATACTGACATACATACAGACATATATACATACTGACATGTACACACACACAGACATACACAAGCATACTGACATACATACAGACATATATACATACTGACATAGACACACACACACACACACACAGACATGCATACTGACATTCATGCAGACATATATACATACTGACATACACACACACACACACATAGACATACACAGACATACATACACACATACATACTGACACACACACAGACATACATACAGACATATACACACACACTTCATTTAACAGCCACCCTCCTCTTACCTTTAAGTTGCAGGAGGGTGGCTGGGGATGATGGGAGTGGATGCCTCTGGTGTCATCTGCTCTCCCCCTTCTCCGCTCTCCACTCTCCTCCCGCGTGGAGGAAGTTGGGAGGAAGTGACCATCCGTCACTTCCTCCCAGCAGCACTTGCGGTGTAGCCGCAATTTTTTTTTTTAAAGATATAGGGCCCATTGGGTGGCCCTAAATGCTTGGGCCACCTGATGGGCCCCGGGGCAGATGCACCTGCGGTAGTTTTGCCACTCTATGTGGGGCCCGGACGGCTGGGCCCCCCAGGGCCGCCAGGCCCGTGACAACCATCATGGTTGTCACCCCCTGATGGCGGCCCTGATAGAAATTAATATAATGTAGTGGGTCTTCAGAGCCCCATTGTAACGAGGGGGAGCCGTTTTCCTTGTTCACCTTATCTAGGGGTGGCTAAGCTTAGAAAAATGAGGACCTGACAATAAACCCCTCCATACCAAATGTATTGAGGTGGAAACAGTGCAAAAGGATTAAAGAACCCCAGGACCTCCCAATCGTACATTTTCTGGATGTCAGGTTATTCCAGCTTTCCATGTCAACAGGGAATGGGTTAGTGTTTCGGGAAAGTAGACATGAAACACGTGCCCTGCTACATCTTGTTCTGTGGAATGGAGTGTGTAATCAGGTTCATGTTAAGGGCTTCTGGGACCACGATATGTCAGAAAGGAACCCTGGGCTCCCTCCTATCTCCAGAAAGAACAAAAGGTGTTTAAATTTGTGAATTTACATCACTGCATCATAGGTGCAAGGCATGAAGGGTATTTATCAATGTGTTCTGAAAAGTGATGGCTAAAACCAAACATTCTTTAGATTGTATTTATTAAAGTGGCCTAAAAAGTTACATAACATTTTCTTTTAGTTACATTTACATACAGTAGAAGCATCGTGGTGGCCTGACCATGATCTTTGGTCTCACTGGTCACCTCTTCCCCTCTCTACACAAGCGTTGGTCCTGCAGCATCTGGCTTGGGAGATCTCCCCTCTTGGTGTCGACCCTACAGCAGGAGAATAAGCAGGCCATTGAGATAGATCTTTGATTGTTTCACAAGCAATGTCACTTTAACGCCGTGGCCTCTGTAGCCTTAAGGTAAATCCAAGCCGTGCATATTTATAGTGGCAGGAAAACTCATAAATCTGTTCTGTTGGCAAAGTTATATTAAAAAATGAGTACGAAAAATAAGCATCATACTAAATAAACTAATAAACAACAAATTTTATAAATTGAGCCAAAAATTTGATGAATATCAGATGCAAAAGTTTCAGCGATACCATGCCTCTACCTGCCCCCTCCCATCCTCATACCTTCCAAATATTTCAAGAGTATAAAGACAGATGCTTTAATTTTAGGGGTGTGAGGGGAGGTAAAGCCAGGGGTGGGTGGGGCTGCACAAAGGAATTTTAGGTGACTTAATAAAAAAATAAAAATAAATTTAGAACAAATTTATTGAGTATTATTGCTGTGGAGCTCTGTTATACACTCAGACAAACAAACAATATGGAGCTCCTAGAAAATAGGGACATTAGGATAGAAACGAGGGACAGAGGGTTTTGGGGCCAAAAAAGGGACTGTCCCTCGTAAATAGGGACACCTGGGAGGTATGCATCCTTCCGTATACCAGGCTATATATTACTGCCCTCATGTTGCAATTATAAAAGTACAAGACTTTGCACATTAAAATAATCAATATATCTTGTAGCTAGAGAACAATCTTTCTGTATTAATTAGATACAAATGTAAATATTTGTTGTGCTGCGATTTCTTCTGACTCATATACTGTAAACTTCTCTGAATAATTACAGACAAGAGCACACACTGTGACAGGTATGACCTTCAAGCCTTTGGAGAGTGAAATATTGCCATAGAATAAACAGGATTTGCTGAAAACAATGCTTCCTAGAGCTCAGCACTGTCCAGAAAACATTCAGATGTGAAAAGCAAACAGGTCGAAAGATAATAGGAAACGAAGGTTAAATCAGGAAGTAACTTCGTTTTACTTCCTCTGGCATGCAGTGTTCAACTTCATGTGCATTTTCAGCATTTAGGACTTTGCAAACGTTCAACAAATGTGCATCATTGTTTCTTTAATGATTTATTATCTTCTAGAATTGCACATTAATTGTTTTTGTATATTGTAAATGCCTTAGACCAGTGTTTGTCAAGCTTTAAACGGAAGGCCTAAACAAAATTACATATTATACCCTTGCAGAAATAAACAATAACGTTTATTCACCAAACTGAGAACTGACAAGGGAATTGGAACGTTTAGACCAAGAATATCGAACAGAAAACTAAACCTCAGCTACTCTGGCCTACACTTTGCAATTTCCTTGTCTCTTCTGCATAGTTCATGGTTTAGAGGACAATCCCCAAAGATAACATGACTTCCTATACCTTAAACAAACCTGTATTCCTAAAGCTATAGTGTCCCTGTCCCTATGTAAAGTAGTTCCCTCTCCATTTGTCAAACTATTAATAAAATAAATGTTTTACTCACTTTTTTCTGGATCTGAGGCTTCCACAGCACTGCCCACTTCTCCATCTGTCACATACTCCATCAATGGTTCAATCCAATATTCCTTATAGAGAAGCATTGGAGACCTGATGCGCATGCGCACACCAAATGTTTCTCATAACAAAGCATTGAATTACATTTATTACATTTTTACTCGTTTTACTCAATCATTGCAATGGAAGTGTCTAGTGGGTTATTACAATACACACACAAAAAAGTAAAATACATAAATCACAGCAAAGGTTTACAGGACAAGTAGTTAATTGACAAGAGCAGTTCCACTCTTCACTTAAGGTGAGTGTAACTTCTGTGGCTCTCACAAAGGCTGTGGAGCTGGAAGAAGAACCACACTCCAGCAATAAAAATATCAAATATCGTAGATATGACAATTTAATTTGAGAAAATTGCAGAGGTTTCTGAATAAACCTGAATAAACTAGGTCATGGATCCACACCCAGATAGTAGTGTGGCAGGATTCACAACTCACAAATGTAGCTTCAAAATATATGCATTTATAAGGAACACTCCAAGCACCATAACCTCTATAGTGCTCTTCCTGCGTCCTTTACGCAAGACATGAGAGCTGGAATCTCCTAGCATTCCTGAGAACACTGGCTGAGTCAGCTGCAACACCAGGCTTAGCTTAAATTGCTGCAGCTTCCGGCTAGAGTGAAGGCTGGGAGCACCTCCGTGCGGAACCCAGGTAAAAAGACAAACCATTGGTTTGGCAACTTACTTTGAGGGTGCTTGCCAGGACCCTCATGGCACCATAACCTCTCAAGCAGGCTGTAGTGCTTATGGTGCGTAGAGCTTTTCGTTAAAAAGAAAAGGAAAAGTGGCATTCGACCTTTTCCTATGTGAGGTGGCACAGTTTGTGGGAAAAGGGATTTTGAAATCCCTGAGCAATCGATTGTGGACGCAGCACTCTGAGAATCCTGTCTGGTAGTAACCCGGTGTCACAGAGAACAGGAAGGGAGGAAAAGAAGAAGTAAGGCCCTTTGTTGCTCCACCACTGTTTACTAGGGGTCTCGGAGAACCTGTCAGCCATGTCCCAGTTACTAAGGAGTCCTTGTGACCCCCGCTGACCTTTTAAAGAGGGACACATCACACATTCCTTCTGTAAAACGGGGGTCTAACGGGTTCTCTAATTATGTTTTAGTTATGCACTTCATGATAGGGATGGTTTGGTTGTAGGTAATAGTCTGCCTTCCGCAGCTGGCTCATTCTCTGTTATTATGTCTGGTCCAAACTACCTGTTTAGGGAAAATATCACCATCTCACAATATATATTACTGCCCTCTAGTCCGCCTGCAGGCAAGGAGATTAAAGAAAGCAACAAAATACAATGTGATAGGTTGATAGTTAGAAAAACCACATTGGTTGTTTTAGTTTTGTTTCTTGAACATTTTTTTAGTTTAACTGTATTAACCTGACTTCAAACGCACACAGCTTTATTCACTAAAGTGAGAATTATTTAGTAACTCAAGCAATTAAAGGCCAAAGTAGCTGAGCTGGAAGCATAGATGACTTGGGGAATATTTCTAGTTCAGCTATGTTGGCCTTAAATTTTAAATTCTCTATGAATTCCAGACAGCTCCCACTTACATAGAATGTGACGGCAGATAACAACCAATCGTCCCATCTAGTCTGCCCAATATTCTAAATACTTTCATTAGTCCCTGTTCCTTATCTTATAGTTAGGATAGCCTTATGCCTATCCCTCGCATGCTTAAACCCTGTTACTGTGTTAACCTCTACCACTTCAGTTGGAAGGCTATTCCATGCATCCATTACCCTCTCAGTAAGGTAATACTTCCGGATATAATTTTTAAACCTTTGCCCCTAATTTAAGAATATGTCCTCTTGTTGTGGTAGTTTTTCACTTCACGGAATAAACCTATCAATATTTCATGATCTAAATTATTTTCTTATATAAGTTGATAAGCATTAACGAATTACCCTTTAAGAAAGAGTGCCTGGGGACAATGTTTCCGTTTGTTTCTTGTCACATTTTATTTATTAGGTTTTTTTTTGCCTGTGCACACTAGCAGGCTGATTTACTAATGCAATTCATGATTAATTCTGAATTTACTCATTATGGGATAAAAAAATCTGTGATGAAAAGAAATATTTTGCCAATACTAGCACCTGCACTGTTGTATGCAGTGTCTCAGAAACTTTCCTGACACCATGTGGACAATAAAGGAATTGCAGATTTGGTTTAGTGATTCTGCCACCAAGTGGCAATTTTTTAAACTGCATTGTGAAATCAGTACAGTATTATGTAATTTCAATTTACTGCAGTGATAATAGATGATTACATACTTACTATTTCTTATTAATTATGTTTATGCAAATATTTGTAAACCACAGAGCTTATATTCTTTTGTAGTCATGTCTATATGACATACCTCCCAACAATAGGAGGTATAAAATTGAGGCTGGGGTAGGCATGCCAGTGACACCACTTGCATTACTGATGATGACCAAAACGAGTTGTCCCATCTGGAGAGGGCACGGCTACCCATAAATGAGACTGTCAGGGTGACTGACAGGCTCCCTGATCACCCCCATTCAGGGCAGACCAAAAACACAGAGTGCGAGCACAGAACAAGCTTTTCTAGTGACGCACGTATATTGCCCTTGCTGGAAACAGATCCCTGGTGACCCACATGTAGGACACCAAAATAATTTTAAAAAAGTAAAAAAAAAAAACAATTTAAATAACGCCACTGAAAGCGCACAAAGTCAACAGGATGTTTAATTGGCACAAATAAAAAGTAACAAACCGGGAAAGGTCACACTAAACACCTAACTTGTTTTGGACTCACAGGTCCTTAGAAATAGGACCTACAGGTCCATAAACATGTTCTATGTCTAAGCATCTGTAGGTCTCTAGCAGGGTTAGATGTTTAGTTCGACCCTTCCCCCTGTTTGTTATTTTTTGTTTTTGTGCCAATCCTCTTGTGGACTTGAGTGCTTCAGTGCTTGTAATGGCGTTACTTACATTTTTTGTTTTGTTTTATTACTGGATTTGGAGTCCCTACAGCTGGCGACCTGTCTTCCACTCGGATAAGTAGGAGATTTGTGTCCCCATTACTTTTATGGTTTTTCTATGCCCATAAGACTTATGGTAATGGCATGTGAGTAGTCACACCAGCAAAATAACCAAGGATGACATTGTGGGGGTGGTCTCATAGGATCTAGGACTGTTGGGAGGTATGGCATGACCAGGATTCATAAAGGTTGCCATCACAATTCTGGTTCTGAACAAAGCAGATTAATTACTATGTAATCTCTATACCGTTTGCCAGTGTCTAGACGTTTCCATTATAAGAGGCATATTGACGTCTTCATATGGGGACCTGAATGGTCACAAGTTGCACATGGAAACAGTTTCCTGCTTGTGACTAATTTACTGGAATATTCTTCAATTAGCAATATTCTCTACTTTAATACATATACATTATTAAGACTAGCAATAAATCCACAATTTGCTAAATAAAATTCAGTGTTCTTACATGCGATGCTATTAAGCAAAGAGTTGCAGGAAAAAGCTTGTGAACCTTTTGTAATTACTAGGATTGCTGCACTGAACCTTACAACATGTTTTATCTGTAATCAATGCAGAAATCCTGGTAATTCTAAAGGGTCCACTTTTTTCTGCAACTGTATCTTCTACAATCATGCTTGTACCAATGTACAGGCTATGCAGAGTGTGACAATATTCCATAGGTCAATTTCCTCAATAATTATTCAATAAGTACTCCTCATTTTAAAACAATCTGTCATTATTCTGCTCCCCACATCAGCGCCATCTTTAAGAGTAATTAGACCCTGGGAAAGATTTTACTGGTGGGGCCCTTATCAGCCCCCTGTTGCAGTTAAGAGAGAAAGGCATAGGCTGGTAGTAGCAGGTAATAAATGATGTGGTACAGACTGGTAGCAGTAGGAAAGAAATGATTATTTCTGTAGGGCTGCCAGCTATCTATTTACTGTGCCACAAAACCCCTTTGTTCCCTTCTCTGTAAGGGGCACAACAAGGGACACCTGCTGTGGGCCCCTGTAAAGACAACTCTGTCTACCACATCCATGAACTATAACTTTCCTCGTACCTTATATTCCAGGTGCAGACTTTGTCTTTACAGAATTGAGCCATACACTCAGGGTACAAAGCTGCACAGGGCATTTTTGCTATGCCACAATCAGCAAATACCATTTCATTCCTCTCATCCTACAAAGCATTTCCAAGTTGCTAGCTACAAGGATCATGAATTGGCTGTGAGCTTATGCGTTTCACCTCAATTTCAACTTTTTATACAATCACTCAAAACCTATTCAAATAAGCCACAAATTGTAATTATAACATCCAGCTCCATTACACGGTGTTAGAAAATCTCTGTGTTCTACCATCTTCACCTACTAGAATTCCTTTATTTGTAATGTTCTCTGGATGTCATGTTTATTTATCCCAAATGTTGATTGCAAATTTGCAAGAACTGTAACAGCCTGGTATATAGATTTGATCTGTTGCTAAATTTAGATGTTTAATAACCCTTAAATACCATCCCCAGAGATGTGCAATCTTAATTTCTTATTGTTTAATTCTAACGTGTGTGTGTATATATATATATATATATACACACACACACACACGTTAGAATTAGAAAGTGATATCATTATTATTATTTTTTTTATACTATTAGTGGTATATTAATACAATATTTATAACACGTACATTTCATGAGGTGCATAAAGGATCCTATGTAATATACTTTATCTACATGTATACTCATGTTTTGGAGCTTATTATATTTCATCCATTATTACGCTCCAGCCTTTTAGTAAGATTTACTAAATTAATTTTATGCAATAAATAATGCAATAAAAAAAAATGCAGTAAAACAGAATATTAAAAATAAATAATAAGAAAAAGATAGTAACTTTAAAAAAAAATGAATAATAAGAAACAGATAGTCACAAACTCCTTCGCCAAGAAGATGCAGCACTCATGGGTTTATGGACTATGTAGCTCGACCTCTGTCAGAGAGTCCATTCACTACATAGAGGAACTGCTGCACAAGCTGATAGCAGCCATACCATAGTTGATGAACACCTTCATTCTCAGTTTTGTGAATGGGGTACAGCACAACGTTCGTCCAAGTAGCCTGGATTCAGAATCAATTACAGAGCCTCTCACAGAGATAGGGAGACAGCATGCACGCACTGTATTAATATTTCTATGGGCAGAGAAGGATGTATGGATTTCTCCTGTGATATCTGGGTATAAAAAGGCCAGTGGTACAGCTGTTATAACTATCTGTAAGGAGACAGTGAGATACACTCACACGAGTTTACAATTTAAAGGGTAACTGCAAGCACTTTGGTAATTTGAAGTGGTTATGGTGCCTGGAGTCTGTATGTGCAGTGTTTCACTGTGAAGCATTCGACATGCAGACTTTATTCCCTTTGCTGTTGGAAGTGTAACTCTGCCTCCTGCAGCATCAGTGTGGCATAATTAGCCAGCCTGAAACAAGTGTTACGGTCTTGCTAATGTCAATTTTGTGCATATCCCTATACACAGAATGTTATTCATCGGCTGAGAGCAATCAGTTGATGCTCTCAACCAGTGAATGGCCGAGGCGATCAGCATTCACCTTCTGCAGCTCTGCAGAAGCCGATGTTGTCAAAAGCAGCAACATAAGACACTTGGTCCCCAGCAGACCCAGGCAAGAGGGAAAAACGGTTTGCTCGATTACCCGGGAATGGTGCTAGGGTACTCCTTACATCATACCCCGAACAGAGGCTGCGGTGGTTACAATGCTTGGAGTGATCCTTTAACAGACATTGCAGTGTGAATTTGGGAAACGTTTTATTTGTTGTGTTATTTTATATTGTATCTAGAGAATGCAAGCCAAAAGGATCAACGGTGATTATTTATCTCATAGTTCTGCCTTTTCATTGCGCTGTCATATATAATCTGTATCTGATATTGATTTTGCAGTCCATGATAATCACATATATTCTTTGTTTCCCTAAGAATCCTTTTTTCATGGTGGTTATCCTCTATCTAGCATTAAGTGCCCCCTCTCTGACCCTTTGTGCTAAGTCATCACAAAGAATGGCCTCATTTGTCTCCTTACTAATCGATCTTTCTAATTCCGTCTGCCTCACTGACCTCCATTACAACATATTCATTATTCTCAGTTGGTATTTTTAGAGTAATTTTGCTTTCTGTGGACTAGATGAGTCTTATTAGTATAGTAACACAATATAGTAGATTATATTGCATAGATGGTTGTTTCCACATCGGTTTATTCATGTAGTGGCAAAATTCATTAAAAAGTCTCCTAATTGCCCCACTAATAAAGGGTACGCTTTCATAATGATTTACTGTCATAACCTTTATGAGGTTTGCCTGTTAGTTACACATGCACTAATTGGCTTCATGGTACGCATTACTATTGCGCTATATATAAATAAATTATTTAGATAATGCAAAATAATATAAAAACATAGAATGCTTTCTGAATCACTTTGTTATTGTACGTATTATTGCATGAAAATTATTCATAATGATCTCCTGGCTTGTAAAAAGTGATGTATAAAGTAGTCGTATATTATTTTAATTTTACTATTTCTGTAGCGCCAGCAAGTTCCGCAGCGCTGTACAATGGGTGGACTAACAAACATGTAATTGTAACTAGACAAGTTGGACGCACAGGAACAGGGGGTTGAGGGCCCTGCTCAATGAGCTTACATGCTAGAAGGAATAATACAATAATTATATATAGTCGTCATAAATTCTAGCAATAAGCATAACATTTTCTGATTTATTTGGTATTATCATTTATATTAGCAAGTGATTCGACATAGTAAAATTCAGTATGCAATAGAAAAACTACCAGGTATATTCGAACTGAGAATCGAACTGGAAACATTCTCTAAATCAGCTATTCAGCTTTCAGTTCGGCTACTTTGGCCTCAAGTTTGAAATTCACTCTGAATCCACTGAAGCTTAGGCCTACCAGCAGAATGTAAAACTCAAATTCTTTTTACATCCACAGTCTGGCTTGAAAAGTTAATTGAATCATATGTATTACATTATTCATTTAAATGTGCTTTGCCAAGCCAGCTGGGTCATCCAAATGGAATGCTGTCTGCACATTACAAAGATTAGAAACACTGTTCTAGAGTGTGTACTTCTGGCTGTTCTAGAGTCTGTAAAGTTCTGAAATAGAAAATAAAATAAAATAATTAAATGCATATATTTTTATATAATTTATTTAAAGAGGAAAATATAATTTAAAAAACAGGTGCCCTTCACAGACGTATTGCAAATGTTTGCATGTAGTGTGTTATTTTCCCTTTGGATGTTCCTGTAACAAAAAATCTTTTACATCATTGGTAACACATTCTGCTTGAAAACACACTGTTTTTGATACTCTTCAATGTATTAATTGCTTACAAATGTGTATTCCTGACACCATACTGCTATAATCCATTTAACACTTACCTCTTTCCAATGCTGGATGTGTCTCTGCCTCCTCTAACATTTGCAATTTGGTGAAACCTAATGTGCCTGCAACGTTAGTGATACATGCGCATTAGGCCTTCTCCATGGGAAAGCACTGCTAGATGCTGGATGTCCTCTGCACAGTTAGTATGTGTGTATCTTTCTGTGTGTGTGTCTGTGTCCTTTTGTGTCTGTGTGTGTATTCCTGTGGGCAGGATTTGGAGGCGGGCCCTGGGGGGCAGGATTGGAGGCGGGCACCTTGAGCTGTGTTAGGGGCCCCAAAATTTCTGATGGTGACCCTGCCTCTAGTGGTTGGTAGACAGCCACTAGAGACAGTCTTAACTCTTTAAAGGCATTCTATAGTGCTTGGAAAACAAAGCCGTTTTCTTGGCACTATAAAATCCTACAGTGCCTCCCTCCCTTGCGCCCCTCTTCCCACGGTGCTGATGGGGTTTTAATCCAGCGCCGATGTCCCTTGGCATTGGGTCAGGCCCCGCCCATGCTCCTTTTCCCGCCAACGTCAGCTAGCTGGGGAGACCTAATGTGCATGCGCAACAATGGCCACGCTCGCATTAGAATTTCCCCATAGGAAAGCATTATTCAATGCTTTCCTACGGGGAAAAAATCTGATGCTGGAGGTCCTCATGCAGAGTGTGAGGATGTCCAGCGTCAGATAACAGATTAAAAACCAGGAAGCCCTCTAGTGGCTATCTGGTAGACAGCCACTAGAGGTGGAGTTAACCCTGGATAATAATTTTTCAGTTTCTCAAAAACTGCAATAATTACTATTGTAGGGTTAAGGGACATGGGGCATTGCACTGAGACTAACTCAATGAGCTGAAGTGGTCTGGGTGCCTACAACGTCCCTTTAATGTAAACATTGCAGGTACACTGAAACTGCAATGTTTTAAATTGCAGGGTTAAGGGACTGGGACAGTGCAACCAGACCACTTCAATGAGATGAAGTGGTCTGGGTGCCTATAGTGTCCTTTAAGGATATCTAATCCTCCCCCCCCCCCCTTTATCCATTGGATAGTTATTATTTTTGCTGTCTTGTTAAATTTCATTGCAAACAAAGCAATTAACATTTCAGTCAAATATGGAACTCTGCATATTAATGTATTTATCGATATATTTATCTACTAACCTAGTGCAGCACAGTTACTTTCAGACTAAATAAAACAATGTGTTTCAAGCTTATTCTCATCATTATTGTCCCTCTTAGTTCCCCTTCCAATTTTACGCTAATATTTTATATTTATTCCATTTTCTATGTATTTTGTGCATAAGATTCTAGAGTCCATTATTTAATCATGAACTATTTAAGTCCTCTAAAATAACCAGCTCTTTGTGTTGGAAATGATATGTGACATTGTTTAAAATATATCCATTTTCGCTACCTATTGTGTAATACATGAATAAAAATACGGCTTTGGAAAAAAGAAAGTGTCTTAGGGGGACAATTAGAACAAATATATCTTTTCTATTGTGTGCTTTTCTGTGAGTGCTCTGTGTGAGATTGACAATACCCTGCTTGGGTTGTCCATATGTATTAATCGAATAAAAGGATCATGTCAATTGCACAGTATAGTCTGGAGGTCATATCTCTATCCATCACTGGATCACCCTGCCCCATTCATATACTCATAGATAAATGAGAGCTAACTATCCAGGCCTCTTTCTTTTCTTTACAAGTTTAATCCTCAATTATCAACACTTTAAGTAGGTGATGTGCTCAATGATTCTACAAAGCATTGATCAGTTATGTAATTGTTTGCCACTAGTCCTGCTTTGTATCAATAACTAGGCCACGTCACTAACCTATCCCACCAACATCCTAACGTTTTATTAGTACATCTTTTGTCACAGTGCACTATCATTTGGTAATAGTAAAATATAGAAATGTTAAAAAAAAAAACAGTTAAGCAAAAATGAATGCGGTAATGAAAATTATTTTAAAAATTAGTCTAAACTGTACAGAAGGTAAGTAACACTTTAGATTATTTTTTTTTAAATAAACATATCTAGAGATATTCACTTTATCACGGAAAATGTGTAAGAGTACTGCAACTTAACGCATAAATAAACTGGAGATTTTTGTTCTATTTTTATGATTTTGCCTAAATTTTGCAGTTCCTTGTCAATGATCTACAACTTCCAGTTTAGTAAATAAACCCAGATGTATTTATTTTTTACTTTTGCTAAATTATGAACAAGATTTATTATCATGCCAATCCTGTTGTTCTAACAAATTCAGTTTAAATAGTCTTGTGACATCCCTTTCTTTTAACAGATGTACAGCATCCAAGGAGACCACTACAGAGGTGTGTATAAAAATCTGTGTTACTGGGAGTCGTTTCATCGTTTTGAAGTATAGTGCACACTCACTTTATCATTATGCCTCCACGTTACTGTCACATAACTCCCAAGTGTCCCTATTTAGGATGGACAGTCTGTATTTAATGTCCCTCTTTTCTGGAAGCTCCATAGTGCTGATGTGTCTGAGTGTATAACAGCGCTCCAGAGCAATAATATTCCTGATAATGTGTCTTTAAACCACAATTAATGTGTTTAGAAATCTGTCTGTGTAAATAAGATACATTGTTTTGTTCTAATTTACATCTTAGCTACATATTGTTATTAGTAAATCACATAAACTAAAATCAGTGATTCCATTTCAATGCTGGGAAGTTGGCCCTTATCCATAGGTGTTGCTGGTGGTACTGGAGGGGCCAAAGACCCATATGTGGGGTTCTTTAGCCCTGGATCTCTACTGGTGGTGTCCTACTGCAGGACACTAGTGGCAACAGTACATGTAAATACAATCCTTCATTTACACAGTTACTCTATACTTAAACATGCTTACATTCAAATGCTGAACCATTGCTCACAAACCCAACTCTGCAAGGATGGGCAAATGATAGACCCCAGCTGACTTAGCATTGTAGGAGTTGTGCAACAAATGGGGATCTACCTTTTGGCCACCCTTGCGCTGGAGGGGTGCACCAAAAGATTTCTTGCACCAGGCCCCTCTCTACATTAATTCCGCCACTGTTTGCCCAAAGTCCTAGGGTGAAGGGATGGATGTTTGGATGCAGAATTAAAGAGGGACTTCCTAATTATTTCATCCCTGTACATGGCTGTCAGTGTTTACTGGAGGTGAATAATGCAGTAGTGAAGTAAGTAAAAAACATGCTTACCTCTACTGCAGTTCTGCATTGCAGTGTTTCTACCAACCCATGATACCTTGGGTAAATCTAATGTAGGGATTCTATATGTGTTCATAATATTCTCCAGCAGTACAACATGCATGCATCTACACTGGGAAAGTTAATTAATTTATAAAGTAAAAATTAGGACATCAAATTAGAATTAAAAAACACTAATTCTAGAAATAGAATTAAAAAAACACCAAGGCACAAGGCCAGAAGCTAACTTGTAATTAGCTATTTTGGTTATATTAAAATCAGCCAAGTGACTGTTCTATTGAAAACAAGTGGGTGCAGGGCTGAGGATCCTGTGAGCAAGGAAATCCTGACAAATAACTGTGTGTGATCAGGGCAGGTTGGTGAATGACAGGGTCAGAACTCATCCTCTGCATGGTCACAGGAAGCGCTCTGGAGAATGAGTGAATGAGATACAAACAGGAGCAAAATATAGAACAGTGATGGTGAACCTTTTTGATCCCGAGTGCCCAAACCGCAATACATGCAAACCTTTTTTTCCTCAAAGTGCCAACACGGTAATTAAATCTGAATACTGAGGTTTAAGTTTAGAAAAAACAACTCGTACAGTTGTCCGAACTAATTAACAACTTTGTTTTAAAAGAAGAACACAACAGTGAGTTCAATGATACAAATTTTAAATAATTATATAAATATTTATAAATAGGTAAAATTAAGCTTATATTTATTAGTATCTCCAACAAATGCAATACATACACCCAGACTGCTGAACACATTCACACACTGGCCGCTAAATACACATACAGACAGACTGCTGAGTACACACACACTGTCTGCTGAGCACACACACACACAGTCTGCTGAGTGTACACACACACACACACACACACAGTCTGCTGAGTACACACACAGTCTGCTGAATACACACACACACAGACAGACTGCTGAATACACACACACAGACTTCTGAATACACACACACAAACTGCATTAAGGGGTGCAGTGTGTGTGTTTTGTGTGTAAGTGTGTGGAGTGCTGTGTGTGTGAGGGGTGCTGTGTGTGTGTGAGGAGTGCTGTGTGTGTCTGAGGGGTGCTGTGTGTGTGTGTGTGTGTGTGTGTGTGTGTGTGTGTCTGTCTGCCTGAGGGGTGCTGTGTGTGTGTGTGTCTGTCTGAGGGGTGCAGTGTGTGTGTCTAAAGGGGTGCAGTGTGTGTGTGTCTGAGGGATGCAGTGTGTGTGTGGGGGGGTGCTGTGTGTGTGCGCGTGCTGTGTGTGTGTGCTGGGTAGGAGTACTGTGTGTGTGGGGTAGGGTGCTGTGTGGGGGGGTGTAGGGGTGGTGTGGTGTGTGGGGGGTGGTGTGGTGTGGTGTGGGGGGTAGGGATACATTAAAATATATATATATATATTTATTAATTCTGTATCCCCCCCTCCCTCCCTCTTACCTTTGGTGAAGGAGTGTGTGGGGGGGGACACACAGCTATCCCTGGTGGTCCGGTGGTGGTAAGTAGGTTTGTGTGAAGCAGCTCTCCTGTTGCTGTTTTGAGCATTGCCATGGTAACGCGCGGCAACACTCCACACAGCATCGCGCGGGAGGACAGGAGAGCTGCTTCCTAGAGTCCTCCCCCTGTCTCCCGACACGGAAACAGAGTAGGCGCCTGCCGTTTCGGGCCGGCAGGTGCCTACTCTGCAGACAGCCAGCAGCCCCCTCTCCCGGCGACCTATGGCCGCATGCCCACAGAGAGGGCCCGGCGTGCCACCTGTAGCACGCGTGCCATAGGTTCGCCATCACTGATATAGAAGCTTTGCTCAAGATATCTGTCAGATGTAACACAGTATCTACTTCTAGCAGTATTTCTCTCAAAGTAGGTTCAAATACTCATAGACATCAACATGGTTATTTACACTAATGCGAGAATTCAAGGTGAATTCTAATAAAATTTCAAATTTAAGGTAAAAAAAGCTGAAATGGAAAAATTATCTAAGTCATCAATGCTATCAGTTTGACTACTCTGGGCTTAATACTGTAATTCACTTTGAATTCTCATTTTAGTAAATAACTCCATTGATCATTTTGGCAGCTTAGAAATAGATGTTAGAGTAGACCCAGTACTAACTGTTCTGATCTAAGAAGGATGTCTGAAATAGGACATGTATGCATTCGAGGATTGAAAAAGCTAGGGCATGGAACAACTAAGTTAACTTGTCAGCATCGTGTCCTTCAGCAGTGAATTCCAGAGAACCACCCCCAAATCCTTTAACTAATAGAATGGTCTTTAATGGAATTCGATTTGCAATTCATTATCATTTACTGATTAATGAAAAATCCCTTTTGTGTTGTGTATAGGTTTAAAATCTGTCATTGTAGAAATGTAATTAGAATGTGCAAATGTAATGCCTATGAGCAGAATTGTGCCCTTGAACATGTGAGTTGAAAATTCATGATAGTTAAATTAAATTCAGGTATAAAATAAATATGTAAATCCATCAAGTTGAATCTCTTACAAATTTCTATTTCTGTACTCGATCTAAAAACAAACCACAGAAAGAAAACAATACAAAATTGTGAAGCCACTTCAATAGCTTCTCCAATAGGGGATACTGAGAGGCAGGGCCAGATTAAGAGCCCAGTGGGCCTGGTGTTGACAATTATAATTTGCCTAATTACGAAATCTTATCGACCAAAAACACTAAATCAATCATACCTCCCAAGCGTCATGTATCTGATGGAGATGGTGTTGGATGGAAACTCATAGGATGCAGCCATAAGAAAGCACATACTCTATGCCAATCTCTCTCTAATTTATGCTTTCATCTTTAAAGTAAATCCATACCCCTAACAGCAGTGTCCAGCGAAGCAGAAAGTTAATGACACAAATCATGTAATCAGAACAGCCGAAAGGGGCGAAAATGCCCAAAAAGGGGGCATGTCTGCCTAAAGAATTGGAAGGCCAGCCGAGCATGAATACATGTCAGGCTGCCTGCCAATCATGCAGGCTGGCCAACTAAGGGTATACTATGCAGACAGCACCCTGAGCTTGGCATAAATGCATCTAATGATGTGTTCGCTCCACACTTTCTAAGGACTGTCCCCTTGCACTCACATGTCCACTTGTGTCCTTACCTTCTTACTAGCAGACATAAGCTCCTGGTATATAGTCTGATATAGAGAAAAGGTGTATCTAGTGAGTGTAGAAGAAAGGGGACATGCCACAGTGTTAGAGAGAGACTGAAGCAGCAAGAGCATTTGCATTGTGCACAAAGTCAGCTTTACCTTAAAGGACCACTCTAGGCACCCAGACCACTTCAGCTTAATGAAGTGGTCTGGGTGCCAGGTCCTTCTAGGGTTAACCCATTTTTTTATAAACATAGCAGTTTCAGAGAAACTGCTATGTTTATGAATGGGTTAAGCCTTCCCCCTAATCCTCTAGTGGCTGTCTCATTGACAGCCACTAGAGGCGCTTGCGTGCTTCTCACTGTGATTTTCAGTGAGAGCACTAGCGCCCTAGAAGCTACTGCAATGCTTCTATAGATCCAGCTGAATGCTGCTGCGTAGCTCCCCGGCCAGCCAGCATTCAGCCCAGGAGAGTAGAAGAGAGGATGGAGGAGGAGAGCTCAGCCGGAAAAAGTGTTTTTCCCCCTTTCCCTCCAGGCCGGGCGGGAGGGACCTGAGGGGTGGGGGCACCCTCAGGGCACTATAAAGTGCCAGGAAAACGAGTATGTTTTCCTGGCACTATAAAATGTCCTTTGGGGACACTCTAGGCACCCAGACCACTTCAGCTTAATGAAGTGGTCTGGGGTGCCAGGTCCAACAGGGTTAACCCATTTTTTAATAAACATAGCAGTTTCAGAGAAACTGCTATGTTTATCAATGGGTTAAACCTTCCCCTATTTCCTCTAGCGGCTGTCTCATTGACAGCCGCTAGAGGCGCTTGCGTGCTTCTCACTGTGATTTTCACAGTGAGAGCACGCCAGCGTCCATAGGAAAGCATTGATAATGCTTTCCTATGTGACCGGCTGAATGCGCGCGCAGCTCTTACTAATTTTCGAAATTAATTATGTATGAGTGTAAATCACAAGGAGTGACATAAGAGAACATTCTGTAAAATCACCAAAAAACTACTTACAGTTTGATTCAACTGAATAATAGATGGATTGCTCCTAGTGTCTCCCTGTGTCTTAGTGTACCTAAGTGTACCAGTGTCTCCTAGTTTTCCAGTGTCCTCATCTCTCCCAGTGTCCCCTAGTGTCGGTGTCCCCTATGTATCACAGTGTCCCTGTGTATCACAGTGTGTCAGTGCCCCATGCCTCCCCTCGTACCCCCATGTCTCCTAGTGTCCTCTCATGTCCCCAAGTGTCCCCATGTCTCCATGTCTCTCAGTGTTCCCATGTCATTTGGACACTAGGGAACACTTAGAGACATGAGAACACTTTGAGACATTGGGAAAGTAGGGGACACTGGGAGACATGGGGACATAGGGACACTGGGAGACATGGGGACATAGGGACACTGGGAGACATGGGGACATTATGACACTAGGGACACTGGCTGGGAGATATGGGGACACTGAAACATTTGGGGACATTGGGAGACATGGAGACATAGCCACTAGGGACACAGTGTCTCAGTGTCCCCAAGTGTCCCACAACATTCCCTAGTGCCTCAGTGTCCCCATGTCTAACAGCATCCACATGTCTCACAGTGTCCCCAAGTGTTCCAGTGTCCCCGATCTCCCAGTGTCCCCAAGTGTCTCAATGTCTCTCTGCAGCCTTCCCCCCATCCCTCACTTACCTGAGCTCTAGGCTGTCTCTGCAGGTTGGGAGCTGCTGACTGAAGTAGACTCACTGTGCTTTGTAGCTGCTCCCCCGTGGATCAGTGAGTAGAGAGAGGCAGGATATGCTGTAACTTCCTATCCCTGGCTCTCTCCACACACAGTGTGAGAGACCCCTACACTCCACACACAGTGGAGAGACCCTTACTGGCCGGCGTCAGTATTGTAGAGTAATCTCCATTTATACTAAGAAATATACCAGCATTTGCATTGCCGGTTTTACTGCAATACTGGCACTGGCCAGGCAGTCTCAAATACCATAAAATACCAGCCAGGTGGCAACTCTAAGAGTAGTGTGTGTAAATAAAAAAAAATAAATACATATATACTCGAGTATAAGTCGACCCGAATACAAGCCGAGGCCCCTAATTTTACCACAAAAAACTGGGAAAACGTATTTATTATTATTATTGCCATTTATATAGCGCCAACAAATTCCGTAGCGCTTTACAATATTATGAGAGGGGGGATGTAACTATAAATAGGACAATTACAAGAAAACTTACAGGAACAATGGGTTGAAGAGGACCCTGCTCAAACGAGCTTACAGTCTACAGAAGGTGGGGTATAAGACACGTTAGGACAGGAAATATCAATCAAATAGGGTGGGAGTGAAGCAGAGCTGGAGGAGAAAGTAAAGCACTGCCCTACTTGAGTATAAGCCTAGGGTGGGAAATGCAGCAGCTACTGGTAAATTTCTAAGTAAAATTACATCCCAATAAAATTACATTAATTGAATATTTATTTACAGTGTGTGTATATAATGAATGCAGTGTGTGTATGTAATGAATGCAGAGTGTGTGTGTTTGTGTGAATGCAGTGTGTGTATATAATGAATGCAGAATGTGTGTGTGTTTGTGTGAATGCAGTGTGTGTGTATATAATGAATGCAGAATGTGTGTTTGTATGTGTGTATATAATGCAGAGTGTGTGTTTGTATGCTTTTGTGTGTATATAATGCAGAGTGTGTGTTTGTATGAGTGTGTGTGTATATAATGCAGAGTGTGTTTGTATGAGTGTGTGTATATAATGCAGAGTGTGTGCATTATATACACGCACACTCATACAAACACACACTCTGCATTATATACACACACACACTCATACAAACACACACTCTGCATTATATACACACACACACACTGCATTATATACACACACACTCATACAAACACACACTCTGTGTGTATATTATGCAGAGTGTGTGTGTGAATGCAGAGTTTGTGTGTGTTTGTGTAGTGTGTGTGAACTGGGTAGGGGGAGGGCATTTTTATTATTTTTAATTTATTTTTAATTTTAATATTATTTAAAAATATATATATTTTAATATTATATTAATTTTTTTTATTATTTTATTATTTAATATTTTTTTTTTAGTCCCCCCTCCCTGCTTGTTGCCTGGCCAGGGAGGGGGGCTGTAACATTCCCTGGTGGTCCAGTGGATGGGCTGGGGGGGGGTGGCAGCAAGCTGTTACTTACCTTTGTAGCAGCTCCGGTCAGCTCCGTGCAGCTCCCCCGTTCAGCTCACAGTGTAAGACTTGCGGCGTGGCAACGCTCTGACGGCCGCGGGTATCGCGAGACACTGTGAGCTGAACAGGGGAGCTGACAGGGAGCTGACCGGAGCTGTCACAAAGGTAAGTAAGAGCTCGCGACCAGCCCCCAACAGGACCGCCGGGCTTGTAATGAGCCTGGCGGTTCTGGTCTGTATTATGGCAATGTAAGTTGCCATAATACAGACACTGACTTGAGTATAAGCCGAGGGGGGCTTTTCAGCACAAAAAATTTACCGAAAAACTCGGCTTATACATGAGTATATATTATTATTATTTTTTTAATCAATGGGCATGGAGCTGCAGCTCCATCAGCCCCTATGTTAATCTGGCCCTGCTGAGAGGGTAGTGGATGCATGGAATAGCCTTCCAGCTGAAGTGGTAGAGGTTAACACAGTAAAGGAGTTTAAGCATGCATAGGATAGGCATAAATGTATTATGTATTCATGATTTTTTTTTCTAATTCTGCATTAAACAGTTTAGGGCTTTTTTCCCCCGAAGTTTTGAGTAAATAGATTTATCGGCTTTTAACATGCATATGACATTTGCCTATCGACGCAGAATGTCAGCTAATAGCCTCTCTGGCCTCGCTTGTCTCTTGCTCTAAAGGTTTTTATATAATGTCAATATCTAACTTCACATGGTCGGAGACATAGCTGGAAGCTACAGCAGGTGTGGTATGCGGAATGTGCCATAGATGATGCCCCTTTCAATAGCATCCAGTGTTACACAAGGTCTAAAGCAGCACGTGTTGATGGAGTATTCAGCCGAAGACAAACTTGGACAACCAAGGGGTGGTCGTTTTCACAGTCTGGATCCATAAAGCTCCCTATTAAGATTTCCTTTTTTTCTTTTTTGTTAAGAGACTAAAGCCTCTCAGCTGGGGAGACTGAAAAGAATAAGCATCTCTATTTAAACTGGCCCCGCCAGGGAAGCCTTCTTAAGAGAAATCTAGCTAGCATGAATGACACAAACATGTATAGCAACCAGCACAAAGACATCAAGCATTTAAACGGCTTAAAAGTACATAGGACTTGCGCTATCTATCTTTAAAGAAATGTTTGGAAGTGTCATTTTTGGAACTACTTCACCGAACTGTATCGTGTTTATTATATTTATTTTAATATTTTTTTTTTTTTTTTGAATTTGACAATTTTTATTGTACAATGCATCGATATACAGTCATGACATTTAAGTTACATCATATGCAGATTACACAATTCCCCACATTCTTGGTAGGTGTTACAGACAATATGAATTCGTTTTTATTCTCCCCTATCCCTCTGGGGGTTCAGGGCTGTAGGTGGTCATGCAAGGGTGTATCGTGCATATCTGTGCTAGGTTACCTTCGGCCACCAGTGGCCTGATGCTCTGTACGTCTCATTGTCAAGCATCGTACTTTTCGGGGAAACAAGTAGGTAGGATAGAGGGTAGATGTGGAGTGGGGATGGGGAGAGAGAACTGGGGGGGGGGGTGTAAGAGACTGGTTGCGTGGTTTATGTCGGTTCTGTTTGTAATCCTTCTGATCGTAGAAAGTCATTCCACCTGTTATGTGCTAAAGTCATGTGTTTCTTTTCTCCAAATTGTCGTGCATATACCATCTCGTAGGCCCAGTTCAGTTTTATTTGGTTTATGAGAGCCTCTCGTGATGGGATTGTCGTTTGTTTCCATAGCCTAGCAATGCATGTGACTGCAGAGATAAGGATGTGGTATGTGGCTGCCCACTTATCTTTAGTAAGAGAGTCTGGTGGTATGAATAGTATGCACAGTTCCAGTGTTAGTGAGATTTGCGTTTGTATGGTGGCAGTTATGATCTTTTGTACCACTAGCCAATAGGATTGGATGATGGGGCATGTCCACCAAACGTGAGACATGGTGCCTTTACTCTGACCACATCTCCAGCAGGTGTCGGAGGATCGCGGCCACATCTGGTGGAGTCTGGATGGTACCAAGTACCAACGGTATAACAGTTTGCGCTGCATCTCAATGTGAGTAGCACAAGATGTTACCCCCTTGTACGAGGAGTAAGCCTTAGTCCAGTCTGTCAGTGGGATTGTGCTGCCTAATTCTCTATGCCATGATTGGATGTGTGTTTCTTTGCCCTGATCTGATGCTTGGGTCAGAGCTTTATAGCTGATGGAAATAAGTTTTTTCAGTGGTTTTCTACGTGTGCATATCTGTTCAAACTCAGTCATCGGTTTTGTGGCTGTAGCAGCCGGTCCGTTAGGTTTGTTTTTAGCTAAGTAGGATTTAATTTGAAGGTAAGCGAAGCCTAGCCTGTGGGGTAACTGAAATTCTTGTTGTAGGTCTGGAAATAGTTTTAGCCCTTTGTCGTTGTATAGCTGCCCTATTTCTTGGATGCCCATCTGTAGCCATGGTTGTGTATTCAGGTTCGGTATTATATGTGCTAGGGTGCTGGTTGGGGCAGCCAAAGGTAGTGGGTGGTATCGCGTCATTAGGTGCTTCGTTGAGTCCCAAACATGTAGGGTGTATTGAGTCGTGGGTAAAAGGTGGCTAGTGTCCGTCCTATGTGATTTAGGTGTCCACAGGATGGAATGTAGTGTCGTTGGGTGGGCCCAGCTATTTTCTATTTCCAGCCACTGTGGGGCTGTGGGATGTTGTAGAAATTGTGGCACCAGCATCAATGTTGCCGCTTTGCAATATGCTTTTAGGTCGGGGAAGCCTAGTCCGCCCTGATTTATTGACCTTTGTAGTAGGTTGGTCGCTACTCTGGGTTTTTTATTTTGCCATGTGAAGTGTGTTAGCATTTTCGTGAGTGCTTTGATGTACTTATCTGGTACTGGAATTTGTAGTGTTCTGTATAGGTATTGGAGTTTGGGTAGTAGTGACATTTTTATGGCCGCGATCCGCCCCACCCAGGACAAGTATTTCCCCTCCCAGGAACTCAGCAGGGACTTAAAAGTTTCTAGCAATGGTTGGTAATTCGTCTTGAAGAGAGACATGGGGTTTTTGGTCATTTTAGTTCCCAAGAAGGTGAGGTGATCCTCTCTCCAGTCTAGAGGGAACGAGCTCTTAAGGTTCACCAGTTGTGTTGCGGGGAGATTGATACTTAGTGCCTGTGTCTTAGTGACGTTTAGCTTATAATATGACACTCGTCCATATTCCGTGATGTGGTGCATGAGATTAGGTAGGGATATGTGTGGTTGCGTGAGAGTGAGGAATATGTCGTCAGCGAATAGGCTTAATTTGTATTCTTTCTGACGAAGGGTTACCCCGTGGATTGCCGATTCCATCCTGATCTTGGCAGCCAGAGGCTCCAATGCCAGGACATAGAGCAGCGGGGAAAGTGGACAACCCTGGCGGGAGCCATTAGAGATTCTGAATTTGTCCGAGCAGAATCCTGCGTTTAGGACTTTAGCCGTGGGGCAGCTATATAGAGCCTCTACTGTGTCTGTGAATTGGGAGGGAAAGCCATATTTCATCAGTACTGCCTTCAGGAAGCGCCAATTTAATCGATCGAAGGCTTTCTCCGCATCTAAAGACATTAGTAGGCTACTTGTCCCCTTCCGTCTGATGCTGTGTATTAGGTCTAAAACCTTCCGGGTGTTGTCTGTTCCCTGCCTCCCTGCTATAAATCCCACTTGGTCATTGTGAATAAGGGATGGGAGAAGTGGGCCCAATCGCCGGGCATATATTTTGGCGTATAGTTTGGCGTCTGTATTGAGGAGGGATATTGGTCTGAAGTTTGGGCAGTGTGTTGGGGGCTTCCCTGGTTTTGGTAGGGTGACGATATGGGCGAGCAGTAGCTCTTCTGGTAGTGATTTGGTTTGGGTAGCGGAGTTAAAGAGAGATGCCAAGTGTGGGGCTAAAGCGGTCGCGAATCTTTTGTAGTACCTGTTTGTGAAGCCATCCGGGCCTGGCGCTTTGTTTTTAGGTAAGGTTTGTATTGCATCCTTCACTTCGTCTGGAGTGATTAATTTTTGCAAAGAAGTAATTTGCTCTTTTGTTAGCGTGGGTAGGGGGACCTCCTGTAGGTAGGATTGTATGTTATGTTCTGTCGGGTCAGGTGCTCGCTCGGACTGAGCCAAGTTGTAGAGTTTATTATAGTAGTTAGCAAAAGCATTGCTAATATCTATGGGGGAGATCACTTTTGTGTTGTCGTGTGTGTACAGATGTGATATTTTCGCGTTCGTTTCTGCTCGCTTTAAGCGGGCTGCCAACACTTTGCTTGCTCTATTTCCCTGGGCATAGTATGTTGCTTTGAGTTTGCGTAAGTTAAAGCCTACTCGCTGCAGCGTGTGTAGTCTAATTTTGTCTGCTACTTCCGCGATGCTTTTTCGTATTGCCTCTGTGGGATGCGTTTTGTTTTTGTTTGAGAGGTCTATTAACTGTTTGTTCCAATTTATCCATTGGGTCTGGTTACTTTGTTTCAAAGATGCTGCTCGCTTTAGCAAGATTCCTCTAACTACTGCCTTGTGTGCCTGCCATAGGGTGCATGCAGATGTGTCTCCTGTGCTGTTGAGCATGAAGTATTCTGTTATGGCTTCTTCTAATTGGTTGGAAAAGGGTATGTCTGTCAGTAGTGATTCGTTGAGTCTCCAGGGGCTCTTGTGTTTGTAGTCGTAGTTGTCTTTAAGGGTCAGTGTTAGTGGGGCATGGTCCGACCATGTGATTTGGCCGATAGAGCATTCTAGAACCTGGTCCAGGTGTGTGCTTTCCATATGGATTCTATCTATTCTAGTGTATGTATTGTGTGTGTTTGAGTGATACGTGTAATCCTTTTCTTGAGGGTGTAGGACTCGCCATACGTCATATAATTTATTAATGTCCAGCAATTTAAGGTATGATGCACAGGTCCTGCGATGTTTCGCGTGAACCTCCCTGCCTGCATGGGACGTTGTGTCGTTGATGGGATCTATGATGTGGTTAAAGTCCCCACATAATACCAGTATGCCCTCCTGTACTGGTCGCAATATGGCTAAGATTCTGTGTAGGAAGTCTCTTTGATTCGTGTTCGGGGCATATACATTTGCTAGGGTGTATTTAGTGTTGTTGATTGTGCATACTATTATCGTGTATCTTCCTTCCTTGTCTGTCTGTGAGTAGTGGTGCTGGAAGGATACTGTGTTGCTAATTAGTATTGATGTCCCCTTCGTTTTTGTTCCTGCCGTAGCGTGGTATTGGTGTGGGTACAAGGATGGTTTTAGGGTCGGTGGCGTTTTGAAGTGTGTTTCCTGGAGGCAGATTATGTCAGGCTGATCTCTCTTGAGATCTCGAAAGAGGCAATGTCGCTTATATGGGGTATTTAACCCTCTAACATTATAGCTTTGTATTTTCATACTATAGGTCAGTGTCGTGAAGCGCTAGGATTCGTTTATGTGATCTACTTGTGGGGTAGGCTGAGCTTGTGGCTGATAGTGCATTGGATTTGTTCCCACAATGCTGGACAGTAGTGTGGGCCTGAGTTGTGTGGTTAGTGGTGGTGATGGCGAATTGCGCCTGGCTTTTGGAGGGCCCAGGGGTTGTCATTTTATGCAGGTGGACGTCACCTTCTTGTTCGATGGGTGCATCTGTCTCTTGGAGTAGTGTCGAGGGGGGAGGGGGGGGAAAGGGTGTAGGGGGGTCATACTGTGAGGGTATGAACTTGGGGGGGGTAAAAACTATAGCCCTTCGGCGGGCTTTGGTTCCGGCTAGCGGTACCATGAGAGCGTGGTTGGTGTGAAGAAAAGAACAGTAGGAAGATTGGCCTGTGTCAGTCCGTTGTGACCGGCGGTTGGTCAGTGGGGCGCCTCTTTGCGGCTGTCGACTTTGCGGTAGGGTACAGTAACTTGGGGCTGCGGTTGTCCCTTGGGTTCAAGCTGCATGCTCCAACATTGGGTTTTTTTTTTTTTTGTATTGTGTTAAGTTTCAGCTTGGGGCTCTTGCCGACGGGGGGGGGGGGGGTCCAGGACAGTAGGGGGCATAGGTTGGCGGTACATGACTGTGGTTGCTACCTGGCGTGACGCATTGGCTCGGTCGCCTAAGGTGTGTAGGAGGTCGGGAGGGTCACGCTATGGTCTAGTTGTGGCGGGGCGGTTCAGTGGGCGCCTCTTCTGTCCCCCGGTGGAGTTACTTCTCCTTGGGGGCCTCGTGGAGGGGAGGGCGTTGTATGTGTCGGGGCTATCCCATTGGCCTATACGCTTGATTTGCAACTGTCCCCCACATATTATGCAAACATCCAAACCAAACATATTGCAATACATAAGAGGCACCATTATCGTCTCCCGTGGTACAATCCCGCTCCCTCCGGGCCCTGAACGGGCTGTCCCATTCACATATACTCTGAATTGGCAACTATGCCTCATACATTATTCAATGCCTGAAACAATCCCATTGTGACACTTGGAACAATATTACCATTCTCCGTGATGCCTCCCCGCTCCCCCCGCTCCCCCCCGCTCTGAATGGGGTTGTCCTATTCTCATGTGAGCTAGACTTGCAACTGTGTCCCACAAATTGTTCAGATATTCAAGGCGTGTACAATGCATTAAATCATATTCACAATTACCCTTCCCCATGGTGCCTTCCCGCTGCCCCAGCTCCCCCGAGCGTGGCGACTTCCCCTGAGCTGTGTTGCGTCATCCTCTGGGGGGGTCCCCTGCAGCCTTCTGGTGATTGCTTCCAAGGATGCTGAGGCTGTTTGCCTCCCCGCAGGCTGCAGCTGTGAGTGTGCTTCTGCCTGAGCCTACGGCTCTAAAAGTTCCCGTGGCAGCGTAGTGTGTCATTTTGTGTCGCTTTATTGTCCCTGAGATTGGCACGTGTTGTGTGTTGTTAGCCTCCAGTGTGCATGCAGTGTGTGTGTTGCAAGTGAATGTGTTTTGTTGACGCATGGGGCGCTGCCAGTGTTGCAAGGGCAGCATGGGGAGTTATAGTGCCATAGTCACCTGCTTGAAATCAATAGTCCTTCTTCGTGGCCTTTAAACAGTCCCGCTTCTGTTAGTCGTGGTTATTGGAGGTAGCGTATGGCATCTCACGCCATCTTTGCTGCTGAATGTGTTGCAAGTGTGTGCTCCTCCGTCAGGGCCTCAGGGCTTTAGTTACGTACTCTTTTCCAGTCGGCTGTAAGCTTACTCGGTTGTGGGTCGTTGTCGCTTCTTGCTTGGTTCTGGGGTTGTATACCCCATTTCTGCAGTGTTTTCCGTCCATCCGCCAGAGAGGTGATAACGTGCATAGCTCCATTTTTATGTATGAGGAGACGCACTGGGTGGCCCCAGCGGTAGGGCACCTCATGGGAACGGAGGGCATCGGTTATTTCTTTATACTCCTTTCTTTTTTTCAAGGTCTGGGCAGAGAGATCTGCATATAGTTGAATGGTGTTGTATTGGGCTGGAAGGTCTTTGCGGAGCCTGGACGCTCTCATCAGTGCTTCTTTCGCATGATAATAGTGAAGGTGCGTCAGTACATCCCTTGGCGCTTCAGCTGGGAGAAAGCTTGGTTTAGCGACTCTGTGCGCCCTGTCCAAGAGCAAGACATCTGCTGGGAGGTCTGGGGCTAATGTTTTGAAGTAAGCCGTGAGGTATGCCGCTATTTCGGGCTGCTTCACCGTCTCAGGGATCCCCCTGATCCGTATATTCTGTCTCCTTGACCTATCTTCTAGGTCCATGATTTTATATTGGCAGGATTCCAGCGCCTGTTCCAGGTTGTGGACATGGTCTGCCATGTCATTGTGTGCGTCTGCATACTCGCCCATGCGGTTCTCCATGCGGGCTGTTCTATCACCCAGCTCCTGCACGTCCCTTCTCAGGTCTGAGATGGACTTGTTGAGGCTGTGTAGAAGTTTGTCAGACATTTCTCCTAGGCAAGCCTGGAGTATGTTCTGTGTGACCGGCAAATCTCTTCCCCCAGGGGATTCCTGCAGCGGCAGCGTGTCGTCGCCATCTTGGCTGTACTCTCCTGTGCCTTGGGCCTTAGGTGGCGGATTGCGGGCGGAGAAAAAAGCGTTTTTTTCGGCTTTGTCGGGGATCTTCTTCCCTTTGGGTTGTGCCATGCTTGAGGCTTGGTTTGGAGGTTAGTGCTGGTCACTGTCGCTGGTAATGTCGCTGTTTAGGCCAAAACAGAACGGAGCTCGCCTCACATGCGTCCGTTCGCGCCGAGCGTTAAGCCACGCCCCCTAATCACCAATACTTTAAAACTGTGTATAAACAAAATTAAACTATAAATGCTACAATTTGCAACAAAATACGTTCTGTCAGTCATAATGCACAAACATTATGCTCCTATCCTGAATTCAATGATTCAAACAGACAAAAGATAACAACAAAAAACGTTTGCTATTTTAACTTAGAATGCAGTGAAGCCCCACAATTTAACACCTAAGAAAACAATTAAAATAGATTAAGTTTCATTCTAGTTAGTTGCAACAAGAGAGACAATACAGCGCATGGGCAATTAAAAATGGCCAAAACATCAAAGGTTCCAATGCTATTCAATTTTCCCCTTTTATCACCAATACTTTAAAACTGTACAGAAACAAAGTTAAACCTATAAATGCTACAATTTGCATCAAAATATGGTCTGTCAGTCACAATACACAAATTCAAAACAGTCAACAAAACAAATGTGTATATTTGTTTCAACAAAATGAATCCTATGCTATATAGTCTCTTTCTCTTAGATTATGTATCAATATGGTAGTTATTGCGCCTCACAAACATTTGTTGTAGAAGTCTAAAATTCGTGGTCGCCAAATGTGGTGTATCACCAAACTCTATAAATTATTATGTACGCATACACATATAAACTCTGGTCCGTCTACTTTAACAAATATTTATTCAGAGACAAAACAACAACAACATACAAATAATGACACACAATCTAACTAACTATACCACCAACAACAGCAACAACAACCTAACTAACAATAACAACTACATCTTATAAAATCCCACTCACAGTTCACCATGATGGAAATTAGGCCATGTCTGCTTAAAGGACTGCTCAGTAGCACAGCCAAGAAGGAACAGAGAGGAATGGGGATAGGGGGAAGTGGTTATCTCTTTCCTGACTAGTAAAGGTATTGAATTACCAATTAACATTTCAAAAGGGTAAAGCTTATCCCACTGTAAGAGCTTGGTCACATGATCACTGGTCACCATATTAGTTTGATGACAGAATGTCACCACAAGTGGTACAGGAAGAAGTCTGCATCCTTCAAGAAAAACATGATTTTCATGCAGGACAATGCTCCATCACACGCGTCCAAGTACTCCACAGCGTGGCTGGCAAGAAAGGGTATAAAAGAAGAAAATCTAATGACATGGCCTCCTTGTTCACCTGATCTGAACCCCATTGAGAACCTGTGGTCCATCATCAAATGTGAGATTTACAAGGAGGGAAAACAGTACACCTCTCTGAACAGTGTCTGGGAGGCTGTGGTTGCTGCTGCACGCAATGTTGATGGTGAACAGATCAAAACACTGACAGAATCCATGGATGGCAGGCTTTTGAGTGTCCTTGCAAAGAAAGGTGGCTATATTGGTCACTGATTTGTTTTTGTTTTGTTTTTGAATGTCAGAAATGTATATTTGTGAATGTTGAGATGTTATATTGGTTTCACTGGTAATAATAAATAATTGAAATGGGTATATATTTGTTTTTTGTTAAGTTGCCTAATAATTATGCACAGTAATAGTCACCTGCACACACAGATATCCCCCTAACATAGCTATAACTAAAAACAAACTAAAAACTACTTCCAAAAATATTCAGCTTTGATATTAATGAGTTTTTTGGGTTCATTGAGAACATGGTTGTTGTTCAATAATAAAATTAATCCTCAAAAATACAACTTGCCTAATAATTCTGCACTCCCTGTATATATATATATATATACATATATATATATATATTTATTTTTATTTATTTTTTCCTTTTTTTTTTTTTTTTACTACTCTTCACTTGCTCGAGTATGGAAACCTAAGAGGGAAGTAGGGGAACAAAACTTGTGTGGACTGGCTGACAATGAAATTAGTTAGAGTAAAGCTGACTTTGCGCACTATGCAACTGCTTTTGCTGCTTCGGTCTTTCTAACACTGTGGCATGTTCCCTTCCTTTTACACTCACTAGTTATACCTTTTCTCTGTCCCATACTGTATAATTGGAGCTTCTGCCTGCTAGTAGGAAGGTAAGGAGAGGAATGGACATATCAGTGATAGTGGACAGTCCGTGGCCCACTCGCGTCAGTGGCACACTGTTTTACCCCGCCCACCAACATTCTGCTTTACCGGACACTACTGTTAAGGTATATGAAAGATGAACGCGAGGGATTAGAATAGGGTATGTGTTTTCTTATAGCTACATCCTGTTAGTTTCCCTCCAGCTCCACCTCCACTAGATACATGACACTTGGAAGGTGTGACTTGTAGTGTTTTCTGTCAGTAAGATTTTGTAATTAGGCCCATCATAATTGTCAGCACCAGGCCCAATGGGCTCTTAATCTGGCCCTGCCTGTATTTTAATGTGGAAGTGGTTGGTGGCCACCAATAATGAGACCTGGATTTGCAATACAAAAAATAGGGTAGATAGATATTTTCTTCTTTCCTGGCTTGTGTTATTTTAAATGCCTGTGAATACGGTTTAAAATTAAAATATTTATTTTTAAATAATATTTTTGTTGTGCTGCATGTCATTAGATTTTTGAGGGTTCAATTCCTCTCCTATACTGTGAGTATGGTGAGGATGTCATATGAGGAGAGTGTTGTACCCCATGTACTGTGATGGTATGGAGGGTATCATTCACCCTGTACTGTGATGGCATAAAACGTATCATTCCCCCTGTACTGTGATGGTATGAAGGGTATCATTCCCCCTGTACTGTGATGGTATGAAGGGTATCATTCCCCCTGTACTGTGATGGCATAAAGCGTATCATTCCCCCTGTACTGTGATGGCATAAAGCGTATCATTCCCCCTGTACTGTGATGGTATGAAGGGTATCATTCCCCCTGTACTGTGATGGCATAAAGCGTATCATTCCCCCTGTACTGTGATGGTATGAAGGGTATCATTCCCCGTGTACTGTGATGGTATGAAGGGTATCATTCCCCCTGTACTGTGATGGTATGGAGAGTATCATTCCCCCTGTACTGTGATGGCATAAAGCGTATCATTCCCCCTGTACTGTGATGGTATGAAGGGTATCATTCCCCCTGTACTGTGATGGCATAAAGCGTATCATTCCCCCTGTACTGTGATGGTATGAAGGGTATCATTCCCCGTGTACTGTGATGGAATGAAGGGTATCATTCCCCCTGTACTGTGATGGTATGGAGAGTATCATTCCCCCTGTACTGTGATGGTATGGAGAGTATCATTCCCCCTGTACTGTGATGGTATGGAGAGTATCATTCCCCCTGTACTGTGATGGTATGGAGAGTATCATTCCCCCTGTACTGTGATGGTATGGAGAGTATCATTCCCCCTGTACTGTGATGGTATGGAGAGTATCATTCCCCCTGTACTGTGATGGTATGGAGAGTATCATTCCCCCTGTACTGTGATGGTATGGAGAGTATCATTCCCCCTGTACTGTGATGGTATGGAGAGTATCATTCCCCCTGTACTGTGATGGTATGGAGAGTATCATTCCCCCTGTACTGTGATGGTATGGAGGGTATCATTCACCCTGTACTGTGATGGTATAAAGGGTATCATTCCCCCTGTACTGTGATGGTATGGAGGGTATCATTCACCCTGTACTGTGATGGTATGGAGGGTATCTTCCAACTGTACTGTGATGGTATGGAGGGTATCATTCCAACTGTACCGTAAAGGTCATTATGAGATTTAGTAGTAGCCATACAGATTGAAGTCAACTTTGCCCATGCTTGTCACATACAGTGGATTTAATTATTATCACCCTCAGCCAGACAGAAGCTGGATGAGAATAATGGTGGTTGTTGTCCACAGCATTTGTAATGCACCCACCACGAAGCCTTGTCTGTGTGTGATGATGGCCTTTAAGTCCAGGAAGTGTTTTATTAAGAAGTGAAAACACATGCAACCTTAATTTATTTCATAATAAGTTAAATAAACTCATTAATAAGGTCTCTGAAAAGAGGAAACAATCTCCAGGAAGATCTCCCATTGTGGTTCATTGTGTATTTGTTCTTGCCATTATTAATTTTTTCTGTTATTTCATTTGAATTACTAAATGTTCCTGTGAAACCACAACTCATAACAGTTTGGTTTTAATAAGTGCTGATCGGTTTTGTTATTTTGACTGAATCTGTCCTTCCTTCCAAACACCAGAGGTAAAAAACAAATAGGTATAGGGATATTTGCTCATAGAAGATATGCTGGAAACCATGAATATTAATAAAAGAAAAAAGTCCCTAAATTCCCAGTTTACGTTTTGTGCTTATTTGTAGTATTTCATCTTCAGTAAGAATCTTTCAATTAAATGGGGATTTCAGGCTAAGAAAACATTGCACTATGACCTCTTCTGTACGCTCTTGAATGGCAACTGGAATACTATGTAGTTAAAGGACCACTATAGGCACCCAGTCCACTTCAGCTTAATGAAGTGGTCTGGGTGCCAGGTCCAGCTAGGGTTAACCCATTTTTTTTATAAACATCTTGCCGCGCGTGTGCACTCAGCCAAATGGGAGGATCGGAGGAGGAAAGCTCCCTGCTCAGCGCTGGAAAAAGGTAAGTTTTTACCCCTTTCCTCTCCCCAGAGCCGGGCGGGAGGGGGACCCTGAGGGTGGGGGCACCCTCAGGGCACTATAGTGAAAACAACGAGTATGTTTTCCTGGCACTATAGTGGTCCTTTAAAGAAATGGTACAAAGCAGTTATGTTTCTACTGAAAAGGTTTCCAGTACTTTGAGTTATCATATATTGTTTTGTAATTAACGTTGTTATTGAGATTAAAATGCAGTCCAAGTGCTATATTTGTTTCTGAATTGGCGCCTGAAAAGCTCTTTCCCTTTTAGGTAAATTGGCCAATATCCCATACCTATTCTGTTACCGACATGATAATGAGATTTAATGTTGTCAATATCTAACCCCGATATTAGTACAGGTTATTAGTGAATATCTTTTTTTATTTTTCCTATAAATTTAAAACAAAAATGTTTGGGTATATAATAAGTGTAGTATCTATTTAATGCATTAAAACAAACCAATCGGGAGTGTTCCTTTAATGCTATAATGGTCACATTTCAAGATCCTTGTAAACGCTGGAACAATCCCTTTCATCTTATGAATACGAAATATAAGTGGATTAAGAGAGCACAACCTTAAAAGGCAATACATCTTTTTGGTCAGTCAAGAATGTGGTATTCAACCATAACCTGGCTGTTCAGTCGAGATGTGTTCATACAACATGCAATTTTGCCATGTATGGAGCACCTAGAGGTAAAGTTATTCATTATGGCTGGGCGTATATAAATTGGGAGAAGTTTGCAGTACGAACATGAATCTTTCGACATTACAGTTTTAATATAGTGAGACTGGCAAGTGTATGTCTGTTTATTGTATGGCTCCGTGTTAACATGTTCTGGTATGTAATTTATTTATTTAAAAAGTGTTTTAAGAGGAAAACATTGGAATTTATCGAATTTCAAGTACCTCCTGAAATGACAAACAATACAATCATGTTACAAATGATACGTTTAACATATACCAAACACAGCTATAAATAACCATTAGAATTGAAATAGATTTTGGTAGTTCTGGAGTAGCTCAGGAGTAGTGGTTATGATGGTATGTGTAGTGTGTACATCTATGTTTCTAGTTCTTTTAA
>OW240914.1:300019880-300078708 GCA_933207985.1 Pelobates cultripes
TGATGCTTTGTACGTCTCATTGTCAAGCATCGTACTTTCAGGGAAACAAGTAGGTAGGATAGAGGGTAGATGTGGAGTGGGGATGGGGGGAGAGAACTTGGGGGGGGGAGGGGGAGGGGGTGTAAGAGACTGGTTGCGTGGTTTATGTCGGTTCTGTTTGTAGTCCTTCTGATCGTAGAAAGTCATTCCACCTGTTATGTGCTAAAGTCATGTGTTTCTTTTCTCCAAATTGTCGTGCATATACCATCTCGTAGGCCCAGTTCAGTTTTATTTGGTTTATGAGAGCCTCTCGTGATGGTGTTGTCGTTTGTTTCCATAGCCTAGCAATGCATGTAACTGCAGAGATAAGGATGTGGTATATGGCTGCCCACTTATCTTTAGTAAGAGAGTCTGGTGGTATGAATAGTATGCACAGTTCCAGTGTTAGTGAGATTTGCGTTTGTATGGTGGCAGTTATGATCTTTTGTACCACTAGCCAATAGGATTGGATGATGGGGCATGTCCACCAAACGTGAGACATGGTGCCTTTACTCTGACCACATCTCCAGCAGGTGTCGGAGGATCGCGGCCACATCTGGTGGAGTCTGGATGGTACCAAGTACCAACGGTATAACAGTTTGCGCTGCATCTCAATGTGAGTAGCACAAGATGTTACCCCCTTGTACGAGGAGTAAGCCTTAGTCCAGTCTGTCAGTGGGATTGTGCTGCCTAATTCTCTATGCCATGATTGGATGTGTGTTTCTTTGCCCTGATCTGATGCTTGGGTCAGAGCTTTATAGCTGATGGAAATAAGTTTTTTCAGTGGTTTTCTACGTGTGCATATCTGTTCAAACTCAGTCATCGGTTTTGTGGCTGTAGCAGCCGGTCCGTTAGGTTTGTTTTTAGCTAAGTAGGATTTAATTTGAAGGTAAGCGAAGCCTAGCCTGTGGGGTAACTGAAATTCTTGTTGTAGGTCTGGAAATAGTTTTAGCCCTTTGTCGTTGTATAGCTGCCCTATTTCTTGGATGCCCATCTGTAGCCATGGTTGTGTATTCAGGTTCGGTATTATATGTGCTAGGGTGCTGGTTGGGGCAGCCAAAGGTAGTGGGTGGTATCGCGTCATTAGGTGCTTCGTTGAGTCCCAAACATGTAGGGTGTATTGAGTCGTGGGTAAAAGGTGGCTAGTGTCCGTCCTATGTGATTTAGGTGTCCACAGGATGGAATGTAGTGTCGTTGGGTGGGCCCAGCTATTTTCTATTTCCAGCCACTGTGGGGCTGTGGGATGTTGTAGAAATTGTGGCACCAGCATCAATGTTGCCGCTTTGCAATATGCTTTTAGGTCGGGGAAGCCTAGTCCGCCCTGATTTATTGACCTTTGTAGTAGGTTGGTCGCTACTCTGGGTTTTTTATTTTGCCATGTGAAGTGTGTTAGCATTTTCGTGAGTGCTTTGATGTACTTATCTGGTACTGGAATTTGTAGTGTTCTGTATAGGTATTGGAGTTTGGGTAGTAGTGACATTTTTATGGCCGCGATCCGCCCCACCCAGGACAAGTATTTCCCCTCCCAGGAACTCAGCAGGGACTTAAAAGTTTCTAGCAATGGTTGGTAATTCGTCTTGAAGAGAGACATGGGGTTTTTGGTCATTTTAGTTCCCAAGAAGGTGAGGTGATCCTCTCTCCAGTCTAGAGGGAACGAGCTCTTAAGGTTCACCAGTTGTGTTGCGGGGAGATTGATACTTAGTGCCTGTGTCTTAGTGACGTTTAGCTTATAATATGACACTCGTCCATATTCCGTGATGTGGTGCATGAGATTAGGTAAGGATATGTGTGGTTGCGTGAGAGTGAGGAATATGTCGTCAGCGAATAGGCTTAATTTGTATTCTTTCTGACGAAGGGTTACCCCGTGGATTGCCGATTCCATCCTGATCTTGGCAGCCAGAGGCTCCAATGCCAGGACATAGAGCAGCGGGGAAAGTGGACAACCCTGGCGGGAGCCATTAGAGATTCTGAATTTGTCCGAGCAGAATCCTGCGTTTAGGACTTTAGCCGTGGGGCAGCTATATAGAGCCTCTACTGTGTCTGTGAATTGGGAGGGAAAGCCATATTTCATCAGTACTGCCTTCAGGAAGCGCCAATTTAATCGATCGAAGGCTTTCTCCGCATCTAAAGACATTAGTAGGCTACTTGTCCCCTTCCGTCTGATGCTGTGTATTAGGTCTAAAACCTTCCGGGTGTTGTCTGTTCCCTGCCTCCCTGCTATAAATCCCACTTGGTCATTGTGAATAAGGGATGGGAGAAGTGGGCCCAATCGCCGGGCATATATTTTGGCGTATAGTTTGGCGTCTGTATTGAGGAGGGATATTGGTCTGAAGTTTGGGCAGTGTGTTGGGGGCTTCCCTGGTTTTGGTAGGGTGACGATATGGGCGAGCAGTAGCTCTTCTGGTAGTGATTTGGTTTGGGTAGCGGAGTTAAAGAGAGATGCCAAGTGTGGGGCTAAAGCGGTCGCGAATCTTTTGTAGTACCTGTTTGTGAAGCCATCCGGGCCTGGCGCTTTGTTTTTAGGTAAGGTTTGTATTGCATCCTTCACTTCGTCTGGAGTGATTAATTTTTGCAAAGAAGTAATTTGCTCTTTTGTTAGCGTGGGTAGGGGGACCTCCTGTAGGTAGGATTGTATGTTATGTTCTGTCGGGTCAGGTGCTCGCTCGGACTGAGCCAAGTTGTAGAGTTTATTATAGTAGTTAGCAAAAGCATTGCTAATATCTATGGGGGAGATCACTTTTGTGTTGTCGTGTGTGTACAGATGTGATATTTTCGCGTTCGTTTCTGCTCGCTTTAAGCGGGCTGCCAACACTTTGCTTGCTCTATTTCCCTGGGCATAGTATGTTGCTTTGAGTTTGCGTAAGTTAAAGCCTACTCGCTGCAGCGTGTGTAGTCTAATTTTGTCTGCTACTTCCGCGATGCTTTTTCGTATTGCCTCTGTGGGATGCGTTTTGTTTTTGTTTGAGAGGTCTATTAACTGTTTGTTCCAATTTATCCATTGGGTCTGGTTACTTTGTTTCAAAGATGCTGCTCGCTTTAGCAAGATTCCTCTAACTACTGCCTTGTGTGCCTGCCATAGGGTGCATGCAGATGTGTCTCCTGTGCTGTTGAGCATGAAGTATTCTGTTATGGCTTCTTCTAATTGGTTGGAAAAGGGTATGTCTGTCAGTAGTGATTCGTTGAGTCTCCAGGGGCTCTTGTGTTTGTAGTCGTAGTTGTCTTTAAGGGTCAGTGTTAGTGGGGCATGGTCCGACCATGTGATTTGGCCGATAGAGCATTCTAGAACCTGGTCCAGGTGTGTGCTTTCCATATGGATTCTATCTATTCTAGTGTATGTATTGTGTGTGTTTGAGTGATACGTGTAATCCTTTTCTTGAGGGTGTAGGACTCGCCATACGTCATATAATTTATTAATGTCCAGCAATTTAAGGTATGATGCACAGGTCCTGCGATGTTTCGCGTGAACCTCCCTGCCTGCATGGGACGTTGTGTCGTTGATGGGATCTATGATGTGGTTAAAGTCCCCACATAATACCAGTATGCCCTCCTGTACTGGTCGCAATATGGCTAAGATTCTGTGTAGGAAGTCTCTTTGATTCGTGTTCGGGGCATATACATTTGCTAGGGTGTATTTAGTGTTGTTGATTGTGCATACTATTATCGTGTATCTTCCTTCCTTGTCTGTCTGTGAGTAGTGGTGCTGGAAGGATACTGTGTTGCTAATTAGTATTGATGTCCCCTTCGTTTTTGTCCCTGCCGTAGTGTGGTATTGGTGTGGGTACAAGGATGGTTTTAGGGTCGGTGGCGTTTTGAAGTGTGTTTCCTGGAGGCAGATTATGTCAGGCTGATCTCTCTTGAGATTTCGAAAGAGGCAATGTCGCTTATATGGGGTATTTAACCCTCTAACATTATAGCTTTGTATTTTCATACTATAGGTCAGTGTCGTGAAGCGCTAGGATTCGTTTATGTGATCTACTTATGGGGTAGGCTGAACTTGTGGCTGATAGTGCATTGGATTTGTTCCCACAATGCTGGGCAGTAGTGTGGGCCTGAGTTGTGTGGTTAGTGGTGGTGATGGCGAATTGCGCCTGGCTTTTGGTGGGCCCAGGGGTTGTCATTTTATGCAGGTGGACGTCACCTTCTTGTTCTATGGGTGCATCTGTCTCTTGGAGTAGTGTCGAGGGGGGAGAGGGGGGGAAGGGAGTAGGGGGGTCATACTGTGAGGGTATGAACTTGGGGGGGGTAAAAACTATAGCCCTTTGGCGGGCTTTGGTTCCGGCTAGCGGTACCATGAGAGCGTGGTTGGTGTGAAGAAAAGAACAGTAGGAAGATTGGCCTGTGTCAGTCCGTTGTGACCGGCGGTTGGCCAGTGGGGTGCCTCTTTGCGGCTGTCGACTTTGCGGTAGGGTACAGTAACTTGGGGCTGCGGTTGTCCCTTGGGTTCACGCTGCATGCTTCAACATTGGGTTTTTTTTTTTTTTGTATTGTGTTAAGTTTCAGCTTGGGGCTCTTGCCGACGGGGGGGGGGTCCAGGACAGTAGGGGGCATAGGTTGGCGGTACATGACTGTGGTTGCTACCTGGCGTGACGCATTGGCTCGGTCGCCTAAGGTGTGTAGGAGGTCGGGAGGGTCACGCTATGGTCTAGTTGTGGCGGGGCGGTTCAGTGGGCGCCTCTTCTGTCCCCCGGTGGAGTTACTTCTCCTTGGGGGCCTCGTGGAGGGGAGGGCGTTGTATGTGTCGGGGCTATCCCATTGGCCTATACGCTTGATTTGCAACTGTCCCCCACATATTATGCAAACATCCAAACCAAACATATTGCAATACATAAGAGGCACCATTATCGTCTCCCGTGGTACAATCCCGCTCCCTCCGGGCCCTGAACGGGCTGTCCCATTCACATATACTCTGAATTGGCAACTATGCCTCATACATTATTCAATGCCTGAAACAATCCCATTGTGACACTTGGAACAATATTACCATTCTCCGTGATGCCTCCCCGCTCCCCCCGCTCCCCCCCGCTCTGAATGGGGTTGTCCTATTCTCATGTGAGCTAGACTTGCAACTGTGTCCCACAAATTGTTCAGATATTCAAGGCGTGTACAATGCATTAAATCATATTCACAATTACCCTTCCCCATGGTGCCTTCCCGCTGCCCCAGCTCCCCCGAGCGTGGCGACTTCCCCTGAGCTGTGTTGCGTCATCCTCTGGGGGGGTCCCCTGCAGCCTTCTGGTGATTGCTTCCAAGGATGCTGAGGCTGTTTGCCTCCCCGCAGGCTGCAGCTGTGAGTGTGCTTCTGCCTGAGCCTACGGCTCTAAAAGTTCCCGTGGCAGCGTAGTGTGTCATTTTGTGTCGCTTTATTGTCCCTGAGATTGGCACGTGTTGTGTGTTGTTAGCCTCCAGTGTGCATGCAGTGTGTGTGTTGCAAGTGAATGTGTTTTGTTGACGCATGGGGCGCTGCCAGTGTTGCAAGGGCAGCATGGGGAGTTATAGTGCCATAGTCACCTGCTTGAAATCAATAGTCCTTCTTCGTGGCCTTTAAACAGTCCCGCTTCTGTTAGTCGTGGTTATTGGAGGTAGCGTATGGCATCTCACGCCATCTTTGCTGCTGAATGTGTTGCAAGTGTGTGCTCCTCCGTCAGGGCCTCAGGGCTTTAGTTACGTACTCTTTTCCAGTCGGCTGTAAGCTTACTCGGTTGTGGGTCGTTGTCGCTTCTTGCTTGGTTCTGGGGTTGTATACCCCATTTCTGCAGTGTTTTCCGTCCATCCGCCAGAGAGGTGATAACGTGCATAGCTCCATTTTTATGTATGAGGAGACGCACTGGGTGGCCCCAGCGGTAGGGCACCTCATGGGAACGGAGGGCATCGGTTATTTCTTTATACTCCTTTCTTTTTTTCAAGGTCTGGGCAGAGAGATCTGCATATAGTTGAATGGTGTTGTATTGGGCTGGAAGGTCTTTGCGGAGCCTGGACGCTCTCATCAGTGCTTCTTTCGCATGATAATAGTGGAGGTGCGTCAGTACATCCCTTGGCGCTTCAGCTGGGAGGAAGCTTGGTTTAGCGACTCTGTGCGCCCTGTCCAAGAGCAAGACATCTGCTGGGAGGTCTGGGGCTAATGTTTTGAAGTAAGCCGTGAGGTATGCCGCTATTTCGGGCTGCTTCACCGTCTCAGGGATCCCCCTGATCCGTATATTCTGTCTCCTTGACCTATCTTCTAGGTCCATGATTTTATATTGGCAGGATTCCAGCGCCTGTTCCAGGTTGTGGACATGGTCTGCCATGTCATTGTGTGCGTCTGCATACTCGCCCATGCGGTTCTCCATGCGGGCTGTTCTATCACCCAGCTCCTGCACGTCCCTTCTCAGGTCTGAGATGGACTTGTTGAGGCTGTGTAGAAGTTTGTCAGACATTTCTCCTAGGCAAGCCTGGAGTATGTTCTGTGTGACCGGCAAATCTCTTCCCCCAGGGGATTCCTGCAGCGGCAGCGTGTCGTCGCCATCTTGGCTGTACTCTCCTGTGCCTTGGGCCTTAGGTGGCGGATTGCGGGCGGAGAAAAAAGCGTTTTTTTCGGCTTTGTCGGGGATCTTCTTCCCTTTGGGTTGTGCCATGCTTGAGGCTTGGTTTGGAGGTTAGTGCTGGTCACTGTCGCTGGTAATGTCGCTGTTTAGGCCAAAACAGAACGGAGCTCGCCTCACATGCGTCCGTTCGCGCCGAGCGTTAAGCCACGCCCCTTAATATTTTTTTTAATATTAATTTTAAAGAATTCCCTCAAATTTGTATGATCTCATTATAAACGTACGTAAAAAATATCAACACTTTTAGGCGTTTTTCAATTATGTATTTAAAAGTAAACTATGTCAATTGGGAAAAAAAACCTCTATTATTAAAAGACCGTAAAATTCAATCTAGATGAAATGACTTGTGCTAAACTGACATTGTCTCATTTTGATAAGCTTTGTTATACTTCCGTAGCTTTTTTGAATTTCTTTTCAACGTGCATAATCCTGGCTAATTATATGATTGAGTAATTATGTGAGCTAATTGCATATTTCCTTTGCACAAACATTATAGAATTTGCCCCTCCATGGAGAAGATTAAAAGTGAGATGTCTTGAAGAAGTTAATCATTTCACTTTGGAGAAGAAAAGAGAAGGTTGTAAAGATGTAAGATTTTGCATAGCTGATTTTTAAAATTAGTTTTTTTGATTAAAATTAATCAAGACATTAAAAACAAAATGCCATCTCTACCATGGATAACTGGTGCGAATATATGCCAACGTAGTGGCATAGTGAATTTTTATTTTTTTATTTTCTATTAACACAGCATATCAAAAACATTGAAGGTACAAGGTGTGTTTATTAAGCCCCAAAATTAATGAACTTCTCAATGACTGAAGCTTTTGCAGAGAGTACGTGCATTTTTAAAACGTCTACTAATTGTTTGTTTCACTGTACTTTTCCGCTTTACCATTAAGTGCACACATACATATTATATATTTCTAGAAAGAAGACCCCACCAAAAAAGATAATTTATTTTTACTTGTTATTTAACCATTTTTAGCAGCCTCTGTAAAATATAATGGTTTTATTTAATTTTTCTGTGTTTTTCAAACATGTTTTATTTTCATGGAGGATTTTACTACCCACTTCTATAAAATTTGTTTTCTGCTACTGACTCCAAGTATAGTAATAACCCAAATATAGCAATAACCCAAATGTAAACCTTTCAACAAATGTATGTCCCACTACTGTAAAACCACCAGATTTATATCCTGCTACTTCCCTGAAGTACTGTAATGTTCAACATGAAGGCATTTGCCAAAGTTATGGGGTAAAATTACAAACATACCGAGATAAATTTGAACTGATTTATTTACTGAACCCATGTCTGATTTGATACAAAATAGTAGCCTCCATTTGCACTTTACCCTACCCATGGGTAAGACAAGTTGAGCTAATTAAAATTGGTCATTTTGAGTCTTATGACTTTCATCACCATTATATGCAAAATTTCAAGAAAAATTTAATTTGTCACTATTTTTCCATACATATTAATCTTTAAAGGGTTACTCCAAGCACCATGCTGCACATGCAGAGTTTAACCAATGTGCCGTTGAAGGTGTAACTCTACCTCCGGAAGCGGCATCATTAGGGCATCAATAGCTAGACCAGAACAAGTGTTCCAAGTGGCTAATATCAATCCTGTGCAACATGCACACACAGCATGCTGGTGTAGGAGGGAAATGAACGTAACAGGCCAATCTTTCCTACTCCCACAAAAAAAAAGATGTTGTAATTAAGATACTTTAATACTAAATCCCCTCAGTCTGCAATGTGGGGAAGTGTGAGAGGTGCCAATGTTAATTGACACAGAATATATTTGAAAATCAGGGGCGTACCTAGAGCTTCTACAAAACCTCTCTCCTGCCCGCCGTTCTACAAAACTCATGTCCTGCCCCTGTTCTACAAAACCCCTGCTCAACCCCGTTTAAACAAAATCCCTGCCCCCCTTCTACAAACCCCTGCACCACCTTCCATAAAACCTTTTGCACCCCCGCTTACCCAAAAAAACCTGCCTGTCCCTCCAGAGCCCCTGCTCAGCCCCTTACACACACAGTTAGAGGCAGACAGTCACACAAACTGTTACAGGCAGCATTCCCCAATCACAGGCACACTGTCACACACAGACAGTCACAAGCAGGCACTCACAGACAGACTCACAGGCAGACAATTACACACATACACACACACAGTCACAGGCAGACATTCACACACAGTTACAGGCAGGCAGGCACTCACACAGAGGCACAGGCAGACAGTCACGCAGACACACATACACACAGTCACAGGCAGACAGTCATAGGAAGACAGTCACACACACACAGTTACAGGCAGGCAGTCACAAACACACACATGCACACACAGAGTTACAGGCAGACAGTCACACACACACAGTCACAGGCAGATAGACACACAAACTCACAGGCAGACAGTCACACATAAAAACATAGAATGTAACGGCAGATAAGACCCATTCGGCCACACACACACACACACACACACACACAGAGTCACAGGCAGACACACACTCTCTCCCTCTCTCTAACTTACTGAACTTATGGGCTGGAGGAGTAGTGGAGTCACTGAGGTCCGTGGAGGCTGTCAGTTTGGGAATCAGGGACTCCATCCTGCTAGATGTGCAGCAGTGGGTGGTGGCAATGTTTAGCTCTGCCCCTGCTGCTGGTTTGGCTTTGCCCTGCTGCTGATTAGCCCCACCACCAGTTTTCTTAGATGCGGCCGGTTTTGAAGTTCTGCGGCTTCCACCCCCCATGCCCCCTTAGTACGCCACTGTTGAAAATTATTTGATCTTGAAACTCTTCTTATAGAACAATATGTTAGTGCAACTGTACTTTTATATCCGGGCATTATATCAACAGACATTCTTTTTACATTTTGCTGCATTGCTACAAATGTTATCAGTACCTACTAATAAAAATTTAGTTCACATTTACGTGCTTGCTGCGCATCTCATAATTCATATAAACACCATGTTATTATTTTTGCAACAAAATGTGCTTGTGAATGGGTTCATTTATGTTTGTATCACAATAAAAATATATTTTTCACCTTTAAAGTTTTAGATATGTTGTGTAAATCATATAGTAAAGTTCACAATAAAATCCATTTTAACTCCAAGTTGTAGTCATACAAAAATGTGGATACGCCCAAGGAGAGTGCATACACATTTTCCTATACTCGGTCTAGTTTTTCATAAAAATAGCTTTTTATTGCAGTAACCATAAAATCAGCTGACACAAACTAACAGGGATAAGTCTCACTAAAGTAAGAATTGTTGTGAGTTTCAAATTTAAGGTTAGTAGCTAAACTGGAAGCTTGGCTGACTGGAAGAATTTAACTTTTTTAGTTACCTTGGTCTTAAATTTGATATTCACTTTGAATTGACTTTAAATTCTCAACAATGCTCACTTTATTGAATAACCCTGTATGTAGAGCCACAAAAAAACAATTTAGAATTTGATAAAATGTAATAAATTCATACTATAGTTACAAATTCCACTAAACACAGACGACACCATACACACACACACACACAAAACAAAGCAATGTGTGAAATATTTCTTTGTGACACAAAGGATCTTATATTATGGATGTCCTCTGAAACAACTGACTGACATTAGTTGAGCATGGTTAATAATTTGCTAGTAATAAAATGAATTACAGGCAATTAAGTAACACTATCAACTTTGGTTGTACTACAAAAAAAAAGTCAGATAACATTGTCTGGGTAAGGAATTTTTTATGTAGTTCCACTTTGCCTTTGTCGGCAAAAATATGGAAGTCGTTTAAAGGTTTTAAACCAATAAAAGGTTTTCACTGTCATTTATTGGCCTGACTCTTTACACACCCCGCACGCATGTTCTTGTGATATAGTAAAAGGCATGCTGCTCATAATAAAACAATATAAAAAAAAAAATCAGAACTGACATAACTGATTGATGTATCTTAGCTTAGGATATTTCGCCTCCTCTTATTTTAATTTACAAGCAATTTTTGGCATATGTTTTTAAAAAAATTAAACAAATAAAGGAGGGGTGTTTATAACGCTACCTGAGTTAGGAAAACCACTCATTTTACTCACTAGAGCTCAATAAACTGCAATTTGTGCTAAAATGTAAAACATTTCAAGATTGTTTTAAGGCGTTTCCAATTATAGATTTACATTTTGTTTATATATGAAACATGGGGGGGAGGGAGGTGGGGCTGGTTGCACTCACCTGAACTTGCTTAAATGGGGTGCTGCTGGGGACCATATTATACAATAAACAGTACACAAAATCCAGCGCACTCTCCTAAACAGCAACTTCAATGTTGACAGATTTTATTTTAATTTTTTTTAAAGTTCCCCACCCCCATATTTCATGTATATAAATATATATATTTGGGAGTCTAGCCAACTCCTTGGTTTTGCACCCCTCCCTGTTTTACATTTAACTGACAGTCTCTGCTAAATATTACACACATACAGTAAGAATACCCTTAGGTAAATGGCCTGAGATGTATATTTGATATAAATATATACTTTTGTGTATCAATTTTGTTTTCATTACTATTACAATAAAACATCAACATATCTAATTCTAAAATTGTTACAGATTTTATTTTACTCCTTGTATTCTGGGACCTGTAACTACCAAAAATAAATGAAAATCCTAGACATATGATGTACTCTGTAAATGAGGACAAATAAATGTATTTATTTTGAATTACTTTTCGTAAGCTGCACTAGGTTTTCACACATTATTATTGCAAAACTGGGTAAAGAATTAAAAAAACATTTATTTTTTACAATACATTTGAGAAATTTTTGATATAATATACACCATATGAGATTCCCTGGAGTGACTACTTTTGTAAATGGTATGTCTTCATGGGGTGATTTAAACTATCAAACTACTAGTCACCACATACAAATATGTATGTATAGGTCACATCAAATTAAATCCCTATTTCTCCTTTAAAAAACAGTTTATAATATGTGTCGGTGCAATACAAAGATGGAGATTGCTGCTGAACACAAACAGAAAAAAAATGCAAAATTAGTTTTAGTCCTTAAGTAAAAAACAGGCAAATGTAACTTGTCATCCGATTGAGAAAGCCCCACGGCGAAAATGCGTCTCGGAACTCCAAGGAAGACCACCCCAGAGACTTTTACTTTTTGGTATCTGTATATACAGTTTTACTTTGCTTAATTGTTTTTTTTTTTTTTTAATAAATTGTTACTTTTACCTTATACATCTGGTAGTGGATCTTCAACTGCTTCCTGCATTTTCTAAAGAAGGGTAGTGCCTCCCTTAAAGGCACCACACGCTTATACATAGAGCCTAGTACAATTGGCTCTATTCCAGGTGAGCACATTCATGCACTGTTATATGTGACCACTTGTTTATTTTAAACATACTTGCACTAGGATTTTTGTCCTTTTTTATCCACATATGTTGTGAGCTGTATATCTGGAGAAGGTCTGGTATTACCAAACATACCTCAGCTGTTGTGATTTGAGCCAATCTCCAGGCTCTTTACCATGTGAGTTGGACATACATCTTCTTCCACTCCATTCACACCTTACAAGCATACTGCACCATGATGTGTATTTTCTTGTTGTAGATTTTATTATGCTGTCTGCCCCTTAAAGTGATATATACGTTATTCCAATAGGGGTAAGAATTTGATATTTAGCGCTCCACTGAGTGATCTTTTGGTGGTAGTACGATCCACTAAGTTCACTTTTTTCTTTCACAAATGTAACTTGGTCCTTAAAAGATTAATAGACCTGAAAAAAAAAAAAAGTAAAAACACCTAGATCTGAAGGTTTGGAGAATCTTGTCATACCATGATAAAGTCCCAATTTAGTGAATAGCCCTAACACATATGTTAGTTTGGTAGAATTATATTTAGAAAGCACTGGTACCTCTGGAAAAAAAGTTTTTTTCATTACAATGTTCATCAAATGTTCTCCAATCATATGAGACTTTCAGTTGCCAATAAAGATTGTTTTTGTTCTTCTTGATAAGTGTACACACATCACAAGTATTCTGGTATTACTACCATACAAGATTTCTTAAATTAGTAAAGCACAAACATTCTTAAATTATTACACAAGTATTCTGGAATATTTATAACACACTCATTCTGGAATCTTAAGAACACAAGCATTCTGGAATATTTGGAACACACTCATTATGGAATCTTAAGAACACAAGCATTCTGGAATTATTACAACACAAACATTCTTAAACTATTACAACACAAGTATTCTGGAATATTTAGAACACACTCATTCTGCAACCTTTAGAACACAAGCATTCTGGAATTATTACAACACACTCATTCTTAAACTATTACAACACAAGTATTCTGGAATATTTATAACACACTCATTATGAAATCTTTAGAACACAAGCATTCTGGAATTATTTCAACACAAACATTCTTAAATCATTACAACACAAGTATTCTGGAATATTTGGAACACACTCATTATGAAATCTTTAGAACACAAGCATTCTGGAATTATTGCAACACATTACATTCTTAAACTATTACAACACAAGTATTCTGGAAAATTTAGAACACACTCATTCTGCAACCTTTATAACACAAGCATTCTGGAATTATTACAACACACTCATTCTTAAACTATTACAACACAAGTATTCTGGAATCTTTAGAACACAAGCATTCTGGAATTATTACAGCACAATCATTCTGGAATTATTACAATGCAAACATTCTTAAACTATTACAACACAAGTATTCTGGAATCTTTAGAACACAAGCATTCTGGAATTATTACAGCACAAGCATTCTGGAAAATTTAAAACACAAACATTCTTAAATTAGTACAACACAAGTATTGTGGAATATTTAGAACACACTCATTCTGGAATATTTAGAACACAAGCGTTCTGGAATTATTACAACTCATGCATTCTGGATTTATTTATGTACATCCCAAAATACCTCACTTGTTATAATTCTCCAGTTAAGCTATCTGGGCCTAAATGCACAATTTCCAGATTCATGTGGTTTATGCAGACAACATTTGAAAGCAAAACATGACAGAGATCTAGTCACTATATAGTGAGGTGTGAGCTGCTAGCTGACTTTGAGTAGGCTAAATTGTAAATAGTAGAATAACAATGTTTTGGCATACATTTTTTAAACCAGTTATTAAGTCAGCAAGTTAAAAGATCATGATGGGTTGAGAGCCTATAGGAAAGAATTATACAGTCAGTAGTGAATGCTGCAGTCAGGCTTATCTGTCTCACCCGTCGCTCCTCCCATACCTCGCCCCCTCTGTCGATCCTTACACTGGCTTCCTGTATCCTATAGGTGTCAATTCAAAATACCAACCCTTACCTATAAAGCTCTAGCCCCTCTTACATTTCTTTCTTGATTCATAGATATGTCCCTTCTCGGTCTCTCCACTCTGCCGGTGACCTCCTGTCCGCTGCTCGCACCCTTACTGCTAACTTGCGCTTGCAGGATTTCTCGCTGGCAGCTCCCGTAATTTGGAACAGCCTGCCTACCACCATAAGACTCTCCCCTAGTCTTCAATTGTTTAAAAAGTCCCTCAAAACACATCTGTTCAGAAATTCTTATGGACTCCCAGAGTAACTTATCTATACCTATCCATATCGTTCTCTTGCTCTCCTAAAGAGCCATACCCACCTCTCACCTCCAGTTATGCTACATTTCCAACTTGTTTGATGGCTGTCACCCTTGCTGCACTGTTGTGTATTTGTACCCCATCTCATCTAGACTGTAAGCTCCTTTGAGCAAGACCCTTATCTACCTATTGTTCCTGTGTCACTGTGTAATGGTTTCATTTATTGTAAATGTCCCCACCTTTCATATTATTGTAAAGTGCTGCGGAATTAGTTGACGCTATATAAATACCAATAATAATAATAATAATAATTCAAAGGTGCATTACTTAAACAGTTCATCTTGAGCTGGAATTTTTGGTGCCACATACCAAATTAAACCACATGGTGGCGCCAAAGCACACAGATTTAGTGATCTATAGTTATCTTCACTCATAACATTGCACAATAACGCTTATTCGTTATACCAACAACAAATAAGAAATGCTACATAATGGTGTTTTATTGTGTTTATAAAAATACCTTCTTTATGTAGAGGCTGAGCTCCTTACTAATCAACTTGGTCAGTACACAGGTCACAGTTTTGTCAGTAAAAAGGTGTGCATATTCAATGCAGCTTAAGAAACGTCTTTTAAAATAAACTGATGTATTTGTCCTGATTTACAGAGAATATGTCTAGGTTTTCAGTTTACTTTTGGTAGTTACAGGTCACAAAGAATGAGGAGTAAAATACAATTTCAATGTGGAATTATTTCAGAATTTGGCGTGTTTTGTCTTTGTTGTGTTTTATCTTTGGTATGTTTAATAGTCATCACAGAAAACAGAATTGCCACACAAAAGTACAAATTTAAATAATGTAGACAACACACGGTATTTACTTAAGGGCATTTTGACACATTTTACGTAGCCATTTAGCTGCCAATCTCTGCTAAAAATTGCAAGAGAATTATGGCTTCTATGCTTTTTTAAAGTTTTTTTTTTCATACACAAATAAAGCAAGACATTTTTAACATGTATTTCATAAATCTGTGTGATACTCCTGTACAAAACCCCAAATTATGTTCAGCTACATCTTCGGAGTGTAACAATACCCCCAATGTATGCCTTATGCAAAGATACAGGGCAAAAATTAGTTACTTACAGTTTTTTAATAAAATGAGAAAAGTGAAAATGTGTGTATATGGGGGCAGGGCTAACCCTAATCCTATAGCTACTAACAGTGCTAGAGTTATTCCCTATGGTGATTGTCAGCAGAGGGATTCCCTTACTGTGCAGAGACTGTTACAGCATGAGACAGGTTTTTTCTATTTCCACTGCTATATTAATTTGTGACTAGTTGTCTAAACCCCCCTGCAGCCACGATCAAACACAGTGATCAGCGCTGGGCATTAGGTTGAGGCCTAGACTGATAAGTATCTGCAGCCAGTGATCACGCTGAAGGGGGCTTGCAGGGAGACCTGATTGGGGCCTTCTCGGACCTTGTGGGTCTCTTTCCTCTGTTAGAGGGAATCCCTGGTGATGTCAGTGATGAGGTCAACAAGACCGTGAATGAATATGGAAGTTCATCCACAATAATTTAAAGGGCTGTGTGCTGCGCTCACGTTCTGTGCTACACATAGCTCATTGGTCAGTATGTGGCTACTAATTCTGGCTACTAACGCACTAATTCTGTCCAAAGCTGAGAGAGGGGATTCACCAGAGGTATTAAGTGATAACTAGTGCTCCCCAGTAACCAGCAGGAAAATGGATCTTGCTGGTAAAATGGCACGTGACAGAATTGTTTTACTATGGATTCTTAAGGGATTATAGAACAAATTATAACAGTAATCCGCAGACTTCAAGCTCCCAAGGAAGGTGTCTAATCTCCATCCTGGAATCTACCTTGTAAGTACGGACATTTGGTGGTGCATACGTTTGGGGCCCTAGAAGCTGAGTGTCCTTTTATGGATTTTATTTTCTGTCCAGTAGCCACAATTCATGATGTGTGTGCTAGTTGTAGTTTGGTTACAAGCATTCTCACCAAATTGCTCTCTAATTAGTATTCCTGTGATACAAGTATGGCAAAGAATAACATTATGTTGAAACTCATCTGCCATTGGTTTGTATAATTTCTCAATTAAAGGGAACTTGGTATTCCAAGTTTACTTTAATATGTTACGCTCTCCAAGGCAGTAAATTGATCATTTATCAGAGTGAATAATTATATATTTCAATGCTCCGAGAGCTTTTACACATACTTACTTGCTGCCCCTCGCTCCAGTGTCACCATATTTTGAGGATCCACAGCCGGTACACTGTTATAACACCCATCTTCCGCTGCCACCCCCTCTCTGTGGAGATCATCCCTGCATGGGAGCACATCCCCAGGCAGAACAATCCTCCCTGATCATGAGGACATGCTGGCTTTATTGCTAGAATATCAGTGTCAGAGTGTTCTATAATCCACCAGCAACTGTGAGAACCAACAGAGTGGCAGCAGGGAGCAGGAGAACCACTTGGAGGAGAGTTTAAGGATTGGTTGACAAGTAGGGAGAAGCCAAAATGATAAAAAAAAGGATTCAATTAAAATCTATACATTTGTTAGCTTATCTATAACTTGAGCACTTTAATTTTTAACCCAAGTTATGCGTACCATGACAGGTCTCGCCTAGCTAGAGATTGCTTTTTCTCATCCTCTTCTTTCTGGTCTTTCCTTCGCTACTTTCATACGTGGCCATTGGCCCTGGTGTTTTATTGTAGCTGAAATATCCATAGTCCTACACATAGGAACTTTGACCTATTTCACGCTGTTTCTTTTGAGTCTTTTTTAGAGTTTGCTCTTTTGACGTAACCTGACCTTCTGGAGTTTCATTTTGTACCACTCTAGAAAAATGAATAAACATGTTAATTACAAAATCAAATATCACTTCAAATATCTTAAACAAACAGTTACTATTTGCAAACATACTGACTTTGCTACATTTTGTACTTAAAGGGACGATATAGTCACCAAAACAACTTTAGCTTAATGAAGCATTTATTATGTATAGATCATGCCTCTGAAGTTTCATTGCTCAATTCTCTGCCATTTAGGAGTATAATCACTTTTGTTTCTATTTATGCAGCCCTAGCCACACCTCCCCTGGCTGATACTGACGCAGCCTGCATGAAAACAAAATGGTTTCATTTTCAATCAGATGTAACTTACTTTGAAAGTTTTTATCTCCTGCTCTTTAAATTGAACTTAAATCACACACAGCGTCACAAGCTATTAACAGAGCAGAAGATAAGAAATTCTAAATTAAATAGAATTTGCAATAAAGGAAGTGTAAACATTAGATGATTCTTTGCAGGAAGTGTTTAGGAAGGCTGCGTAAGTCACATGCAGGAAGGTGTGACTAGGGCTGCATAAACAAATTTATGTAACTCCTATATGGCAGAGGATTGAGCTGTGAGAGTGTAGGGGCATGATCTGTACACCAAAGCTGCTTTATTAAGCTAAAGTTGTTTAGGTGACTGTAGTGTCCCTGTAGAATATATGGCAAGCAGAATTTCTAATAAAAGTATGTATGCAAATATGTTTTTAGAATCAGCAAGTAGCAGACAGGAGAAGTTACTTGAGTGTATTATTTAAAGAAGATGTTAGTTCAGATTGTTAGGTACGCAGGCAGCAAATGGTGCACCAAGCAGAAATTGCAGTATAATCAAAGACAACTTATATTGAATCAGCAAGGCAAAGAATAGTCAAGGAATGTTCAGTTTTCATGGTTAAGGGAGATCAGCAGCATTAGATAAAACTTGTAGAGATTCGGTACACTTGTTTTTCAGGTGGGAGCTCAGACGACAACTTTGTATGGCAGTTCTACAAATTAACTAGGTGATTTAAAAGTTGGCGCGGCCTCCCCATAATATAACTGCGTCTTGCGTCGTGTGTGTGTGGGAGCGCGCCATTGGCCAAACCCGGAAGTAAAATTGAGAAAATCACAGATCTGTAAGTATGACAAGACAGAAATTATTAAATCTATGCCCAGATTTAATTAAAAAAAAAACCAAATAGTTTAAAAAAAGTTGAAACACCCTTGGTAACGTGAGGGCTAATTATGTCGCGGCTAACCAGTGCGTGCTAGCCAGTCTCCACATTAAAAAGAAAATAGATAAATATTCTAAGGGGGTCAATAAGACCTCCATATGCGCCAAATGCAAATGCAGTAGGTGGCGGCATGTCTGCTAAATGTGAAAATTACAGGTCTGGCGGCCATGAGAGTCTCTGACTTGGCTGTCAGAACCATCTGATCTTAATTTTAGTTGTGGTGCATTTATCATTTTTTCTTGTGGTTTTTTTGTGTGAAATTTTGGCTTTTTAACTTTCATTTGTTGCGTCAAACTGTATGGATTTGTATTTTGCTTTTTTGGGGCTGAGTTCAAAGAAAGAAGACTTCTGATGGTAAGTATATATTTTTCTCACAGTTATTACATTTATTGCCTCCCCTTCACTATTATTAGGGTGAGGGGGTAGGTAAAGTTATTTTTTTTATTGGTCGGTGGCTAGGTGATGAGCGAATCCTAACCACTCGGAGAGGAAGTGGGTGGACATACCACTATTTTATTATTATCGTCCCTACTTAGAAACATAGAAACATAGAAACATAGAATGTGACGGCAGATAAGAACCAATCGGCCCATCTAGTCTGCCCAATTTTCTAAATACTTTCATTAGTCCCTGGCTTTATCTTATAGCTAGGATAGCCTTATGCAAATCCCACGCTTGCTTAAACTCCTTTACTGTGTTAACCTCTACCACTTCAGCTGGAAGGCTATTCCATGCATCCACTACCCTTCCTTGCTGCCCATAGGTGGGGACACTAGGTCCTCCTCCCTGATTAATATTATTATGGCCCTTACCAATTGCCTATGGATGCTGAGGCATTAGGTCCTCCTCCTTTTATTCATTCATATTAGTGCCTCCACCCACCAAAAATGGTTGGTAGCCCTTGAGAGTGACACATGCTCCTTCCCCATGGATATTATAATAGCCCCCATATATGGAGGTTTAAAATCGTGATTATAGTAATATGGGGGTCTTATTGACCCATGTAGGCTTTTTTTTTATTTTTATATATCTATGTAATATGGTAGCTGGCTTGCACTCTAATGAGCTGCCATGTAATGCATTTATACATTTTTTTTTTTTTTGCATTTGCACTACAGAACGACATCACAAGTCACTATACAATGTATTTTGTCTCACAGTGTAACAATATCTAGCACTGTTTAGGTACATCATTCAGATATAGAATGACAAATATAAATATAATCACTCCACCCACATGGTATCAGCACATCAGATATATGACCTATATTTCCCTGCTCTTGTAAGTTAAACAGTGTTGGTAGGAGTAGCGTTCGTTTACCATGCATTTTCGTTATTTGAATCGTTTAGTGATTCCTCCGAGCTGTTTATAGAGTACGAGGTGTCTTATAAAATATACCATATTGTAACAGAAAGAAAATACAAAGTTAAAGTTAAAGACATTACCTTCCCTGTCCACGGTTGTCATCTATTGCGTGGATGTTGTAGTTTGGATCCAGAATATTCCTTGTCTGTGTGCCCCCCCCTTGTACTTTCACCCTTTCTTTATCCATTCCTGTTCCTTAGCACGGATACCAATGTGCTTTCTCTGCCCCCTCCCCTGCCCCCATCTGCCCCGAGGTTGTTATTGTGTGAGTGCTGCCATATAATTTAACCTTGTGCCACCAATGTTTTTTTTTTAACTATTTGTCAACTTGCGACTAGTGTTTTCAACGAGCATAAGTACTTCAAATTAAAATTCACTAACTTGAAAGCAAGTGGATGGTAATTTGTGAATGTGTATCCTGAACAATGCATTCAGTCCAGCATTTTATAAAAAAAAAACAACGGTGCTTTGTATAGCTAAAGCTTGTATAGGATTCAAATGTGAACACTCCAGTTTTAATCTGGACACTGACTGCATCTGGGTAACTGATGAAGATTCACCTGAATTTCATTTGCATCAGGCCTTAGTACATATGAGAATTTCCGGTCGGAATTCAATGATTTGCAGTGGATTTTTTCCATCCATGTTAAGTAAATAACCCTGCATATCTATGTCTCCTTTTCATTTGCAATGTTTGTCTGGGCTTTGCCTTGTCTGAAACCGATTATGATGAAATTTGCTAAATCTTTAAACACAAATTGAAAAGAACACGGAGCATTTCATGAAAATTGTTAACACAAGTTACAAGTGATTTTCAAAGCTCTATTCATTGTGTAAATTCTGGAGAAGTGACATTTCACCTTTGATATTAATTGGAGGTAAGAGAAGCAAAATAGTCACTTTAACTCAATCTAAGATTTAAAAAATCCAGTAGTATCAACAAAATAAAATCTTTCTTTCAAACACGAATAGTTTTGGAAGTGTGAGAGATTATATAGATTTTCATCTTCACATCACCTTTCTTGTTTATAATGTATATAATTATGCTAGCAGAAAAAAAAACAACAGTTTGAGCCTTGAGTGTTACAACTGACAGAATCTTTGGTCCATCTCACACACCTGCTCGTGTTATCATCGATGATGTAATTATATACACCTGACTCGATCGATCGCTGAGATTGGGATTTATCTTAGATCCAAGCCAATAATGCATACACCATGACCCTAGGAGATCACTTGATTTGGCTTTGCCCAAAGTAACATATTATACTAAAGGCTATGTTGCCATCACGTTCCTCTCTCCACCTACTCCTTCATTAAGTCCTTCAAAACATTGCACCCACATTAGGATTATGTTAAACAACTGGAGGTCTGCATTTCAGTAAGCCTGGAGGCTAAAACAGAATTGTTCAATTTAGTAGAAATAAACAGTAATTAGGGTATGAGGAAACAAGAGTTTATAATACAATTGTTGCACTTTGGGGCTTAATTAACTCATGTAGATGTAAAGAAAAAGCTGGGCAGACTGTCACCAAAATCAGCCTGGAGGGACTTTAGACCTCATGCCTCTTCTATCATATCTCACCTGAGGTGAGGACTTCAATTATACAGAAGTGTGCTTGTATAACCTTTGGTAATTGCTGTCCTCACATAACCACTTATCTCCATAACTTATCCTCTTCAAAATAAGGAAGGATAGTATTTGTGACAACAAGTTGCTTATTTGAGGTTTATTCACTGAACTTCGAATAGTGGTATATTTACTTCTGAATGGCACAATTCAAACCAAACTGTGACTATAGTCGAGTAGGAGAATATTTTCATATCAGCTGTTTGTGCCTGTCTTTTGCAAATTAACTTTTGAAACCCAACAATTCTGGGGTTTTAGTTAAAAAAAAAAGTCCAACATCTTTAGTTATGGAACTATAATAGGGTTATTCACTAGAGTGTGAATTTTTCAAGTGGACCTGTCCCTTCTCTGGAATTTTCACCATTGAATAAAACATTACTTACTCCCCCCTTCTTCTTACTCCCCCCTTCTTCTTCTTACTACCATTCTTCTTCTTACTCCCCACTCTTCTTCTTCTTCTTACTCCCCCCTTCTTCTTCTTCTTCTTACTCCCCCCATTTTTACTCTCCCCCCTCTTTTTACTTCCACCCTCTTTACTCTCCCCCCCTCTTCTTACTCTCTCCTCCCCACTCCTTCCGTGTAGCGTGGCCGAGCTCCTCTCCGGTCTGCGGTGCCCGGCCATAGTGATAGGAAGGTGCACACTCAGTGTGCACTTCCTGTCAGTCCGACCAGGTACAGGAAACAGAAACTTCTGTTCCGCGCGGAGTTTCTGTTTCTTGTAACCGGCCGGACTGGCAGGAAGTGCACACTAAGTGTGCACTTTCCTATCACTCCAGCCGGGCACCGCGGACCGGAGAAGAGCTCGACCACGCTACAGGGAAGGGGAGGGAAGGGGAGAAGCTGTGCCGCAGCCACCAGAGGCTCTAAACAGAGCGCTCAGGAGGCTGCAGCATTAGTCTTAAAAGGATTTAGGGCGGCCTCCCTGCCCCCCGGCCCAGCCCGCCCCTGCATACACACACATACAGCACACACACACATACCGCACACACATACACACACATACACACACACACACCACACACATACACACAGCACCTTCACACACACAGCACCCTCACACATACAGCACCCTCACACATACAGCATCCTCACACACACAGCACCCTCACACACACAGTACCCTCAAACACACAGCACCCTCAAACATACAGCACCCTCTCACACACAGCACACAAACAGCACCCTCACAAACACACACACACAGCACCCTCATACACACATGTCACACTAACAGCACCCTCACACACAGCACCCTTACACACACAACACCCTCAAACCGCACCCTCTTACACACAGCACACACACACACACACACAGCAGTGTATGTATGTGTGTGTATATATATATATATATTTGTGTGTGTCTATATATATATACACACACATACATATACACGCAGCGTGTTTGTGCTTTTATGACTATGGATCATACCAATTCAGACCTCCCCACCCCCCAAAATTACACCTGTATAAATTAATTGCCTATCACTTGTCTCTGTCTGCTAGGATTTAAGTACTCATGTATTTTATAAAAGAAAAAAACAAAAATGACCCATCACAAACCTCTCAAGTTAGCAGTTTCTATACCTTGTGCCCAAATAGAACAGGTGACATTTTGCCCTAGAGCAAGGGCTTTATCAAACTAAAATGTCACCTGTTCTGTTTGACCCATTAATAAAGAAACACCTAAATTGAAAGGCTTGTGCTGGATCACTTTTGTATGTTTCTCTGTTATATTGGGTTTATTAGTCTGCATCTTTGCATACGTTTTGTATTATGGATTTTAGGTCACGATGGGACATGTCATGCAGTTATGATGCAGAAGTTTAAGCAGGCACATATAACACATTTTATTTCTATCGTTTTTTTTAATTATATTTACATTTATATGTGGTCTTGTGTTAATTCATGTGTTAATTTATGCCGTTTAGAATAAAAATCAATAAAAAGGAAATCAGTTAAAAAATAAATAAGTTAAAGAGAGCCATAACCAAAACACAAATATTTAAAAAAAAACAAAAAAAAACAAACAATGATGGTTGTGTGTGTTGCAGTAAGTGAGACAGTAATCTGTGTTTTAGTCTACTAAAATAGACAATGCATAGATTGATGACACATACACTTTAAAGGGATACTCCACTGCCCAAATAAAAAAATACTAAAATTGCCGTTTTGTAGCTATACCCCCATTGAAAACACACTTGTATTTTTAATTGGGGGTATAGCTAAAAATAGTTTGCAAGATATGCAGATTTTTTTTCTGCAGCCTTTGCAAGCCCACCCCTTCTAACCCCGCCCAGACTTTCTGTGGTTGTCCAATCCCAGACTTCCCAATGCAGCTCAATGGGCAGACTTTGAAAGGCAAGTGCTTTGACCAATTGCTGCCTCTTGAGTTTAGCGCCATTGGGCTACAAAAAATCAAGAAGTAACAGGACAGGTTGTCTGATTGACAGCCAGGAAATGTAACAAGGTTAATTTATAAAAGTGCCAGTTTCTATTAAATATGTGTACTTTTTGTAAAATAAAAAAAGAGGGTACACTCTTCACACATAAAGCACTTTAGCAAGTTAAGGTACTTTATGTGTTTGGAGTGTCTCTTTAACAAAATGCACTCAAATGTAAAAGGTGCAGAAACAAATTATCTAGTTCCTTTAATTAGGGAGTAGTTTTAATGGGTTCACATCTTGTACTCTGATGTGTTGGCTAGCGCTAATGTTTCAATGGTTGATGTCACTGGTTAATGAATGTGCTCTGTTATATTGGTCAGCTGGTCATTGATGGTGTCTCTAGAGATACATTAATTACATCAATGTTAGTGAATGTGTACGTATGTAGATTATGTATAAAAAAAAAGTGTGATATGATTCCGTATATATTGGGTTATATTCCTTAAATGCTCACTTGTCTCTTTCTGTGATGTTCCACCCGTAAGCTCTGTGATCTAACCAGATTAACCTGGGAGCACAGGCAAAGTGAAAGCAAAATACGTGGATTTTTAAGCTCCCTACTGGTTTCCGGATATTGGCATGACCGCCCTAATTTTACTACCGACATTTAAACTGAAAATTACAGCTGTTATTATTGCATATATCTTACTTTGATTCACCAGCTATTCTCAATGCACACCAGAATAGAAGATTTAAGTTTTTTTTTCTTTAATTATGTAGGTAACTCATTTTAAGAGTTCTCGGTTTTAATGCCTACTAGTAAATAAAAAAGACCTCTTAGCAGGTCGAAACGTTGCTGTCTTTTTTGTTTCAATAAATCTGCCTGCGGCTTTCACACTTTGAGTGCTGCCTTAACTTGTTGGGATTGCTGGTCCTGTTCCAGGGCACTGGTGGCCGCTGGGAGTGAGTGCGGTTCCTGTGATCAATTTTGCTACTAGTAAATGAACTGCATAATCTTTTTTTTTTTTTTAATTAGTGTAAAATATCTCTTTATACATTAAAGCTACACTTTTCCTATACACGGTGCAATGGCTTCCTATATGAAACGAGAAAGCATATACACAGCTAAAGTATGATTTGAAACACACATTATATTACTTTTCAACTCCTATAAGAAATGGGTAGTCTGCAGCACACTGTTATCCATTTGCACTGAAACCACAGTGAATCATATGGCCTTGGGACGTTTTGCCATGGAGCCCATAGAATTTTTTTGAGCGTACCCAGTTAATTAATCACCAGCTGAGGTAAGATATATTCCGTTCTGACATTCAAAAAGTCAGTAACTGGAAGTGGATTCCATTGACTGAATATAAACAAAAAACTGCTCAATGATCTCTGCAGTTCGTTTGGTGACGACTACACATGATGGATTTCGAAAAGAAAAGTTTGGAACTCACAAATCTCACCAGAAAGTGGGCCACACTCGCATGTCGAGAGCACATGGACAATAATTACCCTCTTGTGATTCATCATGTTAATGTAATGCTGTTCTACAGTTACAGCAATGATTTATAGTTAACATGATATCAACAAGGGAGAAAAGATACACACGATACAATAGGCCATTTTTTTGTGGACTGAGAGATTCAGGTCCCTTAAAAACAAATTTGATAAATACTCTTGGCATTTGATTGCATCATTGTATTTATCACAGTAGAAACATGGTAAAAATAGAGCAGGATTGTGTGTAAGCAGCTCCTCTGCCTTATCAGTTAGACATATAGTCCTCTTGCCACCATCCATCAATGAAATCGCAGTGGTAATAACCCGTCAGAGAGAAAGGCAGTGTGAAATTATTGTGTATATTCTGGTGAGTGACAAATTCATTAGTATAAATAGGAAAAAAAGGGATCTGACAATAAATAGATCAAGTAACCCATTTGATATTATAGATGTTATTTTGGATGTTCAGACATCATTAAAATAACGTGTATATGTATCCATAATTATTTTCTTAACACTTGCCTCTGTTCAACTGCTGAACTCTTGCCATCCCTTGTTTGAGCATAATGGGAATTACAGTCTAATCGTTAGGAGTGTTAGAAGGTCAGCAAAATCTAATTATTCTGGATGATGGAAGGTTCTGTAAAAAATAAATCTACTTAGATGACAACATGCAAATGTTTTAAATGTGTAGCATGACTTTAAGGTCTAAAAAGTAATGAGGAGTCACCCAGAATCCTTAGTGAACTCAGCGGAAACCAAACAACACCAGGGTCTTATCTAACCCTTTGTGAAATGGGTCCTATAAAAAAATAAAAAAATCAGATAGACAAGGAGACTACATTTAAAAATATAATAGTTAGAAGTTAACACAGAGAGCAGGGGTTAAGCAATGGTCCCACTCATTTACTCCACTAATCTAAAATCCCTGAACCTAGTATAGCAACAGGATATACAAACATACAAAATTAAGCCTTGCGCTCAACTGGAGGTTTTTTAGTATTACTCCAATGGCCATTTAAGTGTAAGCTCACCTGTCACGTCAAGGTAAACCTCTTAGGTGAGTCCTTCACTAACAAATCACATTGCTGTCCTCAGCTATAAGGTAAAATCTCTAATGAGACAGAGAGGGGTATTTTTCTAAACCCCTACACACTTATGAACCCTTAATAGGGAACATATGGGGTGAGCGGGAGCACTATACTATGGCTATGTAATAGAAAAGCAAATACACACATACAAAACTAAGCCCCGCACTCAAACTCCCACTACTCCTGGGCGGCATCAATTACTATAATACATATCAGCTCATATACATACAATAAAAAAAAAAAAAAAATTACTTGCGAACTATCCCAAATCCTTACGTACATTTTAATAACTGGAGGTTTTTCATTATCACTCCAATGATATAGAAAAATTTCTTTCTCTGTCTCATTGAAGATTTTGCCTTCTAGCTGAAAGCAGCAATGTGATTTCTTAGTGTAGGACTCCCCTAAGAGGTTTTTCCTTAACGTGACAGATGAGCTTACACTCTAATGGCTATTGGAGTCTAATCAAATGCAACACTTTTCAACCAAGTAGCCAACAGTTTTGCCCTGCAAAGACCTCTACTGACTTAATGAAATTTGTCCACCAACTTCAACAAATGTTTCCTTGTTAAAGAAAAGTACAAATAAGCACATTTATACTTCTATCATGTAGAGACATTAATAACATAACAAATACACATGTGACTACACCCAAAATGTATGATCATCACCCTTGCAGAAAAAGGTATGTGATGGATGGAAAGCTTGGGAAAGGAAGAACAGATTCATTTATTTAGAAAGTTGATCCTTCCAAAAGTACTCCCAAATGTAGTTTCCTGCCCAGCCACTTCTTTCAAAAATGACTCTTCTTTTCCTTACCACTGGCTCTTCAGATATCGCAAGGCTGAGGCATAAAATATGATGTGAGCGGTAAGTATTAAAGTGTTACAGCTTAAGAAACATTAAGATAGATTGCTGTAACACTGTAATCAAATGGTTAGTCTTCATTACTTACGACTTTCAGAAAAAATGAATGCGGAATTATCAAGAATGATCTTGTAGCATAATATATCATATCAAAATATGCACCTTTTAGACACCTGGATAGGGAATCAAGTGCAAACAATAACACGTTCTACATTATCATTAAAATGACAACCTATTCTTCACCACTCATTAAATCCCCCTCCTGATAATTCATTAAAATAACAGAGCCAGGTTTGACTTACTACATAAGTATGTGTCCTCAGATTAATTAGAGAGAGGACAATATTGTTTGTCCCAAGAGGTGAATATTACGACTCAATGGACCAAACCCAGAAAATATTCTTGATTTTGTTATACTTAATGCTCACATCTGTATCTGTCATATGCTGGCCACCATACGAAAATCTAATGAATAAAAGACATATGGCTTGTTTCTAATCTATTGTTAGATAATTATGACTACCAGAGAGCTGTTAGCATTGTGGTCACGACCACAAACACACAGTTCTACTATTTTCTTATTTTTGATTCAATGAGAAGGTCTCCTAATACTTTAACAGCAAACTCAAGTGAATTATAGGACACCAAAAGGACTTGATAAAGCACAGAAAATACTTTTAACCCCTTAAGGACACATGACATGTGTGACATGTCATGATTCCCTTTTATTCCAGAAGTTTGGTCCTTAAGGGGTTAAGTTAATGAGCTAACATCTAAAAAATTACAACAAACAGTTTTGCGCATGAGCAGAACAAAACCTTACCCAGAGACCTTGTGTGGAAGAAATGTCTCCAAACTTATACAAGTTCTGCCTGGTTAATCAATTAAATAACAATAATATAAGCAGTGTTCACTATAGTCACCAAAACAACTTTAACTTAATGAAGCAATTTTGATGTACAGATCATGCCTCTGAAGTTTCTCTGCCATTTAGGAGTTAAATCACTTTTGTTTCTGTTTACTCAGCCTTAGCCACACCTCCCCTGGTTGCGAATGACACAGTCTGCATGAAAACAAAATGGTTCCATTTTCAATCAGATGTTGCTTACTTTAGAATTTTTTATCTCCTGCTCTCTAAATTGAATTTTAATCAAACACAGGAGACTCCTGCAGGGTCTAGCAATGTATTAACATCAAGTACCCCCTAACAGTGCAGGATTTAAGGATTACCCAGTTGTGTCAATGGTATTTTTAGAAAGGAAAAAAAAAAAGACACTTTAGACACAACAGGGGTAATCCCTAAATCCTGGACTGGTAAGGGGGTACTTGAGGACTGGGTTGGGAACCACTGCTTTACAAGGTGACTCTTTACAGGAAGTGTTTAGGAAGGATGTGCAATTCACATGCAGTGAGGTGTGACTCGGACTCCATGAACAAAGTGATTTAACTCCTAAATGGCAGAGAATTGAGCAGTGAGACTACAGGGACATGACCTATACACCAAAACTGCTTCATTACGCTAAAGTTTTTTTGGTGACTATAGTGTTACTTTAAATAAACATACATGCACATCAGTGTTGATATAAAACCCAACAATTTCATGACATGCATGCCACCTATTGTCAACAAAACTGCTCTACGAATAGATTCAGACATGCCCATCAGATCGTTCCAACATGGATCAGAGTGATTGTCATTCACCGTGGTATTCCAAGATTAACGAGATTAACGATGATGACATGATGACTGAAATTAAAGGAACACACATGTATCCCTAACTATAGATAGAAATTAATTGACTCAATGAAACTCTCTAGGGAGTGTTTGGTGTCTCCATGTAAGGTGTGGAGACACCAAATGTTTGTCCTGCAAAAATTCCAGGACTGCAAACAGGAAGCCCCTCTAGTGACTGGCACAGTAACCATAGATGGCATTAGGCACCAATATATTAAAACATTTTTTTTTTTCAGAAAAGGCATTGTTTACGCTGCTGAGACTACAGGGAGAGTATCTTTGCCTCAAAACCACCACATTAATCGACCCCTAGATTCACTCAGACTACCTCATCTAAAATTAAGTGGTCTTGGTGCAGTGGTGCTTTAGTTTTAATCCTGCAATCCAAACATTGAATAATGTTTTCTTATGGGTGAGGACACCCAGCATCAGTTAGGCAAACAAAAGTCGTCTAACGACCTGTGATTCCCTCTAGTGACTGTTTGGTAGACTGACACTCGAGGTGGAGATAACCCTAGCAGGTAATTATTGCAGTTTATTAAAACAATAATTACCTGTTCAGGGTTAAGGGACCTGGGACAGTGCACCCAGACCACTTCAATGAGCTGAAGTGGTCTGGGTGCCTATAGTGTCACTTTAATTTGTGATTATCTCTGTATAGACAACACTATACTCTTTGTACAGTGTCTCAGGATGTAACTGTTGGCATTTTATGAATAAAATTTAATGTTATCATCTCACTCTTATAACAACAAATGATAAAAATGTTCTAGTTCTATACTTAAATGGGTTATGGACTGTTTGGTAGATAAAGCTGATAAAGTATCCTTGTACACAATGCATTTGCTTTACTTATTGTGTAATAAAACTGTAACTGAAGTGCAGTGATTCTTGTGTGGAAAGATTTATGGCCGGAAAAAGAGAGTAAGATAAGGTGTTTGTTTATTTTCAGTTATATATTTCTAGGAAGCTGAACGAAGCCCTCCTTATATGATCCAAACCACTGAGTTAATAAATAATACCATTGGTTAAAAATCATTTATGAAAACATAATATAGTCCTTTACGAAAAGAAGAGGGTATGGACAAATAGAAAATCAGAAAATGTATTTTGCATTGAATGTCATGTAGTTAAAGAGTCTATATATAAATTTTGACTTAATTTAATAGCAGAACTCTCACTTTCTTTAAGGGATTTCAATAATAATATACATATTTTCCCCAGTCATTTATCAAATCTTGTTTTAAACGGTTACACTTACTATTTTTGACAGTGTTAATTAGCACAATATATTTGATTAAGTAACAAGAGATTCATTTAGAATGGGGCAATCCAGAAAACGTAGTGATTTTACTAATGAATTTTACGTAACCTTAAAGGAACACTATAGGGTCAGGAACGCAGACATGTATTTCTGACCCTATTGTGCTAAATCTCTATCTAGCCCCCTCAGCACCCCTTACCCCCTTAAATATAGTAAAATCTTACTTTTATGCCAGTCTGCTGCTGCTGGCTCTGCCCCTGATCTGTGTGCTTGGCTGACAACAGCAGAAGTGATGATCTCAACCAATCACAATGCTTTCTCATAGGAAAACATTAGATTGGCTGAGATTGTCAATTCTGATGATCTCAGCCAAGGAGGTGGGCCAGGGGCAGAGCCAAACGCCGCCCTGGCCAATAGGCATCTCCTCATAGAGATGCACTGAATCATAAGGAAAGTTCAGTGTCTCAATGCTGAGGATGGAGACACTGACTGTCACGCTCTGTGCGCTCTGACTACAGATGCAAAACATGCACAGAATTAACATTAGGAAGCCTAGAACAAGGCCCAGGACTAGTTACACATCCAGCACACAAGTGCAAATATCTCTACCACCACTCTACTGTAGTGGTTGGAGTAACCCTTTAATATATCCCCTTTTTTAGATAACTCTTAAAAAAGTGTGCCATTCTTTGTTCAAAAGATCTTTGCTTCTTCTTTTGTTTTCAAGCTCCTCAGCGTCTTTTTAGGAAAAAGTGCCAAACTTCGGGCTGCCTATTCAAAATGAGGTCTTGCAAAGTTTTTTAGTTTTGATTATTTTTTCTTATAGTGATACAGTTATACTTGATATATATACATATAAATTAATCAGGGTTTTTTTTTACTAACAAGTCAATTATTGGGGAATGAAAGAAATAAAAAATGAACTTCAAATGATTTCATTATTGAAATTCGCCAATTCAGCTATGTTTTCAGTTTGGGTTATTTTGTCCTAAATTTTGGAATTTGAATTTCTAACAATTCTTGCTTCAGTGAATAACCCAGTATACTGTCTGTAACACTGCCTTGTCCTGTTGCCATGTCGATTATCTTCAATTGTTCTCACACCTGTCTTCTACAGATCGTCATTACATACGCCTATGTAGTATGTGTGCTGCTATTTATATAGCAGTTATACTGTATTTATTTATATCTCGTCCGCCAATTACCCGAGCAGTCTCATTATTTGTTCACGCTCACCTGTAAAGGAGAGATGTACCGTTTAGTATTTATTACAGTTTTTCCATGGGCAAAAGTCTTAGACGTGGTTTTCAATATTGCCTTCAAATGCAATAAAATTACAATAATAATAATAATAATAATAAAAAATGCAAATACTGACTAAGGTCACAACCCGTATGTACTTCCCTTACAAAGTTGGTTTTATTGAAGAATTTCACATCAACAAAACCTTTATCTGCCAATTATCTTTCAACGAATCATGTAAAGTCCTTGACATTTGCACAGTGATATTCCATGTGTATATTGTTTGAAGGAAGCTCTGTAACTGATTACATAATTATATCGCTGAAAAAAGACATGAGTCCATCAAGTTCAGGTTCAGCCTTTCTCACATCAGTTTTTGCTGTTGACTTAAAAGAATGTAAAAAAAATAAAAACACTTTGAAGTGCTTTGCGATTTTGCAACAAATTAGGAACAAAATTCCTTCTTGACCCCAGAATGGCAGTCTGATATCTCCTTGGATCAAGAAGCTATGATGATGTGAAAGAGATTCTTATGATTCTTATTATTAAATATTCAATATATTGACAAGGAAGGAGGAAGGTTAGAGGAATGCAAAGGATCGTAGGCTAAAAGGGTATGACAGAGGCTGAAACCCGGAGTGGGATCCTTAATTGACCCCGTCTAATTTTGGCACCATTTCATTGTTAGCTAATTGTGTAAAAGAGTGTATTATTAAGGAAAGTTCGGTGCGAAATGCGTTGTAACACTAGCGAGTATGATGCACAGAAATTACAAGTTGGCTATCAAATGTCCAGCTTTGGTTAGATTAAAAAATTTAAGCTAGATCTGTTCTTCAACTAGCAAATTTCAGGTCAAATGCTTCTCATGTTAAACAATACAATACAAATGTCCGCTGCCATTGATAAACTGGCAAAATAGTAAATTAAGAATAAATAAATAAAAAAAAAGTAGGGTAAACTGTGGAGTTGCCTACCCAACCTCCAACCTAGCAAATGCTACCATTGTAAATTCACCCAGACATTTTCTGATTTGTTTTGGCAATATGAAGTCATTGCTTCCTGACAATAGCATCTAGGAAAAGACTTGAGTGTCTCAGACCCTTTAAAAGTAAGTCATTATTTGTAAAGTTTCATTTGAAAAAAATGTGAAAGAATGTTTATTATATGTGGTCTATCTGTTAGATTCACATCGTTTTACATTTGTCAATAACTAGTGTGAGCAATGCTCTCTGGCATTGATTTAAGAAGGTATTTGTGAATAGTAAGTCTGAGCAAAATTGGATTTCACATTCGTTTAAACACGCACAGAGAAAGAAATTGGATCTCTTCTCTATCAACTTTCCCCGTTGACCAATAACTGGAATAGTTCTTATAACTTTAGTTTAATGCAAACCGTTGTGCAGATCTGAAGAGGTTAAAGGGCCTATTGTCTGTCTCTGTATTTAGCTTTTTCAGGAGATGCTTTGTGTGTGCGTATGTGTGACAGAGGCTAAGCGGAGTGATTATAATTGCTTAGGAGAACAATGTAAAGGGGGAGGATTTGGGGCGATGTGATTGTGCATATAGAAATGCTGTTCATGTTGATTTACATGATGGCTGGCATGTCTATGCCTGTTGTCACATTACGTTTATATACTGTTGACGTGAATTATTTTGTGCAGCCATTAGTTGATTATAGCCTCCTACTTTTGTCTTCATGCAGATTAATGACAAACAACACTGCAACAAGACGGGAAACATTTCTCTCTGAATTCATTAGAATTTTTTAAAACAGGAACTGCGTGATTAACAGATTTAAAAAAAAAATACAACAAAACAATATTTAAGAAGTATTGCTTTTTCTCATTTTTTTTTTTAAGATAGTCCATTGCTTTTTTTTTTTTTTTTTTTGGATCCCACATTCCAGAGAATGTGAAAAAAAGAAAAATATATATTTATATAAGGTTTTAGTATATAAGGTTTTAGTATATTTAGTATATAAAACCCAGCTATGCAGGCTATGAGACAATGATGCATTTTCCAATGTTATTAATTAAAATCCTGCTTGGTCTGTTATTAAGTTAGAAACTAAATAAATAAAGTCTTAATTCTGCAAAGGTACCATGAGGGGAGGTAGAAAGGAATTCTTTCTTATAGCAAACAGTAAAACTAGTTTGGATAGCTGCCCTACGCAAGTCCGTGGTATAAAAGGACAATAATTGAAGACAGGGGAGCACATGGAGCCTTCCCACTCCTCACAAATGAAGTCTGTTGTGCTGGTTAACCTTTTCAGAGGTGGTGTCAGCTCACACTGTGCAGCAATAGAGATCTGAATACAGTGAATAGCTCGCACAGTGCACAGCATCCTTGCTTCTGAACAACACACTTTTCGGAATACCAAACAACCAATCAGGGAATCCTCTGCTGAGCTTTGTTTAGAAGTTTGTTTTTTTGTTTTGTTTTTTACCAATCATAAACGGAAACCATTTCAGAAGTAAGTTGGAGAAAAACTTATCAAGAGAGTTGGATTTAAAATTCATTATTAAAAAAAAACAAAAAAACTAAAAAAAACATTGTAACTCACATGTTTCAGCATAGCTGAATTACCAGTGCATTGACCAAAAATTTACAATATATTGATGGCGTTTATTTTTTTTTTCATAGGACCACTGAATAGACTAATGTTCAAAACTAGAACATATTGCACCATGCTGCATTTTAGAATTTAGAAATTAATCAAACAAAACAGACCACAAAGATGGTACAATTACACAACGACCACATAAAACATGGGTGTCCATCCTTTTGACTTCCCTGGGCCGCATTGAGCGCTGAGGAATTGTCTTGGGCCACACGTCAAATATATAATATACATTATAGATAATGTATATAAATAATATATCTTTAAAAGCGCTTTTCTTAATTTTGATATTTCAGTTGTTTACTAGATAACTCCCTTATTTGTTATCCTTATGTGGGATTGGCATATTTAAGGATATCAGATTAGGGCTATCTACTAAACACATACACATGTATATACGTATGCACACATAACCACAAATACACACACACAATCACAGACCTATACACACAGTCACAAATCTATACACACATAATCACTGACACACACATATAATCTCAGACCTATACGCACAGTCACATACTTTTTTTTATTTTAATTTTTTATTTTTTTATATTTGCAGCGCAATGAAATATAACAACATGCGTGAGGTACCCCAACGGCATTCCCCTTGCTAATTTTCATCGCTTTTAACATTGGGGTGTTCAAGAGTACGTGCACATTTTTTAAGTTAATTTTAAGTTAATTAAGAATACATTTGATCATGCGTAAACATAACGATATGTATTGACGTAGTGTTTGGTCTTAGCTTGGCTGAGTAGATCTAGCAATATTCTGACATCACAATATTGTGTATCCCTTTTAAAGCACTTAGCGTAGTCACAGGTTTATCTAACTTGTCTATGGCATGTATAAGAGTACATCACCATTAGCTAACAAAACATAATGGTAAACATACACAAGTATTGCTGTACTGTCTAGAGTGACACATGAAGAATTACACAGGATGAGAGGACATTACTCGTTAAAATAAAAAGCATATACAGGGAGTGCAGAATTATTAGGCAAGTTGTATTTTTGAGGATTAATTTTATTATTGAACAACAACCATGTTCTCAATGAACCCAAAAAACTCATTAATATCAAAGCTGAATATTTTTGGAAGTAGTTTTTAGTTTGTTTTTAGTTATAGCTATGTTAGGGGGATATCTGTGTGTGCAGGTGACTATTACTGTGCATAATTATTAGGCAACTTAACAAAAAACAAATATATACCCATTTCAATTATTTATTATTACCAGTGAAACCAATATAACATCTCAACATTCACAAATATACATTTCTGACATTCAAAAACAAAACAAAACAAATCAGTGACCAATATAGCCACCTTTCTTTGCAAGGACACTCAAAAGCCTGCCATCCATGGATTCTGTCAGTGTTTTGATCTGTTCACCATCAACATTGCGTGCAGCAGCAACCACAGCCTCCCAGACACTGTTCAGAGAGGTGTACTGTTCAGAGAGGTGTACTGTTTTCCCTCCTTGTAAATCTCACATTTGATGATGGACCACAGGTTCTCAATGGGGTTCAGATCAGGTGAACAAGGAGGCCATGTCATTAGATTTTCTTCTTTTATACCCTTTCTTGCCAGCCACGCTGTGGAGTACTTGGACGCGTGTGATGGAGCATTGTCCTGCATGAAAATCATGTTTTTCTTGAAGGATGCAGACTTCTTCCTGTACCACTGCTTGAAGAAGGTGTCTTCCAGGAACTGGCAGTAGGACTGGGAGTTGAGCTTGACTCCATCCTCAACCCGAAAAGGCCCCACAAGCTCATCTTTGATGATACCAGCCCAAACCAGTACTCCACCTCCACCTTGCTGGCGTCTGAGTCGGACTGGAGCTCTCTGCCCTTTACCAATCCAGCCACGGGCCCATCCATCTGGCCCATCAAGACTCACTCTCATTTCATCAGTCCATAAAACCTTAGAAAAATCAGTCTAGAGATATTTCTTGGCCCAGTCTTGACGTTTCAGCTTGTGTGTCTTGTTCAGAGGTGGTCGTTTTTCAGCCTTTCTTACCTTGGCCATGTCTCTGAGTATTGCACACCTTGTGCTTTTGGGCACTCCAGTGATGTTGCAGCTCTGAAATATGGCCAAACTGGTGGCAAGTGGCATCGTGGCAGCTGCACGCTTGACTTTTCTCAGTTCATGGGCAGTTATTTTGCGCCTTGGTTTTTCCACACGCTTCTTGCGACCCTGTTGACTATTTTGAATGAAACGCTTGATTGTTCGATGATCACGCTTCAGAAGCTTTGCAATTTTAAGAGTGCTGCATCCCTCTGCAAGATATCTCACTATTTTTGACTTTTCTGAGCCTGTCAAGTCCTTCTTTTGACCCATTTTGCCAAAGGAAAGGAAGTTGCCTAATAATTATGCACACCTGATATAGGGTGTTGATGTCATTAGACCACACCCCTTCTCATTACAGAGATGCACATCACCTAATATGCTTAATTGGTAGTAGGCTTTCGAGCCTATACAGCTTGGAGTAAGACAACATGCATAAAGAGGATGATGTGGTCAAAATACTCATTTGCCTAATAATTCTGCACTCCCTGTAAGAGGATAGAGTTACTGTAAGGTCAACATGAGTGTGAGATCGCTTTATGGATGTCTGAGTGTCGAGTTTTGTCTAAGGACTAAAGTTGCCACGGGTTCCAGGGCCTAGTGTATTCTAAGATTTGTGGTGCCAGTCCTCGAGTCTGGTGGGGCCTCAAGTGACATACGTGCTTGTGTTCTGTCGGAGCCGTGTGGGTGGCTGTGCCAGGAGCATGTGGAGTGTGTAGTGTGTACCTGCCTTATGGTGCTTCGTGCTGGATGTGCCTGCAAGTGGGGTTGCCAGGTTGTCAGGTGTATGTAATCAAATGCGGGGCTGTGTGTGTAAGCAGGTATGATGGCATGAGAGTCCCGGATTTGCATGAATAGTCCAGAACATCAGGTTTGTGTTGGAGTCCCTGGACAGCTTTTGCCTCGGCTTGACAGTGGGTCTGGAGGGCAGAGTGTGGTCGGAAGGCGGAGCTCGGGCAAGTTCTCCCCAAAGCCCTGGGCCATCTTGAAAGCCTGCATCTCCTGGCCTTGAACTGGGTTTCTCCTGTGGGAGGCCGGGTCTTGTCCTTGTGGAGGGCTGCAGTGTGCCATGGTGGAAAGCCGCCGTTCATGGCGTTGGGTCCAGCCCTGCCCCCGCCCCCCCCAATTTTTCTTTTTTTTATTGACTTTTACCTGCCCGGTCCCCCTTCTTCAAAAACTCTGCACCCCCCTCTAGAAAACCTTTGCCCAGTCCTCTACAAGATTAGCAAGCACTCACCCTGCTCCTCCGCCTGCTTGCTGCTCCCTGCTGATCCGGGTTCCAGACTCTCCTGCCGCGGCACCACCCGCACAGAGTGTCAGAGTGCTTCTGCTCTGAAGACACCGTGAGGACGGAGCATGTGGACGGCACGACATTGCGTGCCTCCGTGCACCGCCGCATTCCTCCTCCTGCTGCCCGCCCCCTATTAGTACACCACTTTATTGGCTCCCTGCCTCCCTCTCTGCCCGGCAGCGTGGATGGCAACCGGGTCACACTACTAGCGGTCCGGGCCACATCCAGCCTGTGGGTCGCGGATTGGACACCCATGACATAAAACCTTCAAATAACTGTTTTGTGTCCTTCTCTGTTCCTTGGCCTCAGTTCACATACCCAGAACCAAGAAATACTGAATCACCCCATTCATCTCCCTGCCACATTCAGGTGTCACTTCACATACCCAAAACCAATCAATAATGAATCTCTCCATATTCTCTCAGCGCTGCTGAGTATGTTGGCGCTTTATAAATGCCAGTAATAAATAAATAAATGATAGTAAAAGTGTATATGAAATGGGAATCTTGTTATAATAATGATACAGTAAAACCATGTTTCTGGAAAAAATTAGCTCAAGAAAAATCTCAGAACAGCACTTATAAGTGAAGTATGTTCTAGGTTGATGCAACTATCAACAAATGTCAACATATTTTAGCCCCTAAGCAATAGTCTCCAGCAAACTATTTGTAACTAACAGAGAAAATGCAGGTTCGGGCTAACTAAAAAAATGCCTCATTTGAAGCCTGACTCGATTTTGAAACCGTTTGGTGATATTTAAGGTGAATTTAAGGTAAATTGCAATTTTAAGGTCAAAATAGCCGAACTTGAAAAATTCTCTCAGTCAGCTATGTTTTCCATTCAGCTATTTTGTCCTTAAATCTGAAATTCACTTTTAATTCTCACTTTAGTGCATAACCCTGGTAAGATGCAAATCACAAACAGGATGAGCCAAGTCTAAATTAAACTTTACAGAATTATACACTGGACGTCACATTTTTACGCATTTAATTTTGAATTGTAAAATTGGGGAATAATCTGGACAAGTTCTCCAACTCAGCCGTAGTTATAATGTTTTTATTTTTGCCTCGGTTTTACCATTCGGATTCAATTTGTGAAAACTGTGAGGTCAGTGAAAATTCTTTTTAATTAATTAAAGTATAATTTTTAACTAGGTAACTATTACTGTCTACATCTGTACTATATAGAACATTGCAGGAATACTACTTATATACAAGATTTTAATTTTATCTTGTAATTTCTGTAAGCAATATTGACCCTGTCTGAAATATTACAGGAGTATAATATTTCACCCTTCCAATATTACTGTAAAGCAAGTACAATGTAAGTAAACAAGTAAAAAAAAAAATTTTATTCCATGCATTAGCTTAATATCAGTTATTTGGTATTTGCAAAAATAAATCTATTACAATCACAATGATTTATATAGCGCCAACATATTCTGCAGTGCTGTACAATAGATAAACAGACAGACACTAAATTCTAACAAAACACAATCGTGAACTGGAACAGTAAGCGAAGACAAGCTTACAATCTAAATGATCTAAATTATTACTTTGTCCTCAGTTTAAGTTCTTGTTAAGCATCCCTTTCCCATGTTTCAAAGAAATGTTACTCTTGTCAGGGTTATCCGCTAAAAGTCTGAATACCTCAGTCCATATTGTCTGAATTTTACACTGTCCTGATGTAACCGAATGGATGAAATCGTGATTCAAATGATGGAAATAATTAAAAACCTGTATTGAAATTTGTTTTAATCAGTCAGTTGCAGATACAATCAAATACAAGTTATCATTTAAAAAGTCTGAGAATGGCAAAAGTGACTTAGTTGGAAGAAAGGTTTTACTCCGTAGAGCGGTCCAATGAAACTAAAGTATAATAATAATATAATAATACTCTGATAATGAAAACATGTATTTTGTTCATTTTCTTGCTAAACTTATTTTGTAATGATTATGTTATTTGTTAGTTCATTTTATGCTATAGTAACTACATCTACAAATGAATTGCACGCTTAGCAAAAAATAAATGTACATATACTTAAAAATACAAAGTTCAGACAAAATCATATCGTAAGGATATACCTTTCATTTCAACAGGATAAAAGTAAAGATTTGTCCTGCAATGGATATTCCCTAACAATGTTTCATTTTTATTGTGCATGTTGACAGATTGTTACACCCCAGAAATAAACACACAGATAATCTGCTCTAACTGCAGGAAGCGAGAATGTGCAAATACTTGTGGATGTGAAACCATTTGTGAATTAATGAACGGAATCATGCATTTTATGGCATAGTGTAGCTAATTAATTTTTATTTTGAGTTTTCATTTTTAATACAATATTGTATAATGGTTTATTAATCAAACACATATATTACACAATTTCTTAAAAAAATCAAAACGAACCTCTGCCCCTCAAAAAAAATAATAATTGAGTTTTGCACGCATAGTATTCATCATTATTTACAATGCAGCTAATTTCACACAAACCTGTGATAAATGCCAACATAGCATTAAAATCTTTAATACATACAGCTGGTAGGCATTAATTAACAGAACAATAAAGAATCTAAAATTCTGCTATTCTTCTCTGAGAAATACTAGCATGTAAATGATCACAAAGTTATAAAACAAATGAGTGTTTGTACCAATGCATTGTGGGAGCCCGTAGACTAAGATGAATGTATACAACACAAAATGTAATGGTTTCAAGAAGAGAGGGGGTAGATCATTTGTCAGATCACTGTGACCTGATTGAGTAGGTAAGGTTGAGGGAATTCATTGGTACCAATGCCAAAGTCCTCTCACATTTGCCGAAGACAGTATAATTAATCAATTTCACACTAATTACAGCAGAGAAGACCTCTGTTGTTTAGGTATACAATATTGTTTGTGCAACTGTATGCAAATGCTAGAACATTCACTTTTATATCTTAAAAACCATGTAAAATGAGAATAGGTCATTCTTGTGTTTTTCCTCTGGTTGTTTATAAGACTAATGTTTATAGGCCATTATGTCAAAGACAAAGGTCTAAATACTACTGGGTAGGCTAGACTGGCAAAACAGGGGTGGAAACTATCTACCCACCATAAATTCTTTGTGTTGGGATGTACCTATTTGTGCAAGTGAGATATGCTAAATAATCTGCCTGAGATTAGAACGTGAAGTTTGACATTAACTCCCTCTCGATCAATGCCGGTGTTTTCTTGCCCATTCAGAATTGTAAATTTATACCATTCAAGGCCCAGCACCATTGACTTTATATGAGAGTATTATCAAGTTGAAAGTAAATCACAAAAAATGGGTCTGTACAGCCATTTTGGGACTTATTCAAACAATCTGTTTACGGCAGCCTCATCAAAATGTCACTTTTTTACAGTCAGTTCAGCTGCTAGGTCGTTACAATTGCCTTATTATGTAAATGTAAATTATGTAAATTTGCATACAAAGCAGAAATACGTTTTATTTTGGATAAAGCCTTATTAAATAAAACAAATATAAACTACATGTAATCATTCATTTATACATATTTCGTATTTGAACTGATTACTCTATTTTTGAGAGTAATTTGCTATATTTGCATAACTAAGGGTGATCTTGAAAGCTTAGCAATACAAAAACAATATCTACAGTGAAAGTGTCCTATTCTCTACATGGAGTCATTTAGATTTGAACCAGTAAAGAGTATGCGTACTTCCATTTGTTTCTGCAGGAAATACACAAATTAGTTGCTTTGTGAATATAGTGCTGTTTGCAGCAAAGCAGAAATGTATGTCCAAATCTTTAGCTGCCAATATAAGTATAGGAACAAAAGTCTGCCAAAAAGCTGTTTATTACACTGTGTCTTGGCATCAAAGCTCCAGTCATGAACCACTTGATGTAGAAAAAGAGAGAAAGATGTATATATATATATATAAATGTCCAGAGCCTGAGGAGGCGGCCAAAGGATGGCCGGGTAAGGTGCATGTGTAGGTGTGGGAAAGTGTAGGTGTAACTGGGGAGGAGTGTTAGGTAAGGGTGTGGTAAGGGGGCTGTAGTATATATAGGCGGTCGTCCCCCCCCCCCCTTACCTCAGCCATTTAAAAATTCTGTCGTGGTACCAGCTTCCCACGCTCCCTCCCTTCTAGCTTGGCAGGTGTTTTGTGAAGTTGACCTCTTTTTCCTGTCACAGCTGGTGGGTAAGATTCTTGCCAAATGGGATTGGATCAGGAGCACATGGGGAAGAAAGGCTGATCCCTCCCCTAACCTCTGGTACATGGTTTGGATAAACGGACGTACCCACTGAGCCAAAGGTCGGCTAGTGGTTGTCATTGCGGTATGGTGAGGCCAAGTTGGAGGCCAGTTGGTGGTTAGGACGAGGGGGGAGCAGAGGCCCCAGTAGGATTCGGAATTATCAGTGGGACGAATTGGCAGGAACGAGTTAAGTTAAATATTATATTATGTTAATATGTTAAGTTATGGTTAACGATATTTATACAAGTGTAAATATAGATCTGGCCTATTTTATACCACAAGTATGTCTCGGGTTTTCAATGTAAAGAGAGTGGTTGGAATAGGGGATTTTGGTGTCGCATTACATGTACCCACTGCCTACACACATTAGCACTTCTGAGATGCAAGGTCCACTCTGTGGCTGACAGAATCAGCTCATCACTCTCAGCCAATAAGCTAGGCTCCGCACCTCCAGGCTTAACTCAACGCAGAGAGCTTTTGGCTCTCATGGAGGAGGGGGTTTTAGTAATAATTGCACATGCCTAATGTGAATATTTTGGAGGACTTGCTGCTGTTGGCTACATTATGCTGCCTGTCCTCTGTGGTCTTGGTGGTGCAGGAGAGGAAGTGTTTTGTTTTCCTGTCTTGCCTCACTTGTTATGCAGCCATTTTGAGATGTTACAAAGTTTTTTCCTACTTTATTAAATTAGCAAACCACTGACTGAAGATTTTTATTTACTTAGCTGTATATGTGTGCCCTGCCCTGAATTCTACACGCTGCTACTGTGCTAATACAACTCTGCTAAATTTAAGCAGGTGACTGGTGCCTAGTAAACCCCACATAAGTTATCAAACCGCTAGTGAACTGTTTGACTACTTACAATGGGTTGGCATCAGGGCATTCCTGGCACAATAATCACTACAACACACTGTAGTGGTTATGGTAGCTTTAGTGTTCCTTTAACCCTTTCAGATCTGTTTATCTTAACATCTAATAAAAAACAAATAACACAATGTGAAGCGAATATAAGGTCTCAAATGTTGTTGCATGTGTACGGCATTGTCAGGTACATGTGGGTTTGGATCTTAGAAAATGGAATGTAGGTTATATACCTTAGAGGCAAAATGGGTAAACACAGTAAATAATACCAGAGGAGGGGATAGTTAGGGAAACCAGAGTCGGTTTAGAGGAAATATGAATAAACAATAAATTAGTCAAACTTAGAAGACACAAGGCTATCTCTGAGGACAAGAAAACCATGTATGGGCAATAAACAAGGGATGGCTCTATATAGGCCCCAGCCAACTGAATTAACTACATGTAATAATGTGGATGCATTGACTCGTGCACAGACAATGTCTCCTTGAAATGTGCGTAAGACTGACGCCGCCTTGACTAAGGTTTATAGCAAAATGCAATAAAATGTAGCATATTACATATAACAGCGTATAACAACTCTCTTTGTCATGCTGTGCAACATAACAAAATGTTTATCTAGTTTCCAAACATTTTCTACATCTATCTAACATTCAGCCTTTGCATTCAGAATGGATGATGATGAAAGGAAGATAAAAACCAAGTTTTAATGTACGGTTTGATGTCAATTTCTTTGTTTATAACTCCAGCTGTCTTTACCTGAATGGATCTGAGGTCTGGGGTCAAGTAATGTTCCTACTGAGCATGAAAACTGCAGCAGGTGGAGAACAGGAAATAATTTAGAGTCAAAAATTACATTTTAAGATTGCTCTTTAAGTATCTGGTAAGTGTTCCATCTGATAGCGATGCAGTGTCTTCAAATCCCAGAATACACAATCTCATGTTTTATCAAAATAGAATTGTATGTAAGTTTCTCCAAAACATTGCTATCTTCTGAAAGATCAAAAACATCATTCATGTAGCCCTGTTGTCAGCAGTCATTTATCAAAGGAGCATCTTGACAGGACTTTGCCAGAGGCTTTTTGACAGACAGCACATGCTAAGCTTACTGTACTTAGAAATCTATACAAAACCAATAAGGTAACCTGTTGTTTTAAGACAAGACTGCTGCCTCTAAACTGACATTCAGTGTGATAAGTAATAGCACCATACTGGACTAGCTCTGGCCTTTGAAGCTGTCTTTCAAAGCAGACCCTCCCTCTTGCTGAACTGAATTCATGGACCTTATCACAGGGATTCGGTTTCTGTCTGTTCGACAAAAGAAGACACTTCAAAAACACGAGACAACTTTCTACTTGTCACTCCTTTCTCAAACAAACAATTATTGAGGAAGTGTGTCCTTTTCAGTGAATGAAGAAAGTCTTCTGTTTCTCTTCCAAAGAAATTGCTGCCCATCCACATGTTATTGTGTTGCCCGTCTTCACACCTGCACAAAGTCTCGTTAAAAAAAAAATGAAAAAACATATTAATACCACTAAAAAATCTTGTTAATTTGATAAGTAGATATCTGAGATTTATCCAAATCACCCATAGAAGTAAAAAAAGATTGTATTAACTATGACATCTAAAATCACAGTTTGAACTTTTAAAAAAACATTTTATTAAATTGATTCTAAGCATCTGGTAGAACTTCACAGCTGAAAATATACACACTGTAGACACATCTAAACATTACAGGGAATATATATATATATATATATATATTCCTGCCCACCATGAAATGTTGATAGAGATTAGATAAAAACATTTTATTTCAAGAACTGGCAGCACTGTATGAGCCATTGGCATATTAGCGCTAAGAAACAATTCGCAATATTTTATGACGATGATAGTAATTCACAAGTTTAGCAAGAAGAACGATACTAGCTCCCAGGACTTAACCAACAAGGATTGTGAGATGCCTTCTATACGGCTACATTTTATGTCTGGAAGAACATTCAACAGTCCTATCACTCACCCTTTAGTCTTACCGGAAATCACTTGCACCATGGTTTCACCCAATCCATAAACTATTTAAGAATATAAGCTCTGATTCAATCTGGATTCAACCATGACCCATTCACCAGACAATATCCAATCTGCAACCAATGCCATTATCATCATTAAATAAATCAAATTAACCATTATAATTTTTTCTTTGTTTTTTTCTCCTTACAAGAAAGTTTCAGTCCATGTACTAATGTCTTCACCTCACTTACCGCATGTCTCCTATTTTTTTCGACCTATATGTTATTACCTACAAACCCCTCTTCATCTCCCATCTTCTAATTTCTAAGCCAGAGCATTTATCGAGAGAAAGTTTTTATGCTGTTACTGTATTGACAGAACACTATCGAGGAAATTTATTAAAGTGAAAATTGTTGGAAATTCAAAGTGAATTAAATGTGAATTTTAAATTCAAGGCCAAAGCAGTCAAAGCGGAAGCATTGCTAACTAAGGTCAGCTATTTTGGCCTTAAATTTAAAAATCACTTTGAATTTACTTTTAATTCCTGACAATTCTCACTATTATCATTTAACTGATTAAATCATGAACCATTATATGGAAAAACAACAAAATATTTTAATATATTCTTATACCTAGAGCAGGGGTAGTCAACCTTTTAATACTTACCACCCACTTTTGTATCTTAGTCGATGGTAAAATCTCCTTACCACCCAACAGTGCGGCAGTAACTGATTTTAATCCACAAGTGTAATTTTAAAAAAAAAAAATTTTTATAACCCCTTAAGGACACATGACCTGTGTGACATGTCATGATTCCCTTTTATTCCAGAAGTTTGGTCCTTAAGGGGTTAAATATGTACTTAAATGTATCTATTTTTCCCTCTTTTTTTTCTATTCTATTTTTTTTTCTGTGTGTGTCGGTGTGAGAGGTGCTGTGTGTGAGGGAGACAGTGTGTGTGTGTGCGAGAGGTACAGTGAGTGTGTGGAGGGCAGTGTATGTGTGAAGGGTGCTATATGTGTGTGAAAGGTGCTACATGTAGGTGAGCAGTGCAGTGCATGTGTGAGGGTTGCTGTGCGTGTGTGAAGGGTGCAGTGCATGTGAGGGGGCAGTCTGTGTATTTGTTGGTGTGTATGTGTGAGCGGGGTTGCATTATGTGTGTGTGAGGGGGGCAGTCTGTGTGAAGGGTCTATGCTGTGTGTAGGTGGGTGAGATGTGAAAATCTATCTTAATGTCTCCCCCTCCCTTCTTCTTACCTTTTGCCAGGGAATGCTGCAATCTCTAATGGTCAAGTGGTGGCATGTTCACTTTAGCCTGCAACTCCTACGGCTACAGGCTGACTCTCCTGTCCTCCTGCGAGCACAGCACTGAATCACAGTGTTGCCATGGTTAAGCGTGGCAACGCTCCGACCAGCCTGCTTGTGGGAGGAACACAGAGCCCCCCAGGTCCTTCCCTCCCTCTGCTGGAACTAAGTGCCGGCGGGCTGGGTAGAGAGATCTTTGATCTCCTCATCAACTCAAGAGGGCTTACAGCAAGGCTGGCGCTGCATGGGCCGGCAGGGGAGACTAAAGAATCTCCCCTGCCAGCCTTGGACCATGGCCATCGAGGCCCACTGGGTGTTTTTTGCAGAACCTACCACCACCCACCTGAAATCCCAAACCGCCCTCTAGAGACCAGGTTGACTACCCCTGACCGAGAGCATCCTCCACATCCTGAAACCTAACAGATAAAAATAATATATTTTTACTCAAAACATGGCATGTGTGACCCAAACTTACCTTTATAGAAATGAAACACAGTTTTTCCTCAACCTGGAGGGTTATAAAATAGATTGCAATGGCAATACTATCATCTGGTACTTTTTATTGGTCTTGCAATGGTCCCTTAGCATTTAAAATCTTGAAGGCAGTTACAGACTTGTGCATTCTCTCTACATATCTAATGTTTACTAGTATATGATGAAGAGTAGCAGGAGGTGTGGTAGCATAGTGAGTCATACTTATGTTTTCTTTTTAAGCATTGAGATTTAGGGCCTCTCACTTTCAATGAAGAAAAAAAAAATATGTACTATATTCTTTGTCTCAATTGAAAAGAAAACCATTTAGCATTGCCCATTCTAGTCTTGCAGACATCACATTTATGGTTTCAGGGCTTCACTACATGTGACGGCTAAACACCTATAGCTAGAATGAAACCAGGCGTGTAATGGGAGATAAGTGAACCATCAGGGGGGCATGCGGAAGTTCCCTTAGTACAAAAAACAGTATTAGTCTTAGAAAAACACAGCAATGTTTTTTTTTTCTCTCTTTTTTTGTCAATCGATTTTTTTTTTTTTTATTGAGATGAATGCAGAATACAGTTAGCATATAGTACCAATATACATCAGAGATCTATTTAAGGAGATAGCACAAGCAATATATCTGCATAAATGGTAGAGTAAAGCATCTCATTATCAGAAATAAAGAGAGCTATGTCACATTGATCAATACATGGTAGTATGCTAATATGTAACATAAGTAGCATTAGGACTCTGCATATTCAAATAAGAAACCACAAGAGCATGCTAAAGAAAATAATAGTAAGTATAGGCAAGATAATTATATTTTTTATAATATTAAAATGAGCACTTGTACAGAAGAGCTGGGCCTGAGTTATAGATGGGAGCACGTTCCCTACCTATATGAAATCCCTGAGCCAATTTAAAGTCGAGAGGTCCTATATCGAGGCATACAAAAGAAAAAGTGGAACAGCGGTCTTATGCCCATACTCAGCCCCCCAGCAATGATTTTTCAATGGATAATTTTCCCTTTAAAAAAAAAAAAATATATAGCTTTTTCCTTTTCTTTCTCCTTAATGGGATTGGAGTTGGACTGTACAAGAAGTAAATATTTAAAGGAACACTAGTGCCAATACAAACAGTGCCAATCAGCATCTCCTCATCGAGATCCATCAAACCATGCAGAGTGTGGAGATGCTGAACATATGTGCTGCACACTGTATAGCACTGGATGAGGAAGCACCTCTAGGGGCCGTCTGAGTGACAGGCACTAGACGTGAAAAGGCAGTGTTTATATTGAAAAGACAGCAGGGACAGGTTATAGTTACCAGAACCGCTACACTAAACTGTAGTGGTTCTGGTGACTATAGTGTATGTCATTGTATGTCCACTGATTGGAATATATTAAGAAATTTAATAGTGTTTTTTTTTTTTTTACAAAATAAGAAAATGAGCAGTAGTGTATAGTCCAATATTATCATATATACATATATAAAGTAGATGTGTGGCTTAGCGTTTATTGAGTACTACGTTATATTATGTGAATTAGTTCTACATTATATTTCTGATTTGCACAGTGTGTGTCTGGGTTTTCTAAGTACAAATGACTTCAGAAACTTTCCAAAAACAAATAATTGAGTTTTAAAAAAACATAGGGGTTAAACAAACATGGTAATATTGGGCCAGCCGTAGAAAAAAATGGCAAGAGATAAAATGACAATTCTTAGAGTACTAAACAATGAGTTGTGCTAAACTCATTGTCAACTTTTTTGAGTAGTCATGTTCTGTTGGAGGTTTGTGACACCAACAGGACAAGAGTTCTTGGAATAAATTTAAGGGGACATGCTGTCTGTATTATACAAATCATCAGACGGTATGTCTAAAGTCACTCTAATTTACAACTGATGTTAATAATGCCATAGTCAATTCATTTCCTAGACGTCCGAGTTATTTGGCTTTCTTCATTGGTTTTAATGGATACAGAAAAAAATAAGAAATCAAATTGTTTTGTGCCAGAAGAAACAAGCACTCCCGATCCAAAAGAAAAAATTATTTCACAAGGTACACAGAAAACAGGGGAAAACAAAAGTCAAATAAATCTTCCTTTTCGGACCATTGCGTCCTAAGATATAGGAGACCAAAATTCAATTGCACTTCAAAGCATAGTGGTATGAGCTACCTGGAAATTTAATGGATACAGGCCTAAAAGTAAAGAACTTCATTCCATTTATAAATTCTGTGGGAAATGTATTAATAGCTACCACATTATAAAACATACATTATATATAGTTCTATTCTTTAGTATTGGCAAGACAGAAGTAATTACTATTTTTTATCCATGGGAGAAATGTAACATCCAAAGAGAGAAAATTGGCTATTTTTTCAATTTCAGAAGAAAAACAAAGCAACCCAAAAAAAAAACCAAACAAAAAAAACCACACAAACATAATTTAAAATCAGCCTTATTGGAGACTTTTTGGGATAAGAATTCTCCACTTTTTCATTTAAAACAATGTGAATGACCGGCACGTTTTTTACAACACCCTCTCGCAAAAAAAGTACTTTCTAATATCCGCTCCAGTCAGTCAGGTGTAAAATTGCAGTATAGATACAACTGTGAAGGTGCAAACCACCACCTCGATCATAACACAGGATAAATATGTGATCTTTAGCAAGGCTATTACTTTGCCATATTTGCATTTTAGAATTTGGAAAAGATTCATCATCTCTAGACTGTTAGTTTTTGATAATTGAATTATCTTTTTTAACCCCTTAAGGACACATGACATGTGTGACATATCATGATTCCCTTTTATTCCAGACGTTTGGTCTTTAAGGGGTTAATAGAAGTCTTAATTGGAGCATTTGAAAATTGTTAGACAGAGAGCTGAAAATCTGTTTTGTTTTGGTATTTTTTGCAAGGGGGGTTGGGGGGGAGTTATGTCGATTCCCTAATATCACAGCATGCATTCATAAAGCAATTTAACCCTTTATCAAGCTTAACCACTTCTCACGTTGTTGCACATTGCAGACTTTTGTAACGTTAAAAGAATGACTAGATATGGAAACCGAAAAATATAAAAGTAGATTTTGAAAGGCATTGCTGACAACACGTCTGTATAATTAAACAAGTTACACTGAAAACAGAGATGAATTTTGACACTAGAGTATTGTTGCATCGCAAACCAGGTCTCCGGGACTGCTTGCTGGGTAATTAACTTACCTGAACAAGACATATAAAAGGATTGTGATGTAAGTAGATTACTACATTGCTCACATTAATTATGTTTTATATTATGATGAACTTCTTCTTGGGATATCATCTGGAAAACAAATAGAGGAACCAAATAGAGAAGACATTATTTGATATTTAATTTTAATGACATCAAAGGTAATGTTTTTTTACCATTAATATTACCAATCAGTGAGCAGTGTTTAACCCCTTAAGGACACATGACATGTGTGACATGTCATGATTCCCTTTTATTCCAGAAGTTTGGTCCTTAACCCCTTAAGGACACATGACATGTGTGACATGTCATGATTCCCTTTTATTACAGAAGTTTGGTCCTTAAGGGGTTAAGGGGTTAAACAGGGGTAGGAGCACCACAGGCGATAGGCCAAAGAGGATGAAAGAGCCTAAGGGTGGAGGGCAGGACCAGGGTTGAGGAACTTGATGTTTCTCTACCCAGTCAGTAAGGGCTGCTCCAGGCTCTGAGTGGCAGTATGAGTAAGGGAAGAGGATGGGGATTAAGAATCGTATCCCACACTCTTTCATTTCTTTCACCTTTGAGGAGCTGCCCTAAGCCTGCATTCAGAGCTGGTATCAATAAGGACAGTCAATGCACAGAGATATCAATGAAATTCCCAATCACACTGATCCATTAATGTGAGCAGACATTATACGAGAGACACTTCAGCTCTGCTTTAGAACCTTTAGCAAGCAAAGGACTTTATTGGAACAACGTTTCGGCTCTGCTGTAGCGTCTTTATTGAGCATAGACTTTTGATTGGCGTTTGTGTTCTCAATTGGATTGAAAAGTCGAACAGAGTTATAGCATAGTGCAAACTGGTCTAATTATGTGCTCAATCAATGCATTTGTGGGACAGGATCCCATAGAAGGGAACAGTCCTGCCGGGCTATGGACAGGTGGGAGGCCTGAGTAGTAAAGTTCGTGGCAGGCTGAGAGTTATGGGAATTGTACTCCACAGATATGCAGTGCCAAATGTTACCATTTTTCATGAATTTCAGATTTAAGGCCAAAATAGCAGAACTCTCTGACTCAGTTATGCTTCCAGTACGGCTACTTTGACCTAAAAAATTAATCATTAAAAGTGGCCATTTCTTTCCTAGATGTTATTGGACTACATTTCCCACTATGCTGATCCGCCCTTTTGGTTGAAATAAAAGAATTGTATATATATAGATAGATAGGTGGAGCAATCATAGAAAGTGATGTGGAAAGAGAGGGGTTAATTTAGCTAAAAAACCATTTGCATTCCGGTGTCTTGACATTTGGCTCACTCTTGATTGACACCAAAAATAGCATAATTAAAGGAAATTGAAACAAAGTGGTTGAAACAAACTGTGAATTGTAGTGAATTGAAAATGGCAAAATGTGGGCAAAAACAAAAGGATATAGAACTATTCGCCAGCTCACCTATAGTCACCGGCTAACACGTTTATCTTTAATTTTGTCATTCATATTTTAATTTGCTACATTTCTAAATAGTGAATAATCACAAATCACAACAATAATAATTCCCAGATTTTACTATTAACATGACGTCAAGTCATGATTTTATTAACGACACGGAGGCGAGTATTATGCATATCTCTTTCTTTATTACTCTCAGCAGCAAAGATAGAGAAATATAAATATATCAAAAATGAAAGAAAAAACTGTATAGGCACACAGGCAACCAATCACATAACAGAGGAAGTGACTATAAAGGCCTGTGTCTCCCACAATCCACCTCTTTCTTGCACACACCGTCAAGAACAGGAAAACCGGAACAAATCGACAACCTAATTCTACAAAAAAAAAAAAAAAGAGAGAGAAAGAAATATGGTAATATCCAAACTCCAAACTGGAAACTTACCAAATAAATTCGTTATGAGCAGTCTAGGAACTCAATCCTAGAACATAGAAAACACCATTAATACCGAACCATAGAAAAAAGGAAACATCATCAGTAAATATACAATAAACAGACCAGATTGCAACATACCTGAAAAAGTCCAACTGCATCTCATCCCAAAAACCCAACACCGGGAGGGTGGGTGGGAATAATACGAGCCTCCGTGTCTTTAATAAAGTCATGACTTTACGTCATGTTAGTAGTAAAATCTGGGAATTTTATTAAAGACATGGAGGCTCAAATTATGCAAGTTTAAAGCTGTGCCACCATCTGAGATGCTATGTGTTCAATCGGTCTGAAATAGAAATCACTAAACTCGAATCTTGCAATCGGACAACAGCCCGTAAGGTATCCTCCAACGACAACCGACCTCCGAGGCCTTGGACGTCATACCTCCATGTACCAAGTGGGATGTATCAATCGACGTGTCAATACCAGCCAACATTACTAGCCATATAACCCAACGTGTCAATGTAGGAGTTGACACCGGTAGGTAGGGAGCTTGGAAGGAAAAAGAACAAAGTGCAAGGTCCGGAGAACGTGGCGGCTATGTAACCTCCAGGTATGTCTTCAAACACCCCACCGGCCATAGTGTCAAAAATACTCTGAACTTGGGTAAAAAAGTCCAGCCTCAGGTGGCCTAGCAAGGTGAATCCTCTTACACAGATAGCCTACGAAGGATGTTGACCGACTAGGAAATTCCAAAAATCCAATGTCGAGGGTTAGATGTGGAAAAAAACAGTGTTCGTCCCACGCATCAACCAGACCACACTTGTCATGTTGACCGAAAGGCCGATCGATTACCAGGCGTCCACGTGGAAGTCCCAGATAATCCAAGCACCCCGAAAGAAGTCACGACATCAGGTGTAGAAAGGCCTTGGTCCACTAAACGGTGCAAGTCCCCATGCAGCCTAGAAGGGGTTCTAAAAGCTTGGAATCAAATCTGGGCAATCTATCTCAATAATCAAGGGAACCATGGGCGGGATCCCCACAAAGTAGCGATCAATACTAACGCAACATTGAGCCGGGCCAAGTAAACGAGCCTGCGAGCAACCAAGTCGAACGGAGGGAAGGCATACCTCTGAGTATCCAGCCAATCCTGAATGAACGCTTCAATCGCTATAGTCCATGGATCTGGCCTCCAGCTGTAAAACGTTGGCTACCAGTTGTTAACGCGAGATGTCAACAGAGCCACCTCGAACAGTTTCCACAACCGTTCCAAACCATGAGACGCCGATGCGTGTAAGCACCAGTCTCCAGAATCCCTTGAATAATTGCGAATTCCAATCAGCCCTCGAAATGTCCAGGCCCGGAATGTGTTCGGCCGTCACCGCGACGTTGTGTGGAGACAAAACTGTCAAAAGTCCTATGCTACGATTGCCCACATGCGGGACTTCGTGCCCCTTAACTGGATGATGGAACTCATTGCCGATACATCGTCCATCCAGATCCTAACGCAGCCTTGTGCGCGACCGGGGTAACACTGAGAAAGCAAAAAGGCTCCCACCAAGAGTTACATACAGTCGATGTGCAAAGTCTTTTCGAACTCGGACCACTTGTCTCTGGAAAAAAAACTGGTCATGGCTCGCCAACGGTCCTGTCGATCCAGGCCTCCCTATGTGCAAAACCATCGGATCAGTCCGTTTCTGGACCCGTTGCCCAACTACCGCCTCGCCTATAAGAGTGACTAGGACGGGGATAGGAATCCTTCAGACTTGAAGGGATCTAAAATGAGGTGGACCTGGAAATATAGCCTGGATGGAAGCTGTGGGCAGGTCGGGTACCTTTACTAAATGCCTGATCGACAGGTCTCCTGCTCTAAGAGTCCGTTTGACTACCTCCGACATGGCTTTCATCTTGGAGTCTGGGAGGAATAGGAACTGCCTGAAAGAATTCCACTGTGAAACCCAAGAAACGCCACCGCCTGTGAGGAATACCGTACTGACTACCCAGCTGATCAGAAAAAAAATCCAAACTCTGAAGCACCGTAATCAGTTAGTTGACCTGTAACTGCAACTGATACCTTGACAGGGGCATGACCAAGATGTTGTTCAGTTAGACATTCAGACGGACACCCTTAGGACGGAGGAACGACAGCAACGGTTTCATGACCTTGAAGGAACAACAAGAAGCTGATGAGAGAACGAACAGTAGCCATTGAAACCTTTGAATGTTTCCTTCACCATGTAAAACGGAGAAGAATCCCTGTATTCCTCATTTACAGGAACCGTGACCTGATTGTCCTTCATATCCATAAAGGCCAACCAATCTAAAGCCTGGAGATTATCCTGGAGGCAGTGGATGCCCACCATTAGGGAGCGTTGGTACCGAAGGCAAACAGAGGTCGGGGGAGAAGCACGGGGTGAGCCCGTCTCCCCTGCTAGGTACCAAGAGAAGGCTTTCCTGAAGCCCGGGTAATTGCATGGCAATTCTCGGATCGCTCCTAAGGCGAGCAGATCACAGATCTCCGTGGAGATCAACGATCCCTGTCCCCCTGACAGGCAAGTTCTTTGGGGACAAAAAATGCTGAACAGGTTAGTAAAGAAAACTCTAGACGGTAGCCCCACACCGCGTGGAGAAAACCAAGAACTTGTACTTAGGGCAGCCCATCCATCATAAAAAACTGGGCCAAACCTGCCTGCTATTCATCCTCGAGAATGAGGGGAACAATGGGTACCCACCAGAAGGGCGTCCACCTGGTGTGTTACCTCAAGGGTGGCTGGGCTTTAATGTTTTTCCCCCCTGATGGGGAGGAGTGTGGAGGTTAGAGCTCGTGGAAATCCCGCATAGGGAGGAAAGGAACCTTGACATGTTCGGAACGCATCCTGTAAACATGGCCAGACGGGCGGCCCCTACCACACCCGGCCCCACCAAACCTTTGGAGAAAAGAGCCATTCATATTTTCCTGGGGCATATCAATTGCCGTGAATGTTATCACGTAGGACCCAGCTCCTTGACAAAATTCTGCTCCCGAACCGCATCCCTTCAGCTGAGGGACCGGTTCTGAGATGGCTATATTCGCCAATTGGGGTCAACCTCCAAAAGAATCGCCTTCTGGCGTTCGGCTGGTACAGCCATAGTAGCATTGCCAATAGGGCCAATAGGTGATGCACCAGGCCATTCAGAGTCCTGCCGTAGTGGAATCAAATAATACATACACCTTATACAAAGGGTCCCAGCGTGTTCATAATTAAATTCTGAAATTCTCCATGGAGAAGTCCAGACCCATTGAGGTTACCAGCCTGATTAATTTAAGAACTGGGGATTACCCCGAGGAACCAAAAGGGGTCGGACCCTAGCACCCGCCCAAGCGGGAGTACCTGGACGGAGGCAATAACCCCAGTAAGGGTTGCCATAGGGGGGCATCTTCCCCCGAACAAAACCTCGCCATGGGAGGCACGTACCCCAACCACAGAATCCTTCTCCTCACTCCGGTCGGTGGCCGACTGTGGCGAAACCGGCCTCGCCACGTGTCCTTGGAGGGGGCTGCTTGCCCGCCTCTTGCCTTTGGACTATGGACCAGACTTTATGTGAATGTGTTATACCCCAGATAGGAATCCCATGGAGCCCATTCGTATGAAACTGACTGTAAAGACTTTGGCTCCATGGCGATTAAACTGTATTTGTGTGGTCCGAGCGCCATTCACTTAATAATGTGCGCTCAGACCTGAGCTATCTGGGGATATGTGAAATGTCTGTGTGTTATGTGTAAAATGTGACTTTATGTATTTTAAAGTGTTTTGTGTCTTTTGCAACCATGTGCTTAATGGAGTCTTGTGTCTGTCCTGGGAGATAATTGAATTACTTATCTCCAGGATAGAAGACTCTGAAACTGGTTTGGGCCAGAAAGCCATGCTTCATTTAGTCACAAAGGACTTTTTACTAACTTTTGAACCCCTTGTCTGATTTGTGCCATTTTTTAATATGTTGTTCCCCTGAATGGATTGATTGTGAATATGTAATTTTATGTGAATGTGATGTATGGTTTTAGAGTTATGAAAGTTGGGTAGAAAGTATGTTTTAACTGTATGTGTAATTGAGTTTCCTCTCAGGATAAGGGGAGGGAATATGTGGGATGTAACTGATATGTGATTGGTTGTTTTGTAACGCCCTGTGGGCTGTACTATGTTTGTGGATTGGGAATAAAAGAGACTGTATGTGACAGTACAGGAGTTCCTGTTTTAACCCTCAAAGTGAAGTGTCGTCTCATTATTGGGGGAAGGATTTATTGTATGCTGTTCCAGTTTGACTGCTAGGAGAGTAAACCTATTCGTATGGTTCCTATTCAACTGTCTACAGCATTCAAATGCTTGGGAGAATTTTTTTTGTTTCTCCGGTTCGGTGATTGTGGTGTCTGCTGCAGTGCTTGAAGTCCTCAGGAAGTGCTAGGAGCATCCTTCAACGGAGGTACCCAGTCGGGGTGCCAGGCTATCCGTTACATTGGTGGCAGCGGTGGGATGGCATCCTAGTGCGAGGTAAAGCAGCTCAGAGACACAGTTCGTTTGGATTTACAAATTGAAGGCGACGCTAGTGTTTATACAGCGTCCCTGTCTACATAAAGATTTGGGAAAATGGGGTTCGTGGATCCTTGGGCACCTCGCACACCTGAGGAAGAGGGTGAATTGGACTGGAGAGATATTACCCGGCAAGAACTATGGTACAATGCCCTGGAGGAAGTCCAGTATCAACGGCAGCAGCGCCTTCCTGGTGTCGCATACCGGTTGGAGGAACAAATGGCCTGGCGGATGCCGCTTCTGGGAGACCAACCCGGAGGGCAGCAGGTCAGACAACTTGAGTACCTTGTGGAAAGGGAACTGAGCCTTGACGCCTCATACCGGGCACTGTGGTGGTGCACTGTCCAGCCAGAGACATGGAGGGCAGAGGGCATCCAGCCGGAGGGGGAGAACTACACTAGCCCTGGCCTGTTGTGGAAGGCCTTAGCAGAAGACGTCGACTTTGGCAGTCCAGCAGAGTCACGGTACTGGGCTATTTTTTATTACCGGGGTGAGATGGTACAGGGCCCGAGATCTATGGGACTGGCACAAGACCTCCACCGTTTGGCTGCCATGGAACGACAGCTAGAGATGGACTATGTGGAACTACTAAACTCATGTCAGCCACAGGGCATAGACACAGAACAGGAAAACTGGCTGGGAGACCCAGACCTGCCAACCTACAGCTGGGAAAACGCAGCCGAGGTACCCCCTGCTTCACTACCAGCGGCAAAGTAGGGGACCTCATAGACTGGTCCTGGGAAGACCCACAGATGGCAGGTGGAGATGGGATGGCGGTCTCTCTACCGGCCCTACAGGGATGCTGGGCGGTCGGCCCAGATCTCCAGCGGCAGTGTGTACCCCAGGGAGCAGAAGGTGCAGTCCTTCCTCCCCAGCGGCAGGGTATACCCCAGGGAGCAGAAGGTGCAGTCCTTCCTCCCCAGCGGAAGTGTGTCCTGCAGGAAGCGGAGACAGTCGGCCTCGCTCCCCAGCAGCAGGGCAATATATTAAAAGGGGAGACAGTTGGTCCCCCTCTCCAACAGCAGAGAGAGTGTCAGGGAGAGGAGCTTGTTATCCCCTCTCCCCAGCGGCTGAAAGTATGTATGGGAGAGGAGCTTGTTACCCCCCCTCCCCAGCGGCAGCATGTACCCCAGGGAGATGAAGGTGCCGTCCTTCCTCCCCAGCGGCAGTGTGTACCCCAGGAAGCAGAGACCATCTGTCTCACACCCCAGCCGCAGGACAAAATATTGAAAGGGGAGACAGTTGGTCCCCCTCTCCACCAGCAAAGAGAGTGTCAGGGAGAGGAGCAGGTTACCCCCTCTCCCCAGCCGCAGTCTACAGTTCAGAGAGAGGAGCTTGTTACACCCTCTCTCCAGCGGCAGCCTAACCCACCAAGGGGAGATGTTAAGCCCCACAACTATGCAGATGGGACCGTAGTCTCTGCACTTGCAGCCCCAGGGGCAGGGACGGTCGGTCCTGTCCCCCAGCCACAGAGCAGTGTATCCAGAGGGGAGACAGTCGATCTCCCCCTCTCCCAACCAGGCTCCAACCAGGCTACTTCAGTGGTAGCGCTGGCACCCGGGCAGAGTACCGCTGGTCTCTGCCCACTCAGCAACCCACCAAGGCAGTCTACCAGACCCCCGCACAGCTGTGGTGAGGCACCTGGACATGGACAAGTTGCTATTTTATCCAGGTGTAGTAACCAGTTATTGTGGGTGGGCTGTATTGCTGTTTGTGCTTCGTGGGTGGGTTGCTGGACTAACCAGGGCACTGACCGGCAGGAGGTCAGATACCCTGTTAGTTTGGATGGTAAAGGGGAGAAATGTGGCGAAACCGGCCTCGCCACGTGTCCTTGGAGGGGGCTGCTTGCCCGCCTCTTGCCTTTGGACTATGGACCAGACTTTATATGAATGTGTTATACCCCAGATAGGAATCCCATGGAGCCCATTCGTATGAAACTGACTGTAAAGACTTTGCTCCATGGCGATTAAACTGTATTTGTGTGGTCCGAGCGCCATTCACTTAATAATGTGCGCTCAGACCTGAGCTATCTGGGGATATGTGAAATGTCTGTGTGTTATGTGTAAAATGTGACTTTATGTATTTTAAAGTGTTTTGTGTCTTTTGCAACCATGTGCTTAATGGAGTCTTGTGTCTGTCCTGGGAGATAATTGAATTACTTATCTCCAGGATAGAAGACTCTGAAACTGGTTTGGGCCAGAAAGCCATGCTTCATTTAGTCACAAAGGACTTTTTACTAACTTTTGAACCCCTTGTCTGATTTGTGCCATTTTTGAATATGTTGTTCCCCTGAATGGATTGATTGTGAATATGTAATTTTATGTGAATGTGATGTATGGTTTTGGAGTTATGAAAGTTGGGTAGAAAGTATGTTTTAACTGTATGTATAATTGAGTTTCCTCTCAGGATAAGGGGAGGGAATATGTGGGATGTAACTGTGATGTGATTGGTTGTTTTGTAACGCCCTGTGGGCTGTACTATGTTTGTGGATTGGGAATAAAAGAGACTGTATGTGACAGTACAGAGAGTTCCTGTTTTAACCCTCAAAGTGAAGTGTCGTCTCATTATTGGGGGAAGGATTTATTGTATGCTGTTCCAGTTTGACTGCTAGGAGAGTAAACCTATTCGTATGGTTCCTATTCAACTGTCTACAGCATTCATATGCTTGTGAGGATTCATATGCTTCTCCGGTTCGGTGGTTGTGGTGTCTGCTGCAGTGCTTGGAGTCCTCAGGAAGCGCTAGGAGTATCCTTTAACGGAGGTATCCAGTCGGGGGTGCCAGGCGATCCGTTACAGGTATGTTATCCTCCCTTCAACTAAACATTGAGGGGTTCCGACTGCTTTGGTATTGGGGCTAGCTTCTCTCATTTGCAGTCTGTGGCAGTGGTGAGACAAACTCACTATTTATCCTGTTCTAAAGAGAATTCCCTCCTAGTTCGTGGTATAAGTT
>OW240914.1:300078808-300092472 GCA_933207985.1 Pelobates cultripes
CCCAAATTGGATCCCATGCCAAACATCAACTGCTTTACCTCCGGTGAGTCAGAAGGTAGTTTATATCTTTATCATTAAGGCTACAAAATACAATTTCTTACAGTATAATTATATCTGTTTGTCTGTCCATCCATCTATCCTGCCCACTCTAGTTCTTTGTCACATGTTCACTTTTTACCTCTATACATTTTCTTTTACCCCATTCTTCTTTGTATCACCTATTACCATTCATCGGCTTTTCAACTTTTCGTTTTCCCAGTTTTTTTAGATTTACTTAGCCACTCCCTTTATCCACATGCCATTTCTCTTTCTTGAATCCCCATGTTGCTTACCCACTACCCTATCCACAAGCAGACAACATTTTGAACGAGTTACTACTTAAATTTTCTATATTTATTCCTGCCATATAATTCATTTAATGAGTTTCTTCAACCCTTTTTTGTGTAAAATAGAATAATGAGAGATATACAAAAAGAAAAACAGTTTGCACCAAATGATAATATAGGTACAGTTCAACAATATTCTATATCAGATACCTAAAAATTATAGTAAATATTATATATACAAATAGTCCCAGAGTGTTTTTTTCTTGAGGTATATAAGGGTCTTTATAAGGCTGACAATTCAACAGGCAGCATAGTAATTTTACCAGCTCGGATGGGTTCAGTGGTATGAAATGACTATAAGTAACAAAAAAAAACAAATAGAGTAATATTGTATGAACAAGGATGAGAATTGAAATGATTGAAAATACACTCACATTCACAAAGAATGAGCTATCTACTAGCTCTCATGTATCAGCTTCTGTCAATATAATCCTTGTCAGGGATATGACTAGATGACCAGTCAGGACCCTTTCAGAAGTAGAGATGCATTCAATGACACTTTTTTGGAAAAAAACAATAGTGTAATCCAATAAAAAATTCCAGTATTTGGTATAAAAGAAATCGATATACACTCACAAACAAAGAGCTTCCAATTCAGCTCTTACTAAAATCTTGCAGCTGTATAATCCCTGCTAATGGATGTAGCTGGGCTATTTAAATATTTACATATTTTTGTATTTCTCTTGGATGTTTTAGGGTATCCAAGTTTTAATGTTTACTGCCTTTGGAGTCAGCGCTGTATCAATTGTTTTGTCTCCTTAAATTATAGATTATTCTATCGGTACCCCCAAAAAAGCATTAATTTAATCAACTGCACTAAAACCTGCTGTTCCTCTGCTGCCCCCAATGGCCATCTGAATTAAAATATTAACAGTGGCATTGGCCAGGCCAGATTCACTGCTGGCCACATATACTACAGCAATACCCACTGCCAAGAATCTCAACCAGATTATGGCTGGGGGATCTGACAAATCTCATCCTCCCTGCAAGATTAACCGGGAAGATCGGCTCCCCTTAATTCCTATGCCATGGCTATGTACCTCTTAATCTAATGGGCACCTATGTAATAATTTTCAGTTTGAACTTTTTGTGCCACTTGCTGTTCTAGTTTCCTCTTTGTTTATTTTTTTTAAAAGGAACTCTAGAGTGTTAGAAATACAAACATGTATTCCTAACGCTATAGCTTCTAGTTTAATGTTTTAATCCCCCCCCCCCAGCATGTGAGGGTTCAAACAGGGAATTTTACTTACCTTCCTGCCTTGTCTCCATTGGAAGCTCCACCTCCTTGGATGAGCTCACCAATCCAGTGCGCATGCCTGGCAAAACACCACGCTGCACCATCTGAATAAAATAGCCGAGTGTTACGCAGCTATTTATTCAGAAGGGTCTCTAGTGGCTGCAGAACAGCAATGTGTGCACTTGCAGGAAATAAACTAGAGGGTTATGACTCCCAGACCACTTCATTGAGAAGAAGTGGTCTGGGTGCCTATTGAGTCCTGTAAGATTTAGTGGAATGAGCCCAAAAGTGCAGCAGGCCGGATGAGAACACCAATATTGCAGTACAAATAGGGATCAGGCATAGCAAAAGGTTAAGTCAGGCAGCACAGATTCATAAACGGTTAATACAGACAGCGGGTCAAATACAAGGAATCTTAGATGCAGACGAAGTGCTGAAGTGGACAACACTAGGAGCGCAGTATAACTGAGCAAAGAGTACTAGGACATAGGCTGTTAAGTGGACACCAGTTCAGCGGGTGTATGCTAAGAGAGGCTGGTCCTCACTGGACTCCACCTACTGGCTGCACCATATTAGAGGAGGCTTTTTTGTCTGATTTGTAGGCTGTGAGGATAACATGGCACCACTTTGGATGTAGGAGATAAGGCTTGCCGCCAACCCATGGTTATGTACAGGTCAGACTATTTCACTGGAAGGTTGTGCACAAGCGCAGCAGCGCTGAAAGGAGAGAGGGAGTCACAGTGAGGGAGCATGAGGTAAGAGAGGATGAGTGAGGACCTGACAAGTCCCTGTAATCTTACTTTTAACAATCTCTGAGCATCTAATCAACACTGTTACATAGAGCATGTTGAATGCAGACAGAAAATAAAGTACGAAACACATTTTAGTTTTGTAGAGAGGCTGTGGTCTGTGTATACTACTGCTGGGGGTGGAGGTACACCTCCAGGAACAGATGGGTTAAACTCTGTAAGTGCAACAATTCATAGTGAAACACTGCGCATACAGAATCCAGGCACCATGACCACTTCAAATCACTGACATGGTCATGGTGCTTGAAGTAAATATTTAATGTCTGAAAGTACTTTTCTTCCAACAAGAGAATTTATTTTGTGTCTAGCCACTTCTGACACAATAGGACTGAGTTATTAAAAGGATACTATCGAGGGGGCGTGTCCTAGACTCCGGAGCGAGCGGTCGCATGTAGCCGGAGCTCCGTGCGGCAACGGCCTAAACAAGCTGCAAAGTGGGTGACCCGACACCACACGACCCGAGACACGATGTCCCAGCCTAAACAACGCCGGCAGACAGAGCGGGGGGAGAAATCTAATTTCTTCGGCGTTAAAGCGAGCCAGACACGAGGATCTGGACCGCATGGCGAAAACCAAGATGGCGGCGAGGAAGAGCTCACTCCCTCCCCAGAACAGGCGGCTGCCGACTTACCGGTCACGCAGGGGATCCTGCAGGCGATGCTGGACACTATGGCAGGCAAGTTACAGCTCACGCTGCAAAATGAAATCCGCACCATTAATGCAGATGTTAAAGAGCTGGGAGACAGGACGGCAGGGCTGGAGGACAAAATGGTGGCATATGAGGAGGCCCAAAACTCCATGGCAGAAAAATTAGACAGCCTTACAGAGAGAATGGAGGCGCAGGAGGGGAAAACCGCTGACCTGGAAGACAGAGGCCGGAGGAACAACCTCCGCATTAGAGGTATAGCGGAAAATATAGGCCCGACAGAACTCACGGCCTACCTAGTGGGATTGTTCAAAGCGCTCGCCCCTGATGTGCCCCCTGACATGTTCCTGATGGACCGGGCTCACAGAGTGCCAAAACCCACCTTCTTACCACCTGAAACCCCTAGAGACGTGCTGCTGAGAATGCATTACTTTCACATAAAGGAAGAGGTAATGAGGGCAAACAGAACCAGAAAAAAAACGGACATGCCGGCGGCATACCAAGCAATAGCGATTTATGCCGACATATCAGCATACACACTTAGACGCAGGAAGGAATTCGCGGGAATCACGACGCAACTCCGCCAACAACAAATACCATACAGATGGGGATACCCGGTGAAGCTGATCGTACAGAGAAATGGACGACCAACTACGATACAGAACCCGGACGAAGGAATGAAAATCCTCAGAACCTGGGGCATGGATACTCCGCCCGCGACGAAAGAGACTCAAAGACTCCCTCCATCATGGAGGAAAGCCAAACGTTAAGCCACCTAGTTGGGAAGAAGCTGTGACGCTGAACCTGAGAACTGTTGATCCAGCCATTTGAATCCAGGCTTGTATAACATATGTTTAGTTTAACTCTCTTATGTTGTAAGGGCATTGTAAATGGGAGCAAAAGACAAATGCACATGCAAAGACAAGGGTCAGGAGGACTGGGAGAGTGGGTGCCATAGGTAATTTGGGGAACAGGGCTAGACGGGAGACTAAGACGTGGATATTGTGACATAGAGACCGACTCCGGGAAAGCATAGACAGGGGAGCCCCCACCCGCCCTCTCACAGAACCCAGAAAGCTCCGACATACAAACACATAGAGAGGTAGGGAAAAGAAAGAGAAAACCACAAAAAAAAAAAAACTATGCCAACGTGCAATCTCAGGATACAGGCAGGTAGACAGCGACAACCCATTCACGCAAACTTTCTTATTATGCAAAAAAAAAAAGAGGGTCACCCAGACAAAAAAGCAAAACACGCGAGCAAAAGCCGCGGCCGACGAACCGCAGCCAGGACAGAAACCATTAGTTTCTACCCCCACCGCACCACCAACTGGTGCATAGCCGATATTTCGGCGAAAAAGTTGATTTGTTATAACTTTCCTATTACTGTTTCCTATTTTGTTTTTATGTTTGTACTCATACTTGCACCTCACACACCCCTCCCACCTGCTACGTGCTCCGTAAGCCACCGTCCAAATTTAGATAAGGCGGAGATCATGCCGCTCTCTTCCTCTGAGCCAAAAATCATGCGAAGCAGCCCTCAAGCTGCCTGGGGACAGCCCTTGAGTTCGGAGGAACTGGGACACAGGGACCCCCCGACATATATAGATCAAACACAAGCACAAATAACATTTTATGACCACCTTCCACCCTGAAAATCTACTCACACAATGTTAGGGGACTGAACATCCCGGTTAAGAGACACCTCCTATACCGAGAGATCAAACATAAAGCAGTAGACGTTCTATGCCTTCAAGAGACACATTTCATGACCAATGCACATCCCACCGTCCTACGGAAAGACTATCCTATACAAATCCATGCCACATCGACCAGCAAAACCAAAGGCACCTCCATACTAATTAGCAAAAATGTGGCCTATACTCCGCATTCCCAACATATTGACCCGGACGGCAGATATGTCATTATAGTAGGCACGCTTAATGACATGCCCTACACCATAGCGAACATCTACGCCCCCAACACGAACCAGCGCAACTTTTTACACAAACTTATTCAGAAACTGCAGTCAGTACAGATAGGGACGACAGTCATATGCGGCGACTTCAATCACGTTTTTGACCCCTCCATGGACACGACATTAGCTCCAGCTAGGAAACGCACCGCGCCCCTCCGCAAACAAAGTAAGGCGCTCTGCAAGCTTATACACAACAACCATTTGTACGATGTATGGAGAGCCACTCATGTAGGGGAAAGAGGGTATACATTCTTTTCGACAGTGCACAACACCTACTCCCGCATTGATGGCTTCCTTATCTCAGGGACAGGGATAGACCAAACGGCCCGATGCGAGATAGGACAGATCACATGGTCCGACCATGCCCCGGTGGAACTAACGTTAAAAAACCTATATGACCCGACCCATAGAAGTCCGTGGCGACTAAACGCAACATTACTGAAGGATAGCGCCTTCTGCACGGAGCTGACCCAAAACTTAGCCCACTACTTCCAAGATAATGATAGACCTGAAACGAGCCGCGGTACCCTGTGGCAGGCCCACAAATCAGTGATAAGGGGACAAATGATACAACGGGCAGCATACCTAAAAAGAAAATCCCAAATTCAGCTCCACACATACCAAACAGACCTCCAGCGCGCTACGACACAAAACCAAATAACGCCCTCACGCGAACTGCAGGATCAAATCGCGAAACTCACAAGACAGATACACCAAATGTCATTAGAACAAGTGGGATATCACTTGAAAAGGCTAAAGGCTCAAAACTACACACAGGGAAACAAGGCAGGTAAACTGTTAGCACAACGATTAAAGTCACAACAAGCAGCCCAAAAAATAGCATACTTGCTGTCTCCAAGCGGACAGAAAATAGTGGCGCCCAAGGACATTAGCAACGCATTTGCCAAATACTACGAAGCATTGTACAATCTCAGGGACGACCCAAATACACCCCAACCACAGGGGGCCAAAATAGCCTCCTACCTAGACAAGATCGCACTGCCCAAACTCACACCCGCTCAACAAGACAGCCTAGCCACATTGATAACAGAAACAGAGGTGGTGAGAGCAATTGACTCTCTACCTTCCGATAAAGCCCCAGGCCCAGACGGGTTTGCCAACTGTTACTACAAGCACTTCCAAAAAACCCTAGCCCCTCACCTTACTAACGCGTTTAATGAAGCAGCCAAGAGGCACGCACTCCCGCCAGAAGCCCTCAAAGCCCATATAATAACATTGCCTAAACCGGGCAAACCACCAATCCACCCACAAAATTTTCGACCAATATCGTTGCTAAACACTGACACAAAACTCTTCGCGAAAATTTACGCCATTAGGTTGGGCACAATCCTCCCGCACCTGATAAGGAATGATCAAGTCGGATTTGTTAAAGGGAGACAAGGGGGGGACAACACGAGAAAGGTAATCGACATTATACACAGCGTACACAGGCAACAAACAGAATGTGTAACGCTTTCATTGGACGCGGAGAAGGCCTTCGACCGCCTGAGCTGGATGTTCCTGAGAGCGGTCCTGGATAAGTTTGGGATGCCGAGGGCATTCTGCTCGGCGGTGGAGGCCTTATACAGCAAACCATCGGCTCAGGTGGTCACTGCGGGCTTCACATCGGAACCCTTTAACATCACCAACGGGACGAGGCAGGGATGCCCACTCTCTCCCTTACTATATGTGTTGGCTTTAGAGCCGTTAGCAGAGACAATACGGGCCAACAGCTCCATACATGGAGTAACAGTGGGCGATAGGGAATACAAAATCAATTTGTTTGCGGACGATGTCATGTTGACATTAACGCAACCCCAAATTTCACTACCGAACCTTATGAAGGACATTAAAGAATACGGCCTTAACTCCTATTACAAATTGAATGTCACTAAATCACAGGCTATGGGTGTGGGAGTCCAATCTCATCGGCTGAAACACTTGAGTGGGTTTTTCTCCTTTGACTGGAGAAAGGATTATATTACCTTCTTGGGCGTACATATACCCCCCCACCTACCCCATTTGTTCAAGTTAAACTTTACCAAACTGATCAAATCATTTACAGACACGTTACACACATGGGAGGGCAAATATCTCTCGTGGCTGGGCAGACTGGCGGCGATTAAGATGTCTATACTTCCCAAACTCCAATATCTGCTGCGCACAGTCCCGATTAGTCTGCCAGGTCTATATGTGAGCACAATTCAAAAACTGATCGTACGGTTTGTGTGGGCCAACCGCAAGGTGAGGGTAGCCAGCAAACTCTTACAAAAACCTGTTAAAGAAGGGGGATTGGGCATGCCCAACATTCGTTCTTATCACAGAGCCACACTGCTGACTGCCATAGCAGCGACAAACGTAGTAGAAGACCCCCCCCAGTGGGTCCACATAGAAGCACACTGGGCATGCAAACAGGGGCTGCGACACTTATACCAGCTGCCGCACAGATTACGACCGCCGTACACAACCATGTTACCAACCACGGCAGCAATGATCAAGACATGGGACGCAGTGAGGGCATCACTGGGCATGGTCGGACCAAATATAAGGAACATCCCACTCACGAGCATATCGGTGGGCATACCGACGTTTGACCACGCTCCCTGGGTGAGAGGGGGTTGTACCCACCTTAGCCAGATCTGCGTGAATAACGAGTTACTGCCATTCCCAACACTGCAAACCAAGTTCTCCTTGCACTCCAGACACATATTCCCTTACCTCCAACTGAAATCATTTGTGGCCTCACACGGTAAAGATTCGGGAACCGAACCGCCAAACATTGGTGCCTTGGAACAAATATGCTTACAGGGCAGTATACCCAAAAAAATCCTGTCAAAACTTTATGCGCTACTGAATACAGTAGATACAAACGGACAGGGAGACTTTAGAGAAGCCTGGCAGAAGGACATAGGGCGACCAATAGCGGATCTAGACTGGAAACAGGCATTCCAAACACACAAAGGACACACATCATGCGCGACTCACCTAGAAACAATGAGGAAAATTATGTACAGATGGTATATGGTCCCAGACAAACTAGCAAAAATATACCCGGGAAGCTCAGGGGAATGCTGGAGGGGTTGCGGAGAAAGGGGGACAATGTACCACATTTGGTGGACGTGCCCGATAATTATTCCCTACTGGGAGATGGTGGAGGGGATAATCACTGACGTGATAGGCCGCCCATACAGCTTGGGACCTGAACAGGGTATACTATTCATGCATCTTGCCCTCTGGCACAAGCAGGAAAGACAATTGATATTCCAGGTGCTTATAGCGGCAGTAACCCTGATAGCCAGACAGTGGAAACAACCACGAGCGCCCAGCAGACACGATCTCCTAACACAAACATCCACAAACTGGGAATATGAAGCTATGGCAAATAAATACATTACAAATAACCGCACGATCATGGACACAAAAATCAAATGGGCAAATTACATTCAGAAAAGTGCACACCACTCCGGGACTCAAGACGTATAGGTACGCTAAGACACGAAGGCTTGAGTAGAGAACCAAAGCTAGAGAGACAGAGAACGTAGGTGACTTGACCCGGGAGGAGGTCCTAACGCATAGAGTCGAAGATACACTAGAGGAAGAGAGGCGGAACTAGCAACTAGGAACATAGGTCTAGGGAGAGGACAAAGAGGAGCACCGGTTCAAGAGATCCATACACGGAATCTCTTCCCTTTCCTTCCCTTAAACCCTTCCCTTCACGTTTCAGCACACCCTACCCCCACCCCCCCCACTCCTTTTTTTGCGCTACATCTTAATATGTGTAAGTGTATATAGATAACCGCTCTAGTTAGCATCCCGCTAGTGGCTCATGTACTCCCAGCCCAGACGCTACCACCAAGCAATCACAGTACGCAAGATCCTGTGGGGGTAAAACCCAGTCTCCCCTAAGGAGACCAGTACGCAGGGGGCCAGAAAAACACGCAAGGGATAAGAGAGAATGACACAATACACGTGCCGTAAAGCAATTCACCCACTGATCCAACCACAACAGTGGCGATGTTACGACCAGTACTCCATACCACACCTGCGACTCAGAGACAGGCAGCAAATACGGAGTGGGAAAACATGACCGTTTAAAGTGTAATGGGTAATACTGTATACGCTAGCATTTGAAATGTGGAACACAGGATGTGAAATGTGAAACATATACTGTACATATCCGAGACGAAAACAATTTACGTGTAAACAACGTTGCCTACATCCTTCCCCACCTTCCCTTCTTTATTCTGTACCCTCCTTATACTGCTTTTTGATATATGACAAAATAAAAATTGTCAAATTGAAAAAAAAAAGGAAACTATCGTCACCAGAACAACTACAGCTTTTCAGAGAAAGAGCAGTGTTTACATTGCTGCCTAGGAACATTCCAGTTGCAGTTATTCAGACAGCCACTAGGGGTGCTTCCTGGGTCAATGATGTACAATGTGTAGCACTGCCATTCAGTGTCTCTGGACTTTCCCCATAGAGATGCATTGAGTCAATGCATTTTTATGAGTAGGTTCTGATTGGTGCAGAGTGACATTTTGCCCGATAGGTTTACGTTTGGGCCACAGCTCATACATGGCTGGATGTGAAGTGTATGCAACTGCTTCCCGGGTGGAGGATTTCATTTTTCGCCACCCACAGGGCTGTCTTTAAGGAGGGGCAAAAGGGGCAGCTGCCCCGGGCCCAGTTACTCCTGGGGGCCCTAAGGCAGCTACCCCATGGGCCCCCTGCAGCACCTGAGGTAATCAGGGGCCACAGCCCTTTAATACTGCTCTGGACCGGGCCCTTGTAATATGGGGGTTGGCTGAATACAAACACACAGCTAGCCCCTCACACACTGCCCTGTGATCCCTTTTCTTCTCCGTGGCATGCTGGGAGGCAGTGAGGTCAGATCACTTCCTCCTCAATGCCGCTGGGGAGGAGGCACACACCACATGGAGGAGGATGCAAGCATTGTTGGGGAGAGGGACTGAAAAAGCTGATGGCAGACTCCCATCAGCCTGGGCCAGCAAGCTCTCACTGGACACCAGGGAAACCACCTTTCTGAACCCAAAAGGTAAGGAGACAGGAGGGTGGCTAAATATGTTTTGTTTTTTTGTTTTGCTAATTTCTGATATCACTTTTATTCAGGTGTTGGTGTTTGTAATGTAACACACAGGGAATAAGTACATGTTAAAAATCCTAGAAGAACCTGACAGTTCCCTATTAAATATACATTTTCAAAGTATTTATTTTAACATATTATTGCATCAAGTGTTATCAAAGGCAGTATATCATTTCCAAATGTCACCTTTGCCAAATTCTGGACCAGGGTATGTAAGAACAGAGTTGAGACATTATATTGGCCAAGGTTGCTGGGAGTTGCTGTCCAAGAGCTGCTAGAAGGCAGAGATTAAAATATGTAAATGTACACATATATGTGTGTGTGTGTATCTGGCTTTGTTTATGTCAGTGTGTGTATCTGGCTGTGTTTGTGTCAGTGTTTGTATCTGGCTGTGTTTGTCTGTGTGTCAGTGTTTCTGTGTGTATGTATACCTGTGTATGTGTACTTGTGTGTCAGTGTGTATGTGTACCTGTGTGTGTGTGTTGTGTGTGTGTGTGTGTATGTATGTGTCAGTGTGTGTAAGTGTGCATCTGAGTGTGTGGTAATGCATACATCCCAGCATTTTAATGCCAACACAAATACACTCCATCTCTAGCACTGTACACATATACACCCCTGCATTTATACCTTTATGTATGTGTGTATCTGAGTGTGTGTGTACATACCTGTGTCAGTGTGTGTGTGTACCTCTGTGTGTGGATGTGCCAGTGTGTGTGTATCAAAGTGCTTGTATCTGTGTGTCAAAGGGTGTGTATCTGAGTGTGTGTGTGTATGTGCCAGTATGTGTCACACAACATGCAAACAGAGCCCTGCAAACACAAACATTACATACAAACACACCAGTTTGCTGAAACACCAATACTACACACAAATGTACACAACACTACATCCAAACAACCCCCTGCATGCAAATACAAACATTACATACAAACACATTCCTGTATTAAAATGCTAAAATTATATACAAACACCAACTCTACACACAAAAGTACACCTGCATTTAAAAGCTAACACTACAGACAATCACACATTACTGCATTCAAACGCAAACACTACACACAAGTACACCACTGCATTCCAATGGTAACAGTACATACAAATACACCCCTACATGCACACATACACTCTATACAATAACATGCTGACATTCAATTGCACAAACACTGCTCAAAAATACAACCCTGCAAGGATGGTAGATCCCCAGCTGGCATAGCATCGCAGGAGTTGTATGACAGATGGGGATCTATCTCTTCTTTACTCTTGTGCTACAGGGCAGGCCTGAATTATTTATTTTTTGCACCAAGGCACTCTCTACATTAGTTTCGCCTCTAGGTTTGGGTGGAGGGAGTGATTGCATGCCCAGGGGGCCCAAGCAGATGCTTGCCCAGGGTCCAATCAATATTAAAGACAGCCCTGGCCACCCAGGTAGCCGACTATCCCAAAACACACATGGCTGTCTGGGTGGGGCTTACCAACAGGCGGGGCTTACCCGGCATCAGAGGTGGGGCTAAGTGAGCCCAGAAGTTGGTGCTGTACAGGAAGGGGAAAGCAGGAAGGAGTCCCTGCTTCCCCAACAACTCCAGGAGCTGCAACTGCCTCCTCCATTACAGACCATAATGGAGAGATGTAGCTTTCCACTTGTGTGACTGTCTCCACTGTGTGTGTGTGTGTGTGTGTAACTGTCTGCCTGTGTGTGACTGTCTACCTGTGTGTGTGTGACTGTCTGCCTGTGTGTGTGTGTGTGTGACTGTCTGCCTCTGTGTGTGTGACTGTAACTGTATGTGTGACTGTAACTGTGTGTGTGTGTGTGACTGTCTGCCTGTGTGTGTGTGACTGTAACTGTGTGTGTGATTGTAACTGTGTGTGTGACTGTCTGCCTGTGCGTGTGTGTGTGACTGTCTGCCTCTGCGTGTGTGACTGTCTGCCTCTGCGTGTGTGACTGTTTGCCTCTGCGTGTGTGACTGTAACTGTGTGTGTGAATGTACTGTGTGTGTGTGACTGTTTGCCTGTGTGTGTGTGTGTGACTGTCTGCCTGTGCATGTCTGTAATGGTGTGTGTGTGACTGCCTGCCTGTGTGTGACTGTAACCGCGTGTGTGACTGTCTGCCTGTGTGTGACTAACTGTGTGTTTGACTGTTTGACTGTAACTGTGTGTGTGACTGACTGTCTGCCTGTGTGTGTGACTGGCTGCCTGCCTGTGTGTGTGTGACTGCAACTATGTGTGTTACTGCAACTGTGTGTGTGACTGTAAATGTGTGTGTGTTACTAACTGTGTGTATGACTGTCCTCTATACAAACACTACACCCCTACACACACACACACACACACACACACTATACATGGATGAAGGGGGGCGCTTTCGAGATTTTTCACACAGGGCGCCTAAAGGGTCATAAACAGCTATTTAGACCATTAGTGTCAGAAATACACATTTGTATTCCTGACACTATAGTGTTCCTTTAAGATAAGATTGCCGCAATTCTAAGGCAAAGTACTAAATGTTTGACAAATGACAAGCAGATTATGTTGGATTCCAGAGCAATTGTTTCTATTTTAGCATTTTCCAGCAAAAATGCTAACATTTTGCCTTGACAAACATTTGGGAAAGGCTTCATCCGAAGCAATCAAGTCACTGCATGCCACCAGTGGAAGGTACTCTCCTGGAAACTCAGAACTGTTAAAGGCAATGATACCATATTTTGAAACATAAAACACAGAAATACATTTATAAAACATCAATAATTGACTAGGAAACACGAATATTCACCAACATGATTCACCGCACACATATCAACCATCTGCTTCATCGATTTTAATGTGCCTGTTGCTTCGCAGTTCAGGAAATATTAGTGTCTGATTTACAATTACTATTAAAGCTACTAAAATCTATAGTTACCCACCGGAATAAATATAATAATTCAAACACTGAGAACTTTAAAAAGCTGTTCCAGTGTTCTGGTTGAATGTACGTTGACCTGTGGACCTGTGATGCTTGTGGCACCATACGGCATAGCTTAACTTAAAAGTGACTCTACATCTGTCCACTTTTAGCAACAATGCATTGACTCTAAATTTGCAAACTACTGCTCAGTATCAAAGCAACTCTTCTAGGGAGCCGTAAAAATGCATTGAGGCTGTAAATGTAACTTCTGCCCATTCTTTTGTTCACACCAGTATAGCCATATTGTGCTGATTGCTATTAAATTAAAGCAGAAAGAAGGGCAAACAAACGTGACAGCCCGTTCTACCAGCAGGGACACTGACTACCTTTTCTTCAGCAGTTTAGGAGTCAGAAAGTCACTGCAAACATGTGACCCTGAATAACCTCGATGTGTATGTTCCTTTAAGAACTCAATTAAACACAATTGAATTTTACTTTTTATCCTTCATGAGAGGGAAGGATTTTATTTTGATTGTTCACTGTTTGGAGAAATGACAAAGCATGTGCTTTAGTCACAGATGTTAACATATGCTAGTTAGGGATGTTTGACTTAAATCCTC
>OW240914.1:300092572-300117113 GCA_933207985.1 Pelobates cultripes
TTTTTACTGTAGTTACTGTATTTGTAATGGACAATCACTGCACTAAAGCTAACTTTTTGCACCCATTGGTAACTAGGTATAATGTGCTATACTGTGCATTACTGCATAGCGTTTAATCACAGGCTTTTAGTTGCAGAAGTTTTAATGTTCATTTTGCTGTTGTTCGTGATCAGCGTTAAAGGACCACTATAGTGCCAGGAAAACAAACTTGTTTTCCTGGCACTATAGTGCCTTGAGGGTGCCCCCACCCTCAGGGTCCCACTCCCATGACGCTGAAGGGGGAGGAAGGAGTTAATCCCTTACTTTTTTTCCAGCAGAAAGTGTTAATCCTAGATGGACCAGGCACCCAGACCACTTCATTAAGCGGAAGTGGTCTGGGTGCCTATAGTGGTCCTTTAAGCACATAGAAATCTATTTTATTTTGTACAAAAATAATGATGAACCTCTTTAACATGCCTTAAACACTATTTATTAAGCAATTATCAGCTGTGCTGCTCAAGCTATACTCATTCTAATTAGAAATTAATAAAAACCATTAGGCAAACTATTTGCTTTGCTACTGCTAATTTTACTACATTTAAATTTCCCAATTATTCAGCTTTTTACATAAATTTTAATTTTATCAGAAAAAAAAGATCTTTTACTAAAGCACTGGTTTTGGTGAGATTGATTACCTACCAAATTAGTAGTACATTTACCACTATTCAGCAGAGGAACTACCGCCAGTGCAGTGCACCAAGGCCCACATGCTCAGTGGGCCCATCAGGGGCCCCATGCACTTAGGGACATTTAGTGGATATGGCTGAACAGGGAAAGGTTGGGTGCCACGGGCCTTTAACAGCCTTTAACAGCCTTTAACAGGGCCATGTGAGATCGGCAGCACTGTGAAGAAAACTAAAACAATTCAAATGACTAAAATACGACTAAAACTAAAATGTCTTTTTAGTCAAAAGACTATGATTAAACTACTTGGAAAGTGCTTTATCCAAACGAAATCTGGTCCAAAATTACATAGTTAAGGCAAAAACGAATTGGGGGCACCTTCAGAACTGAATCCTCGCAATTGTTTACTGAGATAGGTGATTTTAGGTAGCCTTATAAAATTTAAACCTGCATTTCTATGTGTGCGCTGTTCTTTAATCTGTATTGTGTATACATTTTGGTCACTATGGCAGCACCATTTCTGCAAAATGCATGTTCCAGGTGTGCCTCCAATTCCTTTTTGTCTTTCGGGTGTGTGTATGTGTCAGTGAATGTATCTGTGTTACGGTGTTTGTATGCTCAGTGAGTGTATCTGTGTCAGGGTATACCTGAGTGTGTATGTGTATGTTTCAGTGTGTATCTGAATGTATATGTGTGTCAGTGTTTGTATATGTGTGTATATGTCTGTAATAATGTGTATGTATATCTGTGTAAAAATGTTTAAATGCTGGGATGTATGCACATACTCATATACACTGCTCCACACAAACGCCAACACTGCATGCAAACACACCCCTGCAAACAAACACAAACATTACATACAAACACACCCCTGCATTCAAACTCCAACATGATATACAAACACACCCCTTCATTTAACCCCTTAAGGACGGTGGATGTTCTACGCCATCCTTTTTGGGGTGGCTCTAAACGCCGGAGGGCGGCATAGAACGTCCCTGCCGTCCTTCATACTCATTGGGTCCCCAGAGATCCCCCAACAGCGGTCACGATCCCCCTCTGCCTGATCCAGCCCTCCCGGGCCATGTGATCATGGGGTCCTCGAGATCACATGGCCGGAATAGCTGGCTTGTGCAGTGCCTACATGGGGACCGCCTGAGCTCTCAGGCTGTCCACCTAAAGCCTGTAAAAAAGTTTTAAAAGTTAAAATAAAGTTTTAAAACACTTTATAAATGTAATAAAAGTACTTAGATCATATATATGTATATTTATATATAAGTACTTTTATATACACATACACATACACAAACTATTATTCTAAATGTATTTTAATATTAATATATATGTATATAATTACATATATATTAGTATTAAAATACACTTAGAATGACGTTAATTTTACATATATATATATATAATTATATATATATATATATATATATATATATATAATAAAAATAAGTGGGTTTTTTTGCATTTTCCACACAAAAACTGCACTTTCACTGACGATATAGTTGTTGTGATACATTTTACTGTTTTGAAATACTGATATTTGTATTCAGCGAAGTCTCCCGAGTATAACAGTACCCCCCATGTACAGGTTTTAGTTTTTTTTTTTAATAGATACTTAGTAGTAAAAAAGTAGACAACCCAAGGAATTACAAATGGAGTATGTCCAGTCTTTTTTAGTAGCTACTTAGTCACAAACACTGGCCAAAATTGGCATTCAATTTGGTTTTGAATTTTGCACATACAAACAAATATGAACGCTGACTTTGGCCAGTGTTTGTGACTAAGTAGCTACTAAAAAAGACTGGACATACCCCATTTGTAATTCCTTGGGTTGTCTACTTTTTTAAATGGTATGCCATCATAGGAGTAATTTTTATTCCTGGGCTACCATATGGTCTCAAAGGCAACATAAAAGGCAACATAACCATCTTGCAAATTTCAATGTGTATATACTGAAAAATGTAACATGCTATATTGGACCCTGTAACTTTCCAAAACACCATAAAACCTGTACATGGGGAGACATCTCTGAATACAAATATGTGTACTTTATTGCAGTAACAGCTAACAGTATTGTGACAGTCACAGTTAAAATGCCATTCAGAACTAAAAAAATAACAAAAGTTCTTAATTTCTACATTTATTTATATTTTATTCATATAAAATTATGTTTCATATATAAATATTGGATGTGACATGAAAGCCCTATTTCTCCTGAACAAAATGACATAATAAGTGTGGGTGCATCTAATATGAAAGAGGTGAATTTTGGTTGAACAGGTATAGTGCAAATTCCAGGTTTTGTTTACGTTTTGTTTTCATCACAACTTGTACAATTGGCTCAGTCCTTAAACACTAATATTGCACACAAATGTATGCACATTTAAAAGCCAACACTACATACAAACACACCCCTGCATTCAAATGCAAGCACTTCACATAAGTACACCACTGCATTCCAATGGCAACAGTACATACAAATACACCCCTACATACACACATATACTTTATATAATACATGCTTACATTCAAACGCACAAACACTGCTCACTACTCACAAATACAACTCTGCAATAATTAGCAAATAGTAAAACCCCAGCTTGCACAGCATTGTTGGAGTTGTAAGATATGGATCTACCTTTTGGCCATTCTTGCACCAGGCCCTATCTTCATTAGTTCCGCCACAGACACTATTACTATGCTAGTACCAGTAAATATAGAAAAACCCACACAGACTCATTCCCATTGCCAGTGTCCAAATCTTACTTAAAGGAAGACTCCAAGCACCATAACCAGTGGCGTACACATGACCCATGGGGCCCCGGTGCGAAAATTGATCCGTGGGCCCCCCCCCCGCGTGCGAGCCGGGCCGCAACACATGGCGGTGGGCACCTGGTCGCAGGGGTTACAGGGTTGCGACCCCTGCGACCGCGGTATGTACGCCAGTGCATGCAGATGCACACACACTTAAAGGACCACTACAGACACCCAGATCACTTTAGCTCAATGAAGTTGTCTGGGTGTCAGGTCCCTCTAGTTTTAACCCTGCAGCTGAAAACATAGCATAACTGCTATGTTTCACTGAGGGTTAATCCAGCCTCTAGTGGCTGTCTCACTGACAGCCGCTAGAGGAGCACACTGAACGTCCATAGGAAAGCATTGAGTAATGCTTTCCTATGGGCGGTTTGAATGTGTGCGCGGTCGCATTTGGAGCTGAGAGGCTGAGGGATCCCCAGCGCCAAGGGAGTCCGGCGCTGGAGAAAGGTAAGTGCTGAAGACACACACACACACACACACTTACAAACGCATACACACTAGCTAACAGAGACACACTCAGCGACAGACATACATACACACTCACTTACAAAACATACACTCTCATTGACAAACACGCACTCACTAACAGACATCAAAGACTCACTGACACTCACTAGCAGACACACATACTAACACTCACACACACTAACACTCACTAGCAGACACACATACTAACACTCACACACACTAACACTCACTAGCAGACACACATACTAACACTCACTCACTCTAACACACACACTAACACTCACTAGCAGACACACACACTAACACTCAAACACTCACTCTAACACACACACTAACACTCCCTCTAACACTCACTCTAACACACACACTAACACTCACTTGCAGACACACACACTAACACTCACTCTAACACACACTCTAACACTCACTCTAACACTCACTCTAACACTCACTCTAACACACACACTAACACTCACTAGCAGACACACACACTAACACTCAAACACTCGCTCTAACACACACACTAACACTCCCTCTAGCACTCACTCTAACACACACACTTACACTCCCTCTAACACTCACTCTAACACACACACTAACACTCCCTCTAACACTCACTCTAACACACACACTAACACTCCCTCTAACACTCACTCTAACACACACACTAACACTCACTAGCAGACACACACACTAACACTCACTCTAACACTCACTCTAACACTCACTCTAACACACACACTAACGCTCCCTCTAACACACACACACACGTTTTTTTGTTTTTTTTTTAAATTTAAACCCCCAGCCTCCTTACCTTTTGGAGTGCTGGGGGGATTCCCTGGGGTCCAGTGGTGCTGCTGACCCCAGCTGGCGGGTGGCCGGTCGGGCAGGCGGGCGCGCGAGGGAGCACTCAGTGCTTCCTCTTCAGCTCCCTCGCGCGCCGCGTAGGGATACCGGCGCCGGAAGATGACGTCATCTTCCGGCTCCGGTATCAGTGCGGTGCGCGAGGGAGCTGAAGAGGAAGCACTGAGTGCTCCCTCGCGCGCCTGCCTGCCCGACCGGCCACCCGTGGTCAGCAGGGCCAGCCTCGGGGGGCCCTGGGGTGGTCGGCTCCTGGGCCCCCAGGAGAAGAGGCTGGTCCTGTGGCTACATACCGGGTCGCAGGGGCGGCCGGGCCCCCTGGTGGGCCGGGCCCGGTCGCAGCCGCGACCCCTGCGACCCTGGTATGTACGCCACTGACCATAACCACTACAGCATGCTATAGCGGTTATCATGCCAGAAGTGCCCTGGTGCATCCATTGTAAGTTTTAGAATTGTTTGACTTCTTACATGAGGGCCACCATGTGCCACTCTCTGCCTCCACTACAAAAGCCAGAGAACCAGAAGTTCTTTGTCTTAGTTAAGCCTGGAGGTGCACTCATCTGACCCTCTCAATAAGCTAAGGAAAACTAATGGAAGCTCCTAAGCAGGATCTTCCAGCTCTCTTGCTAATGTAGTGGTGGGTGGAGAAGCACTAAAACATTCTCACTACCTACAATGGGGGTGGCACCAGGGCACTCCAGGCACTATAACCACTTCAGTATGCTACAGTTTCATGTGTTGGAAGCAGAAAAAATGGGCAAGTGAAAAGATCTGAGTGATTTTGACAAGAGCCAAATAGTGATGGCTAAACAACTGGGTCAGAGCCTCTCTAAAACGTATGCAGTGGTTAGTGCCTACCAAAAGTGGTGCAAGAAAGGATATTTGGTGAATCAGCGTCAAGGTTATTGGGCCCCCAAAACATATTGATGCTTGAGGGGTACCAAACCTAGCCCATCTGGTCCAATTACACAGAAGAGCTACTTTAGCTCAAATTGTTGAAAAACTCAATGCTGGTCATTATAGAAAGGTGTCAGAACACACAGTGCATCATAGTTTGCTACATATGGGACTGGGTAGCCAGAGACTGGTCAGATTGCCCATGATGACCCCTGTCCACCCCCGGAAGTGCCTTCAATGGGGACGTAAGCGTTCAAACTAGACTTTGGAGAAATGGAAAAAGGTTGCCTGGAATGAAAAAGTATGGTTTCTTTTAGATGGATGGCCAAGTGCGATTGCGTTGTTTACCTGGGGAAGAGATAGCAGAAGGATGCACTATGGGACAAAGGCGGGTCTGCAGAGGCAGTGTTATGCTCTGGGCAATGGTGTTCCCTTATAGCTGGCCTCTTTCAGCATGAGAATTTACCCTGTCATACTGAAAACTATGTTCAGAATTTGGTTTTAGGAACATGATAAAGAATCATGGTGCCAGATACCATAGGACATGCTCAGAGGTCTTGTAGAGGCCATGCCACTATGCAACATGATATTAGGCAGGTGGTTTTAATGTTGTGGCTGATGTGTGTATCTTCAAATTAATCATTAGTGGAAGCTTTCCCATGATCATAAAAATATTCGGTTTTAAATAAATCGTTTTTACTGCCACAAACTTTTGCCTTATGTACTGTACTTGAACTATATTGGAAAAATTTCAGATGTGCTCCAGACTAGCCCACAAATATCAGGGGAGGCACCTTGGAGTGCTGATTCATTACCACTTCTTGTGAGTGCAATAATTTAGTGATGCACCATATATGCTTTACTGTACTACATTATATATACATTTCTTATTTTGATAACAGCTGTATTATAATAAAGCTGTTATCTAGTATACAAAAAATATTTCGTATACTAGTTTTTCTGTTCTTCCTACTTCCTATTTGAGGAAACTCCTCCTGACATGTATCTGGTACTCGTTCCCCTCTCCTTTCAACTTTCAACCCCTTAAATATTCATCCTGGGAATTAAAAGGTAAAACAGATTCCATACAAAGATACTGGGATTGCAGATTGTTTAATGTTCTTTTCTTTTGTTTCTGTTTTCCTTATTCCTTATGTCCCCTGTATCTTAATTATTATACGCCCTCTAGCCACTTACATTTATTTATATGCATTATCTTTTCATCCTGACCCTGGATCTCAACATCTGGGTACAGCAATCTTATTTTCGTCTGTCCATGATGTCTGCTGACTGCCCTTCTGTTGGACTGATTTTACTGATGGAATGTGGGTAAAATTTGATTGGCAACTGAAATAGAACCTGGATTAACCCCTTAAGGAGGCTGGATGGAAATTTTCCATCCAATAAAAAAATGAACCCCAGATTGCCACAATCGCGGCAATTGTGGGGTTAATGTTCCTGTAGTGTGTCTCCATATTAGAGGCACACTACAGCAAGCAGTTTTATTTTCACAGCCCATGTGATCGCTCTGACCGGGAGTCAGAGCGATCACACGTGCTGCAGTGAAACCCGATCTGTCTCCCTGCAGCTCCGTGTGTGAGCTGTGAAGTGCAGAGAGACAGATCAGTGCTGATCTGTCTCTCGCTAAAAAAAACCAAAAACATGTTAGTTATAAAATCCCCCCCCCCCACACCTTTCAAATAAAATTTAACCCCTTCCCTGCACTTTGATCACTGTCTGCAGTGATAAAAATACAAATAACTATTTCAATGTGATCTGATTTTTTCTTTTAACCCCTTAATCGTCAGGGGTTAAATTTATTTAGTTAGTTACTTAAATATTTGTAAAATATTCATTTATTTAGGTAGGATGGGTAGAAGTTAGTGGGGAAATTGGGGGATTTACTATTAGGCTAATTAGGGGTTAACTGTAAAAACAACTTTTAAAAGTAAAAAAAAAAACTTTTGAAAAGTTTAAACAAAGTTTTAAAATAGCAAAAAAAAGTTGTTAAAATTTAAAACGTTTTTAAAAGTTAAAAATGTTTAAAAAGTAAAAAAAGTTTAAAAAAGGTAAAAAATATGTATTACTTATACACTTGGTACAGGCTAGCGAAAAAATTATACCACGCTAAAGTTTAAAATATGCATTTTGAAGTAATTGGGAAATTTTTTTAGGAAATGGTATGCCTTTATGAAGTAATTGGAAAACACAACCTATTAAAAAGTTTCAAAGTGGGGCATGGACCCAGCGTAAAAATTCAAACTTAAATGGCTGTGTCAACGTTGTCATATAACTGGTAAAGGTACATACGGGGGTATTGTTGTACTCCGATGACATAGCTGAGCAACATATGATGTATTATACTGCTGTAGCTCATATAAGGTTTGCAAAATATATATTACAAACTCATTGTGTGTATCAAAAAGGCATAAGAAAGTGCTTATTACCACTACACTTGGTACAAGCTAGCGGAAAAATAATTTCACGCTAAGGTTCAAAATATGCCTTTTGAAATACCCTCGGGTTTCTTCTTTAAGAAATGGTATGCCTTGGTAGGGTAGTTGGAATAATAAATCTACTAAAAAACGCCAAAGTGGGGTATGGGCACAGTGTAAAAATTTTAAGTTTAAAAAAACTTAAATGGCTGTGTCTCAAATGTGCCCCTTCAATGTCCACATATACCTGGCAAAGGTACATATGGGGGTATTGCTGGGCTCAGACGACATAGCTTAGCAAGATAGGAATTATTATAAAGATGTAGCACACATAAGGTTTGCAAAATATGCTGCGCAAACTCACTATGTGTGGCAAAAAGGCAGAAAAAAATGCTTATTACCACTACACTTTGTACAAGCTAGCGGAAAAATTATCCCACGCTAAGGTTCAAAATGTACCTTTTGAAATACCCTGGGATGTCTTCTTTAAGAAATAGTATGCCTTTTTGGGGTAGTTGGAAAAAGCAGCCTGCTAACATATTTCAAAATAGAATACGAACCCATTAAAACCCTCCATGTAAATTCACACTTAAAAACCTGAACTTGTCACGTCTCTATTACAGTACTGTAACTTCACAAAATAGTGTCTAGGTCATACATTGGGCTTATTGTTTTACTCAGAAGAAGTAACTGAGCATACTTAGCGGGAATTTATGACAGTGACCCTTATCAAATGTACGAAATACCCAGCGAAAATGCAACATGTATGTAAAACAAAATACATTTTTTTTTCTCACCTCAAAATTTGAAATAAATTGGTAAAAAAATGGTGGCAAGTTAAGGTAAAATATATGCCTAATAATATACCCTGGAGTGTCTGCTTTCTCAAATGGAAGGCCTTTATGGGGCTATTTGAACAGTCAAATGGCTATAATCCCACAAAATCAGACATATGACCATCTATGAAAATCCAACTATAGAAACTGAAATAGCATGGTCTCCTACATGGCATTGTAGCTTCACAGTGAAAAAGGTATACAATGGGGGTATCGTTGTACAGCAGATGTAGCTGAACAAAATATGGGATTCTGTACAGGGATAGCACACACCAGCTTTACAAAATACACATTACAAAAACCTTGTTACATGTGTATATGCTAAAATAGAGAAAAAACACAATTTTACTCCAATATTTAGCAGAGATTGGTGGTGAAATGGCTACGTAAAAAGAGTCAAAATAACCTTAGATAAATATCCTGTGATGTCTATTCTATATAAAAAATACTTTTGCAATTTTGTTTTCAGTGACGGGTATTAAACTTCCAAGACATACATACCAACTTCTAAAATTGTTTCACATTGAAAGTTTATTTTAGACCTTGTAGTTTGTGACCTGTAACTTTCAAAATAAACTGAAATCCTACACATATTATGTACTTTGTAAATCAAGACACATAAATTAATTGATTTTGAATTACTTTTCCTAAGCTGGACATATTATGCACATCTTTCTGTTTTCCCCCCATTATGTATATGTATATGTCACATCAAAGTCCTTTTTGTCGTCTAAAAACTATATATAATATGTGTTGGTACAATAAATGAGAGAGATTAAAATTGCAGTTAAACACAAAAAAACACAAAAAATGCTAGGTTTGCTTGTGTCCTTAAGGGTATGTCCAGCTTCTGAAGCTGTGTCCTTAAGGGGGTTAAGTTCTGTCCATCGGTAAGTTTTGTCAACTTGACTGCTATGCATAAGTAGGTCCTACTTTTGCCTATTTGTGATTTATGAAAATTACAGAACTCACGAAAAAAATTAAAAAGAGATACAGACACAGAGAGTTATATGAAGGCAGCGTAGATATTTTTGGTGACAGAATGTCTTTAATGAAGAAAGATAGTCTTTTTATAGTGCTATTATTGGTGTAGAAACCCAAGAAAATCGGAGGAGTGAAGAGATAGGGGAAGAGGGAGGTGGGTTACAGACTTTTATAAATATAAGTGCCCTTTAGGAATATATGTTATATAATGCAGTTTTCTATATAGAAAATAACTATAATTTGGAAAGCTATTAGCAGAATGTGCTATGTACCTAAATAAGCTAACCGGCCTCATATTTTATCTATAAATATACAAGTTCTCAGAATTTGTTTTTAATAATTTAATAAAGTATTTCCAGTTATATTTTCACATTATTTTATTAAAATGTAATTGCTTTAGAAGTTATCTAGGGCAGATAATCAACTCATCTATAATACATTTCGTTTTTCTCGTCTTTCATAGACAGTAAAAGTTGATTTTATACATATATATACACATTTTTACTTGCTCCTTATCCATTCAGGTTGGTGAATAATTACATCTAAGTGAAACCCTACTACACAGGTTGTGTCTGCTCCACTACTTAGTTATTAACTCTTCCCCAGTGGCCCATTTGTTGAAGTCGCAACTTAACTATTGCCAGTGCAGCCACACCAGGGTCTGACAGTTGGGAGGCCATTTGGATGCCCCTCACAATTAGGCTTTGGCTTTTTTTAATTAAAATATCAAAAACAAAGTCATATATAAATAAAATATATCAATATATCAAAAAATAAAATAAGCTTTTTAAAAAATATTAAATAATTAGATCTCATTCACGTCACATATGTTGACTTTTAAACAGCTTCATAAACATCCTCTGCCTTATCAGGGCAACAATCTGACATCAAAACGTCCAAAGTGCTTGTGCAACATAATGGCTCTTAATTAACGCATCAATTTTAAAGTGCTTGTAGTGTAACACACTACATACAAATAGGTTTTTCAAAGTTAAATTTCACCATTTAAAGTGCTAATTACATTTTTTTTTTAAAACAGCAATATTTAGGGTTTTCTGGGAAGTCACAGTACCTAAAAAAATAAGAAAAAACAAACAATAGTGCAAATATGCATGAAACAGTAGATATTTTTTGCAAATGCCCACTCACATGGACTAGAGCCCAGGATTTCTCTTATTCAAGCGCTTGGGAGTCTTAGAGAGACTTCTCCCCTCTGGGATGATCTTCTGAACCTCAGGGAAAAAGCAAGTAGAAATATGGTATAGTAGTTTTAGGAATAAAACATTATAAACAAATTAAGAGCCACTCACGTATTTCAGAGCCACAGTCTAGGCTCTTAATGATCACAGGGTGTTTTCCTAGTGAGATGCTGCTCCTTTTTGATGAAAGAGAAGGCTTCAGTAAAGGTTTAAACAAGTTTATGGTTCTGTGATTTCCCAGAAAACCCTAAATACTGCTGAGTATTAATGTCTTTTTTAAAATTAGCACTTTAAATGGTGGAATTGCACTAACTATTTTAAAGTGTGTGACATTTTACTTTGGCACTTCACTATGAAGAATGTATTTGTATTAAGTGTGTTTTACTACAAGTACTTTAAAATGAATGCATTATTTAACAGTAATTTTGTTGCACGAGCACTGGACGTGTTGATGTTACATTGTTGTATTGATTTACCCAAATTTATTGAAGCGCTACACTAATAAATATTGTAGCTTCTCACTGTCAGTAACAATTATTGGTTTAAAATGACTTTAAGTAACATGGTTTTTCGGGGCACTCTTCTAAAATCAAGTTTTGGTTATACATATATGCAAATTTAGGAACACAGTTTTTCTTAAAAATTTTTTTTAGCAACGTTATGTTAAAAATGTTTAACTGGCCTCCGACCCTGATGTAGCAGTGATCCAGCCCAGTTGCATCAGCTACGTAACGTTTCTTACTGTAGGATCACAAGTTTGATTCCTAAAACGAGCTTTCTTAGCTATCCTCTGCTTTCAGTGAATCAGTATGTACTGACAGGCAAGAACCAGTCTAGAAACACATTGTGTGAAATGAGGAGCGGCTAAGGAGACAGGATTATGCTAAGGAAAGCTGCAAAATATTTAACTCTTTTTTTCTTTTTTTTTTAATATTATAAATGTTTGAACAGGTAAAAAAATGTCTCAGGACTACAAGAATAAACCATAATAAGTTGCGTTGATAACCATAGTGTCCCTTTAAAAACAAGTGAAAGAAGCAGCTTGTGACACTGTCCGAAATACTGCAACAGGCACAGGACACATACGTCTGTAGCCGTTCTAAGACATTTGGCCACTGAAAACTGAGGACGCATAAGATGAGAATAATATATAGAATTAGGCATTAGAAAAATGTTTCCTTACAGGCCTCATCTAACTTTCTGGACTTTCATTTGTCAAATTTATCAGAGAAATGCAGGAGAAACGTAGGAGTTAGGAGATACACATGGGCAAGGCATACCTACTACGGTCACAGGGGTCTCAGCTGAGACATGGGGACACTGGGAGACATGGGGCACATGTGAATACAGACATGCGGACACTGGGAGACATGTGGACACTGAGACATTTGGGGACACCGGGAGAAATTGGGACACTGAGACACAAGGGACACAGACACTGGGAGACATGGGGACACTGAAACATTTGGGGAACTAAGACACTAGGGACACTGAGACATGGGAACACAGAGGGAGACTAGGGGACCCTGGGAGACTAGGGGAAGCTGGAAGACATGGGGACACTGAGAGACATGGGGACACAGACACTAGGAGACTTGTGGACACTGGGAGACATGGGGACACTGAGGACACTGGCTGGGAGACATGGGGACACTAGGAGACATAGGGAGTCTGAGTCACTAGGGACCCTGAGAGATATAGGAACACAGACACTGGGAGACTAGGGGAAACTGAGAGCCATGGGGACATTGAGCCACTAGGGACACAGGCTGGGGGACATGGGGACACTGTATCCCTAGTGTCTCCGTGTCCCAGTGTCTCAGTTTCTCCCAATGTCCCTATGTCTTACAGCATCCCAATGTCTCACAGCGTCCGCATGTCTCACAATGTCCCCTAAGGGGAGAGGGGATCTGTGCAGGGGAGAGAGGGGGAGAGGGGATCTGTGCAAAGGAGAGAGGGGAGAGTAACTCTGTGCAGGGCCACAAGGGAAAAGAGGGGATCTGTGCAGGTGAGGGAGGGGGACTGTCAGGGAGGCAAGGGGACAGGATAATTACATAAGACAAATATATTTCTTAGCTAAAGACAAATGTCTTATCAGTTCGATGATTATAGTTTCTCTAACCTCTACAGTCGCCAATTCAACACGTGGGATACTTGTTGTCTGTACAAAACAAAACAACATTGGTTCATTTTTACTTACTCTTTAATTAAATATCCTTCGCAAGGTATTTTTAGTTAGTTTGTTTTGCTTTTGCTCTCTTCCATTTTCTTTCCTTGAGGACACCATAGATAACTTACTATTTCTCTGTTAAACAACAGGCATACAGTGTCTACTCATATGTTGTTTTACATCTCCTTAAAAATAACATTTTAAATAAAATAAACCTACCTCTTATAATATCATCACCATCACCATTTGATTTTTATCAACTCCATAGATTTCAAAGAATGAATAAAAAAACAGTTTTAGAGGTGATTAAACCCAACTTGTTTTTTTCCGTTAAATGTTCCTTCGAAACTAATGAAAACACTATCACAGAATAGTCCTCAATAGCTTATATGAGCTCGATAAGATCTCAATTGCAGGGAGTAAAGCATTTATAGGTAATAGAAATGGTCAATTTAATTAGTGGTAAAACACTATCTCCCTGTTTACATTAAAAGTAAGAAAATCGATAAGGTGCGCGTCCTTATGCAATTTATTTCTAATCTAGCCAACATTGCGGAGAGGGATATATGTTCTGATCCTGACCTTTTCAGCTGGAAGTATCCAGTTTCACATTCATTAGAAGATAATGAAGGAGAAGGGAAACGTTAGGAGTTCTGTATGCACCCAATTCTCTATGTGGCTTCATTCACTTATCGGAATACGCTCAACTACTTCACAAGAAACAAAAAGCGTTAACCCTCTATTGCACCACCTGTCTGCACTTACATGTTAACCAGTGTTCCTGATTAAACAACATTGTGTTCCAATTCATTAAAGCCATTCTTGTTTTTTTAGCATGCAGGCGGTTTCATTTGTTCCTCAGTCGAGCTGATCTTTGTTTGTCATTAACACCGCACTTACCTCTGTTTCCTTTATCTTGTGAAAAAGAGGTCAGTGTGTCTGCCTGTTCATATAACTACGTACCTTTAGCCTGCATGGAACCTCTTCTGTGTTTTTTTTCCAGGAGTTCTCGATTAAGCTTTCAATATGTAATTACTGCCAAACAAGTTAATTGCATTTAGAAGCGTCCAAAATTCTCTCGTTCAATTTGCTCTCATTGATCAACCTAATTATTCAGCTACTGTTCAACATCAATACAAACAGTTGGTAAAGAAAGCCTAATGCCAGATTCATTGGGAAAAAAAAGTTAATGACTTACTCGCATTGAATATCTGAGCCCCTGCTCACTTTGAAGTAGGTTCTCTCTTTTTGGATACAATAGCTTTTCAGAAATCAAGTGATCCCACCTGTATCCTGGTTGAACTGTTAAGGCACAGTGTTCATAACTCACATTATCATACCTTGTATGCTTCTTTGCAGAGATCTTGGCAGAAAGGCTCGGATAACGTTACTGAGTGAGAACTGGTGGATTATATTTTTTTCATACAATTAAATGTTTGCAGTTACATGTTACCAGACTAGATTCTGTGATTAGCGAATTGGCATCTAAGGTGGAGCATTTTTGAATGTAGAAGATGCAATAAAAAATGTGATGTCTGAATTCTAAGCTTCTAACACAAACCACAGGATATAATCTTGTGAGATACCAGGAGCAAATAGCAAGGAAGAAGAAAGAAAAAAAAAAGATACTCAAAAGTTGTATATTCATAGTGTAAGCAATATGAACAAAATGGACATAAAGTAAATGAAAACAGTAAATTTATTGATTAACCACAGTTAAAAAAAAAAACCACACAATATATCAAAGCAATCCAAGCACAAAGGAGCAACACATGAGAATACTGGGGTATATAAAAACCAATAGAAAAACATACAGTATCTCACAAAAGTGATTACACCCCTCACATTTTTGTAAATATTTTATTATATCTTTTCATGTGACAACACTGAAGATATGATACTCTGCTACAATGTAAAGTAGTAAGTGTACAGCCTATATAACAGTGTCAATTTGCTGTCACCTCAAAATAACTGAACACACAGCCATCAATGTCTAAACCGTTGGCAACAAAAGTGCGTACACCCCTAAGTGGAAATGTCCAAATTGGGCCCAAAGTGTCAATATTTTGTGTGGTCACCATTATTTTCCAGAACTGCCTTAACCCTCATGGGCATGGAGTTCACCAGAGCTTCACAGGTTGCCACTGAAGTCCTCCTCCACTCCTCCATGATGATATCATGGAGCTGGTGGATGTTAGAGACCTTGTGCTCCCCCACCTTCTGTTTGAGGATGCCCCACAGATGCTCAATAGGGTTTAGGTCTGAAGACATGCTTGCTAAGTCCATCACTGTGGCAAACAGAACCTCACCACGGGCTTTTAGAGAAGCCTGCTTGCCAGCCTCCTGCCCCAGGTCTGCAGGCCCTTTAAAAACTTATGTGATTTATGTACTTTTGTACTACATAAAGAGAGACCCTAATTGGCCCTAATTCCCTTTTTTGGACATAGGACTAAAATGTGCACGATCGGTCAAAATTATGACTTCCATGGAAATCCCGAACCCCCTTGCATGGGGACCTGCATATAAGGCCAATTGTGGCTACCAATAAATGAGTTCCTGCCTACCCTCAACATAGAGTCTCATCTCATTTGTGGGGGGAACAGCTGTATCTGCTCTGGGGATGCTATATCACTATACTCCTCTGGGTTATAATCACTTGCTCTTATAAGAGCAGCCTGCTACACTCTCTGGAGTAGGAGAAGTCTTCCCACTGGAAGCTGGATCCTGGTCTTGGGTCCAGGGTGGGTGGAGGATGGCGAGACCCCAGCCAAGCTGTAACGCTGGAAGTGGGGACTACGGTGTTGATGGTCTCTGGTGGAGTGTTTGGAAGTACTCAGAGGCACTAGGAAGCAGTGATTGGCGGAGGCACCCAGTCAGGGTGGCAAGCGGTGGGATGGCTTCCTAGTGCGAGCAGAAGCATCCTGGAGACACTGGTTGGATTTTAAAAATTGAGGGTAGCGCTAGCACTCGTGCAGCATCCCTGTTTACAGAGGAACTCGGGAGAATGGAGCGAGCTAGCACCCGTGCAGCATCCCCATATGAGTTTCTCTGGAGGTTGCCGCAACACTTGGCTCAACAGGATGGGCCTGTCTCAGAGGAGGGCCTACTGGACTGGAGAGATGCCCCTCTGAAGGAGCTGTGGTACAAGGCCTTGGAGGATGTGCAGCGGCGGCGGAGAGAGAGCCTTCCAGGTACACGTGGCCCTGCGGCTACCTCTCCTAGGAGAGCAACCCCTGGATGTGTGGGTGACGGAACTGTGGGACCTGTTCTGGAAGGAGCTGTGGCTGGATGAGGCTTACTGGGCACTAAAGTGGTACGCCACCCAGCGCGACCACTGGATGGCTGATGACAGTATGCTAGAGGGTGAGGACTACAATGGCCTGGGCTTACTGTGGGAGGCCTTTAAGGAGGGTAGTGATTTTGGGAGTCTAGCAGAGTATCGACTCTGGTACATCTACGACATCAGGAGAACCCTGCTGGATCTTCCAAGAGTTGGTGACCTAGGGCCAGACCTGATCATCTGGTCACCATGGAGTGGGAGCTGGAGCAGAGGTACCAACATCTGTTCAGCTTAGTGCGGCAACCAGGTACAATGCCGGGAGCAGAGGCAATCGATCTCGCACCTCAGCAGCAGTACCTGTCCTCCAGAGACTTGACTGCGGTACCCCCTGTTTCACTACCAGCTTCAGAAATAGGGGACCTGATAGAATGGTCCTGGGAGGAACCTCAACTGGCAGCAACGCAGGCATGTTCTTTAAGGGGAAATGGGAGCCTTACCTTGTGGTTGGCTCCCATTGACTTAGGTCATTCCGGCTCCCCCATTATTGCACCTTTTGGGGTGCAGACATGACGTGGACCAATCAAATGAAACACAGGATTATTTAACCTTTCCTGGCCCTAGATTCTGTGCCTTATTGTGGTTTCTGCTCCCAGTACCCTTTTGTGCATTCCTTGAGTTATTGTATTGTATTCTGGTATTGACCTTGGCTCTGTTTCCTGACTTTGAGTTTATCTTTAACCCTTTCCTGTCTTGTTTGCCCATCCGACTATTACTGTGTACCTGACTTTGACTGATTCTCGTTTTCGTTATCTCTCTGTTACCCAGACCTCGGCTTGTATTTCGACTACGCTTTACTCTGTCTAATGTTAAGTCCGGACACTCTAAAGACCAGTAATACATTTATTTTCTTTTGTCCGTTCATTGCTTTACTAAACTGTGCTTTTAGGATTATATTTTGTGACATCCGACATCAGGCAGTTACTAGGGCTATTGTGGGAGAGAAAAAGATATCTGGCAGGGGGTCAGGAGCTGCTGCTGTTGTACTCTCTCTGTGTTACTTCCAAGATGTCTTCTTGCTTCTCTCTTCTGTGGGCAGTGTAAACCCACCCCTAGTGCTATCAGCCACTGGTGGCCCCTGAATAGAGAGGCCAATAGCATGCCTCTACACATGGACAGTTGGCTCGCTGCCCAAATGGCAACTTAATGGAAAATCCTTCTGAAAGGAGACTAGGCATATGCATCCATTCACGAATAAGCTAATCTATGTTCGGGAATACCCCCAAATGTAGACCTGCTTTCTAGCGCATGCTTGCTACCGCTTTCCCCCGGTATATTATTATTATTATTATTTTATTATTTATATATCACCAGCAAATTCCGTAGCGCTGTGTAATATAAGACCCGATCTTATTTTCGGGGAAACTTAGTAGTTTTATACCCTCTAGTAGACTTGAGCAATGTAAGTTCACGGGCTATCTAGCTAAGCACTTTGTATAAAAGAGCTCTAATGGTTAGATATCAGCTTACGGGCAGGGCCCTCTTTACCTTTTGTTTTTGTCTATGTATATTGTACGTCCACTAATTGTACAGCACTGCGGAATCTGATGGCGCTTTATAAATACCAGTAATAAATAAATGTTATTATTTTTTAAGGATTCAAAACATTTAAATCTCTTAATTGAATCATGACTCATCTCCTCCAAGCCAGGAACAGAATCTCCAGACACAGTACTTATAGTGTTAGCTCTGCACTGCTCTAGATTCAAAGGTGTGTTATGTATGCACAACAGCAATTCTTCGACTCTCATTTACTTTACGGAGAAACACAAATGCCCAACAAACTCGCAGAGTTATTCACCAAAGTCAGAAATCAAGGTGAATTTCAAATTTAAGGTAAAAGCAGCTGATATGGAAACATTCTCTAAATCTGCTTTGTTTTCAGTTTGACTACTCATGCCTTAAATTTGAAATTCACTTTAAATTCTTACTTTACTGAATAGCTCTGAATGTTTCTTTCAATTCCAGTCACAACTGTTCCCACATGATTATACTGTAAATTTCGGATTTTGTTTACAACTTCTAAAAATGTATCTGGCATGACATGCCTATTGATATTAAAACTGTGTGATTGTATTAAAGTACATGTATTATATACATAATATAAGCACACATTTTTATTCGAAATGTTAAATGCTAAGTAACTTTACTTTGCTATTACCCCTGCTTATCATATTTCTGCAAAATATGGATTACTGCAAATATCCATATTTGCATAAATGCAATTTCTTTGACATTTAATATTATTGCATAAATGCAATGTCACTGGTTGCGTGGTACTGGGACCAGCAAGCAGAATGGAAGAATATTCCATGAAAGTGAGAATTTCCTCCAAATTCACATAGACTCAGTTAGACGCTATTTAAAAAGTGAATCGATATGTGTAAGGTGTAGAACATTTTGCGTAACATTGCAAGTTAGGGTAAAAGTACAAGCTTTGCACTTGCATTTAGGTAGAGATTATTTATATATCACACATATTAAATAATAAATATATCACACATATTTCTCCAAGGCATTTCTTGCTGAGTGAGACACACACAGTTCAGTTTATATGTGAGCACCTCTAATTACTAATCATAAGCCAGTGCTCTCACCTTCACTACAGGAAGGTGCTTTGGCAATGAATCGAAACATGATCACTTTCATGATTTGATTCATTCAGACTTTACTTTGTAGTGAGTTGATTCACTAATTCAAATCAATGACCAAGCCTACCCTTTATAACTGTTCCTGCAGCTCTGATGTTAAAGCTGACTATCACAGAGGATATTGGCGAAAGCTCCTGGTACTTACCTCTCCCACCAGCCTATTTAAAGGGACACTCCAGGCACCCAGACCACTTCTGCCCATTGGAGTGGTCTGGGTGCCAACTCCCACTACCTTTAACCATGCAACTGTAAATATTGCAGTTTTCATAAACTACAATATTTACCTTGCAGGGTTAACTCCTCCTCTAGTGGCTGTCTACTAGATAGCCACTAGAGGGTACTTCGGGGTTTACAGCACAGATTTTGTGCTATAGCGTCGCTGGACGTCCTCACGCTATGTGAGGACCTCCAGTGTTGCTGAAATCCACATAGGAAAGCATTGAAAGCATTGTGCACGGCTTTGCTGCGCATGCGCATTAGGTCTCCCCCGTTGCCGTCTGCGCATGCGCAGTAGGTCTCCCCCGTCGGATGACATCGGCGGGGGAGGAGCGTGGGTGGACCCTGAATCAGCGCCGAGGGACATTGGCGCTAGATACAGGTAAGTCACTGACGGGGTTTTTACACATTCAGCAACATGGGATGGGGGGTGGGAGGGAGAGGGGACCTGCAGTGCCAGGAAAACTTTTGTTTTCCTGGCACTGGAGAGTCCCTTTAAGCTCAAAAAGACAGTTTACAAGTGCTGAAAACATGCACCCCCTAGTGGTCCAGCACCTGTAGACGGGTGCCGACTCTGCCTTATAGGAAACCCATCCCTGTGTGTATTAAACTGTAGATGTCATTACATCACTGTGTTGTGTCCTCCTGTCCTGCTGTCTGGATTGCTAGCTTGACTTGGAGCATGTTCATCTGTGTGCTTTGCTCAAATGAACAAAATAATTACATTTTAAAAATCAGAATAATACTGCCATAGTCATTGATTAAACTCAGAGCAATCTGGGAGACATTGGGTCAATGAAGGCATACTTTTAATTTTATTCACTATTTATTATCCTGCACTAAAAGTGAATTAAATACTTCAAGAATTGTTCTGGAATAAATGTCTAGACAATTTCCTGAACTTTACTCTGAATTGCTAAATGGTATTTTTTTGCTAATTTACTAGACACTTGCAGCACATTGAGTTAGAGGGATACCATTGAACAGATGTTCCATTTAAGAGCAGGCAATCTCCTGCCCAGGAAATGGGGAATAGGCGGGACTATATCTCCGGTCAGATAGTAGGTGTCTGGGGATTCCCTATATATTTTACTTGCATGTTTTATTTATGTAAAGTTTTTGCGCATATTCTGGATTTCTGCTATTTTTTCACTGCTTTTTGTGAACAAATTAAAATTTCAAAACACACCAATTGTGCTAAATTAAAAATATCAAATTTGAACCATTCTTCCTACTTTGGAAGAGCTCATTCAGTGCAATTTTTCTGAATTCGCCCCAGAATAATGTTTAATAAACATCTGAATTACAGTTATGGGTAAAATGCATTGACTTTTATTGGATGTTGTGCATATTCATTCAGAAATACTAAAAATGTTCTAGAGAATACAGAATGTTCTAAATTAGCAAAAAAAAAATTTAAAGATGCGGAAAAACAATATTGAATGTATTATATGCTAAAACAGTAAGTGATTATATATATATATTTTTTTTTTCAGCCAAAATCTCCATATTATCTCAAATTTGTGAGCGGTGCAACTTTGTGGGACAGAGGGGTTTACCGTTGCTCTGTAAGTATTAGAAAATTTAAGATGTACACGATAATTCTCTACCGTAGTTTGTATTGCATATGTCAATACGACATGCCATAGAGACACGTTTAAATTATATTTCTTTTGCGTGCTGCACGTTTTCTCTAGTGAAACATAATATGAATCAATATGGATCCATAGCAAAGATTTCCAATAAGCATCTGAATACATGAATACATAAACATATAAATATATATAAACATATCTAACAATAACAAGCTAACCCAAACTCGTGTAAAAATATCTCAACATTAAAAAATAAATATACACTGCAGCAAATCAATTAAACACCCTCTTGTGGAAAAATGCGGCAACGGCATCAATAAAAGATTGAGTGAAGAAAAAAAAAGTGGTTTTTTTTACATTAAGAGCAATAAGGATATGGAATTCTCTGCCTGCAAATGTGGTTTTATCAGAGTCCATACAGGTGCTTAAACAGCAATTGGATAAATACTTGCAAAAACATAACATACAGGGATATAATTTCGAATTAGTGGGGTAATAGCTGCTTGATCCAAGGAGATATCTGACTGCCATTTTGGGGTCAAGAAGGAATTGTTTCCTAGTTTGTTGCAAAATTGGAAGCGCTTCAGACTAGGTTTTTTTGCCTTCTTTTGGATCAACAGCAAAAATATATGTGAGGAAGGCTGAACTTGATGAACCAGAGTCTCTTTTCAGCTATGTAACAATGTACTATGTACTAAGAAAGTAGAAAAAAATTTGAATTATGCAGGAGCTCTGCTTTTCCATGTTGTACTCAGATATCCACAATAATTGCAGACTTTGGTCATCTTCTTTCAAGCAGGTATATTCTTCAGGGTGTTTCTTCTTAGAACTCCCAAATGTAGGCCAGATATTAAATATTCAATAATATCCATCTTTAATGGATTATATATAATTAATTCTTGTTTACTTTGTCACTCTACTCTTATCATTTCCAAGATTTTGTCTATACATTGATCTAAACAGTATATTTTAAGTCACTTGTATTCCTCTCGACTACAGATGTGTTTGCTGTCTTACCTCTTACCAAGTTTATGTTTTATCACAGCTGACTTCTATATTGCATCTTACCTACATATTTACTGTATGTGACATGCTTTTTCAATACTCTATATATATATATATATGATTTTTTACAACATCGTGCAAATTATCCTGATCGACGTTTCAGCCCCTAAGGGTCTTCTTCAAGATCGAAGGGGCCGAAACATCGATCAGGATAATTTGCACGATGTTGGAAAATTTGCTACAATAAATACACTTTACTGAAGACCTTTTTGAGTGTTCCATTCATCGATCTTTTTTTTATATTGGACGTTGGTAGCACCAAAGGTAGTTACATTCTGAATACTGAAGGGGTGAGTGCCAAAGTTATCTTTTTTATTTTTTTTTATACATCTATATATATATATATATATATATATGTATAGATGTAAAAAACAGATAAAATTCGTATCTTGTCATACCTTTTTTATTGAAATAACAGGATTTTTTAATGACAAGCTTTCAGGAGAACCTCCCTTTCTCATGTCTGAAGCATTTCTGAGCAAGATGACACATAGAATTCAAAGTTGAGTTGTGACACAGAGGTTATTAGGCGGCTGTAGGCTGTATAGTGTTCAACTTTGAATTCTATGTGTCATCTTGCTCAGAAATGCTTTAGACTTGAGAAAGGGAAGTTCTCCCGAAATCTTGTCATTAAAAAATTCTGTTAGTCCAATAAAAAAGGTATTACAAGATACAAATTTTAACTGTTTTTTACATCTACATCACTGGACTAGTACGACTACAATCTCTACATGAACATTATATATATATATATATGTCAACTGCACACAAAAAAAACAACAAAAACCACTCAGACTGCCGGGGAGGTTTTATTTTATTTTAGTTAGCTGCCTTCCCCCTCTCTTAATAGCATGTAGTACAGCTCATTGAGAAGCATTGGAAAGCTGTGATTGCGTGCTTGTATTTATCATTATTATTATTATCATTAATATAACGCCAACACATTCCAGTTATAGAATTGTGATATCTGACAACAATAAATTGATGTACAAAACACTGACAGAGTTGAGGAGAGCGATTTTAAAACGAGCTTGCAATCTACGAGAATAAAAATCAAACTACCAATAAAACAAACTAACTGGAATATTTGAGTCCTTTGAGGTTTGGTTAAAGAGATATTCTGAGTTGTGAAAGGCAAAACTTTCCCCAGAGGTGTAAGAAGAAAGCAATATAAATGGTAGAAAAGGTGGCAATTATACTATTTATATACACATAATTCTTAAAATGGCATGAAAACATTCTGGAAAAAGAGAGATTGCTTAAAACTTGCAATAAAATGTTGAAGCAGATCGTAGAGCTAAATGTCTAGGGCAGAGAAGAACATGGACATGTAGAAATAAGGTAGGGTTCTGTACTCTAAAAAATATGAGAGTGGCATTATAGCCAAATTAACCATAAAGTGACCTCTTGTGGCTGCCTTGGGCCCAGGGTTTAAACAGGGGACCAGGTGCCATGAAGATACTTGGTCTAATATGCCCAATTCACCTGGTAACCTTCTGGCTTGCATTGTGATGTTGGCACAATGAAAGTTTTTGACCCTTGCCCAGAAGTCAAAGTGGCACTCAAAGTACCATAACCACTACAGTTGTTCTAGAGCAAAGAGACTGTACATACAGTCTCAATAGCGTTTACATTACTGCTTAATGTCAACTCAAGTGATTGTCACTCAGACAACCACTAGAGGGGCTTCCTGGTTCTAGTCCTGCAAAGACTGCAAGACTGATGTTCGGCATATCCACACTCTGCATGGAGACACCAAACACCCACATTAAATCAAAGTATCTCTATGAGAAAATGCTAATTGGTGCATCACATCGAATGCCGAGTTTGCACATAAGCCTCACAATATTTACCTAATGTACAGCACATATGTAATGATGAACTCAGCCAGGCACACCAGCTCACTAAAGGTAAGGTAAACTATTAAACTGCTATATTACTTCGGGGGAATGACGGCTGAACCTAAATAGGTAATCTAACACTCTAACATTAGGAATATTTGTTTGTATTCCTAGTTCTGTAGTGTTCCTTTAAGAATTGGAATCATTCTGAATCTTATTCATACACCTAGATATAAGTGTAAGAGTTATTTGGATATTTTAGCGGTTCATTCACTAAACAGTGAATTATGGTGAACTGACACTAGAACTGAAAACTTTATAAACTCTATTGTCAGTTTACCACGATTCACTGTTTAGTGAAGAAAACCCCTAAGTGAAGCAAATATTTAATCCTTAAAGTGCCATGTGGAGAATTAATAAACCCCATTAAGACAATGAAGGGGATAAAAAAAATATCTTGATTGAGGACACGGTATCTGTAGCTACACTCATTTGTT
>OW240914.1:300117213-300199095 GCA_933207985.1 Pelobates cultripes
TGACTGTGCTATTTTCTCTTCTGTGTGTGATTTGGAAGCTCTTATAACTTGCTTAGCCTCTTTCTGCCTAATCTTATAGATCATTTTGTCTTCCTTACTCTGGTTTTTTTTTTATAATTCCTAAATGCTAACTTTTTGTTTTAACTATTTTGGCCACATCTGCGGAGTACCACAGTGGCTTCTTGAATTTTTTGCTTTTACTGACAAGCCTAATGCAATTTTCTGTTGCCTTCAATAGTGCAACTTTTAAATAATCCCATTTCTCTTGGACTCCATTTAAATTGCTCCAGTCTGATAATGACTCCTCTACCCATATTCTAATTTTAGAAAAGTCTGTTTTTCTAAAGTCTAAAACTTTTGTTTTTGTGTGGTGTGACTCAGTCACTGTTCTTATATTAAACCACACCGACTGATGATCACTGGATCCTAAACTTTCACCTACAGTAATATCTGATACCAAATCTCCATTTGTTAACACTAAATCTAGTATGGCCTCTTTACGAGTTGGCTCCTCAACAACTTGTTTTAGAGACAATCCCAGTAGGGAGTTTAGAATATGTGTGCTCCTGGCACAAGTAGCTAATTTTGTTTTCCAATTTACATCAGGAAGATTAAAGTCACCCATGATGATAACTTCCCCCTTCATTGTCATTTTAGCTATTTCCTCAACTAGTAGATTATCTAACTCTTCAATTTGTCCTGGGGGCCTATAAATCACACCTACACGAGTTACTGTGTGATTACCAAATTCTAACGTAGCCCAAACGGACTCTATGTTTGCCTCACTAACTTTTATTAGGCTAGATTTTATGCTATCCTTCACATACAAGGCCACCCCTCCCCCTTTCTTGCCTTCCCTATCTTTCCTATATAAAGAGTACCCTGGTATTGCTATGTCCCAGTCATTTTTCTCATTGTACCATGTCTCAGTAACAGCGACTAAATCTACACTATCAGTTGCCATTATTGCCACAAGTTCATGGATCTTATTCCCTAAACTGCGAGCATTTGTAGACATGACTCTAAGCTTATCATTTTTAACACACTTGCTACAGTCACCTTCTGTCCTTGTTTTGGGGGACAATTGGATTGATGTTTTATCACCCTTTTGCCCCCCCCTCCTAGTTTAAATACATCCTAGCAAAACCTCTGAACTGCTCACTGAGAACATTTGTTCCCTTTTGAGAAAGATGCAAACCATCTTTTTTGTACAGCTTATCTCCATTCCAAACAGAGCTACCATGAGAAATAAAGCCAAATCCTTGCTCCCGACACCATTCACCAAACCACAAATTAAAGTCCCTAATACGCATCCGCCTGTCGTTCTGAGTGTTATGCACAGGCAGAACTTCAGAGAATGACAGTGTGGAAGCAACCTGCCGTATATCATTGGCAAAAACACTAAAAACTTCCTTAACCTCTGAAACCTCATTGCAAGCCAAGTCATTTGTCCCTAGATGGACAAGTACATCCAATTCCACCGTGTTCGGTAATGCCCACCTCTGTGTAAGAGATGTTTGACTGTAATTAATAATTAACCGGACCATATGTGGGGGTAGTTGGGATTTACATGATTGCTCTGGTTATCATTAGTAAAGATGACACCTAGCGTGACAATAAACAGTTTAATATGCTTAGTATCGATTTGCTTTTATTCTACAACGATTATATAATACGGTCCCCAAGGTGTAAGCCAAATATGTTTACTTAATCATAATACTCAGAGGTAGAAAGTAGGATGACTGTACCTGTTTATATTGGAGAAAAAAACGAAATCTAATAATAGTAATTTAACACTTATAATAGGTATATTCTAGCCGCCCACATGTTAGATGCAATATGTACGTGAACTTACAGTTAGTTATGTTGGGTGGCCATTTTTAAATCATCTTTTTTTTTCATTTTTAAAAACTAAATAGTAGTTTTGCTTTATACGCCAGCATTTCATGACTAAGGTTTTTGGGAGTTATAGTTCAGTAGCAAGCGGAAAATTGAATTACAGTTCCCAGAAACCCTTGCTGTGCCCATAAAGTGCTTATGGGATAAACTCAGCAGTGTTAAAGAACGTTACATGAGCATTATAATTGGCCAAGTCACTTCCTGGTCTGGGAAAAGGTCACTGCAGAGAATGCAAAGCATGGGGAACTGGTAAATATACAAGAGCTGCAAATGTGAGCATACTTTTAGGCCTCAATATTTAAAATGCATTGTTTATGCATATAAGCATTATGTCTGTTTGCTTTATATAAAGTTAGATATTCAGCCTATAGGATTCACTAAAACAAACTAATACTGTGCCATATTTTCAATTAAGAGCAGTAAGATGGATTTGTGAAATACTGGCCTTGACAAACATAGGCCTGTTTCTAACCTAGTATTTAAAATATTGTAGCAGGATTAAGAACACTGTCTACAAACCTGCAACCTAAAGGATTGTATTACCTGTCTATTGTATTGTGAACATAGTGTTTAATCCAAAGTGTCGCTTCTGATTTGTCTTCCCAAGTGTCTGCTTACATTCTATCTTATGAAACAGTTTTAACATATTACAAATTGTGCAAAATCTAAGAAATGGTAAAAGAGGTGACTGAACGGTCCTTGACACAGGCTAGATGAAAATGGTTATTAAAATTAGATACAAAAATAATCTACACATAAGTTGAAAAATTATTAACACAATAGACATGTAAACTTGAGAAAAAGCTTACACTATTCTTTTTTTTTTTTTGTACAATTTGTGTTTAATTATAGAAGGGTTTATTCGCTAAACTAGGAATTTCACTGAACTGAAAAGGGAACTGACCAAAATTGCCCAGCTGGAAAACACTGACATAGCTATTCACTAATAGCTATTTCAGTTACAGATGGGAATTGAATTAAATAAATTTAAGTAAATAAATGCTTGATATAGGAAATCATCCCTTGAGTTGAAAAAAATTAGAAGAAAATATATTCACAATTTGTTATGTAATAAACTATTTTAAAGGGATACTGTCATTTCTCAACATGTTTAAATGGACACTGTAGGCACCCAGACCACTTCAGCTAATTGTAGTGGTCTGGGTGCAGTGTCCATTTTGCACTTAGTGCTGCAATGTAAAACATTGCAGTTCCAAAGAAACTGCAATGTTTACATTGCAGCACTAAGTCTGCCGCCATTGGGGGCACTTCCTAGATTGAAACGGATCTCAGGTCCGGTATCTGACACTGGACGTTCTCACACTGCATGAGGACACCCAGCGTCATATTTTTCTACATAGGAAAGTATTGATTCAATGCTTTCCTATGGAGAGGTCTAATGAGGTCTGCGCGCGCAGCATTTCCTCCAATGCGCATTAGCACCGGCTTGTAGTGGGACGTTGGAGAGGGTAGATAGTTGACCAAGCGCAAAGAGACAGCGGTGCTGGGAAAAGGTAAGTAAATAAAGGGTTTTTAACCCTTTATCACTGGGGAGGAGGGGGCAATAGTGCCAGGAATACAGCTTTGTATTCCTAATACGTATAGTATCCCTTTAAATTTTTTTTATTTATCTCCTATATTTAACAAGAATGTACTTTGAGGTATGAAAATTAAAATTAAATGTAGAAGTCAACATCAATTAATTCTGCAGCTGGGTGTCTCCATCCTAGCTCCCTGTCAGTCATTGTTTTACGCTCTGTCCTTTGCCCCAGGCAGGCAGCATAGAGAAACCATACAGAGAAGAGAAGATATGAAACAACGTTTCTATTTCTCTTCTTCATTTGCAATGCGTGCCCTGTTTGCAATACAAGTTTAAAAAAAACAAACAGATTTTAAATGTTTTTGTTCACTGAAGTAATTTTCAGTTCCTACTTAATCATAAGATATGGGTAAAACCCCTTTCACAACAATATTAAGTGAATTGAAACATTGCACGTGTAGCCAGCACATATATAAAACAGACTGCCCATTCAGAGATAACAAACAGAAATGAGCCCTTATAGTAATAGACATCTCTGGCGCCTAGTTTCTATCACCATTTATCTTGCAACCCACTGACAGTTTATCGCCTCCCTAACGTATTATTGTGGTCCAAGAGCACATTGCTTTTTATTTAAATTTTTCTTAATTTTTCATTTTTTCCATATGTTTAACATATCGTTTCGGCTGTGTGCGAGGGAGCCGATTGTCCCTCTCACTGTGAAATCTATGGTTAGTTAGCATTTATTAACCTGAATTATGTCTGTTTGCACCAAGCTGAGGCTGAGCTGAGATAGCAGCAGTCTGTGGACTTCAGCATTAAGTTAGGAAACCAGTTGATAAGTAGCCATTAACGGCTTCCATTATAGTCTCTGGGAGCCATTAACTGTAATTTCATCGGAGTTGCTAACAATGAAATTTTGCAATTGGGAAAGAGGTGCCAGTCGCCAAGTTTAGCGACAACCATTCGCAAAAAAAAAAAAAAATCATTAAACTAAACAACATTGTAAACAAACCCCTAAAACTTTTTCCAGGGACACTTGCAGCTAAAGGCCCAGACAGAAGTATCAGGAAAATTGAACAATGTATTTAAACCAAGCATTAAGGAAACAGGAAAAATAATAAATACGCATTTGAGTATTATTTCATTAAAAAATGTTTTTGTACAATATCACATTATCTGCACTTATTTTGTTGCATTGATACTGGCAAGCTATGGAGATCAGTTCTAGACTGGCCCACTGGGATACCGGGAAATTTCCTGGTGGGCCGTCGGCACATGGGGCCGGGTATACATCTGGGTGACCTGCGGCCGCAGGAGGAGCTGGCTGTTCTGTCTCTGCTCCCCCGCACTTGCGCACTTCTTAATGAGACCGGGGCCGGAATATGACGTCATATTCCGGCCCCGGTCTCATTAAGCTGCGTGCTGGGGAGCAGAGACAGAACAGCCAGCTCCCCCTGTGGCCGCCATCAGAGCTCTCCCGGCGGCCACCATCAGAGCTCTCCCTGCAGTCACCAGTACACCCATCTGTCTTCCCACAGGTAGCAACAATTATGTGTGTCAGTCTGTCAGTGGGAGTGTGTGTGTGTCTGTGTCACACTGTGTGTGTGTCTGTCTGTCATGGTGTGTGTGTCTGTCTGTGTCATGGTGTGTGTGTCTGTCTGTGTCATGGTGTGTGTGTCAAGGTGTTTGTATGTCTGTCATGGTATGTGTGTGTCACGGTGTGTGTGTGTCTGTCATGGTGTGTGTGTGTCTGTCTTTGTCATGGTGTGTGTGTGTCTGTGTCATGGTCTGTCTGGGTGTCAAGGTGTGTATGTCTGTCATGATATGTGTGTTTCTGTCATGGTACATGTGTGTCTGTCACGGTATATGTGTGTGTCATTGGGTGTGTGTGTCTGTCATGGTATATGTGTGTGTCATGGTGTCTATGTGTGTTTTTAAAAATAGTGTCTTTACTCACTTTTTTTCCCCAATGTCGTGCTGGTCTCCCCTCGACTGGCCCTGCCTCTATGGCTGAGATCATCAAGCTCGATGATCTCAGCCAATCCGCACTGACACAGGAAGCACCTCTAGTGACCGTCTGAGTGTCTGTCACTAGAGGTGTCACTAGGAAGCAATATAAACACTGCCTTTTCTCTGAAAAGTCTGTGTTTACATTGAAAAGCCTGCAGGGACAGGCTATAGACACCAGAACCACTACATTAAGCTGTGTGTGTGTGTGTGTGTGTGTGTGTGCGTGCGCCTGCTAGTGAGTGAGCTTGCTTTCATGTGTGTGTGTGTGCCTGCTAGTGAGTGAGCTTGTGTTTTAATATCAATGAGCATATGTATATCAGTGAGATTGTTTGTCTATGAGGCTGTGGATCAATGAGCTTGTGTGTGTCAGTGAGATTGTCTGTGTCTGCAGGTGAGTATGCTTACTGTATAATTCTAGCTTACAGTTACACTTGTACACAACTCGGCCAAAGCATTTTTTCCTGAAAATTTCAGTAGGATTCTGTTTCAGCTTGGCAAAATTTCGGAATGAAGATTCTGATTTAGGAGCCGAACCAGAAGAACAAAAAAAGCAGCGAAAGTGGGCCCACTGTGCTGTAAAATATATACATTATATAATTTTTTTGGGGCACCACAGATGGAATTCAGAATCACAACTCTAAACCAAACATGTTTAGTGTGTCCATGATAGCCATACATTCTGACTCGAAATTCGGATGATCACCTGATTGGCCCAAATTCAGCCAAATTGCAGTTCTTTCCGACAACCATTCGCAAAAAAAAAATCATTAAACTAAACAACATTGTAAACAAACCCCTAAAACTTTTTCCAGGGACACTTGCACCCAAAGGCCCAGACAGAAGTATCAGGAGAATTGAACAATGTATTTAAACCAAGCATTAAGGAAACAGGAAAAATAATAAATACGCTTTTGAGTATTATTTCATTAAAAAAATGTTTTTGTACAATATCACATTATCTTCACTTATTTTGTTGCATTAGTGAGGGGATAGGAACAGTATTGTGGGGGATTGAGTCTATGGTGGGGGGAGATAGGAACAGTATTGTGGGATATGGAGCTATGGTGGGGGGATCGAAACTGTATTGTGGGGTTTGGAGCTTTAGTGGGGTGGCAGGGGCAGTATTGTGGGGGACTGGGGCTTAGGAACAGTATGGGGGGGCAGGAGTGGTATTGTGGGAGGTAGAGACAGGGCAGCATTATGGGGGACTAGCGCTATTGTGGGGTGAAGTGACAGGGACTATGGTGGGAGGAGGAATATGGGGCAGCATTGTGGGGTACTGGGGGGATAGGAACAGTATGGGGGGGGTAGGGCAGCATTATGGGGGTAAGGGAACAGTATTGTAACACTCACACTTTATTTCGATCCACCCAGTCTACCTACCTTTTGGAGACCTTGAGTGGATCCACAGCCTGTGGTCCAGTGTGCCGCCTCAGTGCTCCTCTGAGTGAGATCTGATCCAGATCCGCATTTCCTGTATAGCTCCCTCGTGTGCCCTGTAGAGATCTTGGAAGCTCCTCTACATGGCGCACGAGGGAGCTATTCAGGAAATGCAGACCTCACTTGTGCGCCTTCTCCTCCTGCGCCGGGCTGCAGAGGTACTGGCGCTCGGCCACACTACAGTAAATGACCGTCAGGAGAGGAGTGCTGTGCACTTCTCTCCTGCCGGTCAACTGGATATTTGCGCCCCCCAGGCCGGAGCGCCCTAAGGCTAAGGCCGTCGCCTGTGAATGTTCCATAAAATTGTAATGAATGAAATAAAATTATAGGAGATTAGCAGAAGGCCAATGCAGTAGGCATTCAAAAGATATATATATATATATATATATATATATATATATATAGCTCAATTTGCCTTGTATGTAAGAATCATGTGTGGTGGTATATTCACTACTTAGAAGAGTATAAATATATATATATCATTATATAATCATCACTTGATGTAATGGAACTATCCTTTTTCTAAGCAAATGAATAAATCCATAAATTTAACAATTATTAATGCAGGATTGGTACTTTGACATTTACTAACATAGATAAATATTTCATGGTTTTCTCCCAAAACACATACACAATAATAAGTGAAAAGAGATGAAGAGGTGTGTAACAAGAAAATAATGATAGGCTCACAGCGTTTAACTTGCATCTCTCCACACTGTCCCCCCTGGTTGTGTTGACTTTGTGTATCAGCCTGGTACTCTTTCAAACACAAAGATCAGTTTTGTTGTTTGCAGAGCAATTCAAACCCAGAGTTTCCTGGAAACCGATATAGTAGGCATACAACAAGGTACATATTTATTTACAGACGCTGATAAAACCTATCAGCATTGCTTAAATGAGCTCAAATGGGTATGCTGTATTTTGTTTAGTTTCAGTGGCGATTTCCTTTGATGCTCCCAGTTATACCCACTGCCGAAACAAATCTGTTTGATATCACATCTCAACGACTTCTGCATATCTAGTAATTCTATAATGTAAAACGGCAAGGACTGAGCACTATTGCAAAGCATCCACTGCATTGATCTAAGCTGGTAGATGTTTTCATGAGTTTATCCTTAGAATAAAAAGAAAGAATCCTCGGAATGATAAAAGAATACAGTCATTATTAGTAGTGGTATTGAACAGCATCATCATATTCCACATTACTGTGTTTAATGTGTACAGGTTACATATATTAATGACAAAACAGGGTTTAATACAGTGTATTGGAATCATCAGTGGTAAGGTTCCTGTTCAAATTGCTTTCTATCCTAAAGATATTTGACTATTATTATTAGCAGATAAATGTGACATATACCCAGAATTATTTTTTGCAGATATATTGTTAATATGGTGACATGTTTGTATTGTTTTGGAATAGATTGGGGTGCCATTACCTATTACATTCCTCCTAACAGTCATGGAACTTTCATGATTTCACGGTTTTTGTTCCAATGTCCTGGAATCGTTCCCTGGTGTCCCTAGAAGCGGCACACAGAGAAATGCAATGCGAATTCATTATTAGATGTTCTTGAACTGTGATAAATGATGTCAGGGCACAAGGAACATGCACAGTGGGCTTCAGTAGAGCTCTCTGCATGGTCTACCCTTTGTGGGAAGACATGCCCTCTCTTGCCCTTTTTGAGAAACATCCACTTTAACAAATGTAGCCAAAATATTAAATATTAAAATAAAGTAGCAAACTCTAATTATTGGACATATTAATAAATACATAATTAGGACCTTAGGAAATTTGCCAGTTTGGTTATGTTGCCTTTGAGATTGTATGTAGCCCAGTAATGAGAATTACCCCCATAATGGCATGCCATTTGCAAAAGTAAACAACCCAGGTGTCAGGTCCCCTGCCTCAGCGCCATTTGCGGCGGCCTTGCTTACACCATCACCGTGAGTGGCGCCATCTGGTCCCTGTCTGTGGTGTGCGGCTGTCCCCACCGTGTTCCAGACTGACAATATTTCTGACGCTGCACGCTCCAGAGCAGCATCCTTATATGTGTGCCAGACCCGGTCATGTGACCCGGCACACAGTGATGACCTCAGAGACCACAAGGGAGGGAAGAAACACCTCCCACATGTTGTGGTTAACACTAATTGGAGGTTAGCCAATCAGACACACCCTGTGTGTATCTAAGCTAACCTCCCCCTTGCCTTAGTGCCCTGTTGTGGTCTTTGTTTAGCACAATAGCGCGTTATACTCTGTCTGATTAATTGGTTACCGAACTTTGGCTTGTCTTATGTTTACTCTATTGTCTCTGCTCCCTGACCGCGGCTTGTCTCTTCGTATTCCGTCTCTCTATTTCCCTTTGACCTTGGCTTGCTTTGACTATTCTTTTGCATAGCCCGGCCATTCCAAGGACCGGTATTGCAATTCTGTCTGTTGTGTCCTCTCTGTGTGTTAGGTTCCCTACCAATCGTGACACCAGGTTATTCTATATGGGGTGTTCCAGTCTTTTATAGTTGCCACTTAGTTCATATTTGTTTTTTGCATTTTTCATATAAAAACTGGACTTTCACTGATGATATCATCTTCATTATACATTTTACTGTTTAAAAAGACACTCATATTTGTGTTTAGCAATGAGTACAACAGTACCCCCATGTGCAGGTTATATTATTTTGCAAAGTTACAGGTTCAAATATAGGGCTTTCAAATTAAATTATCTGGTATTTCTGCTTGGTATGTCAGACAGGTCCCCCAATATATAATTAATAATATAATTATATACCGTATATACTCGAGTTTAAGACGAGTTTTTCAGCACATTTTTTGTGCTGAAAAACCCCCACTCATCTTATACTCGAGTCATTGTCTGTATTATGGCAACTTACATTGCCATAATACAGACCAGGAACGCCAGGCTCATTACAAGCCCAGCGGTCATGTTGAGGGCTGGCATAGAGCCAGGGGCGTACCTAGGGCATGTGGCACCCGGGGCGGGTCCTGGGTTTGGCACCCCCTTCTCTAAAAACAAAAAAAACCTAAATTTTTTAAATTTGTTATATTTTTTACATTTTTGTAAAAATGTATTGAACAAATTTGTAAACTTTTTAAAACCCCTGCCCCCCCTCTACAAAATCCCTGCACCCCCTCACACACAGTTACAGGCAGACAGTCACAAGCAGACAGTCACACGCACACAGTCACATGCCGACAGTCACACATATAGTCACAGGCAGTCATACACACAGTTACAGGAAGAGAGTTACACACACACACAGTCAGTTACAAGCAGTTACACACAGACAGTCACATATACAGTCACACACACGGTCACAGGCAGACAGTCATACACATAGTTACAGCCACACACACACAGTTACAGGCAGTTACACACACAGTCAGTTACAGGCAGCATCACACAGTCACAGGCAGACTGTCACACACAGTCACAGGCAGTCACATACACACACATACAGGCATGCAGTCACACACACACACACACAGTTACAGGCATGCAGTCACACACACACACACACAGTTACAGGCAGACACTTACACACACACAGTTTCAGGCAGTTACACACACACACAGTTACAGGCAGACAGTTACACACACACAGTTTCAGGCAGTTACACACACACACAGTTACAGGCAGACAGTTACAAACACAAACACACACACACAGTTACAGGCAGACAGTTACATACACACAGTTTCAGGCAGTTACACACACACAGTTACAGGCAGACAGTTACACACACACAGTTTCAGGCAGTTACACACACACACACACACACACAGAGTTTCAGGCAGTTACACACGCACACAGTTACAGGCAGACAGTTACACACACACACACAGTTTCAGGCAGTTACACACACACACATTCTTATACTTACAGACAGTGTGGGCCTGAAGTCCTTCCCTGGCTGAAGGCGGAGGTGCAGGGATTTCTGCTTGCTGCACCTCCATGTGCATTAGTTACAGCAGCTTGCAAGGGCCGTGTTAAGCCCCGCCCCACTCGCAATTAGGCTCTGCCCTTAAATGGTCATAGCTCCGCCCCCTCCTCCCGTGTGGCCAGTTCATCTTGCTGGTCTCTGTGTGAGCTATGTGACACCCCAGCTGCCATGGGGCACAGCTCACACAGCCCCCTCCAGCCCCAGACCAGGGTCAAGGCACCCCCCAACCAGGTGGCACCCGGGGTTGGACCGTCCCCTCCGCCCCCCCTTAGTCCGCCACTGCATAGAGCTGTAACTTACCTTTCCTGCAGCTCCTGTCAGCTCCCTTCTCTCTCTTCTGGTCCGGTCAGCTCTCCTGTCAGCTCCACTGCAAGTCTTGCGAGAGCCGCAGGGTCGGAGCGTTGCCACGGATTACCATGGCAACGCTTTGCGCGGCACACAGACCGCGAGACTTACAGGGGAGCTGACCGGACCGGAGGAGAGAGAAGGGAGCTGACAGGATCTGCAGGAAAGGTAAGTTACAGCTCTCTGCCAGCCCCCCTCCTACACAGCCCATGCCACTGGACCACCAGGGAATGAGAGCTCCCCTCCCTGGCCAGCTAACAAGCAGGGAGGGGGGACGAAAAAATCGAAATAAATAAAAATGTAAATAATAATAAAATAAAATAATAATATAAAAAATATATAAAAATAATAATAATAATTTTAAAAATTTTATAAAAATGCCCACCCCCTACCAAGGCTCTGCATCACACACACAAACACACTCTGCATCACACACACACACTGCACTCATACACACACACACACACACACTGCACTCATACACAAACACACTGCATTATATACACACACACACACACTGCATTCATACACACACTGCACTCATACACACACACACACTGCATTCATACACACACACTGCATTATATACACACACACACTCACTGCATTAATTATATACACACACTGTAAATAAATATTCAATTAACATAATTTTTGGGGGATATAATTTTATTTAGAAATTTACCAGTAGCTGCTTCATTTCCCACCCTAGTCTTATACTCGAGTCAATACGTTTTCCCAGTTTTTTGGGGTAAAATTAGGGGTCTCAACTTATGTTCGAGTCGACTTATACTTGAGTATATACGGGTATATATATAATATTTAAAATACATTTTGAATCAAATTTTTATTTATATATATTTGTTTATTTCATTTAAGTATATTTTGAGATGTGTGCATATATATATATATATATATATATATATATATATATATATAGATATCTCTATCTCATCTTTCTTCTTCCCCTTACAATACTTCCCATTACCTCACTCCCTCTGCTGTTCTATGTCCATTCACACCTGCTACAGCGGAAGAGGTTTCTGTTCTGCGCCAGTCCTCCCGCCCCACCACCTGCTCCCTAGATTCAATTCCCTCGCATCTCATCCATACTCTGTCTTCTCTTTTTCTACCTCTCACTAGAATTCTCAATCTCTCTCTCCTCTGGCATATTTCCATCGCCCTTCAAACATGCAACTGTAACCCCAATTCTAAAGAAGCCCAACCTTGACACTAACTCCCCGTCCAACCCGTCCTTTTCTCACTACTGCCTTTTGCATCCAAGATCCTTGAAAGAGTTGTGTATGTGAAATTGACAGACTTTGAGTCCAATTCTCTGCTAGACCCGCTTCAGTCTGGTTTTCGCGCTAAGCACTCTGTAAAAACGGTACTGACCAAAGTATCCAATGATCTACTCGCTGCAATATCTTGTGGTCACTACTCTATCCTAATTCTCCTTGACCTTTCTGCGGCTTTTGACACTGTTGATCATCAATAGCTTCTTCTCATCATCCGCAATATCGGTCTAGAAGATATTGCTCTCTCCTGGTGCTCCTCCTACCTCTCCCAGCGCTCTTTCAGTGTTTCTTTCTCTGGCTCTTCTTCTTCTCCCCAACTCCTCTCTGTTGGTGTCCCCCAAGGTTCAGTCCTTGGTCCCCTACTGTTCTCCATCTATACTGTACTCTCCTGATCTCTCCCCGCTAGTGTCTCTGACTGCCTCTCTGCTATTTTTAACTGGATGGCAGTGTCACGGGTGGTGGTACGGAAACTGGGACCCCTGAGTGCCTAAAGTGGATGATGAGCGGAGTCTTCAGCGTGGTAGTGGACACATAGAGCCTGGTGCAGGGTAACCACACGTCCTCTGACGTTGAGCACCAGCGTTTGCGCGGCCACATACCAGAACCCTGATGCAGCTACAGTGGATCCCAGGAACTAGGAGCTTGATATGCAGACCTCCCAGGAACTGGATAGGGGAGCTCTGCAGCAGACATGTATCCAGCACAGAAACAAGGCAAGGCTAGGATAGTCACTGTAACGGATCACCTGGCAGCCCGACTGGGTACCTCCGTTGAAGGATGCTCCTAGCGTTTCCTGAGGACTCCAAGCACTCTGGCAGACACCACAATCACCGAACCACCACAATCACCGAACCTTCTCTCAAGCATTTGAATGCTATAAACAGCTGAATAGGCAAAAACCATACGGATGGGCTTAGACTCCTAGCAGTCAAACTGGAACAACATACAATAAATCCTTCCCCAATAATGAGACGACACTTCACTTTGAGGGTTAAGCAGGAACTGACTGGACTGGCACATACAGCCTCTTTTATTCACAATCCACAAATATAGTACTGCCCACAGGGTTTTGAAACACAGCCAATCAATCCGTACAATACACACAGACACTCCCACTCAAAATACTCCCCTCTACCTGTGATATGATTACTGAACACAATGGTTAATCTAATTATCACAGACAGAGAAATACAGTATTATAAAACACAACACAGGGACCCCAAAACATGCAATAACCCCATAAAAATATCCTTGGAACCGGGGGATCTGGGTGAACCACATATCCGAAATTCACCCAGATCCGTTCAGTACTTTGGAAGATACAGTTTAATGCAGATTCTGCAGAACATATACAGGCTAAATGAAAAACAATTACTGTATCCATTGTTCTCACCATGTGCTTCATCCATTGTTCTCACCATGTGCCTCTGATACAGGAAATGGTGGCCACCCAGTAACTCCACAGTATGTCCCCAGATGGTTCTTAAAGGGCCAGCAGCAGCACAACACAAATCCATTATGCCCAAATCATGTCTTTAAAGGGCAATACATCCCAGGGGCCATAGTCACATGGCAGGAGGCTGGCAATCAGTCTTCTCCAATGCCCAGTGGCGAGGTCGGTTTCGCCACAGTCACCAAACATGAAAACAAGACAGAACTAATAGAACCCAGAACCAGAGCAGGACAGAAAGCAGAATCCAGAACATGTACACATGACATGAGGAAAACAAGAACAGGGCAGGACAGGACTGTACATGAACTGGGATTACAAAATAAAACAAGTCAAGATATAATAGGCAAAACAAGAGGAGACATAACTAAGCACTATATATGAAAAGAAATGGGGATTTAGTTACATTATATGATCATACATTGCATAAGCCTGCCACAACGCCAATGTACCCCATATTCGGCAGGTCCTACACTGCCTAATGTTCGCTAAAAGAACCATACTATACCACAATAGCACTTAAGAAAGGGCAGAGACTTGAAACACTGCTGCAGGTCCAGACTGAAACAAAAGGAAAATGGAAAACAAACGAGTGTGGCAACATAAAACAAACATTTAAAGGAAACCTGGAGACTGGGAATTCTAGGGATGGATTACAGGAATGAACCCAGAAACCCAGCATAAAGAAAACCAGACATAGAATAGAAAACCAGAAAACCAAGAAAAACTAAACAAGAATTGTAAAAAGAGTACTAGATACCAGAAGCCATTGCCAGAATGATCCACAGCTAGGAACAGGATGTGACAGGCAGCCCACTTCCTTAAACTCAACTTGACCAAAACTGAAATTCTGGTCTTTCCTCCCTCAAGTGTTGCTACTCCTGTGTCTGTCTCCCTCCAAGTCAACAGCACTACCATCAGTTCCACCACACAGGCTCGCTGCCTAGGTGTTCTCTTTGACTCTGAACTCTCCTTCATGCCTCATGTTCAGTCCATAGCTAAATCCTGCCTCTTCCATCTTAAAAATATTGCGTGCATCCAACACTACTTAACGCCAGATGCCATTAAGGTGCTGGTCCATGACTACTGTAATCCGCTTCTCAGTGATCTTACGTGCTCCCAACTTGCGCTGTTACTGTCCATAATGAATGCGATGGCCAGGCTCATCTTCCTGTCCGCCTGCTCCGCCCACGCCTCACCCTTCTCTCAGTCCCTACATCCCTTCCTGTAAGCTATATGGCTCATTTTAAAATCCTGGTTCTTGCTTTCAAATCTTTACATAATGCTGCTCCCACCTATCTATCCTCCCTAATACACAAGTATGTCCCGTCTAAGCCCTTACACTCTGCTGAAGACTTACGTCTATCTTCTGTCCGTACTCCCACCTCTGATGCACTCCTTCAAGACTTCTCGAGGGCTGCACCATTTCTGTGAAACTCACTTCCCTCCTCCGTTAGATGCTCACTCAGTCTCCACTCAAAAAGTCATTAAAAACCCACTTCTTCATAAAAGTGTATCAATTAAACTGTTAATAGCTTGTTTCACTTTACCCTACTCCCTCTAGCATGTAAGCTTATTGAGCAGGGTCCTCAACCCCTCTGTTCCTGTGTGTCCAACTTGTCTGGTTACAATTACATGTTTGTTCATTCACTGCAGAATTTGTTGGCGCTATATAAATAATAACATAATAATAACATATATATATATACTGTATATGCATATAATAATTAAATAAATAAGATTATATAAATAATATATAAAAACGTTTAGAATCAAATATTATATCTATCTTTCTATGGATATGTCACAGGTGGCGGTCTGAAGAACGGTACACCTGTGTGCCTGATGATGGTAGGAGTCACAGCGCGGAAATGGACAACCAGGGTCTGGTGCAGGGTAACCACACGCCCCCTGGTGTTGAGCACCAGGGTTTGTGCAGCCACATACCAGAGCCCTGATGCAGCTTAGCGGATGCCAGAAGCTGATAATAAGCAGATATGTATGGAGTACTAGAAAATAAGGCAAGACTAGAATTGGCACCAAACAAGAAAACAAGACAAGACTAGAAGAACCCAGAACCGGAGCAGGACAGAATGTAGAACATGTACACAATGCATGAGGGAAACAGAGTACTGGATATCAGAAGCCAAGGCCATAAATATCCGCAGAATGGAGCAGTACATTGTTAAACACAGATCTGCACACCAGTCAAGCCATAAGACTTGCTTTTGCTACAGAAATCTCAAATATGCAGTGAGATTTCTGTGGGAAAAGCAAGTCTTATAGCTTGACTGGTGTGCAGATCTTTGTTTAGCAATACATTGACTAGCCACTGACTTTAGGTGGAAACCGGGACGTATTAGCCGCGAGGCAAAAAAGGCATTTGCCTTGGGCGGCATTTTCCAAGGGGCGGCAAAAAAAGCCGCCCCAAATGCCCAGGGCAAATGTCTTGTTAGCCCTGCGGCTAACTGACAAGCCAGGCGGGCAGGCTGCTGGTCATATTCCGGGTCCCGGCATCACTCTGCGGCGCGCGAGGGAGCTGAGCAGAGAGCTCAGGGGAAATTGCTCCCTCACCAGCGCCGCCCGCCTGACCGCCTGCCGAGCAGCCACTGGACCCCAGGGAGAGGGAGAACCCCCCCCCCCCCCACAGCATTCCCAAAGTTAAGGGGGCGGGGGGGATTGAATTTTTAAAAGAAAAAGTGAGTGTGTTAATGTGTGAGTGTGTGTGTCTATTAGTGAGTGAATGTGTGTGTCTGTTACTGAGTGTGTGTGTGTGACTGTTAGTGTGTGCAGACACACACACTAACAGACACACACACACACTCACTAACAGACACATTAGTGAGTGTGTGTGTGTCTGTTAGTGTGTGTCTGTGAGTGTGTGTCTGTTAGTGTGTGTGACTGTTAGTGTGTGCAGACACACACACTAACAGACACATACACACTCACTAACAGACACATTAGTGAGTGTGTGTGTGTCTGTTAGTGTGTGTGTCTGTTAGTGTGCACGTGTCTGTTAGTGAGTGTGTGTGTGTGTCTGTTAGTGAGTGTGTGTGTGTGTCTGTTAGTGTTTCTGTGTCTGTTAGTGTGTGTCTTTTAGTGTGTGTCTGTTAAAATGTGTCTGTTAAAGTGTGTCTGTTAGTGTGTGTGTCTGTTAGTGTCTGTGTCTGTTAGTGTGTGTGTCTGTTAGTGAGTGTGTGTGTGTGTGTGTCTGTTAGTGTGTGTGTGTATGTCAGGGAGTGTGTCTGTTAGGGAGTGTTTTACCATGTGTGTGTCTGTTAGTTTGTGTGTGTCTGTTAGTGAGAGTGTATGCGTGTCTGTTAGTGAATGTGTGTGTCTGCTAGTGACTGTATGTGTCTGTTAGTGAGTGTGTATGTCTGTTAGCTAGTGTATGCGTGTCTGTCAGTGAATGTGTGTGTGTGTATTTAGAAGGCGAGGAAGGGGGGGGGCAATTGAGTTTTGGCATGCCTAGGGCAGCACAAAACCGGGATACACCACTGGGTGAAAGGGTTTTCAATCACAATTTTTCCCCACCATAACTTTCTTGGTTTGTTCTATCTATCTATAGCATTTGATTCTAAATGTATTTATATATTATTTATATATATTTAATTGTATTACTTTTACAACATGCCAGGAGGCTTCATATTATGCATTAACTCTCTTTACTAACTCCACAGCAGCAAAGATAACACATGAACAAGAACCAATCAAGTTGCAGTAGGGAGTATAACATCCATGGTGACGTAAGCTCCTCCTCTTTCTTTGCTGCTCCATCAGCAGACAGGTCAGAGTTTTGGCTCTTCCTTTATTGTATATTGTACATTGCTTTTTTCTATACTTCTCATTATATTCTGTTGACCTATCTTGTGCTGTTCTTTTGTGGCACTGTGCTTTATATTGTGCTTTATTTTCATGTTATTGGCTTACTGTCCCTTCTCCTGTGGGGCTCTCTGTTTCTGAGGTATCAGTACCCTCCCTCTCCCTGCGCGGGTTGAACTGTGTTTTTGCGTGTTCGGAGGCTTCTCCCGCTTAGTTTATGTGTATCACACTGGATTTTATTATCTGAGCCAGCTCCCTCCCGCATGCACTGTGTGTGTGTGCCCGGCGACGGCTGGATCCTGGCTCCTCGTGGCTCCCATGGTGGCGGCCATCTTGGATCTCACGTATCCCCATTTTAGTTTACCGCACGCATGGCGCAAATAGCTCCCTCTCCCTGGTAGTCTCGATCTGAGAGTGCCGGACACCTCACTTCTCCCCACGGAGCTGTTCCAAGTTAATGGCAAGGACTGTACCATCTGTGGTTACTCCTGGCATGGGCCAATCAGGTCAGTGTTGTATCTCTCTGACAGCTGAGGCCTGCACTATAGGGCTTAATACTCCTGCATCTGGGTTGAGGCCCCTTACTATTTGTGCTGCTAAGTGAAGGTCTGCTTTTGCAACCTCTGTCTTACTGGGTGAGGCCCAGCTGCCAATCTGTGGCTTTCATACCCTGCTGGGGTTTACCATTAGTACTGCTGGTACTATCACTACTATAGTGAGACTAAAGCCTACAGCTTTGACCCCACACCTTCCACTCACCCTGTGCCTCGTTGTGCCTACTAGGGTCCCTACCCCTGCCTTGTATAATGGAAGATTCCCTTAAGGACCCCACAACCTGACTGATCCTCGGACGAGCAAGTGATCTGCCCCGCTCCCTGATAATACTGGACGAATGGCAAGCGGTGGCATCAGATACTGATGACGACGCTTGGGGTTTGGATGATAAGTCGCACTCCAAATTCGTGCGGGAGACTATTGTGGGTGAGCCCCAGATTACGGGGGACTTGGGCACCATTTCTAAAGGAGCTAAACAAGCATGTTAATGTCTTCACTTTGCTCGCTAAGGCACAGACCTCGATGCGAAGGGCTTTCGGGGCAACCCCACAAGGGTTTTTTTTAGCAGGGCTGGCCGACAAAGGGGCCGTGCCGCCAGCCGATTCTAGCCTTCAGGCCCCCGTTCCTCACAACGTAACCATTTTACACAGAAGTGGGCTACACACAGCCTTTCACATACTCAAGAGACTCAGAGAGATCACGTGGACGTGGCAGAACACATTTCCCCTCAGGTAAGCAACCAATTACCTCATTCCACTATATGTCTCCTCTTCGAGCAAGAGATATTCGTTGCATTACCTACCTGGACGACCTCCTACTGTTCTGTTCCGACAGGTCCAGACTAAACTACACACACACTTTACTGGCATTGTCCTGCGAGGACCCTTTCCTTATCCAACTCTCCTCACGGATCCGAAGGGGAACCCTCACCCATTGCTCTTGGCTGATCGTCTACCCCTGGTGGCTTGGACTCTTTCCAGGGTGCCTGGCAGATCGACAAACCAGGAGGCTGCTAGAGTCCTCCTGTGGAATCCTTGGGCCCCATGGATGAGACGATGCTACCTCTCTGTTTGGGCCTCCTGGTCCGCTTAGTGCAAACAGAACTTTGATCTGTTTACTGCCCCATGTCATCTGAACTTCCTGTCTTCCCTTTTTTCTTCAGGTCAATCCTATTGAACGGTTAATGTTGTGCGTTTGGCAATTTCGGTGGCGCACATCTTGATTCAGGGTGTCCCGGCGGGTAAAGATCCGTTGGTATATCGATTACTGAGGGGCTTCGAACTTGTGGGATGTGGACCCCCGTTTTTTATGGGATTGGCCTCCTAATGATAGGCTTTAACTTTGTCAACTTTCGGCCAAGTTCACAGTTTTACTTTGGCTCGTCTCTTTCAGTCGGATTTCGAATGTACGGGTGTTGATGTTGACGCTTTTTAGGTCTCTCTGGACTGGATTTTCTGATGCAGTCGGACTTGACGTCGATCTTTTATCCATTTTTCGTCTCTGACCCTCAGCTGTGTGTCGTTTCAGCCTTATAGTGTCATGTGAAAGTTACCTCTTCATTGCGATCCTTTGCCTCCAGGCAATTACTGGTGGCTTACATTAGACCCCATAATCCCATGTTGGTTACTACGCTCGCCAGATAGATCCGCTGGGTATTTTCTTTGGCGGGTGTGGATGTATTGTTCGGAGCGCATTCTGTTCGAGGTGCTGCTGCTTCGTCGGCTTTCTCTGAGGGGGTGTTGCTGTCGGATATCTTAAGAGTGTCGGACTGGTCTAGAGCGACCACATTTCAGACTTTCTGTTTCAGTCCGGGATCTAATGCAGCTTTTTCTCTCCATTCTCAGCATTGAAAGTGCAAAATATGAAGCCTTCTGTCATGTTGTCAAATTTAAGATTATGCTAGCTTTACCGTACTTATAACCTTAATTTTAGTAATAAGTGGAGGCGAGTATTTCCCTACCCATGTTCCCTTCCCTTTGCTTTTGGGACATGATATTTTTTTCCTTCTGGTTTCTTCATAGACCTTTGTTTCTCCTGTCCTAGTTACATGGTTTCTTACTATTTTTCATTTCCGTTACTTTATTTCCTTTTCAGTGGTCGATTTCCATGTCACTGTTATTATTACGGTTTATATGTTTTCATGTGGAGGATATAGATATTGGTATTCATCTTTTGGTTTAGTTTGGGATGCTTATATATATATATATATATATATATACTTATTTAGATTAGTATTTATTTTATTATCTTCACTCAATTTAAGGGTTGCTTCTTTGTTTTTCATCGTCTTCGGACTAGTGTCTAACCTATTTCACATTCTCTTTTCAGTTTAATTCGTTTCTGGACTCTGGATTTGGTTTTGGTCCTGATTTCTTTGGATTATCATCCTTTTGGTGGTTAATCCCAGATGTTCCTGTTACTGTTATGGACTTTATTCATCTGTGATGTCGCTTTCTGAAAAAGGAGGAGTTTATGTCACTGTGGATTTCATTGACTACTACAATTTGATTGGTTCTTGTTTGTGTTATGTTTGCTGCTGTGGAGTTAGTAAAGAGAGTTAATGCAAAATACTCACCTCCTGTCACACATGTCCCGAAGATAAGTATCCTGGCTGCCGGAGAGACCCGATCATTCAGGTGTGCTATGCTGCCCTAATGCCGTTAAAGCCCTCCTTTTGTAGGACGGCATAGCACATCCCAACGATGGAAAGTGGTTATAGAAAAATCTATTTCTGTCTGCAAGCATACAAAATAAGACTAAAAATATTAAAGAGTAGGTACACATGGTCTTTGAAAAAGCTTGAAAAAGACCATTGTGGTCAAAACGTTGTTGCTGGACATTTGGGTTCCTATAAATTTGCCTTTCTGAAATCTTGGAGTGCCTGAACCTTCCTCTCTCTTGCAAATTATAACTGTGTGTGTGGTGTAACTGTCTGTAACTGTCTGTGTGGGACTGTGTGTGTGTTTGACTGCCTGTTACAGTCTGTGTGTGACTGGATGTGACTGTGTGTGTCTGCCTCGGTGTGACTGTGTGTGTGTGTGTGTGTGTGTGTGACTGTCTGCATGTGACTGTGTAAAGCTGACTGTAACTGTCTGTGTGACTATCTGCCTGTAGCTGTGTGTGTGTGTGACTGTCTGTCTGTAATTGTGTGAGTAACTGCCTATAACTGTGTGTGATTGCCTGTGACTGTCTGCCTGTAATTGGGTGTGTGTGTGTGAAACTGTCTGCCTGTAACTGTTTGAGTGTGAGGCTGCCTGTAATGGTATTTGTAATGAAATAGTCACAGACTTGACAAAGGTTCACAGGAGACAAAACGTTGCTGTCTTTGACTGCCTACCAAAGAAACCTCCCATAGGACATGATGTATACCTTAATCAACAACATGTAAAAAATATGCTAGGCTTTGTATATGCTACATATATCATTTGCTGGACAGGACATCCATTTGATGTGCCATTCAAAAGGAGGAAGTGATCTTCAGATATGGCAAGTATTTGTTAAAATCTAGACATCTGATGAATATGCATTTTATAGATATTAAAATATTGATGTTTTTATAGATAGAAAACTTTTTTACCCCAAAATAGTATAGTTTTTCAATGTAGCGGAGTAGAAGTGTAAACTGCAATTTCTCCGCTGGTAGACGTAGTCAGCGTAATAATTCCAATCCCATTCCCCAACAACTGGACGAAACACAGTTTTGGGAGTCAACTGAACTTATATTGAACCACAGCCGGTTTTATACAAGGGGTTATACAACATGCAAGGGGTTTCCTTAATGACATTCCAGGGGTTTTCCCTTGGTGAACCTTGTGGAAAACTGAGAGTACAGTATATTTCCCAGGATCCTTTTCTGTACTGGAGAGATAATTGTGTAAGAGCACACCTTTAATTAAATTATCTCTACTTACAGAATATTACACAATATTGTTTAAAACATAATAATTCGTATAATATTTGTCAGAACTCCACGAAAGACACTTCACTGGATAGTTGGGATCTGAGCGCCCAAACTGCTGAAATACCGCTCAGATCTGTTCGTTTGAATAGAAAAGCCATTCGAGTGAAGTTGTGGACAGGTCAGCCACGAGGAAGAGAGTCCCAAAGCAGTTCCAGGCAATTGCAGGATTTGACCGGTCTTCTTTCGGGAGTTCATACGAATATACAGACGAACGTACATATTTATGTTCTGGGTAGTCGTGTGTCTGAAGGTCGTGGTTTAATTTAGGTGAATGCCGCTCAATTTGGATGAACGGAATTATCTGTATGAACGGTATGGAAGTCCAGCGGTGTTCGCAAGGTCGAGTGGGCGATTTTAGTTCCATGCACTCGACGACCAAACACCACTGGACATTTGTGCGCAAAGATGGCCACCGCCACGTGTTCGTTCATACGAATGGCGACCACCCATTCGACCATTAGGTGTTTGTGGTTTTCTATGTTGCCATTTCTTAATTGGAGACACCCGACTGCCCTGTGTGGTCCTCCATTCGGTATTTTGTTCGACTTCACGAACAATATGTCCATGTTCTGTTCGTGAAGTCAAATTAGACGAGTGAACATAGTCTTTGCACAATGAAGTGGCTAGTTTTGCCACATACAACATACAAAATACATATACACAAAAGTGAAGGAGAATGTGTAACACACATTTTAAGTTCCGGGAAAACAATATTGTAAAAGCATTGAGATGTATTATAGATTGCGTAGTACAAATAAAATGTTTTGACCAAAATATGTTTAAATATTAAAGTTACCACCAAATATAATAGATTTCTCTGATGTCATATAGACATAGAATGTTTTCTTGCAGTCAGTTTAATGGATTCTCTGTTTTCGGAACGCCTATATGAGAAAAAGAAGAGTTGGCACGCGAGCTTCAACATGCAAGCACTGATCCACAGATTAGTTTGTGCAAACACTCTTTAAATATATAATTTATTACGGTACGTTATTTATTGTATGTTTTGCTAATACAATTATTTAATGTGTTGTTTTTGCAAACAAAAGGCATTTGTGGAATTGCGGACAAATGTTATAAACTTTCTGGTTGTCTTAGTAAAAAATAAAGGGACCATGTGACTTTTTTCTCTAAACCATTAATAATAAGAGAACAAGCATCTGAAAATATACCATTAATCATTGTGACAATAAAAACCTGTGAGACTTGTGGCTTATTATTCTATAAGGATTTAACAAACAATTGTGCTATTATGTAGAGGTACGTACGAATGTGATAAAGTTGTTAAAACATTGAGACCTGACCATACACACTCTAAAACAGTTTATTCCCTTACACCGTGACAGCACATAAATTAAAACAGTTATTACCCTGTAAGTATTTGTTGATAGACTGTCTAAAGCATGCCTCACAATCGTCATAGGCAATTGGGATTTAGGATAGATGAGCTTCTCCTGTGTCTTGGATTTCGAGGACAAGGGAGAAAATAAATGCAGTGTTTGTAGCACGATATATGTATCACTATTATTGATGCATTAATCTACAATAATCAGTATAGTTAGCAAATGCTTTTAAGTTCAGAGCTCATGCACTTTGAGCCAAATACTCATTACCATTGCTATACTTACAATATTGTAAATTATTCTCAAATGTATGGGCTATATCTAGATGATTTTAAGTTGTTATGTAATTGGTATTAAATCTATGGGCTCTGATTATTATCTTGATGACCACAGTGTAGCAAGAAAAACATTTTCTAGTAATATTAATAGCAATTATTATTATTGACATCAAAGAGTTGTTACTTAACTGGAAATTATAGGATAAAAATGTTTCAAAATTACCTGATACTTATGATATTCTGTTTTCATGTGATGTCATGTAATGCCCCATTTTCTTTTAAACGTATATTAGATTTTAGCCATGATACTGAGGTATAGTCCTGGTCTAGCCAGGGTACCCATTGCTTTGGAGATGGAGAACCAGATTTTTTTTATTCTGTGTATTTCCACCCATGTTTCCCCTTGTCCACTGATTATCTCCACCTCCATAAAGATGATGCAAATGGTAGGGAGGTCTGTATCCTGACTGTCAGGTGCAGAAAGGCTAATTCTTATGAAAGAAAAGGGCAGAGGTTATAGAGTGATTGACAGGGAGCCATGCTGGTGGGGTCTCAGAATAAAAGTAAATTCTACTGCTTGAGTTTCTATATTTAATTTTTGTTTTTCAGACTTCACAAGCACAAATTTATTAAATAGAGCGGCTGAGTAAACATAACAGTAAGAATCCCGGGAAGTAACAGTTCATATTCAGATACAAGCATTTAAAAACGCTCTGTAATCAGGAAACACTAACTCTAATCGAAGCATTTAGTTCTATGATTGCCATCTTTCATTAAAAAAATCAAAGATTCATAATCCCCAATAAACAGTGTGAAGACTTTCATCTCATATTGATATATTTTTTGAATACATTTTTAATATTGTACTAGTTATTTTATTTTGGTGGATACATTATTCTCTACTTTGAATTATTAGCACAAGTACAAGCACTTTGTAACATAGATTTAAACACATTTTATTGGTAAATTTAGAGTTTCTCTTGCTAGATCCCCTATTGGGGATTATGTTTTTTTACAGCTATTGGCATGGCGAGCGAAGGCATGTATGCTAAACAAAAAGCAGCCAATGGCTGCTCTCAACAATAAAAAAAAAAACTAGCAACAGAGCAACTTTTGCTAGTAAGTTGCTAATTACATGATTTTGCTATTACATGACAAAAAGTCGGGATTTTATTAAAGACCTATTCCTTTCTTCACTGTCCACCAATAGCAGCAAAGAAGACAAACAGAATGAAAAAATAATGCAGACATAATAACATAGGCCACTCCCTGACCAAGTCCCAGTGTAATAGTAGGCACCTCCCTAAGACATTCCTCTTTCTTGAAGATGTAACACACCATAACAGAAAGTCTGCAAAACAGGAAACCACTCCAGCAAACATAATCCATCAGCAAATGAAACGTAGAAGTTCATAACCATTAACACAGGACCACTGAACCAATAACAGGAAATAAATCCGGAACAGCGTTCCTCAAAGACAGATGAAATAACATCAAACTGTCACATCATGCCATGTTCTGCGGATCAGTCTGGCTATGGCTTCTGGTATCCAGTACTCTTTTTACAATCCTTGCTTAGTTTTTCTAGTTTTTTTCTGGTTTTCTATTCCATGTCTGGTTTTCCTTATGCTGGGTTTTCTGGGTTTATTCCATTATTCCATCCCTGGAATTCCCAGTCTCCTGGATTAATTTATATGTTTGTTTGTGGGAGGTCTGCATATCAAGCTCCTAGTTCCTGGGATCCGCTGTAGCTGCATCAGGGTTCTGGTATGTGGCTGCGCAAACGTTTGTGCTCAATACCAGAGGGCGTGTGGTTACCCTGCACCAGGCCTTGATAATCCACTTCCATGCTGAAGACTCCCACTTATCATCAGGCACTCAGGGGTCCCGGTTTCCGGACCGCCACCCGTGACAGATGGCCGTAGGCACTTGGAGTTCGTGGAGTGGACTTTGCAGCTTTCCTGTTCTGTCTGTCGTGTCATGCCTGGTTCTTCTGCATGCAAGAGAGGCTGTGAAAACATAAAGAACAGGAGCCCAAGGGTTAAATCGGTACTATAGACCAACATCAAGGCCAGATAACTTATAGGCGTTGATCTACATCCCAAAATGAACAGTCAATCCTAAAAGTCCAAACAGGTATAATCTAACCAAACCCCCATAAATACAAATGCCCCACTTACCATACCATCGAATCCAATAACATACAATGAGCAACATCGGTGGGGAAAAAACACATATGAATACAAGCTGATAAAATGCTTCATATCGAGTGGGACAATACTCGCCTCCGTGTCTTGTCATGTAATAGCAAAATCCAATAATTTTATTGCAAGGCTCATATTGCAAGTTTAAAGCTGACCAACCACCACAAAAAACAAATGAGTATCAGGTCGAAAATAAAATTCACGAAACATCGATTCCTGCAACCAGTCGGCCATCCTCATAAGATCCTTCAAACATGCACCCGAAGCCATAATCAAAGTTGCAGATGAACCTCTAATCAAATGACCACCAAAAACAGAAGTGTCGATACCAGCCTGGCCTAATGTCCACTTCAACCAGCGGGACAACGTGGCACTCGCTACTGGAGCAAAAGGAGGACGAAAAGTAGGAGCATGGACACTAAACGGTGTGGCCTGGTACGATCCTCATATTCACGAAAGCAAGCCACTGGAAACAAAGCCGGTGTCAAAGTGAATGTGGGATACGACACTGACTTAATAGAAGTATTAGTATGCCTGGAAATATTGAAAATCACACCCTCTGAGATGTAAGACCTTGCATCAAAATCCAAAATCTTGGACATCTGACACCCTATTGCAAGAGATAAGGCAAAAAAGACAAACCAATTTGGCCAACAGCTGGCATAACAAGAGCTCCAAATTAGGAGGCCAGGCACTGAGAAACGACAAAATAACAGAAACATTCCAAGTTGAGGAATAACAAGGCCTGGGCGGACAAGAGAGGCGGAAACCGTGGAGAAGGCGACACACCAAAGGGTGTTGACCTACGAAACAACCATCAAAACCATGATGGGTCGAAGATATAGCCGATCTATACAGTTTGGTAAGCCCGATCAGAGAGATGTCAGGAATTGCAGTCACAGGACCTGTAACGGGATCCACGTCCCTAGCCAGGCACCAGCCAGCCCAAGATCGTCATGCTGACCCATATGATTGTCTAGTGCCAGGAGCCCATGCGTCTGCCAACATTCGTTTAGTAGTCTCCGAAACTCCCTGGACTTCCCAGGGTCCCTTGAAATCTGCCACGCCAGGAGAAGGAGGGAACCGTCCACCAGCAGAGGGTTGATCGTGAAGCAGCCCTGGGAGAGATAGCAACAGTCTGAGATAATCTACCAACATCTACAGAAGTTGAGGGAACCACGACTGCATCCCCCAGGAGGCAGATACGAGAACCAGTTCCGCCTGATGGCGGCGGGCCTGACAGAATGTGCGAGGAATCATGGAAAATGGGGGAAATGCGTACAGGAGGTTCCCGTGCCAGTACTGCAGGAAAGCGTCCACTGCCTCCGCCGTCAGATGTGGTCTTCAGCTGAAGAACCGCGGGAGTTGGGCGTTAAGCCCTGATGCGAATAGGTCGATAGCAAAAGGACCCCAAAGAGACGACATAGCTGAGAACACCTCCATGTCCAATTTCCAGTCGCTGTTGTCCGAGAGATACCGTGAACTCCACCTGGACGTTGTGCAGACCCGGTAAATATTCTTCCTGGACCACCAAATTCCAATCCAGACAAAACTCCCAGAATTCCTTTGCCAACCCAGCTAGGACCACTGACTGGGTGCCGCTCATGTGGTTGACGTACCTTACCGCTGAAATGTTGTCCATGCAGGGGCGAATGCAAGCATGTGCTTGATCCCTTGCGAAACTCCGTATCGCAAAAGAGCTCGCCAGGAGTTCCAATGCGTTGATGTGGAGCCGGGACTCAGAGTCCGACCAACGACCTCCCGTTGACACACCTTCGCAGTGCGCACCCCAGCCGTGGAGACTCAAGTCTGAGTCTGTGGTGAATTCCAGTTGTGATCAGAAGATCACCCTGCCGTTCCATGCAGACAAATTTAGGATCCACCATTGCAGTTCATCCCATGTTTTGACATCCAGTGTAAGCAAGAGAAGAGAAGCCAGAAACGCTGCTTGAATCGACGAGACCAACAAGCCAATGAGCCGTGCCAAATGATGTAGGGTGATCTGGGGGCGAAGAAGCGCCTTGCGAATTTCCTTGCGGATCGTCAGAATCTTAGCAGATGGAAGGCTCCATGACTCCTCCTCCGAATCCACGATGAACCCCAGGAATTCCATGTTCCTGAATGGGGTCAGGCATGATTTCTCCCAGTTGATGATGAAACCCAGTCGGGAAAGTAAATCTACGGTCCATTGCAGATGCTGCATCAGGGTGGAATGTTCCTGAGCCATGAGCAGTATGTCTTCCAGGTAAACGATCAGGCGTATGCCCGACTGCGTAACCAGGCCATCACTGGGCATAGCAGCTTTGTGAAGCACCAAGGCACCGAGGAGAGACCAAAAGGAATACATGTAAAGCGCAAAATTCTGTCCTTCCAACAGAAGCGAAGCAGATCCAGAGAAGGTTCGGTCACTGGAATAGTCAGGTACGCATCCTTCTAATCCAGGTTTGCTAACCAATCCCCGCGTAGGAGGATATCCCTCAGAAGGTGGATGCCCTCCATCTTGAAGTGGTGATAACGTACCATAGAATAGAGTGGGGGTAAATTGATGACAGAGTGCATTTGTCTATCTTTCTTTTTCATGAGAAAGATATTGCTTATGACCCCTTCGGGGTGTCGTGGTGCCAGCTCGATCGCCTCTTTTCCGAGGAGGGCGGACAATTCCTCGTCAATCACCATGCGGTCCCAGAGGGAGAAGCAGATCTTCCGCGGAGACGGAATATCGTAGGGCGTTCCCACGAGTTCTATCTGGAAACCTCGAACCGCGTCGAGCACCCAATGCGTCTGAGGTTATCGCTGACCAAGCTGGGTAAAAATACCAGAGTCTGCCCCCTACACAAACATGAGAAAAAATTTGAGTTGTATGTAAATTCACTGGATAGGCATCTTGAGCCGGAATTGCCACAGAAACCTCTCGACCACCATTGTCGTCCCCATGATGGGAAGCCAATTTCTGCGAGCAAGGCCTGGGAAATTGTCTGAGACAAGGCCGATGACATGGAACCCATGGCTGTCATAATGGCGTCCGTCACCGAGCACTGTAGCGCTGAAGCCTGAGCCTCCTCAGCATAGCCGAGCAGGTCCACCAACGGGGGCGGGGAGTCCAAGTTGGGGAACAGACAGGCACGACAAAAATATCACACTATGTAGCAGACAAACAATAATATATAGGTACTAACACCTAAACAGCTGTAAAACAATAGAGAATAATAAGGGTTAATCACCCAAACTAGACTAGCCAGGGAAGGGTAAATAGAAGAGATCTCACCTGGGCCCAGACCAGTAGCAGACACACGAGGAAGAAAAAAGGCAGAGCCAAAGGAGGGAAGGGGGAAAAAATGGAAGGAAACACGGTTCTCCAAACTCGCGAGAATCACAGGATAAAAACCTGCAAACTAAGAAAGCTACTGAAAGGAAGCCTTTGGTCCGCGAATAAATCAAGTAAAGCAAAGCATACGAACGGGTCAAAAACAGCCAAACGTACAGGTACAATTTCGCAAGACTGAGCTTGTAAAGCAGGTAAATCCCTTATTAAGCTTTATCAGAGCACTCTGATTGGTTGGCTTACAAGATGACTAACTGATATGAAGCTCAGTATGCACTGAACACCCAAAGGACAAATTTGGAATAATTTAATTGCACAAGGTTTTTTCCCCAGCATTTTTTTTTTTTTTGCAATCCAGTACTTTTTTTATTTTAATAGTTGCATCTCGTGATTTTGGAATTTATTGTGGCCTTTTTTTTGTGTCTGAAGAATAGAAGATTTAGAAAAAAGAAGACTTCTGAGACGTATAATTTTTTTAATTTTACAGGTATTAGTTTAATGCCCATCTCTCACCATGCCACATATTGGTTAATGGAATGTCCACCCCTTGTACATTTATTTTTAGAGCCACCATCTGCTGCCTTTGAGTGGGGGTGACTAGGTCCATTGGGGGCAAAGTTGGGGAACACCAGGTCCCACTCTTATCAATATTAAAACCTCTCCATTCCCCCAGTGTACTGTGATACCTCCACAATCACTGTCCACAGAAATATCCCCCTGAGAAGTAGGCTAGAGGCAGTGGTGTATCCTGGTTTTGTGCTGCCCTAGGCAGGACAAAACTCAGGACCCCTCCCCCGCCAGCCCCACCCAACACTTCCCCCCGCCCCGCCTTCTAAATACACACACACACACATTCACTGACAGATATGCATACACTAGCTAACAGAAACACACATTCACTAACAGACACACTCAAACTCACTAACAGACACACACTAACAGACACACACTCACTAACAGACACACACGCTCACTTACAGACACACACACACTAACAAACACACACACACTAACAGACACACACACAGTCAGACACACAAACTAACAGACACACACACACTCACTAACATACACACTCACTAACAGACACACACACACACACACACTAACAGACACACACACACTAACAGACACACTCACTAACAGACACACACTAACAGACACACACACACTCACTAACAGACACAAACACACACACACACTAACAGACACACACTAACAGACACACACACACACTAACAGACACACACTCACTAACAGACACACACACACTATCAGACACACACACACTAACAGACATACACACACACTCACTCACATTAACACATTTTTTATTTAACCCCCCCAGCCTCCTTACCTTTGGGAATGCTGGGGGGGTTCTCTTTCTCCCTGGGGGTCCAGTGGCTGCTGGGCGGGCGGCGCTGGCGGCAGCTGGCGGGCAGCTGGCGAGGGAGCTCTTCCTCTGAGCTGTCTGTTCAGCTCCCTCGCGTGCTGCAGAGTGAGGCTGGGAACCGGAATATGATGTCATATTCCGGCTCCCAGCCTCACTCTGCGGCACGCGAGGGAGCTGAGCAGACAGCTCAGAGGAAGTGCTCCCTCGCTAGCGCCCCCCGACCGCCCATCAGCCCGACCGGCATGTCAGTTAGCCGCAAGGCAAACAAGGCATTTGCCCTGGGCGTTTGGGGGCAGCTTTTTTTGCCGCCCCCTGGCTAGAGGAATGACCAAAGCAACAACACTGAGTACCATTGCCACAAATGTTCAATGGCTTGCTCCGAACTTTGAAATTCTAGTGTTTTTTTAGCCATAAAGCTGTGAAAGATCAAAACTGACCTTAAAACTACATATATCTAACTTAAAATTTTCTTCTAAAGTGACCTTAAAACTGCATATATCTAACTTGAAATTTCACATATGAGCTCATTATTAGACTAATGTTACACAGGTTTTAAGCCAAATACCTTTTTGTGAAACAGAATATGTAATTTAAATATTTATATATTTAAATACTAGATACTCAGCGAAGTCATTTTGGTGAGGGAAGCATTTGTTCAAGGAGAAAAAAAAAATGTGTTTGAGAAGTAGTGCTATATGTGTTGTTAATGATGCTCTTTTGGCATGTGCAGGGAAGTCCCATAAGATTGTGATGTCAGGTGGTGAATAAGCAAGTAGTTATGCTTTCTTCAATACCATTCATAAAGGAGAGTGAAGTCCGGTGCTAGATATTATTTTAAGAAATGTGGCAAAATCAAGTTCAAGAATTATACAAAGCATAGAATAGATTGCTGCTTTTTGCAACATCATTGCATCTATAGTGATAAACCAGTTACCAACAGAACACAACCAGTTTACAAGGAATTCCAGACTAGTCAATGTTCTATTGCCTTGTCTGGCTACGAAAAACATCTTGTTTTGTTGCAAACAAGGCCAAAGCTTTGCATAAATGAAGTAGATAAGATATGCTGTCTGCAAATACAGCTGGTTGGGATGGTTGCAGCGGGTCTATGGTATGATGCATCTTAATGAGGATAAATGTCAAAGTAGATCCTAAATTTCCAAAGATTGCTAGAAAATGCAGCAGCCCTGAAATGCTTTACATTTTTAATTCCATCTCAGCCTATTTCAGTGTATGAGTGTTAAAGAGAACTTAGAACTTGATGTTTTCATGAAGGATGCACTTAATCTGGTGGTGGTGGCACTGGATGTCATGATCTTGATACAGTGGTGGCAGAGATAAATTTTGTTACACATTTTCTTTTAAGACGACAAGCTACTTTTGTATAGTGTAACTGATGAGGTGATGCATGTTTTATTGCATACAAGGCTTTTTTTCCACCACTTGGGTGCTGTCGTTTTAGAGCAGTGTCATTGATCATTTGGCATTACAACAGTTCATGTGATGTTTCATACCTCATCTATCTTCAATAAATATTGCTCAGCATCATCATCTTGCATCAATTGCTGCTTTTTTTTTTTAAACTAGTGGTATGTATTCTTGATAAGTCCCTTTCTCATCATTTCAGTCATTCTTGGGACTTTACTAAATCCACTTCCTCATTTTCATGCTTCAGTTCTTATCAACCAGACTTTGATGATGTTTGTTTCTATCTGAAACTTCTCTGTTTATTATTTTAAAATCCAAATAACAAGACAGGCAACTTTGAGGACCAAGTGCATGTTCCCCTACTATGAATTTGAAAGGTTGAAAGCATTGGAAGGTGGACCGAATTATGGCATTCCATCAGAACACAAAGTGTTTGGGAATTTTTAGTTCCCCAGCTCTCTACATTGGAAAGCTCTCAAAATATATATTTTGTATGGCTGACAATAGGACAATACACGTCTGGAAGAAGATGAAGGATGAGTATGGGTGACAATTACACTATATTTGAATGTAGTGTTTCAGAATACCTGCAGAAATTATATAATCAATCTTGGAAATCAGTGTTTTCATAAATAATATGCTATACAGCACAGTTGAAAATGATGGCTGACTGTAGAGAGACCACAATATTGTTTCTCTTGCTAGCCATTGGGGATAGGTTGTGCTGTGCGATCCAAATGTGCCCCAGACCTTCTATAATTGCAAAACTAAATGCAATACTTAAAGGGACACTTCAGCGTTAGGAATGCAAATGTGTATTTTAAACGCTACGGTGCCCTGGCAGCCAATTTTTTTCCGATCATCTCAGCTAATCCAATGCTTTCCCACAAGAAAGCATTGGGAGGCTTGTGGCAAAACATCACACTGCGCCAATCAGATGGTTTCTCTTAGACCAACTGATAGAAATAGCAGAGTTTTATTCTGCTATTCCTGCGGGAGAGACTTTATTGGCTCTCTGAGTGGCAACCACTAGAGGCTTTTAAACCCTGCAATGAATACATTGCCGTTCTGCAGAACAGCAATGTTTTCAACTGCATGGTTAAAACTGGGCATTCATTTAGATGAAGTGGCCTTGGTGCCCTTTTAAAGATATGCCTCAGTTAAATACATTAAAAGACTCCAAGAAAGAGAAACTAAAGAAAACAAAAAACTTAATTTAACCTAGCAATATATTGGAATACTTCAATAAATTATTAGTGTTCGAAGGTTAAATCAGCTATTTGAATCAGCTAGTACCCGCAGGAAAAATATATATTTCTGCAAAATCTGTTTTTATTTAAAATTGAAGACAGTTAATAGACACAGCCTCCAGTCCTCTAGTAATACTAATTGGATGCTAACGGTATTTTTTTCTGATTTGCTCCCTATAAGTTTTGGGAATTAATGAAATGTTCAGGTAAAATGTATGAAATTTCTAGCATTCTGTTAAGAACAGTCCATATTTTGCAAGTATTCCCAGATGAATGTGACATTTTGCACCCACTTCTAGTGTAGCCATTGGACATCAATACGGTGTATAGGTATTTGACAACAGGAAATAAAATAGGATTTGAGACAGTTGAGTGAACCGAAAGACACTCTTTTATGCAGCCCCTTTGTGTGCTATGGAAAATTGATGCACAATGATTTTGGAATTTTGTGTCTTCCTCATTATGAAATTATAAATAAAAAGATTTAAGACATTTATGTCTTTTCAAATGAAAAATAAGGGGCTACACATAAACAAGAAATCTTCTGGTGGTCTTCCTTTTTTGCATTGCGTAGGAGGAACATGGTAGTTCCAAGGCTATCTGCAATAAAATAATAAAGTAGTAAATTAATTGCTCCAAACTGGTTATTTCTACATGTCCAAGGAAAACATGTTAACGCACGATTTGGTCTTATGGTTTTATTTCCAACCGAAAATATTTAGACTTAATTTGAAAGAACGTGAAAACCAGATGTATTACAGAAAATAAATGTGCACAGTCACAAATCCTTGTGCACCGTGAACAAAAATTAATATTCTACATTCCTAGACAGAGCAGATCACCCTTATCAGAGGAAACTCAAACAAACAGGACTTTCATCTGCGATGGCCAAAAAACACAAAACTTGCACCAGCAACAGCATTGGGATTTGCTTGTAGAACAACTTTACTCATTCGGTCCTCTTTTAATGCTTTTCCACTCCCAGCCCCTAACAGAGCTGCCCCTAAATCAGCTTCACACAGGCTAAGAGATGTACACTTTTTAATCCCTACGCCCACTGGTTGTCATAACAACAAGCAAGACAGGCAGGTGATTCAATGACAGGGAGCAGATGGTCCCCTGTGGAGGTAACCAAGGTCACACAATGAAACCATATTGATCATATTGCTTCTTTCCCTCGCTCTAGAGTTTTGTTCACTAGTTGTGCCCTCCCCTGACTCTCTGCCTGTGTGTCTACACAATGTATCCTGTCATGCTGCTGCCTACTCCTCCCACTTTACCCCCACTGCTCAATTATTCATGGATGGAGTGGGTAAGTCTCGAATCACCTCCTCGCACACAAAAACTGAAAGGGGGGGTACGGAAGCCAGTGTGGTTTCAAAGGGAAATAAGAAGTGAGAAGTTGGATTAGGCTGCACTCCATGTATTATTGTGCGGCAATTTGTGCTTTGCGAGGAGAGGTCACCTACCATACCGTAGCTGCTACCATCATGCTTAGCCAACAGGGTTCTGGGAGAGCATGATGTGATATCAAAACCAGAGGAGGCCTATTCCTACAGACCAAAAGAAAATTTAGTTAGAGACTTGCTGCAAGTATAACCTTTTCTGATACAGTAATTCTGAAGTTAATTCCCAAAAGGTAAAAGAAAAAGTTGTGAAAGTGTATTTGTTAAGCATGGAATAGTGGAGAATTGACACAATCATTCTGTAAGTATAGATTAACTGGAGAGCTTTCCAATGTAGTTATTTATTACACTTTGGAAATTTCTAAAACTTTTTAACCCCTTAAGGACCAAACTTCTGGAATATAAGGGAATCATGACATGTCACACATGTCATGTGTCCTTAAGGGGTTAAGATTTAATCTTAAAGGGTCACTGCAAGAATCATAACCACTACAGCCCACTCTAGTTATTATGATGTTAGGAGTGCCCTGGCACCATCCACTGGTAATGGGTAGTGATGTCCCGAACGGTTCGCCACGGACGGCGAACATAAAGGAGGTGGGAGGATCTGGGAGGGAGGGTTTGCTGCTGATTGGCTGGAATGTGTCTGCTGACTGTGAGGTGTAGGGTCAAAATTTATGTTTATGTTCGCCGTCCTTGGCGAACCGTTCGGCGAACCGTTCGGCGAACCGTTCGGGACATCACTAGTAATGGGGCAAACCATTTTGCAACGGTTTGCCTTTTACATGGCTTGCATTTTACCTGAGTTTCCCATGAGGTTGGATTAACCGAATCTGGCTTCTGCAGAGCTGTAGAATCAGGATGACGATCCTGACGCTCATTCATTGGCTGAGAGTATCTGCTGAGCTCTCATGGTCCCTGCATGGTGCTGAAGGCTGGGAGCTAGCCAGGCAGTCTGTCCGTGGGTGGGCAGCCTTTTTTTTAGGCAGGCCTGGAAATTATGGGCGCCGCTAGAGACATAATTTCGCCCCCTCTGGCTCCGGCCACCCCATCCCGTGTCCCGATTGTTTGGAGGTATGTTTTAACTCGTCTCCTAACTGTGCCACGTTAATACTTTAATCCTGCAGTAAAACCTTTCAAAACAGGACAGTCCCTCCAGCTCCAGGACATTGGGTGTAACAGGACCGACTAGTAGATCACAGCCACTTTCCAAATGCAAGAGTTAACAGAAACTTGTAAATATTTTTTTAACATATTACTTTAAAAATAATTTGACTTGGAGACATAAAGATCAATAAAAAAAAACATCTAAAAGTAAAATGTTGAATTGAATAGGAACATCGTAAAAGGACAGTGCTATTAGTAAATAATAAAAGCACCCTATTTAAATACCACCATAAGCATAGCACACTGCTCATATATTTGAACTGAGTTTTTGTAAAATCTATTTAAAGACTACATAAATGGGGGATAAAAATTCACCCGAGAATGTGCGTTCAATGGAAATACGCAGCTCTGTAATAACCAAAGAGAAGGGAAAGCAATTGTGTTAAACAACTATTTTAACATGAGCAACTGTTTTATCAAAGCTGCAGGTGTTTTATGAACACATAGAATATTCTGGCAGGAATATACGTGGCCTGTTCAGTTCTTTTAACTTCAGCATAAAAAAACCCCACAACAATAGTTTCTTAGTATTTTTTTTTGTGGGTAATCAAAAGCCATGTAAAAGGCAGGGACAATATGGGGTCACAGTATTTGTAAATCCATTCTACAGTGAACTTTTACAGGCTTGAGTAGGAGGTCTTGTTCCCCAATTTAATGGAGATAGGCCTGAAAGCATGTAGCTCTTAGCAAACATGTTTACAAGTAGCAAAGAAAGAACTCTTTTCAAAAACCTCCTTTTTATGCAAACAGCAGTCAAACACCTGTGATTTAACAAAAATGGGTGGCTAAGAACAGCTACCCGGAGCATACAATTGATTTTAAGGTACACTGCATGAAGTAAACAGACACAATAGCTATTTATCCATGATTGAGTTGTACTAGGCAGTCCATTGAAACCCCTAGACACAAAGAATATGCAAAATAAACATCGTAATAGGTAGTGTGTAGCAGTGCTGTGGATGCTGCGTAGTTCCAATGAGTCTCTATTTAGGGACAGACAGTCCCACGTTAGGACCCAAATATTTGTTCTTCTTTTCTACCCAGGTGTCTCCCTCTCTGAGGGGATAAGATGTTTGGCGTGTGTAGAAGTGAATTACACCGCTCCATACTAAACGTGGAATAAAAATTATTTGATGCAACTGTTTTTCTCAATCTGGCTGAAATTAATAATATTTACTAACACTAAACATGAAGGTGAATTATACTGATTTTGAATAAACCCAAGGGTTGTGTAATAATTATGCTTCAGCTTTGTCACAGGGAGTTTATACCTTAGTGTGTCATAGTTGGATAATTAATTCACAAAACACTCCAGTGAGGAATGAATAAGGCAATGTAATTAGGAATAAGGCGTAACTAGGGAAGGAAAACAACTCAAAATCGTTTAATCTGTAGGAAGATTATCACATTGGGATTTCCGCAGCACATACAGTTGAAATCAGAATTATTCAACCCCCATTGAAAATCAAGTTTGTTGTCAAAATTTACTAACTTTCAGAGGTTTACAATGAACAAATCAAACAAAGGCAATTGGAACAGCTCAACACAACGAATGCTTCAAGTGGTTTCCCCAAATGCAACTTCTAATTACATTCGTTGTGTTGAGCTATTTCGATTGTTTTTGTTTGATTTGTTCATTGCAAACAGCTGAAAGTCTGTAAATTTTGACAATAAACCTGATTTTCAATGGGAGTTAAATAATTTTGATTACACCTGTATACTAAAATTGGAATGATACGGAGATTAGCATGGCACCTGCACAACAAGGATGACATGCAAATTTGTGAAGCGAGTAAAAAATAATAATAATAAAAAAAAAAATATATATATATATATATAGAATAATTAAAGAAACGGAGCACTCCACAGGGATTTTTTAAATATCTATTTTTCAATACACATTTAAAAAATCCATGTGGAGTGCTCCGTTTCTTTACTTATTCTGTTTATGCACTGGAAGCACCCGGGTATCATTGGATTTGTATATTTTTGTATTTTTTAGTGAGTGCCAGAGGTTGGATTATTATATATATATATATATATAATTATATATCAAGTGCATAAAAATTATGGGAACTGTACAACAGCTTATAACTAGTGTGTCATTTTTTTTTAGTACAGAAATATAGTTTGAATTTAGCTCTGCAATAAAATCATTGCAGTAACTACTAATTGGCAGTGTTTTACATTGCTGGGCTAAAATGGCAGGAGCCCTGCACCCAGGCCACTTCACTGAGATGAAGTGGTCTGGGTGCATTTAGTGTCCCATTAAACAGGCTATGTCTCCGATACAAGGCAGTAGTATACTGCAATTGCACATGTACCATTCTCTAACCATTGCTTAGTTATGTTGCCTCTTATTTTCTCTTCCTAGAAAGTTTGGGCCCTTTGTACCTTTGCCCATTTCCTGCACTTTCTCCTGATATATTTGACTATTTAATTTCTGACTCTTTGCCAGTGTATACCTGACAGTGAAATTACCACAATACTTCTCAAATCTGACACTTTAAACTGTTTTGCTACCACTGTCCCCATTCCATTTGATTTTGCCTTTTGTTTGTGTTAGCCCCATATGCTATCATTTACTTGCTTGGAATCTGTCCCCAATGTCAGGTCACAATTCACCACCACTACCTTGATCTCGAGCTTGCATCACACAAACCCAAGGCCAGCCATGTTGTTTATATCCCAATGTATTATACATAATATTTCTTCATTTCAGCAGCATCGTATTAATATATCCCTGGAAAGGTGCCCTTTTTGCTTTTAAAATAAAAATTGTAGCAGCAATTATAGACAAAATTCATACCTTCATTCCTAATAATTTCTTGTTACTATGTGACAAAGTATTGCTATAGATGCATTAGTGCTTTACAACCGAATACAACAATATGTTAAAGATGCGCAGAGCAATGAAGAAAAGGCAGAGCCCTATCTAGAATAGAGTTGGGTCACGTAAACAAAGTGAATGAACACAATTTGGAAAAGGTCACACACTTGAATAATTAGGAGTTTGTTGCATAATGAATGATCACTCCACCCAGCATAGGAAAATAAATAATGTTTGTCCTAGATGCTTGTAAAAGATGATTAATAATTAGAGAATACTGGGACAAAGAATGAATCTTTAAAGGACTAAAGACTAAAGGCACCCAGACCACTTATCTCAATGATAAGTGGTCTGGGTGCCTTTCGTTTTAACTCTGCAATCTTCAATTTTGCTGTTTAGTAGATATAGCAATGTTATGGTTGCAGGGTTCTTATAATTATTATTGTTTATAGCATTTATATAGTGCCAATTTATACACTATCTTTACAATATTATAAAAGGGGTAAATGTAACGATAAATGAGACAATTACAAAATGTTACAGGAACAATAGGTTGATGAGGACCCTGTACAAACGAGCTTAGAATAAAGAGAAGGTGGTGTATAAAAACACATTAGGAATCGAGGAGAATAGCAACCAAGCAACAAGGTGGGACAATAGCAGAACTGGAAGATGAGAGAGGAATGTGGCCCTTTAAGAGAGACAAGAGACAGGCTTGTTTCAAAGAAGTTACTTTGGTAGGACATATGTTTTTCTGACAAGATGGGTTTTGAGAGACTTCTTAAATGATTGAAGACTAGGGGAAAGTCTTATGGGGGTATGCAGGCTGCTCCAAAGAAACAGAGCCGTCTGCGAGAAGGGTGCGAGCAGCAGACAGGAGAAAGTCACCGGGCAAAGCGGAGAGGGGTATACCCAGTGGTGTATTTTGGTTTTGTGCTGCCCTAGGCATGACTAAACCTGGGCACCCACCATCCCTTCCTGTCAAGGCCGCACCTCTTACTGATTAAGAACCTACCGATTGCTCTTTAGACTCCACCTTTTCCTACTCCTTTCAAAGGGATACTACTAGGGATACACTATGGGACAGGTGATGGGGGGGGGAAGAACACTATGGGATGGGGGGGGTAAAGAACACTATGGGACAGGGAGGGAGAACACCAGGGGAGGGGAAGAACACTATGGAAAAGGGGGGGGAAAGAACCCTATGGGACAGGGGAGGGGAAAGAACACTATGGGACAGGGAGGGGAAGAACAATACAGGGAAGGTGGAAGTACAATATGGGACAGGGGGGGAAATAACACTATGGGACAGGAGGGGGAAAGAACAATATGGGACAGGGGGGGGAGAACAACATGGGACAGGGAAGGTGGAAGAACAATATGGGACAGGGAGAGGGAACACAGGACAGGGGAGGGGAAGAACACTATGGGACGGGGAGAACACTATGGGACAGGGGAGGGGGGAAGAACACTATAGGACAGGGGAGGGGGGGAAGAATACTATGGGACAGGGGAGGGGGAAGGACACTATGGGACAGGCGAAGGGGGGGAGAACACTATGGGACATGGGAGGGAGGATAACACTATGGGACAGGAGAGTCGGAGAAGAATACTATGGGTCTAGAGAGGGGGGGAAGAACAATATGGGACGGAAGGGGAAGAACACTATGGGACGCGTAGGGGGGGAAGAACTCTATGGGATGGGGGAAAAAACACTGGGACAGGGGAGGGGAGAAAAGAACACTATAAAAGAAGGAGGGGAGAGGAACATTAAGCAGGGGGGGCACTAAAAGAGAAGGGAGGTTTTTCATATTAGATTAATTAAATTCATTAAAAAGTCTAATATGAAAAAAATTATAGGAAAAAAACATTTTTTAAATCATTTGGGGGAAAAAAAAGTCATTTTCGGTTTCGGTTTTTGGCCAAGGGCATCCTGAATTTTCGGTTTCGGTTTTGGCCCAGAATTTTCATTTTGGTGCATCCCTAGATACTACAGTGCCACAAAGAAAAGGCTGTTTTCCTAGCACTATAGTTCCCTATACAGACACACACACACTCAATGACAAACACACAGATGTCACTAGACATGTACAATTCGTTTCGGTCCGAATTGCCAAAGTGCCGAATTGCCGAGGTCCCGAAGTTCCAAATTACCTAAGTTCCGAAGTGCCGAAGTTGCCAAAGTTCCGAAGTGTCAGAGTGCCGAAGTCCGAAGCACAGTACTGCCTAAGTACTAATATACTTACCCAGTGAAAGAAGAAGAATGTTACATTGTATACAATTTTAAATAAAAAATATACAAACATAGCCAGGATTCAGCTGTAAGCATTTGGAACACTTACAACAATCAAGTAACATATATTCATATAAAATGTAAGTTACTTAGCCAGTCAATGTAATGACAGGAATGAATAAGTAGGTAACTCCCTAATTCCCACGGTATAAGGGAGCTATCTACTAAAAGGCTGAAAGTCCTAAATTGGTCTTTCAGCCAAATTTACTAATACTAAGTAAAGATTACTTAGTATTAGTAAATTATGCACCCAACTCGCTATACCGCGAGTAGGGGCATGTCTATTAAACAGTGAGCCGCCTGTGGCTGCTCACTGTTTTAAAAAAAAAAAAGGTCCCCCTCCCGAGCTTTTAAACTAAAGGGGGGACCTATTGCCCACCCCTGAGCGGCGGGTGGGGGCCCTAAATCAGAATAAGGTGGGGGGGAACTAATGTCCTCCCCCCTGGTCCCCACCCTTGAGCGGCGGGTGGGGGCCCTAAATTATAATAAGGGGAGGACCCAATGTCCCCTATTAGTATTTAGGTCCCCTACCTGCCGCTCAGGGGTGGGGAGCAGGGGGGAGGACAATAGGTGTCCTCCCCTTATTAGTATTTAGGGCCACCATCCATCGCTAAGGGGTGGGGGCCCCCACCCGCCGCTCAGGTCCCCCCCTATTCCAATTTAGGGCCCCCACCCGCCGCTCAGGGGTGGGGGCCAGCGGGAGGACATTAGGTCCCCCCCCTTATTAGTATTTAGGGCCCCCACCCACCGCTCAGGGGTGGGGGCCAGGGGGAGGACATTAGGTCCCCCCCTTATTAGTATTTAGGGCCCCCACCCACCGCTCAGGGGTGGGGGTCAGGGGGGAGGACATTAGGTCCCCCCCTTATTAGTATTTAGGGACTCCACCCGCCGCTCAGGGGTGGGGGCCAGGGGGGAGGACATTAAGTCCCCCCTTATTTTACTTTAGGGCACCCACCCGCCGCTCGGGGGGCATTAGGTCCCCTCCCCTTATTAGTATTTAGGGCCCTCACCTACCGCTCAGGGATGGGGGCCGGGGGGGAGGACAATAGGTCCCCCCCCATCATTTTACTTTAGGGCCCCCACCCGCCGCTCAGGGGTGGGGACCGGGGGGGGGGGGCAATAGATCACTATTTTTTTTTTAACAGTGAGCAGCCACAGACTGTTTACTAGACATGCCCCTACTCGCTATAGCGAGTAAGGGCAAAATTTACTAATACTAAGTAATTTTTACTTAGTATTAGTAAATTTGTCTGAAAGACCAATTTAGGTCTTTCAGCCTTTTGGTAGATAACTCCCTAATACCGTGGGAATTAGGGAGTTATCTACCAAGCGGCTACAAGACAAGTCCCGAAGTGCTGAAATGCCGAAGTTCCGAAATTCCGAAGTGGCGAAGTTGCTGAATTTCCAAAGTGCCAAAGTTCCGAAATGCTGAAGTGTCGAAGTTCCGAAGTGTTGAAGTAACGAATTGCGAAAGTCCCGAATTGCGGAAGTCCTGAATTTTGGAATACCGAACTGAACTGAAAATTTTCCCCATGCACAAATTTTCCCCATGCCTAGATGTCACTGATTTGACACACACACATTTACTGACACACACTCATTCATTGACAAACACACACACTGACAGACACACAAATACTGACAGACACTCATTGACAGACACACACTGATAGTCACGCACACACTCAATGACAAACAGACTCTCACTGATTTGACAGACACTCACAAACATACCGGGGATGTCCTAGTGGGCGTTTGGGGGTGAAATTTTTTCCCGCTCCTTGCTTAGTGCCGGCCAAGGCAAATTCATAGTTTGCCTTGGGCTAAATACAGCATAGTTTACCTTAGGCATATCTATGAATTAGCGAACATGGGGTAGAGTTGTTGAGAGCTTTATAGGTGAGGGTTAGTATTTTGAATTGACTCCAATAAGATACAAGAAGCCAATGAAAGGATTGATACACAGGCGAAGTGTGAGAGGAGCGTCACAAGATTAAAAAAAAATCAGCCTGCTTACAACCTTCATTGCAGATTATAGCGAGGAAGTACTGCTTCTGTGAAGACCAATTTTGAAAAATTACAGTAATCATTGCTAGAAGTTTCTAAAGCATGAACAAGCTCCTTAGCAGCATCTTGAGTGAGAATGGGGCGGATACAGGTAATGTAATTAATGTAAAATCGGCAGGATGTGACAAAAGACTGAACGTGAGGCATAAAGGTAAGGCCAAATCATAGATAACACCAAGCGAACTTGCAAGGACGGGCTGTTGCGGGTACCATCAATGTGCAGGGAGAGCGAAAAAGGAGGATTAGTATTATGAGGAGGAAAAATGATAAGCTCAGTTTTAAAGACTGAGTTTCATAAAACAGGAGGACATCCAATTAAAGATGGAAGAAAGGCAATCGGTAATATGTTCTAGGATCGCAATGGAGAGATCAGAGGAGGAGAGATATATCTGCGTGTCATCAGCGTGCAGGTTACAGCGGAATCCAAATAAATTAATATGTTTAACAAGAGGGGCAGTATAAAGAGAAGACAACAGAGGACCTAGAACAGAGCCTTGGGGGACTCCAACCAAGACAAGATGAGTGGAGCAGGTGTTATTAGAAAAGGAGACACGTAATTAACATTGGGAGAGATAGGAAGAGAACCACGAGAGGACTGTGTCTCAGAAACTGAAGGATTAAAGAATTTGAAGTAGGAGGACATGGTCAACAGTGTCAAAGGCAGCAGAGAGGTCAAGAAGAATTAGTATAGAGTAGTGGCCTATGGATTTAGCCACATTTAAATTGTTAGTCCCTTTAATCAGAGCAATCTCAGTAGAGTGGAGGGGACAGAAGCCAGATTGAAGAGGATCAAGGAGAGAGCTGAGAAAGGAAGTCAGACCGGGAACATGTCTCTTCTTGACAGCCACTAAATGTGCTTCCACTGAAAAACTGAGTCACACTTGGTTATTCAGTCAAATGCTGCTCATGATTGGCCATATGGGGAAGCAAGGGATTGACTGAGATAATCAATCTTGATGATCTTAGCCAGAAAGGTGGAAGAGCCCAGCAAGGAAGTAAAAACTAACTGTTAAACCTTCACAGTGGGCTAATATGTTTACATTCCTAACAGTGTTCCTTTAAGATTGTATAAAATTAATAAAAGCAACATTTGATGATATATCAGAGTCCAGACAGGTTTTTTTTTTTTTTTTTTTATAGCAAATTAACAATTGCTTGCATTTTGAATTTTAGAGCAAAAAACAGGGCTGACTGTAAGGATGTTTGAGCAGTGCAGCCGCACAGGATCATGCAGGGAGGAGGTGCCACTGGAGCAGTCATAGGCTGCACACCTCTCTACCTGCTCATGTACTATATAAAGCTAGGGAATGTATTTTTTCAAAATGTAAGTACTTTATGAAGTTGAATTTTAGAAGCTAAACTCTTCAATGTAAAACCATATGTAGTCCTTGAAAGCATCCTAAGGTTAGCATACATTTATATCAGGATAATTCACTAACATGAGAATAATTGGGAATGCAAAGTGAATTTCAACATTGGGAGGTATGAGTGGGCGGGCCTGAGAGAGGGTGTCACCAGTGACATGACACAAATCATTGGTGATGCTCAAAATAGGCAAACCCACAACCCGCTGAAGAACTAAATAGGCCTGTCAGGCTGGTCCCCATCCTGGAAGATGCTGCAAAGAGAGCTGTAAAAGCCCTATCTGCGGGGTCTGAGTTCCCATGCACTGCATTAGCAAGTCTAATAATGCACTCACGCTAAGCTGTCCCGAGGATTGTTTCCTAGGATCTAAATCGGGAAAGCGGGTCAAAACCATAAAAATTTGACTTTCCCACCTAATTCAGGACTATTGAGAGACCTGCCAAAGTATCTTCTGAACTGGTAGCAAAACTGAATTAAGGAATATTTCCAATTTGGCTATTTTGCCCTTATATTTGAAATTCACTTTGACTTCCCTACAATTCTCACTTTAGTGAATACCTTTGGCATTATATATATATATAAATATATATATATATGTATTAAGGCCTTTTGGCCTGTAATTGTGGGAGGGGCGTATAACTCACCTTCTCTCTACTTAAGGGATACCCCTTACCTGGCTCCATACCGTTCGAGGTGAGCGCTGCACGAGAATCCACTTCCGGTTCACGTACGACGCCATCTTGCTTTTCAAAAAACCCGCGGTTTCGTTTGGTGTAGCTGTGTCCAGGAGTCCTTACAGGTCTTCCGCCCGTTCAGCCACGCACATACCCGGTGGTTCGTCGCAGATTAAGTCCACAGGACTGCAAAATCGTAAGTCCGTCGCCCGGATCATTTCCCACGGCGTCGCGATTTTAAAACGGCCTTACTTTACGGCCACACGCTTTACGGCCAAGTCACAGGCATATTAACCCCTTTGCTGCCGGCATGATCGCGGTATACTCTATGTGCTGACTGACGGTTCGGTTTTCTTGTATTAAGCAAACTTCTTGTTTTCTGCAATATCAGTATCTATAGTTGTTTTTCATGTTATTACTGGTATTTATTTATGCAAATTACGGAATCCTTGCATATGACTGGAGCAAATCCCCCTGTTAACTACTTATAAATAAGTATTTATTTTAGGTTATGTTTCAATCTATTAGCAGATATTGCATTATTAGTTATATTGAAATTCTTCATGTTATATACATATATTTATGGAGTTATGCTTAAACAAGCTTTTACATTATTTATAGATATCTCATGTAGGACTTAGGTTATAAATTATGTTTTTAGAAATTATGTTTCTATCATACCATGTACTCACGTTTCTTACATGGCACTTATATATTCTGACTTTTTCTTTGTGTACTCAAACGACATACCAAGTACACAAGAACACAGTCTCAAAAATCTCACAAACTTTCGGGTTGAATCACACGTCTTGATTCAACCACTCATACGTCACGCTTTTCCTGTTTTGGGGATAATTTCTCAAGTATTTCTGTACCTCGTACTTACCTCTTTTCATGGCTTACATTTACGGCCTAAAATAGACTGTATTGTTTTAAATCCTGCACCATATTATACTACAAACACTAGCATTACTAAATCATACGCATTAATCTTGTCACCATAGAGACATATTATACACACCCCTAAGCCTGGTTACCAGGACCATACCACATAACAGGGCCAGTCGGGCCACTACCATTCATAAAAATTCCCCCTCCATATGTACTGATAGAACTCATCACAGCTAACTAGTCTAAATTGGTATCATAGGATCCAATTCTCACACTATCATATCTGGTTTTCTATCCCTTTAGGTTTTTCCAGTTTCTCTTTACCTGTGGCTTATCAAACTCATACATACTACCAGGTACGTTAAGCCTGCTCACGCCATACATCACATATGGTTCCTTCTCTACTTAGGACATAGAGTACTGGCAAATTTTAGGGGTTATAGGCCCAAATAGGTATCCCCCCTCCGGGCATTCTGCCTATCGTTTAGTGGTCCGCGAGGCCAACACCCCGCCTCAACGTTTCGGAGGTAATGCCCCCCGGGCCACACGTGAGTTAGCCGCCTCGCAATTATAGAGAGGGTGCCACCTGTCACTCCCTTCCCCTGTTTTCTTGTATTGTCACCGAGAGGCCTACGAACTCCTGCCACTACGTCGGGTGGCCTCAAATAACCCCTCGCGCCAACGCATAGATAGAGCCTCTCATAGCCACTTGGCAACTAGCAGGGCCTCACCTGTCACCAAAGAACAAGATTAATTTTTCGCCTCATCCGGCATAATTAGCCTGCCAGTACATCCCCTGGGGTTTTTTTACGCTAACCATATATTTTGTAATCTAGTATGTCTCAAGAAGGGGTAGAGGATTTCTCCATCCCGAGTACTCCGGCTAGAGCAAACACCCCATCACAGGAGGAAGATACGGCTAGTCCAGCATCTTTCAGATCATGGACTATCCCTCGCATCACTAGCGAACTCAGGAGACGACAAATCCCTTTTCCAGCAACAGCAAGTAAAGCGGAACTTTACAAATTACTACACACCTCAACCAATAACATGGACGCTGGGGAAGGGTCGAGCCAGTCCAACCCAGGAAACATACATGACATGCTCACGTCCCTCATGGCATCCATGAGCAAGGTCAATTCTAGGCTGGAGAAACTTGAATCGGTCACTACAGCCCTCACTATGGCTGGACCGGCCACGGCAATTCCCTCATCAGTGGTGGAGTCGCAATCAGTTTCTCCAGCCATCACCTCGGATGACCAAGAGGTTTACCCTGCCCACATGATTCCTGAGCACCTCAGGAAAGATATCCTGGAAGGTAAAGATGTCAATCTGGCCTCACTACTAATTGCCTCCCAGGATATAGTGGAACATAAGACATACGCTTACGATATTTCTGTGGTGGTCAAATCTAGGGATGCACGAAACATTATGCTGGTTATTATTAAATGTAGCCAGATGCCCTACAGTTATACACTACCTGGATGATTTCTTACTGATCGAAGAGAACATTTCCCCTCCCAGCAGCCTCATAGAAACCATCAGTCTTTTTAAACAGGTGGGTGTTCCAGTCTCCCCCACCAAAACTGAAGGACCAGATACAGTCATCACCTTTCTGGGAATCATGCTAGACTCAGCCACCATGCAAGCCAGCCTGCCACGCACCAAGATAGAGAACATTCTTACTAACATTAACCTCTACATACACCTCGGTACTTGCAACCGCAAAGAATTGCAGTCTCTACTTGGGTCACTGAACTTTGCCATGCGCATTATACCTCAAGGCCGGGCTTTCATCTCACGGCTCCTATACATGTTCCCACTATTTAGACATGATGCACACAGGTTACCACTGGATACCCAAGCCACGGTAGACCTACTTATGTGGAGAAACTTTTTGACCACCTGGAATGGGAAAAGCATGTTTCTCCCTAAATTGTCTGACTCCTCACCTACCATCTGGTCAGACGCGGCGTCTACCACAGGTTTTGCAGCAATTTACGGGAATGAATGGCTTTGGGGTAGCTGGCCTCCAGAGGTTCAGGACCTGGAAGGTTTTTCCACTACCTCAGCTCTATTTGAGATATATCCCATTGTGGCAGCTGCCGTGACATGGGGGCATCTATGGGCAGGTTCGTCAGTACGTTGCTACTCAGACAACCAAGCTACTTGCCACATCATAAATAAAGGCCGATCCAAGTCACTGACCATTATGAGGTTCTTGAGGAAACTCACCTGGCTGGCGGCATGCCATAATTTCTTCTTGTTGTGTGTTCATGTCCCAGGTGTTTGTAACACGGCTGCTGACAATTTGTCTCGTTTCAATTTACAGGCTTTTCGGCAAATACTTCCGTCAGCCGCACGCACAGCCACGACCACTCCACCTTTCCACCAGCTAGTTATGGACTAGAAGCTATTATGCAACATAGCAGGACATTGGCACAATTAGCACTGTCCACCAATACCCGGAGAACATATGACAGGGCTTTCCTGCTATTTAAAAGATTCCTGTCACTGCACAACATCACACAACCTTTCATCATGACATCTTTGTTGGGTTTTGCTTCTTTTTGCCACCTCAAACTTAAATTATCTTACAACACAATCAAGCTATATCTGACAGGCGTACAACATCACATGCTAACATTACAACCAAACAACACAAGTTTCATGTCCTCCTACCAGATCAAGAACATCCTTAGGGGTATCCAGAGATCCGAACCCCCACGTACCACGCAAAGGCTACCTATAGACTTCAATATTTTCAAAGATTTATCCAGCCTACTAGATTTAAAACCCTTTGCGAACAATACAAACCTTGTTATAAAAACCGCCATATACGTGGCTTTTTATGGGTTCTTGAGACCAAGAGAATATACCGCCATCAACACATCCCAGTCCACTCACATTCTGCTTCATTCATACTTAACAAAACACATGGATTACTATATCTTAGCTCTGCATCACTCCAAAACCAATCAGCACGCACGCCCGGTAGAGGTTAGATACTATCCTACCCACAACGAGTGGTGCCCCGTCATATTACTGGATACATATACTCAGCATTTCAAAGCATCACCATCTCAACCACTTTTTTGTCTACAAGGTTCGGTACTCACTACCACCACCTTCATGACCCACGTCAGGTCCCTACTTACACAACTAGGCCTAAAATCAGCTAACTATTCGGGCCACTCCACATAGGTGCGGCCTCCACAGCGTCCAGTGCAAACATTCCAGTGCATGTTATCAAGTCACTAGGGCGCTGGAAGTCTTCTGCATACTCTAGATACATACCTAACCCGGTACAAGAGGTTAGAAATGCCTTTCAAGATATGTCTGGTTAAAGTATGTATATTGCTCGTTTCGTAATAAAAGTTTATTTTCTACTTTTGCCCTCTTTATTTGCAGGCCTACCTCATCGTCGGTTCCGGCACACCACAACCGACTTGCTCTTTTAATACCATCCCACACTTGTCAGTGTTTGTATCTTCTGTACTATCATGAGCCCTTAACACAAATATATATATATATATGTCATATGAAACATGTATTTATATTTGGGACATAACATGAATTCTGACAGCCAATACAACAGTCTTATCTTACCTAATACAAAGAATGCTTATACTTATGCTTATACACATGCCATTCACGGTTTATGTATTAAATATATACTTTTCTTTTTTTTTTTTTTATTCTTTTTTTTTGCAGGTGATGCATTATATAACATTACAAGATACACAATCCGGTTATCATATTTGTTGCGCATGAATATCCAATATTGTTCCTTGTGTATAGATTGCTAACACCTGATTTTTGTATTTTAATCTGTATATAACAAACAGGGCCGCACTGGGAGAAAAATTCGGCCCGGGCATTTTTTCACCACAGCGGCCCACTAAGAAGGGGGCGGCGCAGAGGAGGTGTGTTTTGTCACCACGGGGTTCATAGTCGGTTGTTGGGGGCCCGTCTGGTTACAATTGGGCCTAAGTGACCCTTTTATTAGCTTGTTGTGCTATCAGTTGTCTATATATAAGCGTGGCGTGTTCTATTCTCATAAATGAAGTTCCTACACCTATAGCAACGCTATGAGAGATAATTATAAGGTGTCTATTGGAATTAGCGTGTGCTTTCTTGGGTAGGTTATGGTAGGTAAATATATACTTTTCTGAAGATGATCTTATTAAGTATCATACCTCCCAACTGTGGGACTTGGTATGGATGCGAGACGAATGTCTGAGGGCTGCTTTAAAGGGACACTATAGTCACCTGAACAACTTTAGCTTAATGAAGCATTTTTGGTGTATAGAACATGTATAGAACATGCTCCTGCAGGCTCACTGCTCAATCCTCTGCCATTTAGGAGTTAAATCCCTTTGTTTATGAACCCTAGTCACATGTGACTTGCACAGCCTTCCATAAACAATTCCTGTAAAGAGAGCCCTATTTAGGCTTTCTTTATTGCAAGTTCTGTTTAATTAAGATTTTCTTATCCCCTGCTATGTTAATAGCTTGCTAGACCCTGCAAGAACATTCTGTATGTGATTAAAGTTCAATTTAGAGATTGAGATACAATTATTTAAGGTAAATTACATCTGTTTGAAAGTGAAACCAGTTTTTTTTTTCATGCAGGCTCTGTCAATCATAGCCAGGGGAGGTGTAGCTAGGGCTGCATAAACAGAAACAAAGTGATTTAACTCCTAAATGACAGTGAATTGAGCAGTGAAATTGCAGGGGAATGATCTATACACTAAAACTGCTTTATTTAGCTAAAGTAATTTAGGTGACTATAGTGTTCCTTTAATACACTACAGGATCTACAGGATGCCAATTACTATTCCATGACACTAAACACGTGTTTGATAAGTAAATACAAACATGAACCTGAATAAACTCTCACAGTCACAGCTCTCCATGATAACTATCTCCAAACTACCACCACTCCACGTGTTTTACTGACCGCTATTGATTATTATTATTATTATTATAGTAATTACTATCATAGTACAGCAATTTATATCTATTACTTTTCCAACCAATGATCCCGGTGACCGGGCAGAAACTAATGGCTCTGGGGTTCTATCAAATTTCACACTTCCGGGTATGTGCTAAGCATGACGGGAATTGTAGTCTGCAGTTTTGCTGTCGGTGTTAAGAATCCTCGGTCTTTTGCCGAAAAAAAGGAAAACCACTTAGCTGTGCACTGAGAAGATACGTGTTCTCAAAGCTTCTGTCGTGTTTTTGCTCGAGTTTAATTTCATTTGGCACAATTGGGGGTTTGTTTAGATGCAAGCAGAACTACAACTCCCGACATGCTACAGTGTGGGCAGACTGGCCTGGACTTGATACAGTGTGTCTCTCTCCCCAGTTCTGTAAATCGTGGCTTGTTCTCTGCGTTAATTTCTGATATCTGCAGTTTCCGATTGACCCTCCATTGTAAGGTACACCTTCTCAGGCTCATCTTGCAGTGATCATGTTTATTAATGAATTGCCAGAATTAGATGTACATAGCTTGGTGTATAATGAATATTTTAGAATTAGCTAATCGTTTGTTAGTGTAATTGTTGTCATGTTATTTTCGTATTTAATGTATTTAGTTGTATAACGCTGGTAAGCTTGCCCCTAGAAAATTGGAGAGGAAGTGCTGTAGGTATACAGTTTTTATAATGAAAGTTACCACGCACTTGAGTATTTTAGATTAGGAGAAGATTCTACCCCTTAGAGTTCATAGTCTGTCAGGGTTATTTACTAAAATGTGAATTTTTAAGAACCCAAAGTAAAAGGTTTTGTTTTTGGCCACAGTAGATGAGCTTATCTATTATCTAAGTCAGCTATATTTTAGTTCTACTATGCTGAGCTAAAATTTCATTTTTTTTTTATTTTAAATTCCCCACAATTCATGTTTTATTGAATAACCGTGTAAGTTTGAACAAGAGGCTTACAGTTCTTAAAGTGCAGTAAATTGCTAGGAGGGGACACTATAAGATTTGTGACAGATTCTAGAAGGTGTAACTTCACAAATACAGATATGTAAGCTTACACATAGGCATAAAGTGATAAGTAAACATAATTGCAAACTATGCAAAGACCCCTAAAAGTGACATTTCTGCTTTAAAAACCTCCTAGTAGGCCGCCTTACAGCAACAGTGATTTTTTTTTTATTTACATTTGAGAAATGATGAAAAGTGCTTATGGTGTTTTAGAATATAACTACAAAAATATAAAAGTTATTTTATTCAACATATACTTTAAATTTGATCACATTTTCAAACGTCAACTGGCACAAGGTATAGATATAGAATATATTTCCTGGATATGCCTATGGCAGTTCTACAGATGGGTATAACTCTTCCCACTCATCTGTAATGCTGCCATGGCCTATGTCCACAAAACAAAAATGTCAGTAAATATGGTATCATCTTTCTGTTTTCCTGGATACGTTCATGGCAGCACTACAAATGAGGGTAGAAGTTATATCCATCTGTAGTGCTACCATGGCCTATATCCAGGAAACGAAAATATTAAGTATGATATAAATATTCTGTTATTACGATTATTGTTATTACGGTGATATTTTAATCTCTATGTAAAAGTAATGTTTGTTTTCTCTTTCAGTGGTCAAAGTTTATTTATTATTATTTTTTTTTTAATCATGTGTGAATTATATATTGCAGTTCAATACATCTATTCATACAGCTTTGTGTCCACAGATGTTTTTTAGAATCGGGAGACTTTTGGAATCTTCACAAGTACCGGTACGTTGTTACTTTTCCCAGAAGGCAAAACTTAATCTCTTTTGTACATTTCTTCATAGACTAGAAAAGAGAAACATAGTCTGCATGGCAAAAAACACAATCAAACCTGATTCTACAGATCCCATTTCTAGTGAAGGAATGGCTGTCAAACGGTTATCTGTGGAAGGGAATATTGCCGTGGGGAAATCCACATTTATGAAACTGTTGTCCAGCTTTTTCCAAGAATGGGAGTTGGTCACAGAACCTTTGCGGAAGTGGCAACATGTCCAGGACTCTGCTCCACATGGAGGTATGGACAACCTCTTACAGATGATGTATGATGATCCTAGCAGGTGGTCTTATACATTTCAGACTGTTTCTTGCATGACTCGGTTTAAAACTCAGATAGAGCCGCTTTCTAAACAGCTGTTGAGTTTGAGAGAGCCTGTCCAGGTATTTGAGCGATCCATTTACAGCGATCGATATGTATTTGCAAAATGTTTATTTGAGTTGGGCCATTTTAATTCAATTGAATGGACCATGTATCAGGAATGGCACTCCTTCCTAACACGGGAATTTGCTGAAAGAGTTCATTTAAATGGAATAATTTATCTACAGGCAACTCCTGAGATATGTTTTGAAAGACTTAAAAAAAGAGCCAGAAAGGAAGAGAAGACCGTACAGCTAGATTACCTTCAAAAGTTGCATGAGCAACATGAAAATTGGTTGATAAAGAAGACAACGAATGTCCACTTTGAACATGTTAAGAACATTCCCGTTTTAATTTTGGATGTCAATGAAGATTTTGAAAATAATCCACTTGCAAGTCAGAGACTCGCTACCAAGATTAAGAACTTCTTAGCAGTGTTATAATATTTATTGTTGCTGTTATTAGTTTATAGAACCCATTATCTGTTGTCAACTGCAACAAAATAAGTTAAATGTTTAATGGAGGTACGGGTGAGAATGGGACCACTTTTCTCCTCTTGGTATAACTTCTAATATGTACTATTATGCTGTATAACTTTAGCACCTTTTTTAAATATATGTTATTTGCTATATAAACCACCATGTGTCCTCAATAAATAAATATTTTAGATACGCTCTAAAAACATCTTTAGCTTAGAAAATAAGTTTTGGTGTGTAACTCATGCGACTGCAGTCTCGCTGCTCAATTCTCTGTCATTTAGGAGTTAAATCACTATGTTTATGCAGCCTAAAACACCCTGCCTGTGGACTTACCTTCCCTACATACTTCCTGTAAAGAGAGATCTAATTTTTAAACGTCCTTTAGTGTGTGTAATTTAGAATTTCTTATCTCTTACTCCATTAATAGCCTATAGAATCCTCCGGTTAAAGGTCTGTTAACAAAGCCATCTGAAGTAAACACACTGTGCTGCTAGACCTGATTGAAATTACATGTTAGCTGTGTGAATCTCAATAAGGGGAGTTGTGACTCGGGCTGCATAAACAGAAGCAAAAGTGATTTAACTCCTAAATGGCACAGAATTGAGCAGTGAGACTTCAGGGTCACGATGTATACACTAATGGCTTCACTAGGTAAAGTTGTTTTGGTGCTTATAATATCCCTTTAAACTACAATGTGTAACTAGATCACATTTCTCCTCCTACAATTGTTTGCATTTTATTTAACATCCAATATACATATTTATAATTATATATTAATATTATTATTTTTTTTAAATTGAGTGCAAAGTTCTATATCTCTACATCAACTCATAAAGTAAAGATAGAAAAAACAGGGTTTTCTAACTTTTTACCTTGGCAGATTATTTACTGTTTAGAATCGAATGAAGGTTGTCATGATTATTTAATAAGATATTATGTTGTTTAAAAAGTGTATGTGTATATACTGTTTTTTGCTTTTTACATGCAAATGTTATATGCATAAAATGTTGAAACTTTGCTCTTGTGTTTTTGTTGTTGTTGCCAAACCAATTAATATGCATCTATTAATGTGCATCAAATAATTCTAAAACTACTATATCATTTAAGTCTATGTATTTATTAATAAGGTTAGTTGTTTTTTTTTTTTGGTATAGTAAGGTGGTTGGGATGGGCTGAATAGGCTGATTTGGTAAGTGCTCATAGCTTGTAAACTGGGGTCCTGTGCACGGTTTGTTTGCTGAAAAATGGCTTGTATTATGAGTGATCACTGCTTGCAAACTTCTCCAAAATAAGGCTAAGTAGTAAGACTTGGCATCAACAATGTATGTTGCATTAATATAAAATAGAAATTTAGTGTAATTCCAGGTTATATGTTTTGAGTCTCTATATCAAGACATATAGGTGGAAGAAATAAGATGCAACTTTGTCAATTAGCTTAGTATGTAAGTACACTTGGAACCGGACTTGACTAAGAAGAAAGGAGAAACATGATTTGAATTACCACAGACACGTTAATCAGTACAATCTCAAAAAAACATACTCACAGCGTATCCGCTTTTCATATCAAACTAGCTGCATACTCTCGTAATTGGAAACAATTAGCCACTCACATTCAAACACTATCACACATGTACACAGACATTCATACATAACTAGCCACTCACACACATACACACTCCAAAAGATATTCATATATAACTTGCCAGTCACTCATAGGTAAATATAAGTACACACCCACATAACTTGCCAAAAGCTCACTTATAAATATTTTCATAAACAGACATTCCTATACAAACACATACATTCACACATACTTACTGATTTAGTTCTGTATCTAGAAAAGTAAGCTGGCACAGTTTATTTTTGAGTTGGCATTGTCCTTTCTAAATTAATCATTCTCTAAAATACGAATAAGGAAATACATGTCCCCATTCTTATCCAGTACATTATTATTATATTTATGTAGCACTTTACAATGGGTGGACTAACAAACATGTATTTGTAACCAGACAAGTTTGACACACAGGAAGAGAGGGGTTGAGGGCCCTGCTCAATGAGCATACATGCTAGAGGGAGTGGGGTAAAGTGACACAAAAGTGTAGGGAAGTAGATTGGTCAAATAGTATTCACTGAAGACTTAATGTGGGTTTTTCATTTTTTTTTAAACAACAATTGCAGTAGATTAATCAGTTGGCAGCCATTAACAGTTTAACAGATATGATTTTGTGAAAAAGTGATTTTGTAATGATTTTTTGAAAGGAGTGGAGACTGTGTGAGCTTCTAACGGAAAAGGGGAGGGAGTTACACAGGATCGGTGCAGCCCTAGAGAAGTCTTGAAGGCGAGCATTAGAGGTGCGAGTACGAACAAAGGATAGATGTAGGTCTTCTGCAGAGTGTAGGTCCCTAGACAGGACGTACTTGTATATTAGGGAGGATCGATAGGTGGGAGAAGCATTATGTAGAGATTTGAAAGCAAGAACCAGAATTTTATATTGAGCCCTATATCTTACAGGAAGCCAATGCAGGGACTGACCGACGGGTGAGGTGCGGGCAGACAGGAAGATGAGCCTCACCGCTGCATTCATTATAGATTGCAATGGGGCAAGTTGGGAGCACGTAAGACCACTGAGAAGCAGATTGCAGTAGTCAAGGCGAGAGAGGACAGTGGCATGGACCAGCACCTTAGCCGCATCTGGCGTTAAGTAGGGGCAGATGCGCGCAATGTTTTTGACATTGGGAAAACTCTCACAGATATAGGTATGCCCACTCCAGAACCACAACTCATTTTACATCTGGCCCACTTCCAGCCTTTAGTCATGACCCAGCTTACAAGCAAGAAATGAACAAAGCAACTTCCAACAAGGTTCTCCCTAACACCGGTGAAGTGTCTTGAAAAATATAGTTTTTCAGGTGATAGCTTTAATTCTAAACTGAAACATGGACAAATAAAAATTAAGTTTTCATTTTTGATTTTAGTGAATTGTATTCTATATGCTGCTTTCAAGCACCCTTAAGTGCAAGACCCTTGTGAATTAGTGGAATATATATTTATGTCTAAATATATGTGTGCGTGTGTGTTTATCACTCCTCACAATTTCTCCTTTTCTGCAAAGTCATTTAGTGTTTTTTTTTTGTTTTGTTTTTTTTTCGTATTGATATGCTTACTTATCCATAAGATATATTTCTACAATCAAACCATGCTTATTGGTAGCATTGTGACTGATACCTGTCCATGTTTAATTATTTCATTTTGTGTATATTGCAAATACAAACATTTGTAACTAACACAATATTTGTGCATCCAAGGCCATTCTTGAAAAGGAGAGAAATGTCTTTCATTTGATGGATTTTACATGACTCATAAACATGCAAGCACAGCTTCCAAGCCTTTAATTTATCTTTCCTGGTAAGACACTTTAAGAAAGCTTATGAAACTGCTATAAATGAAGATTTAGTATTGAACAGGGCTATTTTGTATAGCACTATCTGTATTATAGCTACCATCGGGTTGCCTTAAGTGCACCTTTTTTCCCCTGGCAGTGGATAACTAACTAATATATATAGACACAGCCAATTACACCTGTTATGTGAACACACACAATGTACATATATATTTATATTTACTGGCCATATCAGTGACAGCATAACAATGGGTAGCTCCTCCTATCCCTAATTAGACAGGAACATGTAATTAAAAGAAGATTATAAAAGTCCTCTCCCACCCCTTCCTCCCTCAGTTTTTTTCTTCTTGTCCTATCCCTAAAGACATACCTGGTTGTTTCGGACTAAGAGGTTTTTCTTTTTGGTTTACCTGAGGGTAGTTATCCTCAGTCTTAAGGAAGTTCAGCCTCTCTCCCTCAATCCCTTAAGGACACATGACATGTGTGACATGTCATGATTCCCTTTTATTCCAGAAGTTTGGTCCTTAAGGGGTTAAGAGGTCGTTAGTACACGGCGCTCCGCAAAGGTGACCTCCTGAAGAAACCCCTTTACTGACCGGGGTTATAACTTGCTGTGACCCGAAGGGTAGCAAGAATACAACAAATTGCAGTGACCCAACGGGTGGCAATATGGCAGGTAATGGGGGAAATTCTGGAGTACATACTATGGAAGAAAGCATGTGTATTCTTCTATTTACTTACCCCTGATTTTCTCTCTTCTGTATCTTTATTTTCCCTTCTCTGGTGGTCTATTATCTAGGGGCAGTTTTTCCTGCATTTCATCGTCTTTTAATTTAGTTTTGGGGTCTCCCTGGGGTTTAGGCTTGGCCACCTTGTTGGTGTCCTTCTTTCGTGAATGTGCACGCACGAGCCGAGCACTTAATTCCCATTTCCTATGTGCATTCGGCTGTTTGCCACGAAGATTGTTCGCAGCATTCGGTTCGGCTGAATGCACACGCACAAATTAAGCTTATCAAATCTGAAAAAGTAAATACCATTGTTCTTTCTGTATATAGTGAAGACAACAATTTATGTAAAGAGTGTTACTCACAAGGATAGAGCCGTATCAGTCTCTAGAATAGATGCTCCAAGGTGCCTATACAGGCTAAGATGTACTTCCAGTTCAGGAACCCTGGTGCAAGGCAGGAACTTAGAGACTCAGGATATTAGTAAAAAGTAAAAATCAGGTTTATTGTCAAAACTTACAGACTTTCAGCTGTTTACAATGAACAAATCAAACAAAAGCTATTGAAATAGCTCAGCACAATGACTGCTTCAAGTGGTTTCCCCAAATTCAACTGAAAATGCAACTTATAATGATCCAGTCTCAAAATTATTCAACCTCTTGTATAGAATCCATCACAACAGCACAAATATGCAAAACAGGTGTTGTCTCAAGCACACCTGATGCAACTAATCATGGACTTCATTAGTTGCACCAGGTGTGCTTAGGCTAAAACACTTGAAATACCAGAACTGGCTAGGGCACCGGTTCCCAAACTATGTGCCAGTGGCACACAGGGGTGCTGCAAAGTGGTTTCCCTGTGCTATGATCATAGCACCGGAAAACATTTCTGCTAAACGGGCCAGCTCTGATGACTGCGACCGGGCCCCCTGTAGTGTCGCAGTCTGTGAGGAAGTGATGGCATTTTGCTGCACAATAGACTTCCAATGCTTTGCTATGGGAAAACATTGGATTGGCTGAAATCGTCAAAATTGATGATCTTAGCCATGGAGGTGGGCCCAGCCATGGCAAGACCAGCTTGGCAGTGGAGAAAAGGTTTAAAACTGTTTTACTACAATCTATAGGGAGTCGGGGACCTACACATTTATTCAAGCACTATAGTGTTTCTTAACTTGGTTTGGCCTAGTGCCAGGTTTGGCTAATCAGGCAAAATCCAAGTAAGAAGGTTTTTATGGCAGCTGCCAAAACGCTTGAATAAATATAGGGTATCTCAGGGTGATGTAAGGGAAATTACCAAAGATGGACAGCTCCAGGAAAAGTAAGGTAGACTTAAGATAAGTTTGTATCTCTCCCCAGAATTATTTTTCCTGAGAACAATCCCAGAACCAATGAAAACGAATCAGCCCCCTCTTCCCTACATCGCTGACATTTTAAGGAGTCTATAAAGATCAGTTGGTGTTGGGAGTTAGGTACTAGTTAAGCATGTAATGAGCTATTTTAACATTATTTATGTGTAGACAACAAGTTGGAAACATTTAGTGAACTAATAAACAAGGACCAAGTAAAGGTGAACAGAAAATGTGAGGAGGCCCCAGCTCACATGAATTTACAATGTAAGAATTTATTATAGTGCAAACATATTTAGTAAATTAAAAGCTTGAGCACCTAACTATCAATGCTTATGGTGCATTGAGTTTTGGGTGCCATTCACTAGTTTTTCACCCATTGTCAGCACCCAAAACCTAACTATATTGCAGCTACTTGCATAATGTGTAAATTCCATGTTCTTGTTATCTGTCCATTATTCAGCCTCGGATAGCAATGGTAGGGTGCACACGTGGGATGGTGATATTGCCCGACTTGTTTTCCTACTTAGACATTTAAAGCTTTTCAACGCAGGCACCATTGAAACCTGCAGAAAATCATATTTTTACTCTATTATTTCACCTTAGCACCTTTAAATAAAGTAATATGAGATATTTGCTAATCTCTGATCACTTATCCAGAGTAGTCTGCAAAGTATAAGAATCAGATAACATATTCCAAATACTATTTACAATTCACTAACATTATTTAAAAAATGCTTTAAACACGTTGTCTATGTGTGTTTAGCAATGGTTTGCTATTCAATGAAAAGTTATTTTTATTTTTTTTCACATATACTTTATTCATGTCTTAAACATTTCTGAAGATTTTTGGTGTTTAGCAAGTTGAATAGACATACATTTTATATCTCTACAATAAAATCGACAGAGTTTTCTTTTGCTTTGGCACACTAATGATGACCCCGCATTACTGTGTGCTAGACTAAAGGTCCAACTGAGTTTTAGATCCAAGAAAGAGGTGTGAATAAATTTAAAAGTTTTGTATTAGAGAGCGTGTAAGGCTAACATGAGGCAAGACTAATTTGTGCAAAGAGCTTTTAGACGGATTTTGCAAGAATAATTATCTTGCCATTCAAAAGGCCTTCTTCATTTCCATAAGAATGCCCCCATCACGTGACCCACACATCCATGCTGAAAGGCCCAATTCATAATATTTCTTGGCTTGCTTCCTTAAGATTCACTCTTTATGCATTCTGAGAAAAGGGCAGAATGCAGTTGTGTGTAATTAAGCCTGGTTTGGAATTCATGATGCTCTGTGTCTTTGTATAGAAGTAGTTACCTTCTAGTTAAGTGCTATGCGTATTCACAACTTCGTAACACAGGCAAAAGTGGTTGAAAAGGCTGCTTCTAGGCTCTTGCAGGTAAGAATGTGAATCCATGAATACATTAGCAACTTTCTAAATAAAAGGCATGCAAATAAATGTCACCAAAAGTAACATGCACCCTAACATTGTTTATATTTTTTAAACTCGTTAACAGTACATAAGCTACTGTTATCCTTGAATTATTCTTTTTTTTTGTTTCACTGTTTTATAAAAACATCAGCCTAATCTACTTTTTATTTTTTATTTTTTTTATAGCGATAAATAATCAAAATATCATTTTTTACCATGTTTTGTGGTTAAAGACGTCTTCCTGCAGGAAAGAGTGAGTTCCGGACTGGAGCAGCGTGCTCCGCACTTAAGAAAGAAAATCAGTGAGTGAATAGAATTGCCTGCCTCTGAAAAAGTACATGGCATTTGTTTATACAAACTAACTGCATTTTTAAACATCTGCTTCCATTAAATAAACAAACCAAACAAATATGTGTTTATTTTATTGTCTGTTAAATAGTTTTTACTCTTCTTCAATACTCTAACCACGGTGCGGAACATTTCACAAACAGACTACAGAAGCCATTCCTTCTAAATTATAGTGTAACTATTGCTATTAACTAAAACACAAATTGTTTGATCCCTCTACTCTACATTGGAGTTGAAAGGGTTACTCCAGCAACCATGACGACTTCTCCTTGATGTAGTGATTGTTGTAGTAATCTGGATTTGCAGTTTTTCAGCTTGAAAAACGGTCCATCCAGAGGCATTTGTAATTGGGTGCCAGGGGCTAGATGCATACTTTTCGTGTGGCTCACGAGATGTTGGGAGGAGGTGTGCCAAGTAGTTTTGGGAGCTTCACGTGGCACTGGATTTAGGATGAGACCAATTGGCCTTTTCACAATCTCTAATCTCATTTTTAATATGTGGGGTAAATGCTCCTTGACCTAAGGAGACATCTGAATGCCATTCTTCCTTCTTTTGGATTTACAGCAAAAACAGAAACGGATGTGAGAAAGGCTGTTCTTAATGAACACAAGTCTTTTTTTCAGCCGATTTACAGTATACTGTAGTGAACTGATCACTGAATGGCAATATTGCCACTAAATAGTTAAGCTGTACCTATAACTGAATTGGAAATGCTTATCCCTTTTTGATCCATTCAATTTGATTAGTGAATAAATCATAAGGGACCATTTATAAGAGTTATCTGCAACATGTTTTCTTTGTTGACATAAAGAATATTGCAATAAATCTTTTGAATTATTTAGAATGTTTGGCATAAGCATTCTGTTCACAATTGTCATGTATGAGTGCTATATTAGACAGCACATATGTATGAAGACCATGTTTATGATATTTTACAAAGGGTTTTGAGCTCTAATGTGACAGCCGTTAAAATATACCCTTTTAAAAAAGGCAGACAGACCAGTCAATGACTAAGTTATTCTAAAGCAGGGGTGCTCAAAAGCTAGATCCTCAGATGTTGTAGAAGTACAGTTTTCATGATGCATTGTCATTCGAAAGTATTCAAAAGGCATGCAAAGCATCACAGGAGTTGTAGTTCTACATCTGTGGATCTAACTTTTGGGCAATCCTGTTCTTAAGCTTATAATGAAGTGGAAACATGACAACTTGACCTTCTGGTCCTACCCTCAAAAACGACAGAAACTCATAAATGTGCATTTCTAACAATTAAATCCTTTTTGCGATTTAATCAGATGCTTGCCAATACTACTCGATAATTGAAAATCATCAGTTAGGAAATTCCTCCATTGGCTGTCAGTCTGACAACCACCAAAGGCATGTTTATTGCCAATCGTAAACCATTGCCATTACTCTGTAATAGAAATATTTAGCTTTACCAAGAAAAGAAAGAGACAGCATCTATGGATCGAAACCGCTGGGTGCAACTTGCCCCCAGCACGCAATTAAGATAATCTTTGGATGTGCAGTTTTTCAAGCAGAAAGTCTCCTACCACCATGATCACTTCAAAAAGCAGAAATGGTCATGGTGGTTGGAGTTACCCTTTAAGGTGAAGTGGTTTTGTTGCGTTGAAGGTCACTTTAACTAAAAATCGACTTAGAAGGGGATAAAATTGCATTCATTGTGGAAAGTATATGGAATTTCTACAATAAATTAAATCTTAATTTGCTTCTATTAAATAAGCAACAAACTAAACAAAAACATGTTTTGTTAACAGTTAAAACAGTTAAAAGAGAAGTTATGCTTGTTTGTTTTGTATTCTTCATAAGCCATTCTGTTTGATTTACAGTTTAGAGTTGTGAGTTTGTTTTAATTATTTTATTGATGATCAAGCATATCATTGCTAAAGTTGTAAATAAAAAAAAGCTAAATTAACTAAATATGAACAATGCAATCTGAGCAAGAAAATAATGATAAGGTAGAGTATGGAAGTATGGAAACTCAGTGACCACTCTGAAAATGCAACAAGGATATGCAAAGAAATAGTGGACACAATTTTGGAACGTAAAAAAAAAGGGATCTTCAAACGCTAATGTTTGATAGTTAGAAGGAAAATGCCCTTGTATTGGACCTCAAAGTAGAGGAGCTTCAGAGTAAATTTCAAAAGGCAGGCCAGCATAAAAGAAAAACAGAAGAAAGCAAGAGGAAATAAGAAAAAGGAAAGGGAGGAAAATATGTAAATAATAAAAACAAATAAAGCAAAGCTTATTTATAGAACAGTCTAAGGTCCATGTGGGTGGTCGCTCTAACAAGCCTGAGACAAATAAGTAGTCCAGTAAGTAAGCACTGGCACCAAAACCAATTTTTAACGATACATATGAGGTCAGTGGTACAGGTTCTATTCACTAATTTTAGCCCAATCTTGAAGAGTTTGCAGTTTAAAGGTTTACTGTTTAAAAGTACGACCTTTGGGTCAGGGTCAAGCTTCACATTGAGGACATGTTGAGTAGTCTACAAACAGCACACCAAAACGGTTGTACATGATTACAGCGTTATCATGAAGGAAAATAAGATACCACCGCCCCGAAAGCCTCTGGATTCAGTGGAAAGCGTGATAGGTAGATCTTGCTTAGTTTCTGAGAATCCAAGTACCTGTGTTTGGCACATTTAAAGGCATTTTCTTTCAAAGTGGTGCATACAGTGATTTTCAGACAATTATTTATACAAACATTTAAATGGGTCAATTTCAAAGTTAAATACAAATACAAGTTGTATTTCAGTTAGGACCATGCTTGCCCTGAGCGTAACTCCACTGAAATAGGCATGCTTTTGAGGTCTTGAAAGCTGTTTCAGTCTGAAATGGTGCCACCAATATCACAAACCAACATGGGCCCGTAACTAGACCACTTAAATTCCCCAAAACCTATGTCCATAGCATGTATGAAATGAAGGATCACCTAGAATTGTCTTCATATATGAGTTAGGGTGGGAAAGACCATTTCTCACATCTCTCAATATCCACCCACCATTAATGTCTGACAGAGAGTTCCATTTGAATGCACCATTTAATGCACACAAATATAGTTACAACAATGGGCCAGAGAGACAACCACATGTAATAGACCTCATCAAGGTTTGGGTAGCTAGGTACGTGTGGTTATAACCCATGGTATGGGTAGCTAGATGCGTGTGGTCATAACCCATGGTATGGGTATATGGGTAGCTAGATGTGTGTGGTTATAACCCATACTATGGGTAGCTAGATATGTGTGGTTATAACCCTATATAAATGTCCTCAATATCTCCAGTTAGGGGTATGTGAGACAATGAAAGAGATAAAAGAATTTTGGCAGTTTCACAATTTTGACAGCAAAGATGCAAGAATTTTGACAGTATCACAATTTTGACTACAAAAATGCACCCGATGAGTGATATATTGCCAGATTTCCAGCTATTTAGCATGTACTTGAGTGAAGAGTACATGGATGGATAATTCCGCACATACTGGCATTTTGCTATCCTCCACCAGCTTTACCCCCAGACTACATATCACAAGGGCAGCATCCGAGAAGCATCTACAGCACTTTGATTAGTTGAGTTTGCACCCAGAAAATGTTGAAAATCGGTGCAAAAGTGCATAAAGATTAGGTAAGGTAATGCAGGGATTAGACAATGTATGTTTAAAACACCTACTACCAATTATTTTAGTCACTTTACCCACTCTCTCTAACATAGAAATATAATAATGTAAGTTGACATATAAGACTCATGTATATCAAGTTCAACCTTCCATTACCTTCTGGCCTTGATCATGCTTGTTTATGCTGAAATTTGTAATCAAAACTCAGAGACTAAGGGATTACAGCATTATGGTTGTATGAGCATTATGGGATATGCAGTCCACAACATCTGGAGTGCTGAAACTTGCCTACACCTGATCTACCTGATAACTGCTGTGTTTTATCATAAAAACTTACAAAGCCACAAACCGGCCATTCCTGTTTGCTATACACATTATGACCATGGTATTAAAGTTCTAAAGGTATTAATTTTTCACTTGATTAAAATCTTCACGTGATTAAAATTACATTTTCATATAACTGATCCCCTTTAAACAGCAAAAGCTGCTATGTTTTTACAATAGAGTTCACCGTGTTCTAGACTGAAATATCCTGTTCCATTTTTGTAAGCAGAGAAGAAAAACATTAAGTTGTTTTTCTCTATTCATGATTAAAACTTCTGATAGAACCTACTGTTTCCATAGAGCCGAGTCCTAGATTTCTCTTTAATGTAATTAAGCCTCAAGATTTATGAATACAACGCACTAGAACTTGATCCATGCTCATTTTCAATTACTGCAGTGAAAACCCCCCATTCAGATGTCTCTATTTACTGCATTGAAAAAATTGGCAGGATTTGAGGTCTAAGTGGGAGGGACCACGGATTGTCACACTTGTTAAATTCGTTCTGAGGGCACTCAGCAGAGGTCTTGGCATTGACCTTGCTTCAAAAGACCCAGGTCTGACATGGCGAATGTATCAATGATTAGAAGAATGACCCTCACAACCTGCCCCATTCTCTCCCTGTGCTTTGTAGGTATTTATACAATAATGGAGAACCAATCCTTAATTTTACGTTGGCTACAGTTGTGCAGCATGAGATAAAAGATAATTGCTGTGATGTGAGAGGCAAACAAATAATAGGAGGAGAAAACCTGCCTTGGCAACAGTAAAACTATGGAAGTCTGTAATAAAAAATATATAGCGCATTTGGTGATCCAATTAATTAGACACATTTTTTTGAGTTTGGTGGAAGGATTTAAAGATTATTTTTCTATTGTTTTCTGTCTATGCCTTATTCAATCCAAACGCACATTGACCTCAGATACTATTAAAAAGTGCAGTGAAATCACTCAATCAATATAGGAATCTGATAAGCATCTATATCATGGTATGTGTTTATTAGTTTTCCAGATATAAGAATTAACATAGGAACACACACAGTGTATTCATTAAAATGACAATTAAAAGTGGAATCAAAATAAATTTCACATTTAAGGCCAGAGTAGCTAAACTGAAAGCATCGCATTTGGCAATTTTGACCTTAAATGTAAAATACATTATGGATTTTCACTTTAGTGAGCAACCCTGTATGAGTTATGAAACATAACATACAAACATTTTCAATGACATTTTGTTCTAACAAAGGCAGCAGCATAAAACAGGATGGTTCGATGACAGAAAGAACACTGTACTTGCATTGGTTACAGCTGAGATGCGTTCACATATTAGATACATTACCAAAAGGAATCATTACAGAGAAGGGATGAAGAAAAAGAGTGTTTATATAATAAACAGTGAAAGAAAGTAAAGAGACGAGACAGACTAGGAGCCCGGATATATATACACGATTGTCTCTACGTACAACGCCTACGGTCAAACTCCTAAAGAGAGGGGTAACCCTCAAACTGTTACATGTAAAAAAAAAAAAGGAACCCACTAACAGGAGGGGGGTCCTGAGGAGGAGGGCGACCAAAAAAGAAGGGAGAACTACCTTTATTGAATCTAAGAAGCTATGTAAAGTGGATAAAATGTTTTACATTGCAGGACTAAAGGGTACAGGGACACTGTACCTAGACCACTTTAATGAGATGACGTGGTCTGGGTGCCTCTAGGGTCCCTTTAATGCTGGCCGTGACAGAAAGGTGTCAGGACACACAGTGCATCGCAGACAGGTCAGAGTGCTGATGATGACCCCTGTCCAAAAAAAAAAAAGTATTTTTAAAAAGGGTTAGAGTAACCCTTTAAGTAAATTACATAAGAACATGATTATCTCTTAGGCCTATAAGAAATATGTAAATTATGCATTTTCGTGAAAAATCTTTTTGCCAAAAACAAATCTAATATCATTTGGAAATTAAAATGTATATACATATTATGTCAGCAATATTAAACCTCAATCAATTTTGTAAATAGATTTATTACTTCTAAGCTTGTATACTTGTGATGTTTATGTAAAAACAAAACCTAGAATTCATTGACATTTTCAGCCATGATCCACCAGGAATTTGAATCAATTATTTTACAAGGTAAATTTACTAAAATGTGCAAAGTTTGAACCAAATTAGTTCATGCATTCCCTTAAGTTACATGCAAACTTCCAATGAACAGCATCAGAATGTGTTGAAAAAAATGTACATGGTTGGAAAAAACTTAGTAGTCGTTCATTAGGTTCTCCTTCCTATAGTGAACAGGGAGATAGAAGTCTTCTTCATGAGTAATATCCTTGTGTCTTTGCATCTCTACATATCAGCACCCAATTCATCAATCTTCAAGAAAACATAGTAACTTTCTTTGGTTTGTGCCATTAGTTCAATGGAGAATCTTTTTTCGCACATTGAATATGTTTTTTCAGCTGTGGTCAACAATCTTGATAAACAAGCAGTAGGATACAATCTTTCCTTGCTTATCATATTAAGCCTTTTTCTGTTGTAGCCACGTCCTAATGAATTGCTGGATCAGGTGGAGACAATGCTGTTGCTTTTATAACAGATTCCTTTCAACTTTGAAAGTTTTGGTATGTTGTTCAGTCCATCCTGCTCTTATGTCATTCTTGGTATAAAGTCCTTTCATTAATTGTTTCCAAAAGTCTACTGGGCTTTGCAGTCATTGGAATTTTCACCTTAAGGACTGTGTTTGATAGCAGTTTAAGAAGTTATTTTAACAACTGAAAATTTTGTTTATCTGTTCCCAATAACAAGAAGCATATCCTTAACTAAGTGAATCCTTGTATGCTGACAATCTTTCCACTTGAAAGCAAACATTTACTGTGACTTTGGATGTCACACAATAGACCATTAACCATCCTAGATGTCCAGGCTTGAGCAGAAGTTAGTAGTAAAAGGACTGAGGAAAAACAGTAGCGACTTCTCAGACCATTGATGCAAAGGCATATGTTATTTAAACTCAATTTCTCCAATAGTTCTGTACTTGTAGAAACATACTTGTAGAAATCTTACTTGTAGAAACATACTTGTAGAAATCTTACTTGTAGAAATCAAATGACAGTTTCTCAATATGCCTTTTTTATTAGTATTTTGTACACATGTCTCACTCTCCATAGACAAAACATAATACTTTTGACATGTGCTTTCCCTTATACATAATCTTTCCTTTCTAATTTATCACATTCATATTTGCAAGTATTCAGAAACAGAAGCAATTCTTTAATTAGTTCACTTAGGCAACTATGGCCTTTCCTCATTAGAATTATGCACATGTACTTGCCCTTGGTGCCACCCTTCCATTCCGTGTTAAACTACTTTTAATGTTTTAATGCTACACAAGAGTTCTACGGTCCATCTGCTCTCCTCCCACTGTCTTCGCTGTTTTGCCTCAATGATGCCAACATTCTGGTGTCTGAACGGAGTGACGTCAGTGACTACCAGCACCAGCTAACCAGTTACCATAGCAACCACTCCTCATGCTGTTACAGGTCTGAAAGGGGGTATGTCCTGTACTGCCTAGCTGGCACTACCAGCACCCGCTAAGCAGTTAACAAATCAACTACAGTGCATGCCATTACAGGTCTGAATGGAGTGATGCCAGCACTAGCACCACCAGCTAAGGAGTTACCATAGCAACCAAATTGTATGCTGTTCTAGGTTACAGGTCAACAGGTAAAGATAAAATGTTTATTTGCATTACATGCCAGATGAAGACTTTACATTAGGTCACTCGTGGAACATATACACTGCAGTGCTGCATTTGTTATTTGAAGTGGTCATGGTGCTTGGAGTTTGTATGGCAATGGTAGCATGCCGCCCCCCGCCATGTTGCCCAAATTCTCCTTTCCTCCCTGGCACCCTTGCCCAAGCATTGAGAGGGAGTGATGTCACCGGAGGATGATCACCTTGCTGTTAGAACCTGGCCTTGTTGAGGGATCACAGAAGTTTTCCTTTTTCTCTTTATTATTTTTTTCTTTTTTTAGTTGGGGGAGCATGCCAGTAAGGGTTACTCTATCCAAAAACAGTGTTTTATAAAAACTCTGCCTTTTAGCTGGAGTAACCCTTAGATGATATATGGAAGACAAAAACATTTAATAATAAATCCTCTTGTTTATAAGAACTACATTTAAAAGTAAAGTTATTAATGCATGAATAAATCACCCTTGCCTTATATTATACTTCTTAACTGTTTTAAGGATTTCACATGCCTCCATTAGTTCATCATTTACAGAGTTTCCCAGCTTGCCTTAACTATAAATCTGCACAATAAGCCCGCAGTACGCTGGAATGCAGCATTCTACTGGCCCGTTCCTCACCAATTAGTTAAAATCATTGAGGCAATGCATGGTTAACTGGCATTACATGTTCTGAGATAGATGCTATCCCCTAACTTTTGACTCATCACTTGTTGCCCTGGCTGCAAGCATTGAGGTTTAGAAATACTAAGAGAATGTATGGCTGTATGAAGAAACAGATTGAAATGAATAGAAGAACACCATCCAAAGTTTCCCCTTGGGTATACCAGGCTTCTCGCCCATACAATCACCTGCAACATGGCACAAGAAGACAAAAGCCGTTTCTTATTCAGGGACATTATACAAATAATTTTGTCACTCACCCAAATTGGATCCCATGCCAAACATCAACTGCTTTACCTCCGGTGAGTCAGAAGGTAGTTTATATCTTTATCATTAAGGCTACAAAATACAATTTCTTACAGTATAATTATATCTGTTTGTCTGTCCATCCATCTATCCTGCCCACTCTAGTTCTTTGTCACATGTTCACTTTTTACCTCTATACATTTTCTTTTACCCCATTCTTCTTTGTATCACCTATTACCATTCATCGGCTTTTCAACTTTTCGTTTTCCCAGTTTTTTTAGATTTACTTAGCCACTCCCTTTATCCACATGCCATTTCTCTTTCTTGAATCCCCATGTTGCTTACCCACTACCCTATCCACAAGCAGACAACATTTTGAACGAGTTACTACTTAAATTTTCTATATTTATTCCTGCCATATAATTCATTTAATGAGTTTCTTCAACCCTTTTTTGTGTAAAATAGAATAATGAGAGATATACAAAAAGAAAAACAGTTTGCACCAAATGATAATATAGGTACAGTTCAACAATATTCTATATCAGATACCTAAAAATTATAGTAAATATTATATATACAAATAGTCCCAGAGTGTTTTTTTCTTGAGGTATATAAGGGTCTTTATAAGGCTGACAATTCAACAGGCAGCATAGTAATTTTACCAGCTCGGATGGGTTCAGTGGTATGAAATGACTATAAGTAACAAAAAAAAACAAATAGAGTAATATTGTATGAACAAGGATGAGAATTGAAATGATTGAAAATACACTCACATTCACAAAGAATGAGCTATCTACTAGCTCTCATGTATCAGCTTCTGTCAATATAATCCTTGTCAGGGATATGACTAGATGACCAGTCAGGACCCTTTCAGAAGTAGAGATGCATTCAATGACACTTTTTTGGAAAAAAACAATAGTGTAATCCAATAAAAAATTCCAGTATTTGGTATAAAAGAAATCGATATACACTCACAAACAAAGAGCTTCCAATTCAGCTCTTACTAAAATCTTGCAGCTGTATAATCCCTGCTAATGGATGTAGCTGGGCTATTTAAATATTTACATATTTTTGTATTTCTCTTGGATGTTTTAGGGTATCCAAGTTTTAATGTTTACTGCCTTTGGAGTCAGCGCTGTATCAATTGTTTTGTCTCCTTAAATTATAGATTATTCTATCGGTACCCCCAAAAAAGCATTAATTTAATCAACTGCACTAAAACCTGCTGTTCCTCTGCTGCCCCCAATGGCCATCTGAATTAAAATATTAACAGTGGCATTGGCCAGGCCAGATTCACTGCTGGCCACATATACTACAGCAATACCCACTGCCAAGAATCTCAACCAGATTATGGCTGGGGGATCTGACAAATCTCATCCTCCCTGCAAGATTAACCGGGAAGATCGGCTCCCCTTAATTCCTATGCCATGGCTATGTACCTCTTAATCTAATGGGCACCTATGTAATAATTTTCAGTTTGAACTTTTTGTGCCACTTGCTGTTCTAGTTTCCTCTTTGTTTATTTTTTTTAAAAGGAACTCTAGAGTGTTAGAAATACAAACATGTATTCCTAACGCTATAGCTTCTAGTTTAATGTTTTAATCCCCCCCCCCCAGCATGTGAGGGTTCAAACAGGGAATTTTACTTACCTTCCTGCCTTGTCTCCATTGGAAGCTCCACCTCCTTGGATGAGCTCACCAATCCAGTGCGCATGCCTGGCAAAACACCACGCTGCACCATCTGAATAAAATAGCCGAGTGTTACGCAGCTATTTATTCAGAAGGGTCTCTAGTGGCTGCAGAACAGCAATGTGTGCACTTGCAGGAAATAAACTAGAGGGTTATGACTCCCAGACCACTTCATTGAGAAGAAGTGGTCTGGGTGCCTATTGAGTCCTGTAAGATTTAGTGGAATGAGCCCAAAAGTGCAGCAGGCCGGATGAGAACACCAATATTGCAGTACAAATAGGGATCAGGCATAGCAAAAGGTTAAGTCAGGCAGCACAGATTCATAAACGGTTAATACAGACAGCGGGTCAAATACAAGGAATCTTAGATGCAGACGAAGTGCTGAAGTGGACAACACTAGGAGCGCAGTATAACTGAGCAAAGAGTACTAGGACATAGGCTGTTAAGTGGACACCAGTTCAGCGGGTGTATGCTAAGAGAGGCTGGTCCTCACTGGACTCCACCTACTGGCTGCACCATATTAGAGGAGGCTTTTTTGTCTGATTTGTAGGCTGTGAGGATAACATGGCACCACTTTGGATGTAGGAGATAAGGCTTGCCGCCAACCCATGGTTATGTACAGGTCAGACTATTTCACTGGAAGGTTGTGCACAAGCGCAGCAGCGCTGAAAGGAGAGAGGGAGTCACAGTGAGGGAGCATGAGGTAAGAGAGGATGAGTGAGGACCTGACAAGTCCCTGTAATCTTACTTTTAACAATCTCTGAGCATCTAATCAACACTGTTACATAGAGCATGTTGAATGCAGACAGAAAATAAAGTACGAAACACATTTTAGTTTTGTAGAGAGGCTGTGGTCTGTGTATACTACTGCTGGGGGTGGAGGTACACCTCCAGGAACAGATGGGTTAAACTCTGTAAGTGCAACAATTCATAGTGAAACACTGCGCATACAGAATCCAGGCACCATGACCACTTCAAATCACTGACATGGTCATGGTGCTTGAAGTAAATATTTAATGTCTGAAAGTACTTTTCTTCCAACAAGAGAATTTATTTTGTGTCTAGCCACTTCTGACACAATAGGACTGAGTTATTAAAAGGATACTATCGAGGGGGCGTGTCCTAGACTCCGGAGCGAGCGGTCGCATGTAGCCGGAGCTCCGTGCGGCAACGGCCTAAACAAGCTGCAAAGTGGGTGACCCGACACCACACGACCCGAGACACGATGTCCCAGCCTAAACAACGCCGGCAGACAGAGCGGGGGGAGAAATCTAATTTCTTCGGCGTTAAAGCGAGCCAGACACGAGGATCTGGACCGCATGGCGAAAACCAAGATGGCGGCGAGGAAGAGCTCACTCCCTCCCCAGAACAGGCGGCTGCCGACTTACCGGTCACGCAGGGGATCCTGCAGGCGATGCTGGACACTATGGCAGGCAAGTTACAGCTCACGCTGCAAAATGAAATCCGCACCATTAGTGCAGATGTTAAAGAGCTGGGAGACAGGACGGCAGGGCTGGAGGACAAAATGGTGGCATATGAGGAGGCCCAAAACTCCATGGCAGAAAAACTAGACAGCCTTACAGAGAGAATGGAGGCGCAGGAGGGGAAAACCGCTGACCTGGAAGACAGAGGCCGGAGGAACAACCTCCGCATTAGAGGTATAGCGGAAAATATAGGCCCGACAGAACTCACGGCCTACCTAGTGGGATTGTTCAAAGCGCTCGCCCCTGATGTGCCCCCTGACATGTTCCTGATGGACCGGGCTCACAGAGTGCCAAAACCCACCTTCTTACCACCTGAAACCCCTAGAGACGTGCTGCTGAGAATGCATTACTTTCACATAAAGGAAGAGGTAATGAGGGCAAACAGAACCAGAAAAAAAACGGACATGCCGGCGGCATACCAAGCAATAGCGATTTATGCCGACATATCAGCATACACACTTAGACGCAGGAAGGAATTCGCGGGAATCACGACGCAACTCCGCCAACAACAAATACCATACAGATGGGGATACCCGGTGAAGCTGATCGTACAGAGAAATGGACGACCAACTACGATACAGAACCCAGACGAAGGAATGAAAATCCTCAGAACCTGGGGCATGGATACTCCGCCCGCGACGAAAGAGACTCAAAGACTCCCTCCATCATGGAGGAAAGCCAAACGTTAAGCCACCTAGTTGGGAAGAAGCTGTGACGCTGAACCTGAGAACTGTTGATCCAGCCATTTGAATCCAGGCTTGTATAACATATGTTTAGTTTAACTCTCTTATGTTGTAAGGGCATTGTAAATGGGAGCAAAAGACAAATGCACATGCAAAGACAAGGGTCAGGAGGACTGGGAGAGTGGGTGCCATAGGTAATTTGGGGAACAGGGCTAGACGGGAGACTAAGACGTGGATATTGTGACATAGAGACCGACTCCGGGAAAGCCTAGACAGGGGAGCCCCCACCCGCCCTCTCACAGAACCCAGAAAGCTCCGACATACAAACACATAGAGAGGTAGGGAAAAGAAAGAGAAAACCACAAAAAAAAAAAAAAAAAAAAAATTTTTTTCCTTTTCTATTGAACTATGCCAACGTGCAATCTCAGGATACAGGCAGGTAGACAGCGACAACCCATTCACGCAAACTTTCTTATTATGCTAAAAAAAAAAAAAAAAGGGTCACCCAGACAAAAAAGCAAAACACGCGAGCAAAAGCCGCGGCCGACGAACCGCAGCCAGGACAGAAACCATTAGTTTCTACCCCCACTGCACCACCAACTGGTGCATAGCCGATATTTCGGCGAAAAAGTTGATTTGTTATAACTTTCCTATTACTGTTTCCTATTTTGTTTTTATGTTTGTACTCATACTTGCACCTCACACACCCCTCCCACCTGCTACGTGCTCCGTAAGCCACCGTCCAAATTTAGACAAGGCGGAGATCATGCCGCTCTCTTCCTCTGAGCCAAGAATCATGCGAAGCAGCCCTCAAGCTGCCTGGGGACAGCCCTTGAGTTCGGAGGAACTGGGACACAGGGACCCCCCGACATATATAGATCAAACACAAGCACAAATAACATTTTATGACCACCTTCCACCCTGAAAATCTACTCACACAATGTTAGGGGACTGAACATCCCGGTTAAGAGACACCTCCTATACCGAGAGATCAAACATAAAGCAGTAGACGTTCTATGCCTTCAAGAGACACATTTCATGACCAATGCACATCCCACCGTCCTACGGAAAGACTATCCTATACAAATCCATGCCACATCGACCAGCAAAACCAAAGGCACCTCCATACTAATTAGCAAAAATGTGGCCTATACTCCGCATTCCCAACATATTGACCCGGACGGCAGATATGTCATTATAGTAGGCACGCTTAATGACATGCCCTACACCATAGCGAACATCTACGCCCCCAACACGAACCAGCGCAACTTTTTACACAAACTTATTCAGAAACTGCAGTCAGTACAGATAGGGACGACAGTCATATGCGGCGACTTCAATCACGTTTTTGACCCCTCCATGGACACGACATTAGCTCCAGCTAGGAAACGCACCGCACCCCTCCGCAAACAAAGTAAGGCGCTCTGCAAGCTTATACACAACAACCATTTGTACGATGTATGGAGAGCCACTCATGTAGGGGAAAGAGGGTATACATTCTTTTCGACAGTGCACAACACCTACTCCCGCATTGATGGCTTCCTTATCTCAGGGACAGGGATAGACCAAACGGCCCAATGCGAGATAGGACAGATCACATGGTCCGACCATGCCCCGGTGGAACTAACGTTAAAAAACCTATATGACCCGACCCATAGAAGTCCGTGGCGACTAAACGCAACATTACTGAAGGATAGCGCCTTCTGCACGGAGCTGACCCAAAACTTAGCCCACTACTTCCAAGATAATGATAGACCTGAAACGAGCCGCGGTACCCTGTGGCAGGCCCACAAATCAGTGATAAGGGGACAAATGATACAACGGGCAGCATACCTAAAAAGAAAATCCCAAATTCAGCTCCACACATACCAAACAGACCTCCAGCGCGCTACGACACAAAACCAAATAACGCCCTCACGCGAACTGCAGGATCAAATCGCGAAACTCACAAGACAGATACACCAAATGTCATTAGAACAAGTGGGATATCACTTGAAAAGGCTAAAGGCTCAAAACTACACACAGGGAAACAAGGCAGGTAAACTGTTAGCACAACGATTAAAGTCACAACAAGCAGCCCAAAAAATAGCATACTTGCTGTCTCCAAGCGGACAGAAAATAGTGGCGCCCAAGGACATTAGCAACGCATTTGCCAAATACTACGAAGCATTGTACAATCTCAGGGACGACCCAAATACACCCCAACCACAGGGGGCCAAAATAGCCTCCTACTTAGACAAGATCGCACTGCCCAAACTCACACCCGCTCAACAAGACAGCCTAGCCACATTGATAACAGAAACAGAGGTGGTGAGAGCAATTGACTCTCTACCTTCTGATAAAGCCCCAGGCCCAGACGGGTTTGCCAACTGTTACTACAAGCACTTCCAAAAAACCCTAGCCCCTCACCTTACTAACGCGTTTAATGAAGCAGCCAAGAGGCACGCACTCCCGCCAGAAGCCCTCAAAGCCCATATCATAACATTGCCTAAACCGGGCAAACCACCAATCCACCCACAAAATTTTCGACCAATATCGTTGCTAAACACTGACACAAAACTCTTCGCGAAAATTTACGCCATTAGGTTGGGCACAATCCTCCCGCACCTGATAAGGAATGATCAAGTCGGATTTGTTAAAGGGAGACAAGGGGGGGACAACACGAGAAAGGTCATCGACATTATACACAGCGTACACAGGCAACAAACAGAATGTGTAACGCTTTCATTGGACGCGGAGAAGGCCTTCGACCGCCTGAGCTGGATGTTCCTGAAAGCGGTCCTGGATAAGTTTGGGATGCCGAGGGCATTCTGCTCGGCGGTGGAGGCCTTATACAGCAAACCATCGGCTCAGGTGGTCACTGCGGGCTTCACATCGGAACCCTTTAACATAACCAACGGGACGAGGCAGGGATGCCCACTCTCTCCCTTACTATATGTGTTGGCTTTAGAGCCGTTAGCAGAGACAATACGGGCCAACAGCTCCATACATGGAGTAACAGTGGGCGATAGGGAATACAAAATCAATTTGTTTGCGGACGATGTCATGTTGACATTAACGCAACCCCAAATTTCACTACCGAACCTTATGAAGGACATTAAAGAATACGGCCTTAACTCCTATTACAAATTGAATGTCACTAAATCACAGGCTATGGGTGTGGGAGTCCAATCTCATCGGCTGAAACACTTGAGTGGGCTTTTCTCCTTTGACTGGAGAAAGGATTATATTACCTTCTTGGGCGTACATATACCCCCCCACCTACCCCATTTGTTCAAGTTAAACTTTACCAAACTGATCAAATCATTTACAGACACGTTACACACATGGGAGGGCAAATATCTCTCGTGGCTGGGCAGACTGGCGGCGATTAAGATGTCTATACTTCCCAAACTCCAATATCTGCTGCGCACAGTCCCGATTAGTCTGCCAGGTCTATATGTGAGCACAATTCAAAAACTGATCGTACGGTTTGTGTGGGCCAACCGCAAGGTGAGGGTAGCCAGCAAACTCTTACAAAAACCTGTTAAAGAAGGGGGATTGGGCATGCCCAACATTCGTTCTTACCACAGAGCCACACTGCTGACTGCCATAGCAGCGACAAACGTAGTAGAAGACCCCCCCCAGTGGGTCCACATAGAAGCACACTGGGCATGCAAACAGGGGCTGCGACACTTATACCAGCTGCCGCACAGATTACGACCGCCGTACACAACCATGTTACCAACCACGGCAGCAATGATCAAGACATGGGACGCAGTGAGGGCATCACTGGGCATGGTCGGACCAAATATAAGGAACATCCCACTCACGAGCATATCGGTGGGCATACCGACGTTTGACCACGCTCCCTGGGTGAGAGGGGGTTGTACCCACCTTAGCCAGATCTGCGTGAATAACGAGTTACTGCCATTCCCAACACTGCAAACCAAGTTCTCCTTGCACTCCAGACACATATTCCCTTACCTCCAACTGAAATCATTTGTGGCCTCACACGGTAAAGATTCGGGAACCGAACCGCCAAACATTGGTGCCTTGGAACAAATATGCTTACAGGGCAGTATACCCAAAAAAATCCTGTCAAAACTTTATGCGCTACTGAATACAGTAGATACAAACGGACAGGGAGACTTTAGAGAAGCCTGGCAGAAGGACATAGGGCGACCAATAGCGGATCTAGACTGGAAACAGGCATTCCAAACACACAAAGGACACACATCATGCGCGACTCACCTAGAAACAATGAGGAAAATTATGTACAGATGGTATATGGTCCCAGACAAACTAGCAAAAATATACCCGGGAAGCTCAGGGGAATGCTGGAGGGGTTGCGGAGAAAGGGGGACAATGTACCACATTTGGTGGACGTGCCCGATAATTATTCCCTACTGGGAGATGGTGGAGGGGATAATCACTGACGTGATAGGCCGCCCATACAGCTTGGGACCTGAACAGGGTATACTATTCATGCATCTTGCCCTCTGGCGCAAGCAGGAAAGACAATTGATATTCCAGGTGCTTATAGCGGCAGTAACCCTGATAGCCAGACAGTGGAAACAACCACGAGCGCCCAGCAGACACGATCTCCTAACACAAATATCCACAAACTGGGAATATGAAGCTATGGCAAATAAATACATTACAAATAACCGCACGATCATAGACACAAAAATCAAATGGGCAAATTACATTCAGAAAAGTGCACACCACTCCGGGACTCAAGACGTATAGGTACGCTAAGACACGAAGGCTTGAGTAGAGAACCAAAGCAAGAGAGACAGGGAACGTAGGTGACTTGACCCAGGAGGAGGTCCTAACGCATAGAGTCGATGATACACTAGAGGTAGAGAGGCGGAACTAGCAACTAGGAACATAGGTCTAGGGAGAGGACAAAGAGGAGCACCGGTTCAAGAGATCCATACACGGAATCTCTTCCCTTTCCTTCCCTTAAACCCTTCCCTTCACTTTTCAGCACACCCTACCCCCACCCCCCCACTCCATTTTTTGCGCTACAACTCAATATGTGTAAGTGTATATAGATAACCGCTCTAGTGAGCATCCCGCTAGTGGCTCATGTACTCCCAGCCCAGACGCTACCACCAAGCAATCACAGTACGCAAGATCCTGTGGGGGTAAAACCCAGTCTCCCCTAAGGAGACCAGTACGCAGGGGCAGGGGGCCAGAACAACACGCAAGGGATAAGAGAGAATGACACAATACACGTGCCGTAAAGCAATTCACCCACGGATCCAACCACAACAGTGGCGATGTTACGACCAGTACTCCATTCCACACCTGCGACTCAGAGACAGGCAGCAAATACAGATTGGGAAAACATGACCGTTTAAAGTGTAATGGGTAATATTGTATACGCTAGCATTTGAAATGTGGAACACGTGATGTGAAATGTGAAACATATACTGCACATATCCGAGACGAAAACGATTTACGTGTAAACAACGTTGCCTACATCCTTCCCCACCTTCCCTTCTTTATTCTGTACCCCCCTTATACTGCCTTTTGATATATGACAAAATAAAAATTGTCAAATTGAAAAAAAAAAAAATTAGGTCTGTGTCTTGTGATTCTCACAATATAAAGCTCTTCGCTGTAGGATGTATAGTTTTTAAAATACGACAGTTTGAAGATGGCAACCGCCAAAATACTCTGACCTGTGCCAGGCTGCAGCAGCAAGTGATGTCATAGACAGGGCCTTTTGTACAACTGCTAATGTTTTTATAAATGTATGTTTTGTTTTTTTTAATTCTTTATTTTATTATGCAAAAAAGATCACAAATTGGCTTGCACTGCTACAACTGAATGTGTGAGCCCAAAATTGGTATACATTTGAAAACAAGCACATAGCAGGTGAGGAACATTGCACATTTTTTTTTTTTTTTGTAAATATAAACATAGCTAGGTTGCGGAGCATGCATGGACATCAATTTAAGCATTGGTATTGATTGCCAGAGGTGTGTCAGTATTGCGGGCGGAGTACTGTTATAGTGTAAGTAGAGAACCAAGCGGGTCTAGTTTTGGATGTCCTGTTAGAAAAACCTCTATTGAGAGACAGTGGGTCCTAAGCTTCGTCTGCTCCTTGTCGTGTTAATTTGAGTATTCTATTGGGGCCCTATGAGTTTCATCCCTGTAGTTTACTTGCCCCATAGGGTATTTGTTAGTCACCTAGTGTGGACCTTGAGCTATAACCGAAGAGAAGTTGTTAAGAAGTCACCTATCTGCAGGTTACTATGCTCCCTACTGGGTGCTGGTGGATAAGTTCGTATAGTGGTTCCCTTGTGGGGGTATGGTAGGGGGGGGGGAGGTATGTGTGGGCCGATTGAGAGATACTAGGTCTGAGGGTTATGAGCGGATTAGTACTCGAGTATTTTCAAGGTAGTGTGATAACTAGTCGGTGAGGACTTGGCGACAGTTACTGGTGAAACAGCGCCATGCAGTTACGGTAGTGCATTTAGGAAACTTAAACCATTAAAATAAAACAAGAAGAAAACATTAAGAAAACATTAATGCTGAGGAACGAGAAAGAGTTGTCATAGAAGCCTGGTAGGCAACAAACAGTCCGGCACAGCAGTTGGACATCCATGCGGGCATACCATCCCTGGCTCGGTCTTCTCGTTGGCGTTCAGGTCGGCATTGCGTTCAGGGTCGGTCTTGGAGTAAAGACCACAATGTTTGCAGGGTTGATGTGGAGCAGAGTCCCGCTTGCCCCATTCGGGGTGGTGGTAAGACTAAGAGAACGCAGGTGCGCTTCTAATTCTTGTAGGCTCCGTGCTTTGTAGGTAGTCCCTCAATGGGTGAATAGCAGTGCTCGCGGGGTGCCCCATCGGTATGGGATGTTTTTGGTGCGGAGGTGTTGAAGCTGCGGCTGCAGTGATTTCCTCCAGGCCTGGGTTCTTTTTGTCACGTCTGGAAAGACTAGGAGCGTGGCCCCTTCAAAGGTTAAGGGGGTTTTCCCTTTTATTGCGGCTGAGAAGGTGTTCTTGTCCTGGAGGTTTTGGAAGCGGAGGATGAGGTCCGCCGGTGTTGCTTGTGGTACCTGTGCAGGCTTGGGAAGCCGGAACATCCCGTCTAGCTTTATGGCCTTGGCCTGTTTGGGCAACATCAAAGCTTCAAACAGGCGTCTGATGAAGTGGGGTAAGTCCTTGAGGCCTACGGTCTCCGGTATGCCTCTAACTTTTAAATTGTATCTTCGTCTTTGGTCTTCGAGTGAGTTTACTCGTTTTTCAGCAGCTAGTTGCCTGTCTTGGAGGTCTGCCAGTGATTGCTCCACCATCGTGATTCGGGCGTCATGGACATTGGAGGTGGCTTCGAGTTGTGTGGCTTTGGCCTTGACGCCTTCTATGGCGGTGTTGTAGTGGGCCCTGTCCGCGGCCAGGTCTTTCCGCAGGTCCGCAAACATGGCTTTAAGCAGGTCCGCCGTCATCGGTTCCCCGGCTTGCAGGGGCTTATCTGCCCTTTTCAGCGGTGGGTCATAGGAGGCTCCCTCCTCGAGATCTATGGAGGCCTCGTCGGATGAGCACGAGAACTCATCCCCGGTCTGCTGTGAGTTCCGTAGCAGTTCCCCAATATCTTTGCTGATCAGGCACTTGTCGGCTCGGGGCTTTTTAGTTTTTCTGCCCATCGTCTGCCTTTGCGTTGCGTGTATGATATGGGGTCAGTTTTGGCTGAAAAAGCCTGTTTTAACACGGTTTCAGCAGAATAGGGCTCGGAGCTCAGAGAGTTGCGTCCGCTCTGGTCCTCAGTTAGCCTATAAATGTATGTTTTAATGTAACTGTGAAGCACTTTGGGCAACAACGTTGCAATTAAATGTGTTATATAAATAAATAAAAGTTGAAATGCTTTTCTCACTCTATCAAGCTTGCCATGTGCACTTTTTAAATGTGATCAATCAATTGGTTAGTGTAATGTTTACTATCTTTACTCACTCCAAAAACTCCATACAGTTACTCTGCCCACTCCATAAAGTTACTCTGCCCAGTTCAACCTTTCCACAGTTACTCCAGCCACTCCAACCACACAACAGTTACTCCAGCCACTTCACCCAGTTACTCCGCCCACTCCAGTTGTAGACTACTGGTGGAGGCAAGAACACTTCACACAATTTCCCCAGAAATTGTTGCTTTTCTAGTTTAGGATTATTGTAGTTTGAGTTGACCCCCATGATCTCATGCACTTCCAAGTAGCTTGTATACCTTGCAGGCTTTTCGCAGAAGTTTTTATAGGTGAATTTCTTCCTGAATTTGTTCTCCAGCTCTGTTACTCAATAACCTTATAATTGTCATAAACCACATATGTGGTATTCACCTCTACT